>CM063259.1:6564880-7764880 GCA_032158295.1 Pycnopodia helianthoides
ATTCGGAGTTGAGTTTGAGTATAACCATGAACTAAGCATGCAGAGAAACAAATTTGTACCTGAATCTTCCTTGCATAGTCCTGCATCCGAAAATCATTTTTAAGGCAATTTCGGCCATCTCATAGAGAAAATTAAGGCAAGTGACGATACTCCGAAGTTCTTCAAACGCATGTCTAATGGGATTTTTGTACACAGTGCTGTTCGAAAGAGAAACATAAAGTATGCACGGTCAAATACCTCAAATCAATGCTGGATTTTACAATTTTATACCATTGGAAAGCCGTCTCAAGGGCTCTAATTCATACTAGATATGTGGCAGTGACGATTTTGTAGGGGTCGCGAGTGGCCAGAGAGTAGGGCTAATACAGTAGCAACTAAGCAGAGAAGGGGGCTGCGTAGTAAAACTGCCAAGGAATATACTGCCGAATAATGGCTGGAAACAAATTCGGAGTTGAGTTTGAGTATAACTCATGAACTAAGCATGCTAGAGAAACGAAATTTGTACCTGAATCTTCCTTGCATAGTCCTGCATCCGAAAATCATGTTTTAAGGCAATTTTCGGCCATCTTCATAGAGAAAATTATAGGCAAGTGACGATACTCCGAACGTTCTTCAAACGCATGTCTAATGGGATTTTTGTACACAGTGCTGTTCGAAAGAGAAACATAAAGTATGCACGGTCAAATCACCTCAAATCAATGCTGGATTTTCACAAATTTTATACCATTGGAAAGCCCGTCTCAAGGGCTCTAATTCATAATACATATGTGGCAGTGCGATTTTGTAGGGTCGCGAGTGGCCAGAGAGTAGGGCTAATACAGTAGCAACTAAGCAAGAGAAGGGGGCTGCGTAGTAAAACTGCCAAGGAATATACTGCCGAATAATGGTGGAAACAAATTCGGAGTTGAGTTTGAGTATAACTCAGAACTAAGCATGCTAGAGAAAACGAAATTTGTACCTGAATCTTCCTTGCATAGTCCTGCATCCGAAAATCATGTTTTGAAGGCAATTTTCGGCCATCTTCATAGAGAAAATTATAGGCAAGTGACGATACTCCGAAGTTCTTCAAACGCATGTCTAATGGGATTTTTGTACACAGTGCTGTTCGAAAGAGAAACATAAAGTATGCACGGTCAAATTATCCTCAAATCAATGCGGGGGGGGGGGGGGGGGGGGGGGGGGGGGGGGGGGGGGGGGGGGGGGGGCCCCCCCCCCCCCCCCCCCCCCCCCCCCCCCCCCCATAGTCCTGCATCCGAAAATCATGTTTTGAAGGCAATTTTCGGCCATCTTCATAGAGAAAAATTATAGGCAAGTGACGATACTCCGAACGTTCTTCAAACGCATGTCTAATGGATTTTTGTACACAGTGCTGTTCGAAAGAGAAACATAAAGTATGCACGGTCAAATTATCCTCAAATCAATGCTGGATTTTCACAAATTTTATACCATTGGAAAGCCAGTCTCAAGGGCTCTAAATTCATATAGATATGTGGCACTGGCGATTTTGTAGGGACGCGAGTGGCCGAGAGTAGGGCTAATACAGTAGCAACTAAGCAGAGAAGGGGGCTGCGTAGTAAAACTGTCCAAGAATATACTGCCGAATAATGGTGGAAACAAATTCGGAGTTGAGTTTGAGTATAACTCTAGAACTAAGCATGCTAGAGAAACGAATTTGTACCTGAATCTTCCTTGCATAGTCCTGCATCCGAAAATCATATTTTTAAGGCAACTTTCGGCCATCTTCATAGAGGAAATTACAGGCAAGTGACGATACTCCGAATGTTCTTCAGACGCATGTCTAATTGGATTTTTGTACACAGTGCTGTTCGAAAGAGAAACATAAAGTATGCACGGTCAAATCACCCTCAAATCAATGCTGGATTTTTACAATTTTATACCATTGGAAAGCCCGTCTCAAGGGCTCTAGATTCATAATAATATGTGGCAGTGACGATTTTGTAGGGGCGCGAGTGGCCAGAGAGTAGGGCTAATACAGTAGCAACTAAGCAGAGAAGGGGCTGCGTAGTAAAACTGCCAAGGAATATACTGCCGAATAATGGCTGGAAACAAATTCGGAGTTGAGTTTGAGTATAACTCATGAACTAAGCATGCTAGAGAAACGAAATTTGTACCTGAATCTTCCTTGCATAGTCCTGCATCCGAAAATCATGTTTTGAAGGCAATTTTCGGCCATCTTCATAGAGAAAATTAAGGAAGTGACGATACTCCGAAGTTCTTCAAACGCATGTCTAATGGGATTTTTGTACACAGTGCTGTTCGAAAGAGAAACATAAAGTATGCACGGTCAAATTATCCTCAAATCAATGCTGGATTTTCACAAATTTTATACCATTGATCCGAGTTCTTCAAGAGTTAATGGTTTTTGACACGTGTTCGAAGAACATAGTATGCAGGCAATACCATCATGCTGATTTCATTATCCTGACGTCTAAGCTCTATTATATAGTGCTGGTTGTAGGTCGAGTGCAGGAGGGCTATACAGACATAAGAGAGGCTGGTAAACGCAAGAAATCTGCCATATGGTGGAAAAAATTGGTTTTTGATATAACTGATAAGTGCTGAGAAAATTGACCTAATCTCTTGCTTCTGCATCCGAAATCTTTTTTAGCTTGGACTTAAGATAGGCAAACCGAACGTTCTTCAGCTGTCTAATGGATTTTGTACACAGGCTGTTCAAGAAACATAAATATGCGTAATTCTCAATCAATGCTGATTTTACATTATACATTGAAAGCAGTTAAGCTAAATCATATATATGTGGCACTGCGATTGTAGGCGCGAGTGGCAGGAGTAGGCTAATACAGTAGCACTAGCAGAAGGGCTGCGTAGTAAAACTGCAGATATACTGCCAATAATGGTGGAACAAATTCGGAGTTAGTTTGAGTATAACTCTAGAACTAAGCATGCTAGAGAAACGAATTTGTCCTGAATCTTCCTTGCATAGTCCTGCATCGAAATCATTTTTAAGGCAACTTTCGGCATCTTCATAGAGGAAATTACAGGCAAGTGACGATACTCCGAATGTCTTCAACGCATGTCTAATGGATTTTTGTACCAGTGCTGTTCGAAAGAGAAACATAAAGTATGCACGGTCAATCCCTCAAATCAATGCTGGATTTACAATTTTACCATTGGAAAGCGTTAAGGGCTCTAATATATATATGTGGCAGTGACATTTTAGGCCGAGTGCAGAGAGTAGGGCTAATCAGTAGCAATAAGCAAGAAGGGTGCGTAGTAACTGCAGAATATACTGCGAATAAGGTGGAAACAAATTCGGGTAGTTGAGTATAACTCTGACTAAGCATGCTAGAGAACGAATTTGTACCTGATCTTCCTGCATGTCTGCATCCGAAATCATGTTTAGGCAATTTTGGCCATCTTATAGAGAATTAGGCAAGTGACGATACTCGAAGTTCTTCAAAGCTGTCTATGGGATTTTTGTACACGTGCTGTTCGAAGAGAAACATAAAGATGCACGTAATTACTCAAATCATGCTGGATTTTACATTTTATACATTGGAAAGCCGTCTCAAGGGCTCTAATTCATATAATATGTGGCATGCATTTGTAGGCGCGAGTGGCCAGAGTAGGGCTAATACAGTAGCAACTAAGCAGAGGGGGCTGCGTAGTAACTGCAGATATACTGCAATAATGGTGGAACAAATTGGGAGTAGTTTGATATATCAGAACTAAGCATGTAGAGACGAATTTGTCCTGAATTTCCTTGCATAGTCCTGCATCCGAAAATCATTTTTTAAGGCAATTTCGGCACTTCATAGAGAAATTAAGGCAAGTGACGATACTCGAAGTTCTAAGCAGTCTAATGGGTTTTTGTAACAGTGCTGTTCGAAAGGAAACATAAAGTATGCACGGTCAACATCAATCAATGCTGGATTTACAATTTTTACCATTGAAGCGTCTCAAGGGTCAATTATATAAGTGGCATGCGTTTAGGGCGTGGCCGAGAGTAGGGCTATACAGTAGCACGCAGAGGGTGCGTAGTAACTGAGATATAGAATGGGGAACAATTCGGTTAGTTAATAATGAACTAAGATCTGAGAGAATTTGTACTGATCTCTTGCTGTCCTGCTCAATCATTAAGGATTGCCACTTCATAGAGAATACAGCAAGTGACGATACGATGTTCTTCAACGCAGTTAGATTTGTCACAGGCTGTTCGAAGAGAAAATAAAGTAGCAGTCAAATACTAATCAATCGGATTTACAATTTTCATACCATTGAAGCCTCAAGGGCTCTAATTATAATAGTGGCTGCGTGTAGCGACGCGTGGCAAGAGTAGCTAATACAAGATGAACTAAGCAGGAGGGGGCTGGTAGTAAAAACTGCAAGAATATACTGCCAATAATGGTGGAAACAAATTGGAGTTAAGTTTGAGTATAACTCTGAACTAAGCATGCTAAGAAACGAATTTGTACCTGAAATCTCTTGTAGTCCGCATTCCGAAAATCTTTTTAAGGCAACTTTCGGCACTTCATAGAGGAAATTACAGGCAAGGACGATATTCGAGTGTTCTTCAAACGATGTCTAATGGGATTTTTGTACACAGTGCTGTTCGAAAGAGAAACATAGAACGTCAATCTAATCATCGGATTTTCAATTATACGAAGCCGTCAAGGCTAAATCAACTAGAATGGCTGCGATTGTAGTCTGCAAGTAGGTAAACGAGCAAATAACAGAAGGCTGGTAGTAAAACTGCAGAATCTCGAATACTGGCTGGAAACAATTTGGAGTTCTAATACAGTAGCAACTAAGCAAGAAAGGGGGCTGCGTAGTAAAACTGCCAAGGAATATACTGCCGAATAATGGCTGGAAACAAATTCGGAGTTGAGTTTGAGTATAACTCATGAACTAAGCATGCTAGAGACACGAAATTTGTACCTGAATCTTCCTTGCATAGTCCTGCATCCGAAAATCATGTTTTTAAGGCAACTTTCGGCCATCTTCATAGAGGAAATTACAGGCAAGTGACGATACTCCGAATGTTCTTCAAACGCATGTCTAATGGGATTTTTGTACACAGTGCTGTTCGAAAGAGAAACATAAAGTATGCACGGTCAAATTACCCTCAAATCAATGCTGGATTTTCACAAATTTTATACCATTGGAAAGCCAGTCTCAAGGGCTCTAAATTCATACTACATATGTGGCAGTGGCGATTTTGTAGGCGACGCGAGTGGCCAGAGAGTAGGGCTAATACAGTAGCAACTAAGCAAAGAAGGGGGCTGCGTAGTAAAACTGTCAATGAATATACTGCCTAATAATGGATGGAAACAAATTCGGAGTTAAGTTTGAGTATAACTCTAGAACTAAGCATGCTAGAGAAACGACATTTGTACCTGAATCTTCCTTGCATAGTCCTGCATCCGAAAATCATATTTTTAAGGTAACTTTCGGCCATCTTCATAGAGGAAATTACAGGCAAGTGACGATACTCTGAATGTTCTTCAAACGCATGTCTAATGGGATTTTTGTACACAGTGCTGTTCGAAAGAGAAACATAAAGTATGCACTGTCAAATCACCCTCAAATCAATACTGGATTTTTACAATTTTTATACCATTGGAAAGCCCGTTTCAAGGGCTCTAGATTCATACTAGATATGTGTCAGTGACGATTTGTTAAGTGACGCATGTGGCCACAGAGTACGGCTAATACAGAAACAACTAAGCAGAGAAGGGGGCTGTGTAGTAAAACTTGGCAAGGAATATACTGTCGAATAATGGCTGGAAACAAAGTTGGAGTTAAGTTTGAGTATAACTCTTGAACAAAGCATGCTAGAGAGACGAAATTTGTACCTAAATCTCCCTTGCATAGTCCTGCATCCGAAAATCGTGTTTTTAAGGCAACTTTCGGCAACCTTCATAGAGGAAAGTACAGGCAAGTGACGATATTCCGAATGTTCTTCAAACGCATGTCTAACGGGATTTTTGTACACAATGCTGTTCGAAAGAGAAACATAAAGTATGCACGGTCAAATCACCCTCAAATCAATGCTGGATTTTTACAAAATTTATACCATTGGAAAGCCCGTTTCAAGGGCTCTAGATTCATAACAGATATGTGGCAGTGACGATTTGTTAAGCGACGCGTGTGGCCACAGAGTACGGCTAATACAGAAACAACTAAGCAGAGAAGGGGGCTGTGTAGTAAAACTGGCAAGGAATATACTGCCGAATAATGGCTGGAAACAAAGTTGGAGTTAAGTTTGAGTATAACTCTTGAACTAAGCATGCTAGAGAGACGAAATTTGTACCTAAATCTCCCTTGCATAGTCCTGCATCCGAAAATCGTGTTTTTAAGGCAACTTTCGGCAACCTTCATAGAGGAAAGTACAGGCAAGTGACGATATTCCGAGTGTTCTTCAAACGCATGTCTAATGGGATTTTTGTACACAGTGCTGTTCGAAAGAGAAACATAAAGTATGCACGGTCAAATCACCCTCAAATCAATGCTGGATTTTTACAAAATTTATACTGCCGAGTAATGGCTGGAAACAAATTTGGAGTTGAGTTTGAGTATAACTCATTAACTAAGCATGCTAGAGAGACGAAGTTTGTACCTGAATCTTCCTTGCATAGTCCTGCATCCGAAAATCGTGTTTTTAAGGCAACTTTCGGCAACCTTCATAGAGGAAAGTACAGGCAAGTGACGATATTCCTAATGTTCTTCAAACGCATGTCTAATGGGATTTTTGTACACAGTGCTGTTCGAAAGAGAAACATAAAGTATGCACGGTCAAATCACCCTCAAATCAATGCTGGATTTTTACAAAATTTATACCATTGGAAAGCCCGTCTCAAGGGCTCTAGATTCGTAACAGATATGTGGCAGTGACCATTTTGTAGGCGACGCGAGTTGCCAAAGAGAAGTGCTAATACACAAGCAACTAATCAGAGAAGGGGCTGCGTAGTAAAACTGCCAAGGAATATACTGCCGAATAATGGCTGGAAACAAATTTGGAGTTGAGTTTGAGTATAACTCATTAACTAAGCATGCTAGAGAGACGAAGTTTGTACCTGAATCTTCCTTGCATAGTCCTGCATCCGAAAATCGTGTTTTTAAGGCAACTTTCGGCAATCTTCATAGAGGAAAGTACAGGCAAGTGACGATATTCCGAATGTTCTTCAAACGCATGTCTAATGGGATTTTTGTACACAGTGCTGTTCGAAAGAGAAACATAAAGTATGCACGGTCAAATCACCCTCAAATCAATGCTGGATTTTTACAAAATTTATACCATTGGAAAGCCCGTCTCAAGGGCTCTAGATTCGTAACAGATATGTGGCAGTGACCATTTTGTAGGCGACGCCAGTTGCCAAAGAGAAGTGCTAATACACAAGCAACTAATCAGAGAAGGGGGCTGCGTAGTAAAACTGGCAAGGAATATACTGCCGAATAATGGCTGGAAACAAATTTGGAGTTGAGTTTGAGTATAACTCATTAACTAAGCATGCTAGAGAGACGAAGTTTGTACCTGAATCTTCCTTGCATAGTCCTGCATCCGAAAATCGTGTTTTTAAGGCAACTTTCGGCAATCTTCATAGAGGAAAGTACAGGCAAGTGACGATATTCCGAATGTTCTTCAAACGCATGTCTAATGGGATTTTTGTACACAGTGCTGTTCGAAAGAGAAACATAAAGTATGCACTGTCAAATCACCGTCAAATCAATACTGGATTTTTACAGAATTTATACCATTGCAAAGCCCGTCTCAAGGGCTCTAGATTCATACTAGATATGTGGTAGTGACGATTTTGTAGGCGACGCGAGTGGCCAGAGAGTAGGGCTAATACAGTAACAACTAAGCAGAGAAGGGGGCTGTGTAGTAAAACTGGCAAGGAATATACTGCCGAATAATGGCTGGAAACAAAGTCGGAGTTAAGTTTGAGTATAACTCTTGAACTAAGCATGCTAGAGAGACGAAATTTGTACCTGAATCTTCCTTGCATAGTCCTGCATCCGAAAATCGTGTTTTTAAGGCAACTTTCGGCAACCTTCATAGAGGAAAGTACAGGCAAGTGACGATATTCCGAATGTTCTTCAAACGCATGTCTAATGGGATTTTTGTACACAGTGCTGTTCGAAAGAGAAACATAAAGTATGCACGGTCAAATCACCGTCAAATCAATGCTGGATTTTTACAAATTTTATACCATTGCAAAGCCCGTCTCAAGGGCTCTAGATTCATACTAGATATGTGGCAGTGACCATTTTGTAGGCGACGCGAGTGGCCAGAGAGTAGGGCTAATACAGTAACAACTAAGCAGTGAAGGGGGCTGTGTAGTAAAACTGCCAAGGAATATACTGACGAATAATGGCTGGAAACAAATTCGGAGTTAAGTTTGAGTATAACTCTTGAACTAAGCATGCTAGAGAGACGAAACTTGTACCTGAATCTTCCTGACATAGTCCTGCATCCGAAAATCGTGTTTTTATGGCAACTTTCGGCCATCTTTATAGAGGAAATTACAGGCAAGTGACGATACTCCGAATGTTCTTCAAACGCATGTCTAATGGGATTTTTGTACACAGTGCTGTTCGAAAGAAAAACATAAAGTATGCACGGTCAAATCACCCTCAAATCAATACTGGATTTTTACAAATTTTATACCTTTGGAAAGCCCGTTTCAAGGGCTCTAGATTCATACTAGATATGTGGCAGTGACGATTTGTTAAGCGACGCGCGTGGCCACACAGTACGGCTAATACAGTAACAACTAAGCAGAGAAGGGGGCTGTGTAGTAAAACTGGCAAGGAATATACTGCCGAATAATGGCTGGAAACAAAGTTGGAGTTAAGTTTGAGTATAACTCTTGAACTAAGCATGCTAGAGAGACGAAATTTGTACCTAAATCTCCCTTGCATAGTCCTGCATCCGAAAATCGTGTTTTAAGGCAACTTTCGGCAACCTTCATAGAGGAAAGTACAGGCAAGTGACGATATTCCGAATGTTCTTCAAACGCATGTCTAATGGGATTTTTGTACACAGTGCTGTTCGAAAGAGAAACATAAAGTATGCACGGTCAAATCACCCTCAAATCAATGCTGGATTTTTACAAAATTTAAACCATTGGAAAGCCCGTCTCAAGGGCTCTAGATTCGTAACAGACATGTGGCAGTGACGATTTTGTAGGCGACGCGAGTGGCCAAAGAGAAGGGCTAATACACTAGCAAACTAAGCAGAGAAGGGGGCTGTGTAGTAAAACTGGCAAGGAATATACTGCCGAATAATGGCTGGAAACAAAGTCGGAGTTAAGTTTGAGTATAACTCTTGAACTAAGCATGCTAGAGAGACGAAATTTGTACCTAAATCTCCCTTGCATAGTCCTGCATCCGAAAATCGTGTTTTTAAGGCAACTTTCGGCAACCTTCATAGAGGAAAGTACAGGCAAGTGACGATATTCCGAATGTTCTTCAAACGCATGTCTAATGGGATTTTTGTACACAGTGCTGTTCGAAAGAGAAACATAAAGTATGCACGGTCAAATCACCCTCAAATCAATGCTGGATTTTTACAAAATTTATACCATTGGAAAGCCCGTCTCAAGGGCTCTAGATTCATAACAGATATGGGCAGTGACCATTTTGTAGGCGACGCGAGTTGCCAAAGAGAAGGGCTAATACACTAGCAACTAATCAGAGAAGGGGGCTGCGTAGTAAAACTGGCAAGGAATATACTGCCGAATAATGGCTGCAAACAAATTTGGAGTTGAGTTTGAGTATAACTCATGAACTAAGGCAACTTTCGGCAATCTTCATAGAGGAAAGTACAGGCAAGTGACGATATTCCGAATGTTCTTCAAACGCATGTCTAATGGGATTTTTGTACACAGTGCTGTTCGAAAGAGAAACATAAAGTATGCACTGTCAAATCACCGTCAAATCAATACTGGATTTTTACAGATTTTATACCATTGCAAAGCCCGTCTCAAGGGCTCTAGATTCATACTAGATATGTGGCAGTGACCATTTTGTAGGCGACGCGAGTGGCCAGAGAGTAGGGCTAATACAGTAACAACTAAGCAGTGAAGGGGGCTGTGTAGTAAAACTGGCAAGGAATATACTGCCGAATAATGGCTGGAAACAAATTCGGAGTTAAGTTTGAGTATAACTCAAGAACTAAGCATGCTAGAGAGACGACATTTGTACCTAAATCTTCCTTACATAGTCCTGCATCCGAAAATCACGTATTTAAGGCACCTTTCGGCCATCTTCATAGAGGAAAGTACAGGTAAGTGACGATATTCCGAATGTTCTTCAAACGCAAGTCTAATGGGATTTTTGTACACAGTGCTGTTCGAAAGAGAAACATCACCGTCAAATCAATGCTGGATTTTTACAAAATTTATACCATTGGAAAGCCCGTCTCAAGGGCTCTAGATTCATACTAGATATGTGGCAGTGACCATTTTGTAAGCGACGCGAGTGGCCAGAGAGTACGGCTAATACAGTAACAACTAAGCAGAGAAAGGGGCTGTGTTGTAAAACTGTCAAGGAATATACTGCCGAATAATGGCTGGAAACAAATTCGGAGCTAAGTTTGAGTATAACTCTTGAACTAAGCATGCTAGAGAGACGAAATTTGTACCTAAATCTCCCTTGCATAGTCATGCATCCGAAAATTTTGTTTTTATGGCAACTTTCGGCCATCTTAATAGAGGAATACACAGGCAAGTGACGATACTCCGAATGTTCTTCAAACGCATGTCTAATGGGATTTTTGTACACAGTGCTGTTCCAAAGAGAAACATAAAGTATGCACTGTCAAATCACCGTCAAATCAATACTGGATTTTTACAGATTTTATACCATTGGAAAGCCCGTCTCAAGGGCTCTAGATTCATACTAGATATGTGGCAGTGACGATTTTTTAAGCGACGCGAGTGGCCAGAGAGTACGGCTAATACAGTAACAACTAAGCAGAGAATGGGATTTTTGTACACAGTGCTGTTCGAAAGAGAAACATAAAGTATGCACGGTCAAATCACCCTCAAATCAATGCTGGATTTTTACAAATTTAATACCATTGGAAAGCCCGTCTCAAGGGCTCCAGATTCATACAAGATAAGTGGCAGTGACTATTTTGTAGGCGACGCGAGTGGCCAGAGAGTAGGACTAATACAGTAGCAACTAAGCAGAGAAGGGGGCTACGTAGTAAAAACTGCCAAGGAATATACTGCCGAATAATGGATGGAAACAAATTCGGAGTTAAGTTTGAGTATAACTCTTGAACTAAGCATGCTAGAGAGACGAAATTTGTACCTAAATCTCCCTTGCATAGTCCTGCATCCGAAAATCACGTATTTAAGGCAATTTTCGGCCATCTTCATAGAGGAAAGTACAGGCAAGTGACGATACTCCGAATGTTCTTCAAACGCAAGTCTAATGGGATTTTTGTACACAGTGCTGTTCGAAAGAGAAACATCACCGTCAAATCAATGCTGGATTTTTACAAATTTTATACCATTGAAAAGCCCGTTTCAAGGGCTCTAGATTCATACTAGATATGTGGCAGTGACGATTTGTTAAGCGACGCGAGTGGCCAGAGAGTACGGCTAATACAGTAACAACTAAGCAGAGAAGGGGGCTGTGTAGTAAAACTGGCAAGGAATATACTGCCGAATAATGGCTGGAAACAAATTCGGAGCTAAGTTTTAGTATAACTCTTGAACTAAGCATGCTAGAGAGACGAAATTTGTACCTAAATCTCCCTTACATAACCTGCATCCGAAAATCATGTTTTTAACCCTGCGCTGCACTATGACCTTGAAAAGCGTCCGTCCCGCCCTCGCACAGTCATCTGCAGTACGGTGTGAAATTGCGCATAACACTAATTTGGCTGCTCACAAACTCTTCTAACATGGTACCATTAGACTCAGAATCGTTCACTCAATCCCAAGAAAAAAAAAAAAATCAAAAAAAGTGAAAAATCAATTTTTGTTTAATTTTTTACCCAAATCCATCAAAATCACACCGTTACACTATCGCACTGTTTGCTGCAGTACCATGTGAAATTGCGTGTAAAACTATTTTGGCTGCTCACAAACTCTTCTAACATGGTATCATTAGACTCAGAAACGTTCACTGAATCCCCAGAACAAAAAAAAATGCAAACAAAATGTTCATAGGGGGTAAGCACACTCAGTTGAAACAAAAAAAACCCAAATTTTTGCCCAAATCCATCAAAATCACACCGTTACAGTATCGCACGGTCCGCTACCGTACGATGTGAAATTGCGTGTAAAACTATTTTGGCTGCTCAAAAACTCTTCTAACATGGTATCATTAGACTCAGAAACGTTCACTGAATCCCAAGAACAACAAAAAAAATGAAAAAAATGTTCATAGGGGGTAAGCACACTCAGTTGAAACAAAAAAACGAATTTTTACCCAAATCCATCAAACATAAAGTATGCACTGTCAAATCACCCTCAAATCAATACTGGATTTTTACAAAATGTATACCATTGGAAAGCCCGTCTCAAGGGCTCTAGATTCATACTAGATATGTGGCAGTGACCATTTTGTAGGCGACGCGAGTGGCCAGAGAGTAGGGCTAATACAGTAACAACTAAGCAGTGAAGGGGGCTGTGTAGTAAAACTGCCAAGGAATATACTGCCGAATAATGGCTGGAAACAAATTCGGAGTTAAGTTTGAGTATAACTCAAGAACTAAGCATGCTAGAGAGACGAAATTTGTACCTAAATCTTCCTTGCATAGTCCTGCATTCGAAAATCATGTTTTGAAGGCAACTTCGGCCATCTTCATAGAGGAAATTACAGACAAGTGACGATACTCCGAATGTTCTTCAAACGCATGTCTAATGGGATTTTTGTACACAGTGCTGTTCGAAAGAGAAACATAAAGTATGCACGGTCAAATCACCCTCAAATCAATACTGGATTTTTACAAATTTTTACCATTGGAAAGCCCGTCTCAAGGGCTCTAGATTCATACTAGATATGTGGCAGTGACCATTTGTTAAGCGACGCGAGTGGCCACAGAGTACGGCTAATACAGAAACAACTAAGCAGAGAAGGGGGCTGTGTAGTAAAACTGGCAAGGAATATACTGCCGAATAATGGAGCTAAGTTTGAGTATAACTCTTGAACTAAGCATGCTAGAGAGACGAAATTTGTACCTAAATCTCCCTTGCATAGTCATGCATCCGAAAATTTTGTTTTTATGGCAACTTTCGGCCATCTTAATAGAGGAATACACAGGCAAGTGACGATACTCCGAATGTTCTTCAAACGCATGTCTAATGGGATTTTTGTACACAGTGCTGTTCCAAAGAGAAACATAAAGTATGCACTGTCAAATCACCGTCAAATCAATACTGGATTTTTACAGATTTTATACCATTGGAAAGCCCGTCTCAAGGGCTCTAGATTCATACTAGATATGTGGCAGTGACGATTTTTTAAGCGACGCGAGTGGCCAGAGAGTACGGCTAATACAGTAACAACTAAGCAGAGAATGGGATTTTTGTACACAGTGCTGTTCGAAAGAGAAACATAAAGTATGCACGGTCAAATCACCCTCAAATCAATGCTGGATTTTTACAAATTTAATACCATTGGAAAGCCCGTCTCAAGGGCTCCAGATTCATACAAGATAAGTGGCAGTGACTATTTTGTAGGCGACGCGAGTGGCCAGAGAGTAGGACTAATACAGTAGCAACTAAGCAGAGAAGGGGGCTACGTAGTAAAAACTGCCAAGGAATATACTGCCGAATAATGGATGGAAACAAATTCGGAGTTAAGTTTGAGTATAACTCATGAACTAAGCATGCTAGAGAGACGACATTTGTACCTGAATCTTTCTTGCATAGTCCTGCATCCGAAAATCATGTTTTAAAGGCAACTTTCGGCCATCTTCATAGAGGAAATTACAGGCAAGTGACGATACTCTGAATGTTCTTCAAACGCATGTCTAATGGGATTTTTGTACACAGTGCTGTTCGAAAGAGAAACATAAAGTATGCACGGTCAAATCACCCTCAAATCAATGCTGGATTTTTACAAATTTTATACCATTGGAAAGCCCGTCTCAAGGGCTCTAGATTCATACTAGATATGTGGCAGTGACCATTTGTTAAGCGACGCGAGTGGCCACAGAGTACGGCTAATACAGAAACAACTAAGCAGAGAAGGGGGCTGTGTAGTAAAACTGGCAAGGAATATACTGCCGAATAATGGCTGGAAACAAAGTCGGAGTTAAGTTTGAGTATAACTCTTGAACTAAGCATGCTAGAGAGACGAAATTTGTACCTAAATCTCCCTTGCATAGTCCTGCATCCGAAAATCACGTATTTAAGGCAATTTTCGGCCATCTTCATAGAGGAAAGTACAGGCAAGTGACGATACTCCGAATGTTCTTCAAACGCAAGTCTAATGGGATTTTTGTACACAGTGCTGTTCGAAAGAGAAACATCACCGTCAAATCAATGCTGGATTTTACAATTTTATACCATTGAAAGCCGTTTCAAGGGCTTAGATTCATACTAGATATGTGGCAGTGACGATTTGTTAAGCGACGCGAGTGGCCAGAGAGTACGGCTAATACAGTAACAACTAAGCAGGAAGGGGTGTGTAGTAAAAACTGGAAGGAATATACTGCGAATAATGGCTGGAAACAAATTCGGAGCTAAGTTTAGTTTTAACTCTTGAACTAAGCATGCATAGAGAGACGAAATTTGTACCTAAATCTCCCTTACTAATCCTGCATCCGAAAATCAGTTTTAAGGCAACTTTCGGCCATCTGCATAGAGGAAATTATAGGCAAGTGACGATACTCCGAATGTTCTTCAAACGCATGTCTAATGGGATTTTTGTACACAGTGCTGTTCGAAAGAGAAATATAAAGTATCACCGTCAAATCGCCTTTAATCAATGCTGGATTTTTACAAATTTTATACCATTGGAAAGCCCGTTCAAGGGCTCTAGATTCATACTAGATATGTGGCAGTGACCATTTGTTAAGCGACGCGAGTGGCAGAGAGTACGGCTAATACAGTAACAACTAAGCAGAGAAGGGGCTGTGTGTAAAACTGGCAAGGAATATACTGCCGAATAATGGCTGGAAACAAATTCGGAGCTAAGTTTTGAGTATAACTCTTGAACTAAGCATGCTAGAGAGACGAAATTTGTACCTAAATCTCCCTTGCATAGTCATGCATCCGAAAATTTTGTTTTTATGGCAACTTTCGGCCATCTTAATAGAGGAATACACAGGCAAGTGACGATACTCCGAATGTTCTTCAAACGCATGTCTAATGGGATTTTTGTACACAGTGCTGTTCCAAAGAGAAACATAAAGTATGCACTGTCAAATCACCGTCAATCAATACTGGATTTTTACAGAATTTTATACCATTGGAAAGCCCGTCTCAAGGGCTCTAGATTCATACTAGATATGTGGCAGTGCCCGATTTTTAAGCGACGCGAGTGGCAGAGAGTACGGCTAATACAGTAACAACTAAGCAGAGAATGGGATTTTGTAAAAGTGCTGTTCCGAATAAGAGAAACATAAAGTATGCAGTAAATCACTCAAATCAAGTGGATTTTTACCATAATTTCATACCATTGGAAAGCCGTCTCAAGGCTCCAGAATTATTACAGATATTGGCATGACTATTGTAGGCCACGCGAAGTGGCAAAGGAGGACATAATACATAAGCAACTAAGCAGAGAAGGGGGCTACGTAGTAAAAACTGCCAAGGAATATACTGCCGAATAATGGATGGAAACAAATTCGGAGTTAAGTTTGAGTATAACTCATGAACTAAGCATGCTAGAGAGACGACATTTGTACCTGAATCTTTCTTGCATAGTCCTGCATCCGAAAATCATGTTTTAAAGGCAACTTTCGGCCATCTTCATAGAGGAAATTACAGGCAAGTGACGATACTCTGAATGTTCTTCAAACGCATGTCTAATGGGATTTTTGTACACAGTGCTGTTCGAAAGAGAAACATAAAGTATGCACGGTCAAATCACCCTCAAATCAATGCTGGATTTTTACAAATTTTATACCATTGGAAAGCCCGTCTCAAGGGCTCTAGATTCATACTAGATATGTGGCAGTGACGATTTGTTAAGTGACGCGTGTGGCCACAGAGTACGGCTAATACAGAAACAACTAAGCAGAGAAGGGGGCTGTGTAGTAAAACTGCCAAGGAATATACTGCCGAATAATGGCTGGAAACAAAGTCGGAGTTAAGTTTGAGTATAACTCTTGAACTAAGCATGCTAGAGAGACGAAATTTGTACCTAAATCTTCCTTGCATAGTCCTGCATCCGAAAATCGTGTTTTTAAGGCAACTTTCGGCAACCTTCATAGAGGAAAGTACAGGCAAGTGACGATATTCCGAATGTTCTTCAAACGCATGTCTAATGGGATTTTTGTACACAGTGCTGTTCGAAAGAGAAACATAAAGTATGCACGGTCAAATCACCCTCAAATCAATACTGGATTTTTACAAAATTTTTACCATTGGAAAGCCCGTCTCAAGGGCTCTAGATTCATACTAGATATGTGGCAGTGACCATTTGTTAAGCGACGCGAGTGGCCACAGAGTACGGCTAATACAGAAACAACTAAGCAGAGAAGGGGGCTGTGTAGTAAAACTGGCAAGGAATATACTGCCGAATAATGGCTGGAAACAAAGTCGGAGTTAAGTTTGAGTATAACTCTTGAACTAAGCATGCTAGAGAGACGAAATTTGTACCTAAATCTCCCTTGCATAGTCCTGCATCCGAAAATCACGTATTTAAGGCAATTTTCGGCCATCTTCATAGAGGAAAGTACAGGCAAGTGACGATACTCCGAATGTTCTTCAAACGCAAGTCTAATGGGATTTTTGTACACAGTGCTGTTCGAAAGAGAAACATCACCGTCAAATCAATGCTGGATTTTTACAAATTTTATACCATTGAAAAGCCCGTTTCAAGGGCTCTAGATTCATACTAGATATGTGGCAGTGACGATTTGTTAAGCGACGGGTGTGGCCACAGAGTACGGCTAATACAGAAACAACTAAGCAGAGAAGGGGGCTGTGTAGTAAAACTGCCAAGGAATATACTGCCGAATAATGGCTGGAAACAAAGTCGGAGTTAAGTTTGAGTATAACTCTTGAACTAAGCATGCTAGAGAGACGAAATTTGTACCTAAATCTTCCTTGCATAGTCCTGCATCCGAAAATCGTGTTTTTAAGGCAACTTTCGGCAACCTTCATAGAGGAAAGTACAGGCAAGTGACGATATTCCGAATGTTCTTCAAACGCATGTCTAATGGGATTTTTGTACACAGTGCTGTTCGAAAGAGAAACATAAAGTATGCACGGTCAAATCACCCTCAAATCAATACTGGATTTTTACAAAATTTTTACCATTGGAAAGCCCGTCTCAAGGGCTCTAGATTCATACTAGATATGTGGCAGTGACCATTTGTTAAGCGACGCGAGTGGCCACAGAGTACGGCTAATACAGAAACAACTAAGCAGAGAAGGGGCTGTGTAGTAAAACTGGCAAGGAATATACTGCCGAATAATGGCTGGAAACAAAGTCGGAGTTAAGTTTGAGTATAACTCTTGAACTAAGCATGCTAGAGAGACGAAATTTGTACCTAAATCTCCCTTGCATAGTCCTGCATCCGAAAATCACGTATTTAAGGCAATTTTCGGCCATCTTCATAGAGGAAAGTACAGGCAAGTGACGATACTCCGAATGTTCTTCAAACGCAAGTCTAATGGGATTTTTGTACACAGTGCTGTTCGAAAGAGAAACATCACCGTCAAATCAAATGCTGGATTTTTACAAATTTTATACCATTGAAAAGCCCGTTTCAAGGGCTCTAGATTCATACTAGATATGTGGCAGTGACGATTTGTTAAGCGACGCGAGTGGCCAGAGAGTACGGCTAATACAGTAACAACTAAGCAGAGAAGGGGGCTGTGTAGTAAAACTGCCAAGGAATATACTGCCGAATAATGGCTGGAAACAAATTCGGAGCTAAGTTTTAGTATAACTCTTGAACTAAGCATGCTAGAGAGACGAAATTTGTACCTAATCTCCCTTACATAACCTGCATCCGAAAATCATGTTTTTAAGGCAACTTACGGCCAACTGCATAGAGGAAATTATAGGCAAGTGACGATACTCCGAATGTTCTTCAAACGCATGTCTAATGGGATTTTTTGTACACAGTGCTGTTCGAAAGAGAAATATAAAGTATGCACTGTCAAATCGCCCTTTAATCAATGCTGGATTTTTACAAAATTTATACCATTGGAAAGCCCGTCTCAAGGGCTCTAGATTCATACTAGATATGTGGCAGTGACCATTTTGTAAGCGACGCGAGTGGCAAAGAGTACGGCTAATACAGTAACAACTAAGCAGAGAAAGGGGCTGTGTTGTAAAACTGTCAAGGAATATACTGCCGAATAATGGCTGGAAACAAATTCGGAGCTAAGTTTGAGTATAACTCTTGAACTAAGCATGCTAGAGAGACGAAATTTGTACCTAAATCTCCCTTGCATAGTTATGCATCCGAAAATTTTGTTTTTATTGCAACTTTCGGCCATCTTAATAGAGGAATACACAGGCAAGTGACGATACTCCGAATGTTCTTCAAACGCATGTCTAATGGGATTTTTGTACACAGTGCTGTTCCAAAGAGAAACATAAAGTATGCACTGTCAAATCACCGTCAAATCAATACTGGATTTTTACAGATTTTATACCATTGGAAAGCCCGTCTCAAGGGCTCTAGATTCATACTAGATATGTGGCAGTGACGAATTTTTAAGCGACGCGAGTGGCCAGAGAGTACGGCTAATACAGTAACAACTAAGCAGAGAATGGGATTTTTGTACACAGTGCTGTTCGAAAGAGAAACATAAAGTATGCACGGTCAAATCACCCTCAAATCAATGCTGGATTTTTACAAATTTAATACCATTGGAAAGCCCGTCTCAAGGCTCCAGATTCATACAAGATAAGTGGCAGTGACTATTTTGTAGGCGACGCGAGTGGCCAGAGAGTAGGACTAATACAGTAGCAACTAAGCAGAGAAGGGGCTACGTAGTAAAAACTGCCAAGGAATATACTGCCGAATAATGGATGGAAACAAATTCGGAGTTAAGTTTGAGTATAACTCATGAACTAAGCATGCTAGAGAGACGACATTTGTACCTGAATCTTTCTTGCATAGTCCTGCATCCGAAAATCATGTTTTAAAGGCAACTTTTGGCCATCTTCATAGAAGAAATGACAGACAAGTGACGATACTCCAAATGTTCTATAAACGCATGTCTAATGGGAATTTTGTACACAGTGCTGTTCGAAAGAAAAACATAAAGTATGCACGGTCAAATCACCCTCAAACAATGCTGGATTTTTAAAAATTGTATACCATTGGAAAGCCCGTCTCAAGGGCTCTAGAATCATACTAGATATGTGGCAGTGACCATTTTGTAGGCGACGCGAGTGGCCAGAGAGTACGGCTAATACAGTAGCAACTAAGCAGAGAAGGGGGCAGCGTAGTAAAACTGCCAAGGAATATACTGCCGAATAGTGGCTGGAAACAAATTCGGAGTTAAGTTTGAGTATAACTCATGAACTAAGCTAGAGAGACGAAATTTGTACCTGAATCTTCCTGACATAGTCCTGCATCCGAAAATCATGTTTTTTAGGCAACTTTCGGCCATCTTCATAGAGGAAATTACAGGCAAGTGACGATACTCCGAATGTTCTTCAAACGCATGTCTAATGGGATTTTTGTACACAGTGCTGTTCGAAAGTATGCACGGTCAAATCACCCTCAAATCAATGCTGGATTTTTACAAATTATGGATAAAAATTGTTGGTGCTATCCCATCCAGTGACGCTGTATCCGTTGACTTGTTGTAATTTGAAAAAAAGTATTGTGTTAATACAATTTCAAATATGGTAACTGTGCTGTGCTATTTCCACTTATGTTATTTTAACAGAGTAGTGTTGGAGAAATAGTTCAACCGGAAAAATGTGTGACCTTTTTTGACCATGTTGGTCAGTAGTGAACGGTTTTTTCGAGATAAAGGATATTTTTGCAGATCCTTTGGGTAGCAATAACTAGTTTTCGGAAGTCATGTTAGCCTCCTCATCAGTTGCTTGTGGGTCGATTCAGTGAATCGGGCAAATCTCTTGTTACATCTTAAAAAGATGTGTAGGTTGCAACCATTATGTGGGGATTTGGGACATAGCCGTGGGTATGTCTGTGTTTTTGAATAAACATGGAGTGTATCGCTTAGTTGGAATGTTTTCAAAGTAAGGCAATCAGATCCTCAAGTTTTTCTTGTAATTCAAACGAATTATTTGAGGACGAATGATTGACGAGGTCGCTTTCAGACTCAGTTGGGTCTGGTGGTAGTTTTGCTCTGATGATCATTTCCCGTATGTTTTTGTCTTTTTTGAAAGCAATGAAGGGTGGATTCGGAAATATTTCCGTGAGTGTGTCATCGCTCTGAATTTGAGGCCAGAATTTGGAGATTGCCCGTGATATATCCTTATGGAATAGTGCCGGGTTGTAGGTTGTTGTGAAGACGAGAGGTGTTTTTGATTTTTGTTTTACTTCCGGTTTTTTATGAATCATATTAGCACGTTCATGATGTGATACTTTTTGTATCTGTGTGTTTACTTCATCATGGGTGTAACCTCTTGTTGTGAGTTTGTTTTTGAACATCTCGACTTTTTCGTTGAGATCCTCTATGTTGTTTGTGTTTCTTGCAAAGCGGAGGGTTTCTCCGTATATGAATGCGTTAAACACATGTGGGGGATGGGATGAAGATTTATGGAGGTATTGGTAGGTTTCCGTTGGTTTGGTAAAGACTTTGGTGTCTAGTATACTTGTTTCACGGAACCTCTTACCTTTGAATATGGTTAGGTCAAGGTAGTTTACTGAGCAGTCAGAGGCCTCAAAAGTGAATTTGATGGTAGGGTGCATTTGATTCATTGTAGTTACAAGTTTTTTTAATTCTTCAATATTTGCGTCATAGATTTTGAGAATGTCATCTCTATAGCGCCACCAAGTGAGGATGTGGTCAGCTTGTTGAAGGATTTGATTTTCGAGATCATGAAGGGTTATGTCACATATTTCCGGGCTGGCTGTAGAGCCCATGGCACAACCGACTTTCTGTAGGAAATATTTATTTCCGAATTGGAAGCAGTTTCTTCCAATTATGAGTTCCAGAAGAGTACGGATGTGTGAAGAATGTGGTTTGTTAATGGCATATTGATGGTTTGTTCGGTCGAGCACATCGCAAACACAATTGATTGCCTCTGTTTGGCGGACATTTGTGTACATTGAGACAACATCAATGCTAGTAATAAGTACATCTTGTGGAAATGATGTTTCTTCTAGTTTTCGCAAAATGTCTGCTGTGTCGCGGACATATGTGGGTTGCGAAGTAACTATCGGAAGGAGGAAATAGTCCACGAATTCAGAAATGTTTGCTGTGGGGCTCGTGCATCCGCTGATAATGGGTCTACCAATGAATTGTTCTCCCGGGGGTGGAGTTTTGTGTATTTTGGGTAGAAAATACATAGTTGGGCACGCCACTTTCTGTGTGAGGGGGTCGAGGTACTCATAGGTTTTGCGGTTGATGATGTTTTGGTTGGCCATTTTGGTGAGGGCATTGTGAACCAATTGACTTGTTTCATGTGTAATATCTTGTTCTAGCTCTTCATAGTGCTGGGAACTAAGATGGTGGTAGCCTACGGTCAAATAGTCTGTGAGGTTCATAATGCAAATTCCTCTGCCTTTGTCATATGGTTTGATCACGATTTTGTTGTTGTTTTTCAACTGTTGTGTAGCTGATCTCTGGTTCTTGGTCGTATTGTTTTTTTGTTGTTTTAAACGAATATGAGCAAGTTCAAATTTTGTGGCTTCCAAGTAATTCTCAAGTTTGAGATTAAATGTTGATTTGGGAAGCCATGTGGAGGGTGGTTTGAAGGGTTGGGTTTGGAAGTCGTATTGTGCATAAGGTATGCGACTCTCATTCTCCGATTGAAGGTGTTTATGTCTTTCAAAAGTGAACGGCGTGAAGGTCTGGCGGGGGTAGGAACGAAATTTAGACCTTTTCCTAATGCGATTTTCTGATGTGTAGAAAGATCAACATTGGATAGGTTTGTTATAAATTGTTCGCTTTGTGTAGCCAAATCAGTAATCAAACGATTTTGTCTCTGTTGGGACAGAGTTGAGCAATGGTGGGAAAAGCGTGTTGCTTTTCTTTGGTTATGTGCGAGTTTCTTTCCTTTATTGTATTTACGATTAACCATTGTTTATTGTCAAGTATATGTGAATTGGTAAATTAATTATAATAATATTCGCTTAATGTGAAAGCAAGTTACTAATATGTAAGGACACAGTACAACAATGGTATTAATCTCTTTTTGGAAGTTGTGGTGGTCTTGAAAAAGACCGTTGGGTTTGGAAAGTTATTTACTCTCGTCTCGTTTTCGCTTGAGACCTTTGCTTGGTTGCTGCCTTGATCTGGAGAAGAAGTTGAACAGTTTCTGTGCTGTTGTGAGGTCTTCTTCGTTCTTGAAATGAAGTTTGATCTTGGCTGCTGCTTCTTCCCGTGCTCCTGCCAACCTGGTCTCCTTGAATTTGCTGTATTGGTCCAGTGTTAACTCTGCAAACATGACACACACCCGGTTCTCAAGTGTCTTCCACGAATCTTTGAAAGATTTTGAAATTTGTACCTAAATCTCCTTTGCATAGTCCTGCATCCGAAAATTACGTTTTGAAGGCAGCTTTAGGCCATCTTCATATAGGAAATTACAGGCAAGTGACGATACTCCGAATGTTCTTCAAACGCATGTCTAATGGGATTTTTGTACACAGTGCTGTTCGAAAGAAGAAACATAAAGTATGCACGGTCAAATCACCCACAACTCAATGCTGGATTTTTACCAATTTTATACCATTGGAAAGCCCGTTTCAAGGGCTCTACATTCATAATAGATATGTGGCAGTGACGATTTTGTAGGCGAAGCGAGTGGCCAGAGAGTATGGCTAATACAGTAGCAACTAAGCAGAGAAGGGGCTGCTTAGTAAAACCAGCAAGGAATATACTGCCGAATAATGGCTGGAAACAAATTCGGAGTTAAGTTTGAGTATACCTCATGAACTAAGCATGCTAGAGGGACGAAATTTGTACCTGAATCATCCTTGCAGAGTCTTACATCCGAAAAAAAATTACGGCTACTTTCTGTCATTAAACATTAAGAAAATTACCTAAGATCATAACCTTACTTCAGCTTTATAATTATAGTTTAGGCGCAGTTGCAGTCAGCTTGAGGGTTTATTTTAGGTTTGGGATGTTGGTCTAATAGCCTTAAATTCGGGGTTAGTTTCAGGGTCTGGATCTTGAAATCATCAATAAAACTAGAACAGCTTTGCGTTTTTCCAAATGACAAACACATAATGTCTAGTTGTCTCCTAGTTTTTAACTTTTTTAGCCGTGTACTAAAAAAGTGCTTGATGGTTACTATTGTATGATTACTAATTAACCATAAACTTATTGTCGTCTGAAATACTGTCAGAGTTGTAGAACATAGCATTTAAGGGTTATCAAAGTCACATTGCTTATTCCGAATGCAGCAATCGAAATAGCCGTAATATCCATACCTAACTCATTTGATGACATTTTCAGGTCAGTTGTATGATTAAATCACAGGTGGCCAGAAGATTGAAATTTACCGATCCCCCAATACATTAACCTTAAAATGCTTTGAAGGGCACTTACGATAAGATACGTCAGAAGCTTCCGTAAAAGAGGTCTCAGTAAATAATGATAGTGCTCCCCATAAAAGCAGAATTCACTTCCATCCACAGAGATTAGAGCTTCCAAACAGTATAACAACACACCACTAGAGTAAGCGGCAATATGGCTGCCATTCCAATGACTAAAAGTATGTGGACTCACTTCCGTTACGGTATAAATGCCTTTTCTATCAAAAATTCCAGATGCTTTTGTGCCAATTGTCTTCTTAATAGAATGCCTCAAACCGGTTCCCGTCTATAGTGGAATTACGTCACTTTTCCACCAGAATTGCTCATTGAAAGAATTGGTTCAAAAGGGTATCAGCCAGATTTGAGTTTTTCAAAGAGGCTGAAAGGTTCAAAGTAGGATGCACAAAGAACACTTTATATGACACAAATCGTAGAAAAAATGTCCCAAACAAGTAATTCTAAATTTTAATTCTGAGGTTTCGAAATCAAATTCGTGGAAAATTACTTCTTTCTCGAAAACTATGTCACTTCAGACGGAGCCGTTTCTCACAATGTTTTATACTGTCAACCTCTCCCCATTACTCGTTACCAAGTAAGGTTTTATGCTAATAATTATTTTGAGTAATTACCAATAGTGTCCACTGCCTTTAAAGCTTGCCTTTCAATACATGATTCTCACTCGTCACGGAGAGAATTTTCATAACTGTCAAATTTGTAAACTTTTTGAACATTATGAGTGCGTTCCGGTCCTATTATTTTTCTTTGACTGTCCATTAATAAAACCTCTCTATATGATGCGTATATCGAATACTATCAGCAACAAAAAATTCGTGTCCACATGATCTCATCCTTTGACTTGATTGCACACGGCTACTTATAAGTTAAATGATTTCACTCTTCCCTCTATAAACATCCCATAATATTCTCAATCAAAGTCGTTACACCACTGCAAGCTTATGTTCTGTCCACCGTTTTGGAGTCAAATAATTTACACGCAACTGCATCATGTGTTGTATGATTATTGTATCTTTCTACTTATTACGCGCCAAATACATCAAAAATGCGCTGTAATGTTGCTTTTCGACTCCCAAAATGAAATAGCAGTAGCGAAAGTTAAAGGGTGACGTCACGTGCAAATGGTCTAGCCTCCCGAAAATTGTGGCTCTAGAACCGCGCCTGCAGGAGATTTTTTTACCCTGCGCTGCAGTATGCCATTTGCCATGCAGTAATGCATGATGGAACGGTCGGCGACCGTCCGGTAGAAAAATGCGTGTAAACTAATTTTGGCTGTTCACAAACTGTTTTCCAACAGTTTATTATGAATCAGGATCGCCCAGAGTATATTTAGAAAGAAAGAAATTCGAAAAAGAATGCAAAAAATCAAACTTTTTAATGTTTTTTCACTGTTTTGGTCCTCAGAGAAACAAGTTTTTGTTGTATACCTGGCCAACCCACCCCTACCCTGACATAGTCTAGAGTGCAGCTGGCGTCTATCAATTTGCTAGATCAAGATAAGACTGACAGGATGATTGATTATCTGGAAATAACGGCGGCTGAGATCAGAGAATAGCATCAAATACCCTTAGCGGTGTATCAAATGTCAGTGAGTCATTTCAATGGGGCTTCAAAGTTAAAGGTGATTGTTGGTCGAACACTGACCCCCAGCTAAATTTGCTGGTTATAGTGTTATCCGGCTATGATCCACTAGTCGACAACTTTAAACATTTCAAGATTTTTGACCGCACCGTTAATTAGTTACAACAATGTTTACAACCGGACGTTGCGGTTTGACGACTGGCTGTAGTAACGTCTTGGATATCTTGTTTAGAGGGCGTGGCCAAATTATGGTAATGAAGCATGAAGTCATGTATTATTCATATTAGTGACTAAATGACAAGCTTGCAAGACAGGCAAGATGTGAAAGGTCATGGGGTCGTCGAGACGAGCTTGACATTGTGTGTTGTGCATGCTAGCTGTGTTACATTGCATGAACTCTCGTTTTGATTGACCACCATAATATGGCTTCTATCGCATTATCAACGCATTTAGCAAGTGATTCTGAAATTATTCAGACAAGCTAAATGATAATGCATTGCTTGCAGTCGGAATTAGGTTTATCGGTTGGTCATTGTCATTGGACGTTTGAATCTTGTACATTGTCGATGTCAAACATGTAATTTGAAAAAGATTATCTTTGCATTTGAATTATACGGCATTCTATCATCCGACATGCCCTGAAAATAAACTAGTATTGGCAATGAAACAATTCTACCATGCACTAGACCTACACGAATGATGATTTTTGTGTAGCAATAATATTAATTTTCTGTAGCGGGATAATAATTTACTGCATTATGTAGGCCTAATTCACTGATATGTGTTCACAAAGAGAGGTGAACTCAAGACTATGTGGATTATGGACTGTATGTTCGTATGGCCATCACTCCAACATGCTACTTTCAACAGTACGTATTTTGCTGCATATATAATGAGCGTTTCAAATACCGCGCGCCCTGTGCATGGTCTACATGCAGTTTCTCTATTGCAAGGTCAAAGTGCATGAATAAGTCTATTTGCCTGCGTTACGGTTGTATAGCAGGCAAAATTTGTCTGATCGGTTATCAAAAGCATTCCGAAGGATTGGTATGCGAGGAACAAAGGTATTTGAAAATTGCTTTTGGAAGAATTTGGAGTAAGCGTAGTTGGTCATTCTAGCTTGCGACTTCTGTTCAGTTTGGAACACAGGGGAATGTTTTTTAAAAAGATCAGAAAAATGTTGTTAGTATGAAAAAGCAAACCTTAAAGAGGTACAATTTGCTGATAAACACAAGGTTTTCCAGAGTTTTTTGCTCATTTAGTTTTATCTCTGGTTTTTAATCCTGTGGGAAATTTAAATTACTGGAAGAGTAACGTGTAGAAAGTTGTTGATTGAATGCGTCTAAATACGTAAATGACAATCAAAGTGAATAAATATGAAGGGCCAGCTCCATCTGGTCGGCGAGACTCCATGCAAGCCATACCCTATTATTTGTACAACAAATTGTGTGATTCTTTAGGGCAGTTCAGAGGGAAAATGACGAAAAGGAATAGACATGTAATACATTTTACGCAAGTACTGTAGCCAGCCTACTACTGTACAATGTACATGTACTGTACATAGTGTGGACATCTACATGTATGTCTGTTCAACCATTCCTCCATGGTTCAACAATGCGTTATCGTAACCACTATTAAAATTAATGGCAATAAACTTACTTGGCTAGAAGTACATCAACTGTTAATTGATAGTAAAAAGCATTTTAAGAAACATTTCACATCAAAATAATGTGGTAATCAGTGAAAAGTTACTGCAAAAACGATCAGATTGTGTAGTTCCTATTACAGATTATTCTTCGGATTTTCGGCGATATCTAAAAAACTCGACCACCTTTTGAAATGAATTTTTCACAGGTTAGTTTTATTGTAAATAGCTACATTTGTATACGATTAAAACAATCGAATGGTTTCAAAAACCAAACGTATATTTTCCCTGTAACTCCCATGAACTCCATTTTACTTGTGAAAGCATCTCAAATAAACTTCCTCGTTATTAAACAATTCCTGCACTGTTCCTGTAAACCTTCAACAAACAAGGACTAAGTTAAATATTGTTATAAACAAATAAGCAATTCCAGAATAATCTATAGAATTGTTCAGTCCAAATCTTAAGGTAAACCCATTGTCAAGCACTATTCAGAATGTATTTTATTCACTTGGGCCTATCCTGACGAGAAGGTACTTTTCGCCACAATACTATTCACAACAACGTTCCCTGTTATAAACGCATGGCGATTCATGCAGAATGCATTTTATTCACTTGGGCCTATAATAATTCCTTACGAGAAGGTACTTTTCGCCACAATACTATTCACAACAACGTTCCCTGTTATAAACGCATGGCGATTCATGAATAACTCACGAAAAGTCGGGGGAAAAACAATGAAACACTTAAGCACCCTTTTACAAGATACCCAAGACCTTCGTGGAAGCTAAAAATCAAACCAAGAATAGTGACGCCCTCTGTTGTTGGAATTGATCCATTTCGGTGCGAAGGTCTTGGAACCAAGACTAGGTTGGAGTAAACTTTGTATTACCGTAGTTGACACTTGATGACGTCAAGATTAGAAAAATGTGTTTATCATGCTAACAATTTTTTTAAGGTACCAGATGGTATGTAACTTCTCCCAATCTAATGCCTTTTAACAAAAACGTACGTAGGATTTACATGTATGGGTCATGTACTAATCGAATGCCTTTTTTGGGCTATACACTAACCAATGGTTGGAAACCCAGAAAGCAATGAATGGAATTCATGGTAATTTGCTAGACTCAAGAAAGAAGATATATCACCAACGCAAAGGTGACTTGAACTACACGTCGTAAGGTCATAACCTTTTTCCCTCGTGTACTTTCCAGTATTTAAGGCATTTATTCATAGGGACGACCCCACGTTGACCTTTATTCCTGTACAGAAAGTTCTGATTTAAAAAGTATATAATATCTCTTGAACCACATGTCATAAAGTCACGACCTGTGCTGTGTTGTAGTTTTCAACGCTTGTGACATTTTATTTAAGCTGACCCCAGGTTGACCTATATTTCCTATCCATTACAGCACATGTAATATATTTGTTTTAATATGACCCGACATTGACATTTCCATCCGTGTCTAACAGGAAAGTCAAATGTATCATATTTGTAAATCAAGGGTCCATGGGCACTTAAAAAAAACATTGAATGTGGTATCTGTGTATGGAATCATCGATGACACCTTAGTTAGTTTGTGCCGTCTTGTACCTTATTACACCTTTGGCATGTAATGAAAAAACATCACCCACTTTAACCTTTCCTTCAAATTTTAAAAATCTCATTTTCTGAACCACATGTCATAAATTTTGTGCCATTTTGTAACTCATGACACAATTGCATTTTATACGGAACTTATCCCCAACATGACATTTTCTTCTGGTTCAAACTAGAAAACTCGGTTCCTGAACCACATGCCATTAAACATTTAAAAAGTACTTACGATCGTAACCTCACTTCAGCTTTATAAGACACAGTTGCAGTTAGCCCTGGTAGGACGTCAGTCAGTGCCTGCACTGACGTCCTGGGTATAAAGCTCCTCTACAATGCGAACATATTTTGAGCTAATGTTTTTTTCATATTTTTACCTGATTTGAGGAGCTGAAACTCCATTCATACATTCTTGGTGTCCTAACTACACTTTTGATGAGTTCACAACTAACAAATACATCCATGGATGACATTATTTCCGAAAATAAGTCCGAGTTGTGTACTGGCGTTGTGACCATCGTGTACCAAGTGACCATTAAAGCTCATGTGCACATGCGCGGCATGCAAAGCAACCCGACCGACTTCCGCGTTAGATTTATGGGCGTGTCTGAGGACGCACATGCGCTGAAGCATTCACGTCTTGTCAGTTAAGGCTGTCGCCGAGAATGCGTAAATTGTTCATTTTATTTTCACAATAATGTCATCCAAGGATATAATTTGCAATTCTGAATAGAGCAGGTGTAAGGTTTAGGACACAAGGAATATGTGATTCAAGTTTCAGCTTCCTCAAAAAGGTAAAAATATGAAAAAATGTTGTTATAAATTTTTTCGCAATGGTATGGGACCTTTATATCCTGGACTCCGTCGCGTTGTATGCAACGGATGAGTCCAACCTGGGCTAAGTTGCAGTATGCTTGAGAGTCTATTTTAGGTTTGGGATGTTGGTCTAATAGCCTTAAATTCGGGGTTAGTTTCAGTGCCTGGATCTTGTAATCATAAATAAAACTGGAACAGCTTTGTGTTTGTCCAATTGACAAACACCTAATGTCTAGTTGTCTTCCCTTTTTTTCTCTTTTTTAGCTGTGTACTAAAAAACAAAGTGCTCGATCGCACTATTATTTTTTTACCCAAATGTTTTTGTTCTTTTTGCAACTTTGGTTTAAAAAGAAGAGGGGTTTAAAAAGAAGAGGGCTAATTAATCGTTTAAATAGCATTGTGCCCATACAGCGGTCTTGGATGAGACCGGTGGGGCCGAGCGAAGTCAGCGAATTGGTTACTATTGTAGGATTTCTTATTAACCATGAACATATTGTCGTCTGAAATGCTGTCAGAGTTGTAGAACATAGCATTTAAGGTTCATCAAAGTCACATTGCTTATTCCGAATGCAGCAGTCGAAATAGGCTTATCCATACCTATCTCATTTGATGTCATTTTCAAGACAGTTGTATGGTTAAATCACAGGTTTCAAGAAGATGGAAATTTACTGATCCACCAGCGTTGATATCAATACATTAACCTTAAAATACTTTGAAGAAGCAAAAACAAAATAAAACGAAATTGAAGGGCACTTACGATAAGATACGTCAGAAAGCTTCCGTAAAAGAGGTCTCAATAATTAATTATAGTGCTCCCCATAAAAGCAGAATTCACTTCATTCCACAGAGATAAGAGCGTCCAAACAGTGTAACAGCACACCACGAGAGTAAGCGGCAAAATGGCTGCCATTCCAATGACTTAAAGTCTGTGGACTCACTTCCGTAACGGTATAAATGCCTTTTCTATCAAAAATTCCAGATGCCTTTGTGTCAATTGTCTTCATAATAGAATGCCTCAAACCGGTTCCCGTCTATAGTGGAATTACGTCACCTTTCCACCAGAATTTCTCATTGAAAGAATTGGGTCAAAAGGGTATCACCCAGAAATTTGCGTTTTTCAAAAAGGCTGAAAGGAACAAAGTAAAACGCACATAGACTACTTTATATGACACAAATCGTAGTAAAAATTGTCCCAATCAAGTCATTCGCTTTTAATGACGGATTTTAACTTCCTTATTTGTGGCCAACTAACTAGTTAGATTTTGCTACTTAATGATGCTCTGACCAAGCATGACTGCGCACCTAAAAGTCCGACACGTTAAGAATCTCACGACAAAACGTAAATAAGCTGCCGCAATTTCGAAAAGCTGAATCTTGGATATATCTAACCAAACAGACATATGAAGCTAAACCATGGATCACAACCGCCACGCACGTTCTGTGGTAGCTGTAGGGGTAGGTAGGGGTAGGGAAAGGGGAAGGGGAAGGGGTAGGGTTAGGGTTTGTGGAAGGGGTAGGGTTAGGGTTTGGGTTAGGGTTAGGGTTAGGGTTAGGGTTAGGGTTAGGGTTAGGGTTAGGGTTACGTTAGGGTTAGGGTTAGGGTTAGGGTTAGGGTTACGTTAGGGTTAGGTTAGGGTTAGGGTTAGGGGAAAGGTTACAGGGTTAGGGGTAGGGGTTTTTTTTAAGTTAGGGTCACCAGCTGAGAAACAGGGAACCAGTGGCAGCTACCATAGACCGTGCATGGTTGTGGTTCGTGGTTTTGCTTCATACGTCCGTTTGGTTATATGCCTCGCATCTTGCGTATGGCGCAATGTGCCGGCTATATTATTATCATGGGATGGAAATTTAATTTAATTTCGCGGGACTGAATCATGATGAATCAGAACTGACTTCGACAAAACAGCAATCAATACGCTAAATAATACTTTCACTCGAGGACTTTTAGACGATAGATAGCAGCAGATGTTCCAGGTGAATTTAAATTCTTCACGTCCTTTTAAGCATGTGCATATTTTTAAAACGATGGAATTTTTCCCGATAAGTTTGCTGCCACCTAACGTTAACTCTCACTGTAATGTACGGATGTTCACTTGGTTCCAGCGCCTGAACCAAACGCTTGGGCCATGGGATGGGCAGACGTAAACACATGCTAATCGGACAACTTTCCCTGATCTAATAACCACCAGTCACCTCTTCCAGTTTACGAAAGACTCGACCTTAGTGTAGTTTTTATCGTCTAAATCAATAGAAATATTTGAGTTTTGTAATTGTTTGTTTTTTTGTTTTGCTTTTTTGCCTGGTACTGAAAATATAACTCGATCACAACATTTGTAATTTACATGAATAGTTTTATTCTTCTTTCAACTTTGGTAAAAAGAAAAAGTGTTAATTAATCGTTTACACAAGTGTGTGTATACATGTTGTGAGTGTGCGGGTTGCACCACGACGATCACAGTTACAATCAGTCCCATCATGCATTACTACATACTGACCAAGAGTTTGTGAAGGCTCATCAGCCCATTCCAGAGGCCTTGGAGCCGAGCGAAGTGCGGATGTGCCTTCACATTTTCAATATGCAATCACCTGTCAATTACCTTAGCAAAAGTTGCACTAACTTAAAGATAGGGTCATAACTTGATTGTTGGTCAACAGAATGCTGATTTGTGCAAAGCTATAAAGAAAAACACATTAAAAGTCACCTGTGAAAGTTTGAGCATTGTATACTCGTTGAGCACAGCAAAAAAGTGTAACAAGAACGTCGAATCCAACCATGCTTAACGAGGTCAAAAATTGCCATTACAGAAATTTTAAATCTCGAAACTCACCTTTGTGAGTTTTGGAGATTGTTTTTGAATGTTTTTCGACATAATTATATTGATTTATATTCAACGGGCGCTTCAGATCAAATAATCTCCAATGATACATATTACGATTACCATCTTTATAACAGCGTAGGCTTTCGGATAGTAATTACACTTTTGGGGGGCTCACTACCAAAGTATGCCCTTACCTTCAAACTGAAAATGTTTATTTACTAACGAAAACACTCAGAAAAGGTCGATAAACTAAGCATTGATTCGCAAAAAGCAATTAAGTACAATTAAGATAAGACATCTAAAGTTGTAAGCTTGACAACTTTCTATTCAATACATTTTGTAACAGCAAGTATTCACAAATAGGACCATGTTCGTTGAATAGTTGTAAAACTGCTCTGAGTAGCAAACCTTGCATTGTGATAAGACTTCTGTGTTTAAACAACAAGAAAACACATTACTAAACCGTTCACAGCATTGAGATGAGCACGTCAATCTACATAGACTTGTGGACAAGTCGTTAAATGTTTGTCGCGGTGATAGCGTCCCGACTCTCTCAGCGAATCTCGCGACTTAGTTGTTGTTGTTTTTTTTTAATTGAAATTTGTCTAGCAATCATAATAAATACATTTAAGTTAGTAATTTTGACATGCACTGTCCAGAGACTTAAGTTTAATCTACACAATCACAGTAGAACACAAAGGACTGGGGCGGATCAATAACCATTCACAGTAGGCATTATTCATTTTTATGAGGCAACACACACATTTTAAACAGATACATAATAATGCATTTTATGATAAGTTTACATTATTTATTAATTCAGTAAGCTAATAAAGCAGTTAACTCACAAAAACACAATCACAGTTGCTATCCAGTACAAGCATTCAGTACATTTACAGTAACTGAAATTATTACTACCCTCAGATAAAATGGACTCGTCTCAATAATCGTCTCCACGACAGCCGTAATGTATATCGCGTTTGTACTTGATTACATGAATACGTACAGCATTCGGGTTTCACAAGTCGTTATTGGGGAAGTAGTCGGGAGCCAGTAGCCTCGCACGAAAGCAGTGATCCCGCAAGAGCAGTCTTCAATCACCGCAACTCGACTATCACCGGCCGCACAAACATTAACGACTTGTCCACAAGTCTACATTGTACCCAACCAATGACTATTGACCAAGTCCACCTGACGTCATCACAAAGAAAAACCCCGTACCTCTCCGAGGTGCACTTTGGTCGTGGTAACAAAAAACTGTTTCGGTAGAATTGGCCATTGGTTAATCCTTGGCCAATGACCAAAAACGTTATTGGTTATGACCTCCAAAACGCATCCGTGGGAGTATAACTTTAAAATATCAAAACATTTTTTATTATTGGATAATTTAATTAGTCCTGTGGTTGATCCATTCTATGTTAGAGACGTACGCAGCGAGCGCGATCATGAAAGAGATATCATGTTTTCAAGGGCAACTTGGCTTGATTTCAAAAAGCACTTAGATTCATCTTAAAGCTGTCAATATTGCCATAGTGATTTGTATTGTGACATCACAATTAGCTTAGCAATTACGATTGATACAGCAGTCAAGATCTTAGGTTTTGGGGAAATCGGCTCGAGGTCACCTCTAATTTTCCTTTGATCTTGTGACATGTCAAACTGTATGCAGTTCAAGATGATCGTGTAAAACCATGATCATTATCAAAATACTTGCATTTTGACACAAGCGCACTAAGCGCCTTACTAGCACCTTACAAACGCTCGACAGCTTTTATCAACAGCGCGTGAAGAACAGTCACTTTGGGTTAGACAATCAGCGTTGTTTTCAGCACATCCCTTCCAGGGGTAAGTGACAAGATGTATCGATGCGGCGCGCTGCCCATGGTAGCGAGGCTGTCATCCTCGGTAAAACTTGGTTGTCCCATTTTGGGAGTCATATTTCTAAAGTGTTACTGTACAGCACGTCTTTTAGGCGAAGCACACAAAATTATACATTATTAGACATTATATGCTCATGCAGTTTGAGTTTTAAAATGGCAGACAGTAAAGCCGCGTGTTTAAATGCAGTGCAATTGGTCCATTTATTTACACTTATACACAACATCGATTAATTTTTTCTTGATTAAAATTTATAATGCGCTAAAATAAAAATTAAGTATTGTATGCACTATGTACAAAGGTAGGCCTACAGATTGCCATATCATAATTAAATAGTTTAATATTTCTTCATATTTACCAGCCAATAGAGTCTGTGAAGTTCGGATAGCAAACATATAACACAAATTGTGGTTTTGAATTTCTGACAAATCTACGGTGAATCACTCACAGCTGTACTAGGTTCCTAATAAATACTGTTTTCTTCTTATGTTATTGAAAATGTTGCTGTTTCTGGTTGCATTTGGACATTTATTTCAAGGTCGCGTAGTTTCATTCCAATGGTACTTCCATTGTAATGGTACTTCCATTGTTGGTGTGTTGTTTCCCTGTATACGTATGCATGGCTGAATCAACCTAACCTATAGACCCATTGCATGCGAAGCCACAAGACCCCCTAAAGGCCCTCACAGAGGTCAATAAAGGCCTGTCATTGGCTGAGAGTTGTGCGCAGCGCGTACACGCGTAAAAACGTTTTCATTGTTTGACCTCAGCGATTGCAGCCATTGCAAGAGGTCTATTAAAAGTTACAAGGGTCTATCAGTCATCCAAGTGAACTTATTTGACGTCCTTTCTTGCGCAACGGTGTTAAAATGCTGTGGCTGATGTCGTGTTGGTCTTTTGGGTTGTCATTTGTGTATCTGACTGCCCACATGAGGACGTAGCTGATGCTGACACCTTGTTCTTTCTTTGCCGCTTGAAGGCCTTCTGAACCTGTGATTGGGAACAAAGTTACATATGACATTCATATACAGACTACCGTCGTTATAGAGTACGTCATACAGAGGCTATGTTTATAAAGAGTACATTATGAAGTCCCGAACTCATTTCTGCTTTGTGTCTCTTTGTTTCTCTGTCCGCTTTTATTATAACAATGTTCCTGTTAAAAAAATAAGTAAATTTTTGCCATTTCCAGCAATCTTGTTAAAACGAGAGTTAACTATACTTGTATTTGTGTACATCCAAGTGTTTTAACAGCAGTCCAAAGGAAAATTTGACCTGCGAAATTATTTGAAATTTCATGTTTTTTGTTTATTCGTTTTTTGTTTTTCGCTAAATAATCAATAGTGACCGAATACAAAATTTACCAGACTTTTATGGTTCGTTCATGAACGATGAAAATCATTAAATTTGCTTGATGATGTCACGTTAGTATAACACCATAGGAAAGAAACTAAGGGATACTGTCTTCAAGATCATAACATACCTGTGGCTGTACGTGGACTTATGTAACCTAGTTACGGCATGCAAGTGTGCGCTGGCCACCGTCAAGTCACAAAGGGCGCCGTTGTCATAGGGAAATTTGGCCCCCGGAGATTCTGTCCCCCATATGTGAAACTATTATGGGCTAAATTTTTTAAAAGGGCGCTATCAGAAGAAGTTTGTTTGCCGTGGGGGGACCAGAATCTCCGGGGGACAGAATCTCCTCCCACACCTTCATTACCGTTATTACACGGCCAGTACGTGCGTGTGCACTAACTCTCTGAGAGTTCATAATTCCATGTACAGCCACAAGCCTGCTATGAACATGACGACATTCTCCATCAATTCCAAGGGTTGGTTCTTACCTCACTGTTCATTACCACATGACAGATGAAAATCAGCATCCCCTTTGGAAGATTAAAAAAGAACAGGTTAAAATAAATTTAGGGCTTTCTATGAAGCTGCAAAAACATTGCAGTTTCGATATTTTCATGTCTAAATTAGTATCATATATTTTCTCTTTACTCAATAATTGGGCTTGATTCTTCTCAATGATCAGTCAATGATAAGGATTTTAGTTTTGCAGTGGCAAGAGAGTATCGCATTGAAATTTATCGGATACTGTTCTTACAAACTACAAACAAGATTGTATGGCAGGAAAATTTACAGGACCAACAGATACTAAGGAACTACATCCAATATCGGTTAAGTTATGGGCGATTAAGATTAATCATACTCTAGAGATACATGCAGCGAGATACTCTTTATTGGGTACCTCAAAGCGAAACCCACACCTGGACTTAGCACAAATCGGTTCCCGTGCTTGTTACGTGCTGGGCCTACACTAGCCCAGTGCAATACTCCGTTGCGTACGACGCAACAGAGACTGGCGTCCTATCAAGGCTAGTGGTAATACATACTATAAATTTCTGGGCAATGCCAATGCCGATTTGCAGACTGCAAACTCGACTTGGTGTTCTCGCCACAGGTTTGTACATTGCCTTTTTGGAGCCCATATAAACCAATGAGAACACACTATTTTTAGAATGTGATAAAATATTTGATAGTGGATTTGAATGGCACATTACTGGCCTGTGCGAAAACGCTTTGGTGCTTTTGGAGTCTTGTTTGAGAAACACGTTGAGTTCCGTTGAGAGGGCACACATTTTTAACGCGTTACCGCATCAACTTATTGTATTATCGTAAACATGGATGCAGCTTAAAACCGAAAGTCCGACTTAACTGATCAACCATCATGAAAATCCTTAAATCTCTTACTCAATCTTTTTTTGTGGCCACTTCCACTTTCAACCTACTTTCCCATTCAAATTGGATGGTTCAAAAGCTATCTTAATTAAAGAGATATATTTTAATTATTCATTAATTCTAGGCACGGAGATCGGAGACGTCGTTTGTCCTACCTGTGAAGAATTGAAGATGACGAAAAGATAACTAAATACTTGTGACGCACTCTGTATGAAGCCAAATACCCATGTAAGACCAAGGATGGGTACGAGGACCACCATGGCACGGAAACTAGCTCTGAGGAGATAAAACAAAGATCACTGGTCATTAATGATAACCAACAGACAACTAAAGTACCGATAATACTGTATAAAGAGACTGTGGTCTTCAGAACTTTAAAAGGTGTCCACAAACAAAGTATCCACATCATTTTCAACTTTGTGACCACCCTTACAAAAGGAAGGTAACTACTTGAAACTTCATTAGTATTGTATTGAGGGTATAGGCGATGACAATGCAAAGCAATGCTCTACTGCATTGTGAATACTGAAAAATGGACGGCCTTCTTTGAAATGCTATCTCTACTGCAGACTATTGGTGGCGCACTAGCAAAGGTGGAAACAACAAATTACCTGATCTTGTCGGCGTTGTCTTTGTCCGTGTTCATTTTTAGCGACATGAATGTTCGCATGACCAAAACAAGGATCCCTAAATTCACCTAGAATTAACAGAAATATAACGGAAATTTAAAAAAAAACAATTATCATTATCATCTTTTGCTAAACTCTACGGCACATATTTACAGTACTCTATTCAAGGAAAGTCTATGAAAAGGAACCGGAGAGGAATAAGTCAACAATAATGTTCAGCTCTTAAAGGACTCGATTGTTTCCTTTGTGATAGCAACCGCGTACCTTTTGTCCCTTTTTTACACAAAGTCTTTTGTACACACAGTTGTGGGGACTTGCTATTGTTAATATTCCCTTTACTGAATATTTCCCCTGTGGAGACAAAGGTGAACAAAGGATAATGTTGTTGGGACATTTCTTCAATTGTGTTTAAAAGACTCACAGTTGTATGTATGCCTACACTTTACAAAGCCCCCAGCGCCCCAATTCTCCCACAAACAAACAAAACAAAACAATAACCGTATTTACCAGAATGACGATTACAACCAGGAATACAAACGCCCAGATTTGTCCACGTTCTAAGGACAACCAGCACACACTGTGTAATTCAAACAGAAACGACTTCAATTTAAATCGAAATCTAATAGTCCGGTGGAAACTTCGTACACTTTGAGGTAAAACAATGAAAACTTGGCACACGTATATGTTGTACAAAAACATGAAACATTAGATAAGTGCAATCTCTAAAATGACTTGTAATGGCTTTGGCATCTATTTGTGTTTAAATGGCCACAATTGCGCACCGTAACAATGAAAGTAAGAGGTCTAAAGTTTATACTTTGGTGTCTAAGTTTGGACAGTGTTACACTTTTAAGGTCACCCATTTGCATAATGACGTCCATAATTTGATATAAATGGCGGCCACTCTTCTTCAAATTGCACTTATAAATACAAGCCGTCGTCCTTTTGTTGTCATGCATATTTACTATTTAGGTGTCATATTCAATAATAATAATAACAATTTAAGTTTTACTCACGCTCCAGTTCCATAGTCTTTAAAACCAACTGCAAAGGATATCATCGTGACTAAAAATGGAATACCTGTTGAGAATGCATGAATGGAATTCAATCAATCAAATGATCGTGAAATCTCTAAGGCACCATTCAAGCGATGGTTGCTCATCTGTACAAACAAACTCTCTAGTAAGGAAGGATTCCAGAGAAGTTAAAAACATATAGTTAGTATTGAAGAAAGATTCGACATGCTATACATGCAGCAACACAAATCAGATACGCTGTTTTGCCTTAATCAACGATTTTTCGTCTTTACAATTTCTGCGTATAAGTAACTAATGCGCGCACTTGTATTGTTGATTAGCGTGCAGCTGTTGTATTATTATTATTATGGTTTGTTTTTTAAATAATGTTTGTGCTTGTGTCTGTTTTTCAGTCTGCCTTTCTAGATAATACACGGCACACAGCATAATGAGAAAGAAACAATGGCTACGCTGGACTTTAACCCACGACCTGAGTATCGTAGAGTGCTCTTTGGTAATGTGTGAAAACGCCGGCCACATCAGTGGCATAACCAGTCATGTTCATTTGGGCAGGGGCAGACTGAGTCATAAAATTAACTTGGAATGGAGCTATTTAATGTATCTAACCAATTCACTTGTGCATATGTTCTATCTCATTAGGGGTGGGTTGGAGGGGGCAAGCAAGGGGGGTTCTGAGGGGGGGGGTTCCGGTCCTACCCAGCCGCTACTGGTGTATAATGCTAACCGTTGTCATTGCTGCCTTCATTGCTGTTTGTTACCAGATAATTGTAGCCGGAACAGAAGTTTACAACTTTGTTTGTGTTTGCTGCTAAAAATGTTGCTCGTTTTTGTTGATTTTTGATGTAGTCTTGACACAAGAAGTAAAACTTACCCCAGCCGATCAGGATCAGAGTAAGTATCTTCGGCTGCTTATGGGAGACCATCTTTGCTCTCTGGAACAGGAGCCCGCCCTCAATCAGCATCCAACAAAACGTTCCACTAAAGAAGAACTGAACCAGAACGGTGACGCTCTTACAGACAATCTGTTTCACAAGAAATAAATAGTATCATATAAATTCTTGACAATAAATATTGATTTATAAAAAAAAAAGCTCTTCTTTCAATTTCCTCAAAGATAAAACGCAAGATTCCTGAATATATTGGATGGGATATGCACATTTCAACGGCTTCAAAAGCTTATTAAGTTTAGGTAAAGATCGTTGAAAAACTTATGCCAAGTTGAACTATCTGAAGTTACGGTGATGTTGACAATAAACTTACTTCACCATTCCTCCCTCACCCTCTGTGTGGAAATCAGTTCCCGCTTGCCGCACTAGACATTACAATATTGGTACTCCCATTAAAATACATCAAGCCAGTATGCCGAGGCAAAGGACTGTTCACTGTTTGTCCTGAATAAGAAAGTGAAAAGTAATTCACACCCCCCCCCCAAAAAAAAGTCCCCTCCCACACCCTTGCATCTTGACTTATTGAGCTCACTGCCTGGGTATGTTTTATGGTAGAATACTGACTAGTTTCTCACCATGGTTTCCGTACATCATTTGTGTCTAATTTCAAGCAAAGTGAGTCAGATATTGGTAATAATCCGTGGAGTTGTGCCTGTGATTTTAGAAGCATGGAATTTGGCACGCAGTCAGAATATGTCATGAGAAAAAAAAATTGGTTAAAGGGTCTTCGCAGGTTTGAGTTGTGGAGAAAATGACTGTTGTTATACACAAGCAATAACAAACGGCTTTAATTACTCTGTGTGCCTAATTCCATGCTTGTAAAATCAAAGGCACAATCCCATCACGTAACTGTCTCACTAGACTTGATGACAAGTCGTTAGTCAGTGTCTATTTGTCTGCCAGCGCTGCCTATTACAAACACACATCATGCCGTTCATGCAACAGTCACAGTGCGATTATACATTCATGCAAAGGTCCTAGGTAGCGCGTGGCAAGGTCTAGTCTTGGTTAAGACCTTCTCTTGTTGATTTATCACAGTTTTCCCCACGAGAGGGCGCTACCATTCACGAACTGCTCTCACAACACGAACCGCTCCAAGAGAAGCTCGTGTTGTGAGAGCAGTTCGTGAATGGTAGCGCCCTCTCGTGGGGAAAACTGTGATAAATCAACAAGAGAAGGTCTTAACCAAGACTAGGCAAGGTCTCACACACATTATTGGGATCAAAGATGTGTGTACCGTTCCCTCAACTAGACTGCACAACAATTACCGAGACCGCACAACCATTACCGATTTCAAGACTACTGTCTTACTAGCAATACCCAACTTCAAGCAGTTAAACAAATATCTCGAAATTTAGCAAGAAAGAATGAGAAGATTTGTTTACGGGATTCTCAGTTGCATTGATGCCGGTGAGGAATATGATTTGTCCGATCAGCAGAGACCCCATCAGATTAGCGTGAACTTTAATCTGGAGAAATTTGAACAGCCTACGAAAATAAAGCACACAATAGTAACCGAAGTTACACAGTAAAAACAGAGGGAAGTAATTATGTGGTGTCAGTACTCAACGTTTGAACAAGTTTACAAGTTATGATTCTTTACTGCTATAAAAAAAGAACTTAAATTTGTTCCTAACTCTTGTTGAAAAAATTACGTTAAACGAATCAAACGGTTTTGTTCCGCTTGGAAAGGCATTCCGAGTTTGTCTTGTAGAAACATCACTTACTCTCCTTGAACACTTATCTCGTAGAGTCAATTCGTCCATATTAAGAAATTAATTAGAGAAAGGAAATTTATACTAGACATGCATTCATTCAGCTTTATGCCGATTTGGTACCCAGTCTCCAAAACAATATTATGACACGTTTGGAGCTGCATAAATTTCAGTTTAATAATTATTGCGTTGAAATACGGGATCGATTACTATTAACGAAAAAGTTTGATTACACTCCCCAAAAAATTATTATCATGAAAAAACCGTATCAGAATTTACCCAGATTCCGGGTCCCAGGAGGCCTGACCTGTTCTGGGTCAGGGTGACCTGTAAAGTGGGATTTGTCGAATACGCGCGAGACTTGCACGGTCTATATATGAGCGTGAACAAATCACTCAAAAAACAACTTTAGTGTTCTCCATGAGACATGATCGTCCCAAAACCAATTATGTCCTTTTCACTCAAACCTTACCTGAGGTAGGTGTACAGTGCTAACCCCATACACAGACAAAGTATGGACAGACTACCCAGGATAATACTGAGTAGAGTTGTGGCATCATCAGCATTTGCCTGTAGAAAAACACATTATAAATAACTTTCTGTCACTCTGGAGTGTCTGAATAAACTAAACTACTTAAAGGTACACGTTGCCTTGAATCGGCCGAGTTGGTCTATAAAAAGATTTTCCTTTTACATCGTGAACTAACACAGTCGGCCATTTTATGGAGTCAAACTTTTGACTCCACAAAATGGCCGACCGTGTTATTTCGCGAAGTTTCAAGGAAAACCGCGCAATTTCGAGGCATATTTGTGTGGATCATTGTATTCTACTTTTAAAACATCTTTCTAACCATATGCATTTTATAACAACAACGCTTTTTATAGACCAACTCGACCGATCCAAGGCAACGTGTACCTTTAAAGTTAGTATTTTTCAAGCTGTTTAGACCACTGGTTCAAAACTCAGAGGTGGTCGACAATAGCGGACAAGTTCTTACAAGAACAATCTAGCCAGCGATATTACATGGTGTTACTGAAATCCAACTGTACATTTTAATACTCCACCATGCAATGTCTCAAGTCACATACGATAAATATTCACTGTGCAGTGTTGAAGAACTCGTACGAGTATTACTCGAATACCGTTTTAATGGTACTCGTACCGTACTCATATTCGGCAAGCACAATACTCATACTCGAAATCTATACTCAATACTCGACTGAAAAATAATTTATACTCGAAGTCATGTATTCGGTACTCGACCCAAATTGTAACCGGACCCTTTTTTAAGAACCCGTGGCTGTCTCACAAAAATATTTGTTTTGTCGTTTCACACCACCATTTTGCAAAACACGTAATTAGAGATCCAATCAGCTCGTACTCGGCTTGTGGACTCCGTACTCGAATATCAGAAATCTTAGTAGTTGGACACTTGCACTCGAGTACTACGTTGCAGCCTTATTATTGATACTCAACTGAGAAGTACCCGACTACATCACTGGGGATAATGTTAAACGAGCACAGACAGATTCTGCAGCTGTGCAAATCTCCTCGCACGTCGATTTGATTTCAATTTCTTACCAGATTTCGTTTCTATAGTGTTCTTCCTACATCATCAAATGCAGACTGTTTCTTTCCTATGTCTGTGTATCGCTTCAGCCCATGGACTGTATTGCCTTGACTACGTTCGAGGATGTGTTATAATTTCATTGCAGAAAAGATCATAATTTGGCAAGTGATTTTACCTGCTGAGAGACCGGACTATCGGTAACTCGCAGTAGGATAGCGAAGCTTGTGTTGTGATTACAGGAGCAGGTAGTTAACGATGAATCAGAGTCAGGAGCTTTCGTCTGGCAGCCCTTCGTAGACCAGACCCTGTTCAGTACAAAGTAGATATTAAGCCTCTTAAAAAAAACATAAGTATTGTGGTATGCTTTACTCTATTGTAGTTAAGATCGGGGACTACACGGAGAAGATATTCCAACAATTTGAAAGTCATTTACCATAGGAAGTCTGACGACAAACAATCAACTTAAAAATGTTGGGTACTGTTTAAGGTATTCGATAACTGTTTCGGTTAGTTTCTGCAGACGATGCGTTTTTTTCCCCTTTTCCCCCAAAACGTTACTGGTAGATGCTACGGTAATATTATGTAATAGTATATATATCTTGTGTTAGTGAACATTTTTAAAAAGGTTATGACTCAAGTGTTGGCTGCTAAATATTACTTTAAATTGTGGCAATTCACATAGGAGTGCACCACTAAAAATCTTCTCGGGGCAAACTTGTTGTAATTTTTTTTTAGCGTTATTTGTTGACTTTATTGCCGACGCTAAAGAACGGTTCTAAAAGAAGAATATTATTATTTAAAAATAATTTAAAAAAAAACAGATCGCGTGCAATGGCTATTACTGCGTGTCAACCGCATTTCTGGCGGTGCAACTTAGTGTAAATCTCAATAATAAAAATACAAACTTACTGTTGAGAATTGTTCCAGAAACTACACAGACGTTGCACAGTTTTCTCTCCATCCGGCGAGTACTAAACGATTGAAATGTTATTGGGAAACAGTAATAATAAAAGTTTAATGAATATAATGGATTTGAAATGCTCACTTATATTCAAATGATTAAACGAAAACGAGGTTGGAATGGTTTAAACAGTCTAGAGCCTTTCTTGTGTAATTAAAACTGAATTCGTACCGATATTAAACGCAGTGGCCATGACAAAGATGAAGGTACTTTTTAAAATAACTACATAGAACGGCTCTTACCGGTTGATGACGCAGAGAGAACTTGAGAGCAATCTCTAGCGAATCGCCTTGGGCCAACACACTACATGTCAAGATGCCACTATTAACGTAAGATGTACCATTGGAGCTAAACGGGCTAAAAAGGGAAAGAAAAAAGAGAGAGGGGGGTAGAGAGAAAAGGAAAACCACTATTCATCACGTTACAGTTGACCGAGTTATCTACTTCAATTGTATTGGGTAAAGACCTTATTACTAATTCCATGCTGGCATTCATACACAGTACCTTTTCTCCCCAAAGGCACGGAACGTTGTGACAATGTAATCTCAACGGACCCAGCAATCCTCTTCTGGCAATATGTAATAAAATCTATTCAGCGAACGAAACGCAAAAAAAAAAAAATGCAATCAACGCCTCAAATAAGAGTGACATGCCGGGGCCCCAAAACCGTTATTATTAAAGGTGAAGTCCTCCATTTTGGTTTTGATGACTTCAAGCTTCCAATGCATTCCTTTGTTTCCAAAAAAAGGAACAAGCAGTACGTGTGTGATGTATTTCACATTGGGCAGAAAAACTGCTAAAATGGCAAATGCGTATTAGAACTAGGATTGGTGGTGTGGATTATGCTTTAAAATATTAGTAATACGAAAGTACTAACTCACATGGAGTATTTTGCCATACAGCATTTGGAGAAAAATGTACTTTCCTAATATCCACTAATTCAGATCGCATAAATTAAAGGCCAATGCCTACTATTTTTTATGAGCGAATATCAGCGACTGTTACCTGTCATCTTCTACAGAATTTGCGACCTCGGATGGTTTGCTGCCCTCTCTGTAGACCACTAACACACTGAAAGACCCTTAAAAAACAGTGAAATCAAATAATTTATTGGATCATTTTTCGAAAGGGGATTTTGATTTCAATTTTTAGCCTTGTGTGTTTAAAAGGAGTCAATCATTCAGTTAATTCAAGGGTACCGTTTGCTGTTATTGAAGTGTGTGGACAGCTGCTTAATTTATATCTGAGATGCCAGAAGATGAACAACATTCGGTTCGTTTTCACGACTGGGAAAACAATGACGGAATAAGGCAATCTGGTAGCAAAATAGTGATTTATGTCATTTAAACAAAACTGACGTTTCCTCGTGAATATGTCAATTTGACTGATGATATTACGAATGGAAATCAATTTACCAGATTACTTTTTTCTATGAAGTGAAAGGTATAGAGGCAAATGTTGTTTTGGGTGGTTTTTTGTCAACGTTACGCTGATTTATATGCTATATTATATAACAAGATAAAATAAAATACAGAATACTGAATACAGTGTCTACTTGTTGAGAAAACAACAACAAACTGTCACGATTCTTTTCACAAAAGACTGTAGATTCCATTCACGTTAGGCAAGGTAAAAGCGGGTGCTAACCGCACCCCTGGACGCAACAATCGCGAACGGACACCAACCTTCAGATTTAAGTGTTTTGAGGTGAACAATTATCCAAACTATATCACTTCGAAGGGAATCCTTTCTCAAAACAGTTTTTACTATCAACAGCTGCAGTGCTTCTAACCGAGTAAGTTTTTGTGGTCATTATTTGGGGGCAATTTTACCAATCTGTGACCCAATCTCTAATATAAAAAAATTATAATAATTCCTTTTTAATCGGAAGCTGTTTTGAGAGCTGAATGTTGTTCTGGCGATCCCTTGAATATTCTTCACTTTGAGATCATGGTACATTCTAAAAACTCCCAGGTTAAAATCATTAACAAGAGTCAATTTACACAAACCCCTTCGTCATCGCTCACGCGTATCTCATTACTTAATTGGTCTCGGTATAATAAAGTGATCAATTGTTTTTTGACAATACTGGTGGTTGTATTCGTTTTTTAATTATTTTTAATTTAAATCTAAGTTTCGTGTCCAAATCGGCCGCAGATCGTTCCTATCATCTTTAAAATCATCGAAATAAAGTAAGCGTTGCCTTTAACCAGTGAAGGTAGCGTTTTCCCCCTGTCAACGTAATCTGATTAATTTGTGTAAAAATGTCTTGTAAATGAATACATTTTTGCTTGATATTGGGAGGTTAATCTTTTAAACTTTCGACGTGTGCTGACGATTTAAAATATATCGAACCCTTTATTTGTATTTTTTTTTTCTTGAACTCATGAGGAGGGGGTAAGAGGGGCATTTAGGGCTTTAAGCGGGGGCTCCTTTCCCTCCTCTTTCCCACTGGTTACGCCAGAGATAACGTGTTGAACGGTCTCTTTAAGAGCAACTCTGTGATTCTGTGGCTAATACTTGAAGGAACATTACATAATTGGTTTTTGCCAACAAAACAGCTGCTGACAGTGTAAGCATTTTATGTAATCCACCATATACATAAACTAACTCCAATCGGAAAATTAGTTTATTCATTTCTCATCAAAATAATATGGCATTTCAGACAGAAATATTTCAAGGGATGTTTTCTACTATCATCATCATTCGACCGTGTAAGTTTTCTGTAAATCTGTGATCAAAAAGTATATTTTACAAGTTTTTTTCTCAGCAATTCTGTAATGTTCCTTTAAAGGTATTTTTAAGGGCAAGTAGGGAGGAAAGGAGTGTCACTATGAATATTGTTTTACCATTGATATCTTCGGTTGAGCCTGTTGATACCTCAAGGGTTGCCCCATTAACCTCTGAATTGTGTCCTTCTTTGTCACCCGGCTTCATAGATTGCCCAGATGTAAAGACGTAGCCACCGAAGTCCTCCGATGTTGAGAAAGATTTTGCTTCAATCACTGGCAAAGCAGGAACGCAACAACGGAAATAATTTAAAGACACGCCATTCAAAAACAATGCTATAAATTAAAATCAAATGGAACCTCACTAGTTTTAAAGTTCGGGCCATTACGACTTCTCCACAAAATTAATACTTTCCACCTGGATCAGCAATGCCCGGTTTGCTCGATTTATGATGATGACAAGTAATATAATAATGACTTATGTCACATAATTATGATTAAGCATAGTAAGGCATGATGACTTGTGCCAATTAAATTGTATTTATGAGATATGTACACTCTAAAAACTCTAGTCATGGTTCAAAGACCATTATCCTTTTTGAGATATGGCGGACACTATAGAAGAACACTGTTTGGTTTGGGTGTATAGACCTTTCTATTGCAACGTCACAGCCCGAGTTTTTGCCAACCGAGGTTCGAAAAATATAGAAAGCCATAAATGCAAATAAAAAACAGATAGCCATAGTTTTCAGCAATGTTACACAAATATTTTAAATTATGTTGAATTTGTTGGAAACAAATCAACCAATCATAAGAGCTATTTCAGCTCATGAATCTTTACAGAAAATGTCGAATTTGGTCACATTTTCTTTTAACACGATTGATTGTTTTGCTAACATTCGGCCGGCCATGCCAACCAGCGCGGTTTGTTTATCAACAATGGAAAGGTCTATACAGACAAATTTACCCAAACCTAATAGTGTCATGTTGAGTCCGCCATATCTCAAAATGGCTTATGGTGTTTTAGCGTACACACAACCAACGTTCAGATTTATGTACTGTACACGTTGGTGACGCATGAACATTTTTGTTAGTATTTAATTCCTAAACACAAATGTCACCTCGTGAAAAAAAAAGAAAAACGGCATATTGAGACCTATCTCAATAGATCACTTCGTGAAAATACTACTTGCTTCCAGGATGTCACTTCGTGAAAAAGCAAATGTCACACACGCGCACCTGAACTTTGCTGTAGCGCTTTATATAGTATTGGCAAAGTGACGAAACGAGATAGCTCACTTCGTGGAAATACAAAATGGCAAGTCTAGTGGTACGTCGTTCATACCAAATAGAGTAATTAAACAAATCCATTACGTATTAGGTACTGAAAGTTTTAACAATAACGAGTATATTCATAATTTTTATAAAAACTGATTTGCACAAATTTGCGTTTTTTGACAGATAGGTCACTTCGTGGTAAAAGCGACAAATGTTGGGTTTGAATATATGTTTTTTTTTTTTCCAATTTCACTTTTGACGTTTTGATTAATCTCAACACAAATGATCATAAAAGTAAGCGGAACTCACCGGCGTCTTCAACAGTTACCTCAAGTGTTTCATTGAGACGCAGACCACCAACGATCTTCGCCAAGTTATTCTCGAGGAGTGTAGTCACCGCCATCTCTGTGGTGATAGACTGGAACAGAACGGGTTCAACAACGTTAGTACAGTAATGCACAACATAATAAATGAGAGCACACGCAATGTTTACTACATCCTATTTTAGCCGGGTACTCTTTTCGGCTGGACAAAAGAGTGTCTAACTCGCGAACCACAACGACACGACACACCGTTAACATTCGTTTTGTAAATATTTGTTTTACTCTTACAGTTTGAAGTTGATGATGGTACGGTCGGTGGTGGGTTGACAAATCCTGAATGCAGGGATCTATAAATAGCTTACAAATCAACACCAAAAAGTAACAAGTTTAAATAACTTTTTATTCATATTAATTTTCCTCTTACCGGGTTGTCTTGCTTTGTTAGGTGACCGAACGTTTTGTCCAAAATTTCCTGGTGATAAAATGAAAAATATACTTTTTGCAAGAGCTACAAATTTTGTTTTCAAAAAGAAATAAGAAGATGCCCCTACTCTTACAACAAAATGAAGGCTTGCCATTTAATTAGTATGTGGTTTGATCCACTCTACTGTACGATGTCGTCCTACAGAGCAGAGCAGTCACTTAGGTTAGCCAATCAGCATTGTTTTTCAGTGCTTCCCTTCCAGAGGTTAGTGACGAGAGGCATCTAGTCCCCTCCAATGCTTCTTTGATCTTTTGACATGTCTAACTGTATGCAGTTTAGGGTGACAGTGTAAAAATTGAAAAGAATTGCGTCCAAAATACTTACGTCATTCTTTTTACCTTAACAATGGCGGCTGATGACGTCTTGGCATAAGATCCATTGTGTGCATTAAGTGTATTTTCATGTTTACGCGTTGCGCGCAACGCACGACGGACACTCGAATTTCCAACCATCCCTTTCATTGGCCGCAATCGTTCATGAAACGTGCACGCCTGAAAGGCTATCATTGGCTGAGAGTTGCGCAAAGCGCATACAAGCGTGCACGTTTCCACTTTTTTTCATCAAAGATGGTGGTCAATGACGTCAGATGCAATCAATATATTGACCCCTTGAACAACGCGCACAGCACTTACACGCACCTATCCTGTCCGCCATTCTGGGAGTCAAAAATGTACACAAAGGGATTGACTCCCCAAAAAGTGGAAATGGTAGATGCGCATTGGCGAAGGTGAGTTCCGCGTTGTGCAATGGGTCAATAAGAAGAGTCCCAGCTATCATACCATTTTCCGGGGCAGAAGTGACTCGTTCAATTTTGGGGCCCAAAAGGTCTGGCTACGCCACTGGTGCTTTCATCATTTAAAACCTTGTGGAATATATTGAATGGACAGGCAGTAGAATTTTTCTTTTTCTATATCAAAATTACTAAAAAAGAACTCACCTTAGACACATTAGTCAGGCTCTCGATTGGCGTGTTGCCAGGCAAAACATGAAACTTCTTGACCAGTTCATCAAGAGCTTCTTCAATTAAGACGACATCGTTCACATCGGACTTGTCAGAGCTCGAAGGAGTCGGAGGAATAGCACCTGAAGTTTTAATTGGGTAGGTCTAGTTTATAACTTTGTGACGTGAGAATTATTTAAATTAACCAACAATAATAATGTATGGCATATTAACATTGCTCCATAAAACAGTTGGTGTTTCCGAAAGGCCGTTCAAAGCGCCCTCTGTATATGCATTTGTTGATAGGAAGTTGCCAATCACAAGGCCGTATTACAGGCCACTCAATGTGATGCTAAAGGAAAGGGTATACAACTCTAAAAATGTCAGAGATGACCTGAATCCGGGTCCGTCGGTGCCTGCCCCATTTCTGAGTCATACTGACCCGGGGTCTGTGTACAAATTACCACGAACTTGGTCACACTGACTGACGCAAAATTCGAGTTAAAATCAAATTTTGTTCAACTACTTATTGAGACAGCTGAAAGAGATGCTCAATGATGCAACAGAGGGACGCCAAACTAAATTTGCAATGCGAAGCTGAATACTGTCAAGCTATCCCGGGCTTCACTGATATCTGGCTACATTTATGTGCTACATACACTTTTAAAAAACTCCATGGTCAGAATTGGCCCGGATTCCAGTTCCGAGTGGGCCTATAACCCATTTCCTGGTCAGACTGACCCGGAGAGTGGGTAAAAAGTTAGAGTGTAACTCGAACTCTGCGTCATTTGTACCCTTTTCTGGGTCTTTTGACACAGAGTCCGGGTCATACTGACCAAGAAATAGGTCAGGCACCTTGAGAACCGGATCCTGGTCAATTTTGAACTGTAAGTGTTTAAAGTGTAGGCTGAAGCACTTACTGGTTACGGCTTTCTCGGTTGATGATTGGCCCGCTGTCGTCACTTCAAGGGTCGAAGCCTCCTCACTTATGGTAGGATTGGTTGTTTGCAAGACATCCTCTGTAGTGAAAGACAGGTAAATTATTGATTGATGTGGGTTCGTTTACATTCCAAATGAACAGTTTCATGGTTTGCTTAGGTCATTGTCGTTGTCTTAAAAAAACAGTTTCAGCTTTTGCAACAGCAATTTAGAGACCTCGCTGTCTGTCCAGACGCCAAGTTAGACAGTGCTCTCATTGATTCCCCGTTGTCCGTGACCGAGCCCGAGTCCATGTTGTCCGAGGGGACGCGCTGCTCAGAGACAGAGTCCGAATCTAAGTCCACAAAAAGGAGGTGGAGCCCTGCTTCGAGTCTTCCAGTACACCCTAAACTCACTCCCTGATCAGAACTGACTCGGATTTAGGTCTCGTGGTGCTTGCCCCATTTCTAAGTCATACAAACCCAGAATCCGTGTCAAAATTACCAGTTTATACGGTTCAACATTACCCATAAATAGTAACTCAAATCATTACGTTCAGTATCATTCAATGTTTTTACCTCACATTGTTCACAACATTGGCTTAGTTTATGTTAACATTATAATAATAATAATAATACAGAAAGTAATCTCTGTTACAGAAGGCGGCGCTTTTGGGAACAGCGAGGATCCTGGGAAAGACCCTTGAGATCTAAGGCTACGGGACGTAGCCTGACTCGAGGAGTATCCGGCACAAAGGAAATTGTAATCTTTCTTTTGCATGCTGTGATAAGATGAAATAATAATAATAATAAATACATTTGTAAAGCGCCTAATGCAGAAGCCTCTAAGCGCATAAAGAGAACAATAGTATACCTGTTGTCATAATTGACGCACTAGTTACTGAAGTCGTAAATGGCTGAGTGCTTGCTGACGTCATAGGAGCCACGGTGGTTGTTGTGTACAGACTGGGGAGGGTGGTCGATTCTGCTGTGGTGGCTCGGTCAGTAGTGATTGACTGGATAGGGGTAGTTGGTGACTCTCGAGTTGACGTCGCTTCGGTCGTCTTGGCTGCGTATAAGAAAAACAATTGAATAGTAAGCATACAGTGTTTCCATACGAAAGTTCTTTCCATTATCATGTCGTTCATACAGCTTCATTGCGAGGAGATAACAAACAAACACCCCGGCACCCCAACAAAAAACAGCCCCCACCCCAACAAACAAACAAACAAACAAATTGCAAATTGTTTAGTGCAACATGTCTATCACCTCCCTGCTGTAGGCAAAAACTATTACGTGGCCGTGGTATTAACGAAGGCTGGGCCTAAGGATAGCCTCAACTTATACGTAAGGTTAGACCTGGCTACATTTTAAATACAAGGTTGGGGCTATAGTTTAGATTCGGAGTTCATTTTAGGCATAGGGCTCCGTTGAACCACTACTTTATTTTGGTACACACTGGGACTGTATTAATTCCAGGGTTTCACTGATCTCCGGATTTCATAGATCTCTGGCTACTTATGGTAGGAAGAGTAGTTAGCACGAAATCCCCCGAAGTGTTAACAGACAGGTTAGTTATTGGTTGGTGTGTTTGTTTTTTTATACTTTCCGAATACCAAGTTTTATCTCAATGGTTTGCTGGGCTCATTGCCAGTGTCCTTAAAACAGTTCTTGTTTCTACCACACTGCAATTAACAAACCTCCTACTATTACTATGTCCATACCCAAAGTAGACAGTGCCCTATTGTCGGAGGGGAGAATTGCCTAAAGTCCACCAGAAGTGCCAGTAGACTTTTTACAAAATGTGCGTTCAGGAGACTTTGGTTACTTTAAACGGACATTCCAAAAAGTTTACCTAAACATTATGAGAAACTTTGCACAAAGTAAAAATTGTTTGACGTCAATTTGCTGAAGCCACAAGTCGGTTTTGTTCTTGCATTATTCATTTAAATTTCGCAACTTGAGCCACCAGTCGTAAAAAGTCACAAAAACCTTTACGTTGAGTATTTATTATGTTTTCATTTCAATGTTCTTCCTCTTATTGTTAATTCCAACATAGTCCTAGTTTATGTTAGTATACAAAGGCATACCTGTTGATTACAAAGATCATACCATTAACATCTCTCCAAAGAATCTGAAATACGGTAAAAATTGATGAGATGCCATTTTAACACCCCCAAAATGGTGCTTAATTCGATTGCCCCGATCCACATAAGCCCAATTTGACCGTGCAAGAACTGACAAAATATACTATATAATACGTTTTTCGTTGTTTTCACCACAACGTGATCACAAATTTCCACAGGACTGAATGCACAATGGTTTTATATATTTAATTCCTTTTATTATTCCCTTTAATATAAATACTTAAGACTGGGTTGCTGTAAAAATCAAAGATATTTTTTAAAAGGTGGCAGACTTCAAAAAATAGATTTTGGCAATACTCCATGTATGAGTTGGTATGGGTACATGTAACACAAAAATCGAAACAAAATTGATATCAGATGTTGGTTGCCATGGTAACGGCCAAAATAAGATTTCCAACCAATTTTCCAAGTTTTTACCTAATTTAAGTAATGAAAGATGGGTAAACTGGAAGCACTGGTACATCTAAAGGGGAAAAGTTAGACGTTTTTCTTTCACACATATTGCACAACCATGTTTACTCTTTCAGAAAATGTTTTTGAAATTAAGTGTGGGATCCACTTTGGACCAAACCATTATTTCAAATAGGGGTGTTTTTGTCAGATTTTCTCATAGCCAAAAATGGGGGTATTGAAAATGGGCCATAAATCCGAAAGTGGCACTTTGTTGATAATACCACTTCGATAGTTGGAAGGTAAGACACCAACCTACATAAAAATGCAATAAAATGTTTTGGTATTTCAAGTGGGCGAAAACAGTGTTGCCGGAAAGTTAGCATTTTGGCGGGGAAAAAACGCAATGAATGGCCAAAACTTATACATTAAAGGAAGTCTTAATTGACAAAATTTACAACAAATTGGTCACATTAGGGAAGAACATGTAAATGAATGTTGATATGAAGAGAAAACAAATTCTTAAATGGCATTAAAGGCAGTCAGTGTTGCCAGAGACATGATTTTCAAATGTGAACCTTGATATGTACGCCTAGAATAGTTAAAGATACATGGAATTTTAAGTGACTTTTTTCATTAAACATTTTTCTTAGGACCTTGACTACACTGTACAGTATTTAACAGTAAAAATGTATACAAAATAAAACAGAGTTGCAACACAATTGCCTGTAACCTGTATTTTTAAGCCTAGTTTGGTGGTAACATCCAGTGTAATCCACATCATAGCCCTTTATTCCATCAAAAAGTTGGCATTATATCAATAATGTATTGTGAAACATTCAAATTTCAGGAATGAAACCCTTTTTTTTTTTTTTTTTTTTTTTAATGTATGTCATATTTTATTGTTTACATTGTTTAACAATCCTTACACAGGGCTAGGGGGTTCAAATGTAGTAGTTTTTGTTCTTTGAACTAAATACAATTGCTGAATGAATTGACCATCTGCTCAAAGAAGCTGACCACTGACTCAGAAGAGAGTAAGTTTACATTATTATCCCCTGGCCAGACATTTGTTTACATTTTATCCCTGGGCCCAGACATCTGTTTTATAATAGATCCCCACTGATTAGGCTTGCCCTTTGGGCTATAGTGATCATCCCTCATTGTCCTCAACACATGCAGACTGGTAATAACCAGCTTGCCACTACTACAAGAACTTGGAAGTGGTACCAGTTTACCCTGTACAATGTAGATCAAGTTCAAGTGCTAGGAACATTGGACTTTCTAGTCAATGTTGGAGAATGCTGAAAATGTGTAACTAAGGTCTGTCTTTGAATATGGTTGAACATCCAATTATACTGGCGTCAACACTCGCTGTAGACGTTGAGCCTATGCTCACCTCTAAAATGTATGAACTATTACTGTTTCATGGTTTTTTTAGTCGAAAGGTAAGAATTGTGTTATCAAATGTAGTGATTTGTCTCAGTTTATAAGTATATACATTTTTTTTACAGAATGTTTACTTGGCCTAGGTCAAATTTTATTATCCCTAAGCTTCAAAAAACCATTATGTGGTGTACAGATCACTACTATATACTCAACTTAAATGAACTATACCTTACAGGCCTACTGGTTTATTTCGTGAGTTGTGATTTGTGTTTAAAATTGTATCCAAACTTTGTAAACTTAACACATGCCATAGTATTGGTAGTCTCAGCCATCGATATTCAACATTTCGTTGTATTTGATACGCTTAAATTAATGTTTAACGCTTAATGTTTGTGAACTAGTTAAACCAAATAGTCTTACCAAGCAAACAGTTTCAAAACTTATAGGTACACGTTGCCTTGGATCGGACGAGTTGGTCTATAAAAAGCGTTTGTAACCGTTTGTTATAAAATGCATATGGTTAGAAAGATGTTTTAAAAGTAGAATATAATGATCCACACAAATATGCCTCGAAATTGCATGGTTTTCCTTTAACATCGTGAACTAACACGGTCGGCCATTTTGTGGACTCAAAATGGCCGACCGTGTTAGTTCGCAAAGTTAAAGGAAATCACGCAATTTCGAGGCATATTTGTGTGGATAATTGTATTTTATTTTTAAAACATCTTTCTAACCACATGCATTATATAACAAAGGGTTTCAAACGATTTGTATAGACCAACTCGCCCGATCCAAGGCAACGTGTACCTTTATGTACGTGTACATACCTCAACATAGACATTTCGGATATTCCAACGAAGGGCCGTAAACGTCCATTTGTCAAGAAAATTGAACGTTTTGTTGAAGATTGCATATAGCTGCTATAGCCAAATGTAAATATGACCACAAACATACGACATAATTTTCCATGCAGGTTTTCCATGGGCATAATGATTCTATATCCCTAAAACTTGCTGTGGTGTTTTCAGAGTTTATGTATTTTAATGCTACTTTTCTGGCAACACTGTCTTTGTGATGCATGTTTATACAAATGAGAGTCATGTTTTTATACTTGTAGGTTGCTTTACTATATTTTGTCCTGGTATGTTGTCAATCAACATCATTGTTCAGCATGTAGAAAGTCACTAAAGAGCATTATTTTCCATATATGAAATTTGAAAATATACATTTTTTTTCAAAAAAAGGATGAAGTTTCTGGCAACACTGCTCCCCGGTACAAAAAATACCAAAACTTTTGTATTTAAATTCTTACAGACAGCATCTTATCTTTCAATCCTGGAAGCATAACTTTCCTAAATATGCTACTTTCGGACTTCTGACAATTTTAGTGACCACCTCTATTTCCCAAATTGACTTTTGCTCAAAACACCCCTTTATGAAATAATGGAATCTTCCATTCATAATTAACTGTACTTGTGTCAAGTGCATTTTTGGAAAGGGTAAGGATGTATATTCACCATATTCAGCTGAGAGGTAGGTCAACTATTTGGTCTTTACACAGTGCAGCTCACAACCTTAGGTCATTTTAACTTATGAAAAGAGCTAAATTAGGTGAAATATGGTAATTTTCTATTTTTAACCGTTGCCATGGCAACGTAAGTGTGAATGCAAAAAAATATGCTTTCTTTTTACACTTTGGTACAAGGCCTTCACATGTGCAAAGTATAAACGAAATCCATTTTTAAAAATCTGCCACCACTTCTTTGATTTTTAGAGCAACCCAGTCTTAAGTTTCATCAACCAGAAACGGAACAGCTATAAAAGCATAAATTATTTACTGTTGGTAAATGAACCATCAACCAAATTGCCCAAACCAACATTGATTCGTGTGCTATCTGTGATAGGCCTAGTTTGTTTATTGAGAACCTAGCAATATTAATAAATTTACGATGGCTTACTTTTTTCCCCCGTTAACACAAATAATTCAGCTCGCTAAAATATAAAATTCCGTGTTAGAATTGAGGCGGAGTTGGGTTGGTTTTTTTTTTTTTGGGGGGGGACAATTCCCGAGTCATGTTGATTTATTTCAAGGTCAACTAACATGATCCGGAATCTGAGTAAAAATCCTCAGTCTTTTGCACGCGCAGTTGTAGGGACTGGCTATTGTTGTTCTACTATTCCCTCTTCTGATTAATTCCTCATGTGGGGACCAAGTTGAACCAAAAAAACCATTGTGGGACCTTTGTTCCATTTTGTAAACGTCCCCACAGCTGTGTGTATGAATACCCACACGTTGCTGAGCTGGGGGTGATACACCCAGCTCGCGTACGGGGCTTTTTGTTTTAAACCTAATTTACAACAGACTTACTATTTGAAAGAATTAGTTTGAAAGCTTTACATGTAAAAGATTCAAAATGTCATAGTTTTTCACAAATAAATATATATACAATTTTTAATGCAACAAAATACTTAGTGGTCTGAAGTTTCAACCCTAGCAGAGTATTTCTCGAAGGCAAAACGCAGAGCCTTCCTCGAAGGCTTTTCAGCCTCAGAAAAAGACTCTGCTAGGGTCGAAACATCAGGCCAAAATATATTTTTTTCATTTATACCATAGTTCCTTTTGGCTGGTAAGCAGTTCGCAACAGCTAATTCTATTTTTTATTCAAAAAAGGGTAATAAACAACCGAAACTATTATATCAAAGCACAGTTTCTCACAAAGGAAAACGCCAATTGCAGTCAGTCACTCTACCCCGGTTTTGGTATATCTCCCGGATGTAACAAATTAAAATCTCTCGAACAACGCTTACTGTCGCAACCACGTAGGCATAACGATCGTTGACCTTCATCCTGAGAGTTTATTATTTTCGTCCCACGTACATTGCACCAATATTTCAAACACACGCGTGACTTGCACAATCAATACCGAAGATCTAAATGTCCTTGCCCACGAATTAAGGCAACTACATTCACGCATGCGTTCAAATACAACTGGTTGGCAAACGCCGTAGGGTTGTGCACTAGGCAGACACACAAACGCGTATGGAATACGCCAAAACCACTAAGTGTAATCGGCACTAATCGGCACTAAATAGTCATTTTGCCAACCAAAAGTGTTAGGTGCGCACACGCGATGTGCAATTTGCACGTTCATGGGAAAGTTCCATTAAAAAAGTGTCTAACAATGTTTGGAACTAAACAGTTGGTTAGTCGTTACATCAAACACGCGCGCATCTGCTGCACGCGCAACTTGAGCGCTACTTCCGGCTTTGAAATTTTTTTACCGAAAAAACTCATTCCATCGTTCAAAAAGCATTTCTTTTGACAGAAACCGATATTTCTGATAAGACCTTGAGTCTTCGCAGGACATATTTATGTGAAACGCAAGTCCGAAAATGTCTTTGTTCTTACATAATAACGGTAATCAACGCATTTACTACGGGCTTCTGGCATTCTATGGAGCCAGTTTCCATTAAGTAAGCGTGGCTTACGGCGGAATCACGTCACACTTACGAAACTTGATCGACAACTTCCACGCGCACGTTTATGTCGAGCGTACATGTTACTAGAACTGCGCAAACACGAAACGCAACGATGGGTGACACTACGCATACGTATTCAGCCTCGATCCCAGTGGTGTACGATCTCTCCGCGCCTTTTTTTTCTCAGAATGCCTTGCTCTATCACAGTGATGAGAGATGTCGATACGGTGCGCTGCCTATAAGCCATTTTGAGATATGGTGGACACAATACTATGACACTATTAGGTATGGGTAAATGTGTCTGTATACACCCAAACCAAACAGTGCAATCCTATAGTGTCCACCATACCTCAAAAAGGCTAATGGCACTAAGGCTGGTAAGTATCCAACAGAATGACAGACCTCCTGTGTTGCTATAGAATTGTGACGTCAGTGAAAAGGTCATGAATACGATTGGGTTATAATTCAGACTGTAATATTAATTTGTATCAAGCAAACAGTAATTTAAAAAAACAAGTATTTGTTGGCGGCTTGATGGCTAACTCCAATGTATTATCATTAACCTCTAAATAATTGACCTGCAAACAGGAATAAATCAATTTCGACTCTAATAAAGAATTGCTAATAAAACAAACAAATAAACGCAACTGTATGCAACACGGAGAATAATCAATAATAATGTCAAACCTTGACACTATTTTGACAGAATGTTTTTGTTTTTTTAATTAAAGGTTTCCCATTGTTTACCTGAACCATTCGTAATTCATAACAAGGTGTTGACATGTTTGCCCATCTTACCCCCTTTGTGAAATCTGGGGTAAAACGAGATGGATCACAAAACCACCCAGATAAAAATTGATTATGCATTCAGTAACTTATTTCTAAATCAGTTAAATAAATACTTAAAAAAGAAAAAAAGGGAATTTGTGTCTTTCATCTCAGTAATACCAAAGCCCTACTTCAGAGCTGCTAAGGTGGAAAGTTGATAAGCAAATTCCACCTGGTAAACAGATTTATATTGCCTTATATATAGCCTAAAATGTATATTCTTCACCTAGGATTAGGCATACAACTATTACCAGTCGTTTACTTGACACGCTTTACAAAACGACAATTCAACCATGCGTCGATTATGCGTGTTCTGTTTTTGGTAAATATTCAATGAATAGTAGAAGGGCACATCTCAGCCTGCAGAAAGAGCTGCAAGGGTTGGCTCAAAAGATTTCGACTATATCAAATTTCGTGGTAAAGACATTAAGCAATTATTTTGGCAAACCTTGGAACAAAGAAAAGATTTTGCATTTGGCCTGTCTATCTTATGTAAATGGGTTCACGGGCTTGCTCCAAGTTGACGTAATGACGTAGAAAATTACTTTGATAGGCATGGTATTAATACTAGAAATGCATACTCTCTTTAAGTAGTTGTCTTTCTTTTATTTTCATCTTTTTTCTGTGTATTTGTTTTTCTACATAGTATTAATGTAAACCTTATACTGATCGTTTATCAACAGACACAGTGTTTTCACATCTCCAATGGAAGAAAACATGAAATCTTACATTTTACGGAAAATGCAGCCACCAATATTTGATAAGAAGAAAGAGGCACACCTCACATATTTATGTAGCTGTCATTTGAACAAATGTATAGTTGAATTTGTGAAAAATAATTTTTTTAAATTCCTTAGCAAAGGTGTTGTATCTCCGTTGCCATCTGAAAATGACCTGGACTTCCCGAGTTTACACTTTTTATTAGGAGGACAAGCAACTATTTCGATGTATGAAATATTTCACAACTTTCATTGTTGATTAATTTAACAAAGGTATACAATTTTAAGATGAAGTAAACGGTTATGTGGTCCGTTGTTCCAAAGTGGAAGACAGCCTAATAAATGTTGCGTGCACCCTCACCCCTATCCCCTCCCCCCCAAAAAAAAAAAATAATAATAATAATAATAATAACAATAATAATAATTCTACAATTTTCCTGTTCGTTCATTTTATAACGGCCAATTGTTTCGGACCCGTATTTTGTTGTCTCCACCGTCGAGTAAATGGATTGCAGCGAACCAACGAAACGGCGCAAAAAACGACATTGATGAATCGTTTTCAATATTGCCCAGCAAGCTAGGCTTCTTACAAAAATCGCCCTTCACAACATAGTCTCCCCAAAAGAACACACAAGTCGCCAAAGTTTGATCTAAATATCTAACATGCAATGTGAACTCATTTCCTTCTTCCACGCATGATGCTAAAATAAGCCCAGGACAGAAACTCAATTTAGTGGCGATAGTTGCATTGTCCTCTTCATAAAAAAAAAGTTGGTGTGATACTTAAATAAAGGGTGCTTTGCTGACTAATCACTTCAGATCGTAACGCTCAATCTGACCGACGACTGGGCCATGGGATGTCAGGTGAGGATTGAGAGTTACAATAACTATTCTACAAATATGATTATGAACGTCTCGGACAAGATTCAACAGTGATTTTCGTGCAGTATTTTTACGAGTGAGAATTATTTTTGCAGAGAAGGTAAGTGAGCAGACGTACAATCAACAAACTTAATAAAAGGTTACTCTGAGACATTAAGAATATTTAGCATTAAAGGAACATTACAGAATTGTTTTTTTCTAACAAAACAGTTGCTGGCAGTGTAAGTACTTTATGTAATCCACCATATACATAAACTGACAAACCTGTAGAAGTTTGAGATCGATCGGCCATCTGGGTCACGAGAAAATAGTGAAAAACCGATTACACATTTGCATGAAATCATATAGATTCAACAAATGAATAAAACGCTTACTGAGCGATAAACTCCAATCGGAAAATTAGTTTATTCATTTTTTCATCAAATATGGCGTTTCAGACAGAAATATCTCAAGGGATTTTTTCTACTATCATCATCATTAGACCGTGTAAGTTTTACGTAAATCAGTGATCAAAAGTATATTTTACAAGTTTTTTTCATACCAATTCTGTAATGTTCCTTTAAGAAACAAATACTTTGCAAAAATGAGACCATTCCCTTGTTTTTTACAACAAGTAAATTTATAAACTCCCCCTCATCAGACCCCCCCCCCCCGCACGACACACACACACACACACCCTTACGTATGACAGTTACGGGTATTTCTAAAGAAATCCTTTGTAGGGTACCACTATAACAAAGAAAACTTTGTAGGGTAGCATTGTTCTATTGTCAAAAGTACCCCGTAAGCCGGCGTGTATAAGGGCACCGAAATTCATCTTCAGCGTACAAATTTAGATCAGGAAGGTCAGTCAGAGAAGTCATGAAGTTACTAAACATAGATGTACTTCATAGCAATTAGTTGAAAGCATCTTTTTGTAATAATGCACAGTAAATCGTCAGTTTTTGGAAGAGTAATTTCAAACAGTGGTAAAGTTTGAGTGGAAACAGCGCAAACCTTTTTTATGTCTTTGTGGGGTTTGGGCAATAAACATCTGTAACTATGAAAAATCTCTCTTTATTCTGACCTGGAATTACGTTTAGGAGTGTGTAACATTATATAACATTAAGAAACAAATTCTTATTCTTTGCCCAAAATGAGACAAGCCGGCACCATTCCCTATAGCTAAAGTAATTTTTCCAGTAATAATACGACCAGTAAATTCATTAAATCGCCTGCCCTACCCTCTCATCCCTTCTGCAGCGGACAAACTTAAATCAGGGAGGTCAGCTCAGAGCACTCAAAAGTATAAGAGCTATACTATATAATCATTATTTTACAGAATCTTGTTGAACGAGGTAATGTTAAATAATCAGCTTCATCTGAATTTCCTGGCAAATCCGGCTTGCCCGTCTGGCGTATGTTGCTGTTAACGACTAAGGATGGACAAATCAAAACAACAACCACGGCGACCAAAATAATCTCGGAGCTTCGTCTTCTGTTAAATACAGACAGCCCGGACAAGAAGCAAATCTTCTGGCAGTGGTTCATTGTTCCGCCTCAAATAGAAATGATATTTTCGATGTTGCAGCAAATTTCCCCGAAATTCAGATTCTCTACTCCGACACAGCATGTCTGTTGAGACACAGGGCAAGAGCCTTCCACTGGCAACATAGCGAGCAACTGTACTGGGAAGGTACACTCACAGTGATACCATGTTGCTATGGAGCTCTGAAATTGCCATCCAACTCTGGGGTAATTACCTCTCAATTGCGACATTGTACCCATCAGTGAACACACTAATCTGTAATTAACTTTAAGATGTCGTCATCTTGAGATAAATATCGCAGGAAGTCGACATCATACATTTAAGATGCCGACTGCCAGATGCAATTATTTTCTAAAACGAGGTGGATATGTTTGTATGGTGTCGTCGTTAGCCCGAGATAAATACCAAAGATCTCTATAAGTCGGTTGGCACTTCCAGAGCTCCTTATGTTCCCAAACTATAGGACCATGTTTTCATGTTATACGTGTGTGTCAAGGTACGCAGCTAGGTAGTCACGTACACGCGTAAAAAGACTGTGTCAGACACAAAAGGGCAAATTAATAGTCAATCAATAGTCAACTTTAATAAATTGCCTCTGATAATTTAACAATTATCTTCCATTAAAAAGGACAGGCTGCAACAACGCTGCCTTACAATAAATGCCTCCATTATTAAAGTTTCAGAGGAACACATTGTCTCCTTGATGAGAAAACAGCAACAAAATTTCACGGTATTTTCACACGGACGTCGAATCAATCAACGTTTAGCGAGGTGAAAGCGGGCAGGCGCGGTTCTACGGGAGGGGCTAGGGGGGGCTAAAGCCCTCCCAAACTTTTGTCTAGCCCCCCCCCCCCCAAAAAAAAGGAAGGGAAAAAAAGAAGAAGAAGATACATGCTGGAAAATACTGGATCTTCATTAAAAAATCTAAATGATTAGATTTGCACGGTCTTTTCACATATTGGCCCAGACTACATGTACATTTAAGTATTTCACGTCGGACAAACGCAGTGCTTGGAATTTGCGGTTTCCGCCGGCGCTCGCTTCCGCCTCTTTTTGTTTTGTATTACATGAACATAAAAGCCAATCTTTTTAGTAAGTTCTAACCTCTTTTCCTCCCCCCCCCCCCCTCCACTCCCTTCCTAAAAACCTTCCGTTTTCTGTTGGTATAAGGAGGCTTGAAAACATCCAAGAAAAGATCTGTTTTAAAAATCGCCTATTGACTTTTCAAAAGACAGAGACCTTTGTCTCCCACTTAAACAACAAACAGTCATAGGATGGTTGATTACGAGACCACACCAGAGCCATATGGGACATTAGTTTCACAACGTTTCTCTGCCTATTTATCTCTAGATGGCTACCTCCGAAGATAATAGTTTCCATTTTTCCGCACTCCAATTAACACATCACTAATTAGCTGCAGACTGGTTATACGGTCTCCACTCTCTCTCCCCCGATCACCACCCTCCCTCCCTCCAGTTTGTCCATCCCCGGGCTTCCGGCAGTTTTTGCCCTTCCTCCCCCCCCCCCCCCCCCATTTTCTGTAAAGAAATGTACGTGACGCCTCAAAATGTTTTTTAAAGCTTGCCTTTCAATACATAATTCTCACTCGTCACGGAGAGAATCTTCATAACTGACAAAATTGTCAGCTTTTTGAACATTATGAGTTCGTTCTGGTCCTATTATTTTTTCCTTGCTTGTCCATTAATAAAACCCCTCTAAATGATTCTTATATCGAAAACCATCAAAATGTTTTTCGGGGCCACATGATCTCATCCTTTGACTTGATTGCACACGGCTACATGTATTATTTCACTCTTCCCTCTATAAACATCCCATAATATTCTCAATCAAAGTCGTTACACAATTGCAAGCTTTTGTTCTGTCCACCGTTTTGGAGTCAAAATAATTTGCACGCAACTGCATCATGTGTTGTATGATTGATGTGTCTTTCTACTTTTTATTACGCGCCAAATACATGAAAAATGCGCTGTTTATATGTTGCTTTTCGACTCCCAAAATGAAATAGCAGTAGCGAAAGTTAGAGGGTGACGTCACGTTCAAAAGGTCTAAGCCCCCCGAAAATTGTTGGACTCTAGAACCGCGCCTGAAAGTGGGTACCAACCGAATCTTTGGACGCAGCATTCGCGAACGGACACCCACCCCTCATAAATTTGAGAAATGCTTCATGCAAGAATCGTTTCTCTGATTTGAGTGTTTTGGGGTGAACAATAACCAAAACCAAATTACTTCAAAGGGAATCATTTCTCAAAATATCAAAAGCTGCAGTGCTTCTCATCAAGTAAGTTTTAATTGTCATTAATTTTTGGAGTACTTCCCTATCTAAGATCCTTCCTTTCATGTTTACACGCAACTGACCTGCCCATTCTATTCGTGACTGAAATATGCAATAATTCGAGCACATCAGTGTGCGAGAGGAGTATCTACGTCACAAACTGCTGGTGGCTAGGACAGTTTCCAACAACTCTTTCAAGTTGTATCGGTCACTGGGCTCTTTGTAAGAAAAACCCTGTGCCTTTACCATTAATACTGACTCTTATATACATTTTTGTTTAAGTATTTTCTAACTGTTCCATTTTTACTTCAAATGTTGACATTAATAAGTGGCTTACTGGAAAAGGTATCCCTTTCTAACCCTAAGGCCGTATGTTCCCAAAATATAGGACCACGTTTTCATGTTATACGTGTGTCAAAGGACACAGCTAGATAGTCATGTATATGCGTAAAAGCACTGGGTCGGAAAAGGGGCAAATTGACGTATCAATAGCCAAAATTAATAATAATTGCCTCTGTTAATATTACAATTTTCTTCCATTATAGATGACAGGCTGCAACAACGACGCCTTGCAATAATTGCCTCCGTTGTTAAAGTTTCAGATGAACACAGTGTGTCCTTGATGAGAAAACAGCCACAAAATTTCACGGTATTTTCACACGGACGTCGATTCAATCAACGTTTAGCGAGGTGAACAGCGGGTACCAACCGCATCTCTGGACGCAGCATTCGCGAACGGACACCAACCCTCAGAAATCTGAGAAACGCTTCATGTTAGAATCGTTTTTCAGATTCAAATGTTTTAAGGTGAAATATTATCCAAACCATATAACTTCGAAGGGAATCATTTTCTCAAAATATTTACAGCTCCAGTGCCTCTCACCAAGTTAGTTTTTATGGTCATTATTTTGTGGAGTACTTCAGAATTGACACGGTTGTGGATAAGTTTGCTGAGATGCATCCACGAAGGGTGGCGTTACAACACATGTTCCTGTAGTACAGTGACATAACATGCACGAGAACACAAGCCTGCAAGCCTGCCCGAATGTAACAGTAACCAAAAAACAATAATAGAAGCAAGAAAATTTATTAAATAACACACTAAACAAAAAGTTTGTTCATTTGTATGTTTAATATTGTTAAATTGTGACATTTATAGCAAAAAATAATATATAAACATGCAGGCTGTAAACATGGAGGTCGAAACGTCTGAGCATTAAATATGCAGAAATAATATAACACAAAGCTGTAAATGAGTTGTTTTTCAGATATAATAACCAATACCATAGCGCAAAAATGGTGCACTAAATGGCTTGATTTAAAATCAAACTTCTGAGGGAGGCACATCACCCCTCAGACTCCCTCTGCGTTGCTGCGCGACGGGCGGTGCTAACCCGCCGATGTACTTTTTCTTTCACATTCGCCCCCCCCCCCCCAAAAAAAAACACCAACAACAACAACATAAGATTGTTTCTAGTAGTACTGCGGGTGTTGTAGGAATGGATGTTCGAAGTTAGTGTAAAACAGGGGTTGAAACAAGCAGGTAATACCTTATTCATAAATTTATACATAAATGTTCTTAAGTTAAGATGATAAGGTTTTTAGATTTTCGATTTTTTTTTAACTGCTCTAGTTAGATGCGGTTAGATATCCTAGATACCCTAGATGTTTACGTTTCCCTTCTTGTATCAAGAAGCACTGACAGTGCTTATCACACATTTGTATTAAAGACACTGGACACTATTGGTAATTGTCAAAGACCAGTCTTCTCACTTGGTGTAACTCAACATATGGATAAAATAACAAACCTGTAAAAACTTGAGCTCAATTGGTCGTCGAAGTTGCGAGACTATGAAAGAAAAAACACCCTTGTCACACGAAGTTGTGTGCTTTCAGATGGTTGATTTCGAGACCTCAAATTCTAATTCAGAGGTCTCGAAATCAAATTCGTGGAAAATTACTTCTTTCTCGAAAACTATGTCACTTCAGAGGGAGCCGTTTCTCACAATGTTTTATACTCCCCATTACTCGTTACCAAGTAAGGTTTTATGCTAATAATTATTTTGAATAATTACCAATAGTGTCCACTGCCTTTAAGGTAAATTGATTTCAATGTAAATTCACTTACTTGTCATATACAATTTCGTTTGAGTATTTCTTGTCGGCGAACACACACCGCCCGAAGCTCCGTTGTTAACTCCCTCGCTTCCCATCGTTGGACCCGCAACGAAAACCACGACCACCAAAATGGTCGCCCACCGTCCACAGCATAACAACTTGCACGCCAATGAGTTTTCTTCATTGCACTTCGTCGTTGCACCCATTGCGACAGAATCAAAACAAAGCTTTTATAGTTGTTACCGCTTAAAAGCGTGCAGTGAGTGCTGCTGCATATATGAAGTTTTATATTGTCGACACTGTTCAGCTCATATGCAATGATATCATACAGGGCTCGACCTTAACGCTAGCCCGGCGTACATTGGCTAGTAAAAACTGATGCGGGCAAGTAAAAACCACTTCTCAACTTGCCCGGCGGGCTACTTAAAAATATGTGCACGTTCCTTGTTTTTCAGATGTGATAAAAGAAAATAAAAATAAATCTTCAAAGCTTAATTACCTTTTGTGTGTAATGAATGTAAATTTATTTTGTTGCAAATGCAACCACGCTACACGTTGACGGTTCGGATAACCGTAAAAAAATTCACTTGATAGTGCCGTGGAACGCATGACCACATCGTGATCTCGATGTACACAACTAAACGTGCTACCCGTTCGAAACACAAGCAGTTACATCGTTTTCACTTTACAGGTCTGTAGTCTTTATTATCACATGACTTTGCGTGCTACAATAAAGCTAAGAAACATTGAACGCTAGAGGGATTGTCAAAACAATACGATAGAATGAGAAACAACCAGTGCGGTACGCGATAGCATACAAAATCCGGTTACAAACGCCTTGACGAAAGATTCTACGTTTCTATGCAGAAGGTTATTCCCCCAAACGTGCAATAATCATTATCACTGGTGTCGTGATAAAAGCGTATACAGCAATGGCGTCGCTAGTCCGCACGCAAAATCCGTTGACAGCGTGGTCTGCGGAGCACACTTGGAAATCCGAAATGTCGGCTGGTTTTACGAAAAACTACGCAACGTTTAGGCTTCATTTTACAAAAATGACAGAGTTTAGGATCCCCTGGATAAATGGAAAGATTAGTTAATTGTATTATGTAAGATTTGTTTCTCTTTATTTTATTTTTGTTCGTTGTTTTATAGGTTTATTTTGCGGCGTGGTTGTGCCAAGTCAAAATGCTGTAGTGTTAGTGTTATGAAGACGCAATGTTTACGATCGCATGCACGGTTGCGTAAATGATTTTTTTTTAAACCCTAAATTTTGTGTCTGAAACGGACGGTTACGTGTAACCGACCATTTCAGAAATGGTAACACGTTTACAAAAATAACCGTAACCGCACAGGCTTATGCGTGTGTTGTACAGCGAAGTACAAGCAACTAAAACGTGTTCACAGAGAATTTTTACTACCGGGCTGCAACATGTGGCGGTAAATGTCCACCGTTAAAAACCCAAAATCCAAACAAGCGAGAAAATGCAGCAACAATGATTTCTAGCCATGAACAAAAAATTTCTGCGGGCTAGTATAAAACACAATTTACTTGCCCGGTTGGCTACTCTCAGAAAAAATTAAGGGCAGGCCCTGATATCATAAGCTTGACCATGCCACACGTCCTTGACCAAACCGACAAATAAAACGTAAGCAAACAACAGGCAATAGCTGAACGTGTAAACAACACACTTCTAAAAATAAAAAACATTACAAATTACAAAACATACCTTCTTAATTATATGGAAAAAGGTTGGGAGCAAGTGTTAACAACACAGGGGCAAGTCAACCAAACAGGTCCCTCGATGGATGAACAGCAAACGACATTACGTTCAGTGGTTACGGGCGGAGCCTAAAATAATTACAATATTACGTAGTTTATGTTAAACGGCTACCCATCTTCTATCTATGCATCCACATAGTACAACTGTTATACATTGTAAAAACAGAATACAATATACAAAGCCTGGTCGAAATTAATGGTGCCACCTTTCAAGTTTGACACAAACAATTAATTGTTTGTTTGTTGGGGTGTTTGTTTGTTTGTTTGTTTATTTGTTTGGTGTTTTTTTTTATTCTAGACTCATTGTTTAGAATGAAAATGAGAAAATACGAAAGGAAAGAGTAAGGGGAGGAAAATTAAAAACAAAAGCAGCTTGCAGAAAAGTGTTGATTAATAAGGGCAGACGGGAAGCAGATAGTCCACGGAAGCCAACACCGACTGAAATCTATATAAACAATAATTCTATATTTATAGATATTTAGATAATTCTATATATCTTCTTAATGGTGCAGCAAATTTTCCCGTAATTTAGAAAAATTCAGATTAATTCGGGTGTTTAAAAAAAACAGCAAAATTTCCTGAAATTCAGATAAATTTGGGTGTTTGTTTTGGAATTCCTGAGTTATTGATTGATATTGGACGGCAATTGAAAAACAAAAGCAGCTAGCAATGAAATGTTGATTAATATGAAACGGACAAACGGACAGTATATTGAAGACAAAACCAAATAAAACTTATACAAACAATTACAAATCCTTTGTTGGAGCTTTCAAACTTTTCAACTGTAAGGTGTTCGGAGCATAGCTCGGCTAACTTGAGACGCGCTTAGAGAAAGTCTTTAATTATAGACCTATTGCAATGTTTAGCCTGTCTTAAATTTCAAGCCTACATGCTATTATTGGTCTTTGTATTGTTTTTAAATACAGCGCTACGTCTTTTAGTTGGTAATTTCACGCGAAGAGCACAACGACGTGACTGCATATTATTTTGATAGAGTTTACTCGGTCTGTAATTTCCTCCATGGCTTCCCCCCATTGTCACCAAATTGTTCAGTTGTGACTGCATAATTTACCCGTATTAAATTGCAACTCCTGACAAGTTTCAACTTTTCTGCTTGGCTGAAGGCTGGTGCCCTAACGTTCGACCTTTGTTTACCTTTTAAAGCCATTGTCATTGTCTCAGTGTGCTACGGATAATGACGGCCATCATAACTAACGAAACTTAGGAATGCATGTTCGTATTTCACTACTCCCCACTGACTTATCTAAGCCCGGCCTGTTGCAACACGACTGACTTTGCAAAGGCCGTCTAAGGCAAAATAGCCGCCTACAACTGACTGGTCTTAGACCGCTAGCTAGGACCGTTTTATTGCAATCCACCCCTGTTGTGTGTCATGATTGCTTTGCTCGGATTAACTTCCTTAAAAGAGTAGATGAAGTTCATAACTTATAATGTCCTTATGTAGGTATGAAAAGTGTTATAATAGCACTGAGGAAGGAGCTTGTACATTTATACAATATTTGTATCCAACCCAACTCATGCCTATACAAGAACCATAAAATCCTGGCTTTGTACAGTATAAAGAAATGGGTATGAATTATTAAATGTTTACGTGGTATAATGTTCATCAAATGCTTTCCAATATGCATGGTTTGGTTATCAGCCATTATAAACTCATTGTGAACACAGCTAGCTCTTTGTCTTTATAAAATATTGAGCGCTTCTCAGCCATGAAAAATGAACTCAGAACAATTTGCTTATTGGGGCTTAGATGCCATGAAAAAGGATTCTTTATTAAGGAAATTCACGCACTACAAAGATAATAGGAAAGCATGTATTGTTGAAGAGGGATCTGAAATTCAATATTGTTCTCTGAAACCAGACACCTCTTTGCCAAAGTGGTGGGGGAAAATATCTTGGTCGCTACTTTACTAGCGCTGTACATGTAGATACTCAAAAGCTCAATGAAATGTACATCTTCAGGGGTTACCAAATAGTGGAAATATCATCATTTCAAAATAACTTCGAAAATGTGGATCCTACTTTTGGTCCCTTTTTTACCCCTCAGCCTGTGGAGAAACTCCAATCTCTAGATTTGTGACTTTCTCTCGGCGAGAACTCAGAGAGTGAAAGTACACGGTACACTTTCAGACCCCGTTATGACGAACACGAGATCTCCAGGGGGTGTGTATTGTCCATAAGCCTGTTCATAATTAACACAAACGACTGTGTTCCGAACTGTTTTATGTACGGTCTCATAGAAGATAATGATGAAAAAACTACAGGCATTATATTCAGGAATTCAATGTATGGTGTGGAGACAATTTTCTTAAACTCAACCATGTCAAATCATGTCATTGTTCATGATTGTGTTGCCTGGTATAATGGAGCCAGGAAAACAAACAAAAACAAACTCAAAGGGGTAAATAAAGATATAAACCTGGATGAAATCTGCTAGGAGAGGGCACTCTAAAGCTCTGGGTGCGTAGGCTATTCTTAGTTCCAAGATTGTTTTCGATGTTAAACTTGCTGGTTTGTGGTACTTGTGCTGGGCTTTCTGCCTCAACGGGAGGAGTTTGAACAAAATGTAAAACTGGTATCTATTCCCAATTTTTCCGAAGAGAGGCCGACGTCAAATAATATCACCGCAATAAAAATGGTAGTAGGCTGTCTCCAAGGTTGGCAAAACGTTCCCTCCTGCAATTCATTTTCAGGACTCTGGTTGAAATAACACAAATCTAGACTTCACAACAATCTCTTCAAGTGTAAAGGCTTTGACCAACTCAGGTGTTTAAAAACTGTTATGTAAAAACTGCATGATAGCGTTTGCGGTTTTTATGGTTTAAGCTTTACGAGTAGTAGCAACATGAGTTACTCCTCCAACCCCAGGTTGTTGTTTTGTTTTTGTTTTTTGTTTTTATTACTCCAAACAGACATTATGGATGGTTTAGTATTATATACTGAACAAATTACACAAGAAAGTGACGGATCCAGCCTTTCAAACTGATAGAAAGCGATGAATTAGGTTGTTACGAAATCCCGCCAAGGTGATTAGATTGTATTGCGGCCACTCAGAGAGTTAGAATGTATAATAAATGATGTATACATGATAAATCGACTGTTCCTTTAATGCCTTTCCCGTTAATATGTAAACTGTACATCGCGCGTGCGCACTATAAAGGATGGCAAAATGAGGGTACTTCACACGTCTTTTTGTTTTATTAATAAGGGGCTGATGGTGGCGTGACGCATTTTATGTGAAGGACTAAAAAATGTTTAGCCCTTGCCAGGAAATAGGCTAATTACATTCACGCATGCAGACACTATGGTTGGCAAACACCACCATCAGCCCCACGCGATGCTCCCTCAATTTGCCAAACAGTTGTGTTCGTGCGCACGCGCGATTTACAATTGATATTTTTCATGCAAAGGTATATAGTACCCAGTTATTGTTTGTACGCTATCCTGTACAAAAGTCAATGCGTCAAACGCACGCGTATCTACTGCACACCCAAAAGTTGTGGCTACTTCCTGCTCCAAATCCGGAATATATTTGTCTGCACTTTTACCAAATATCATCCTTCCTAAAAATCGCTTTTCATAATTTCTTATGACATACATTTTTTAATTCTGAGTAGACTTTAATCTTCGAAGAACGCCTGTTAAGGCCTAGTCCAATATTATAAAACTGTTTTGCCTAAATCATAAAAAAAAAATAGCTCAATGCAACTCCTGTAGGCTTCTGGTAATCATTTGAGCAAGTTTGTGTGTGAAGTAAGGGTGGCTTACGGTGGCATTACGTCACACTTACGAACATGATTGATGCATCAAATTATGTTTTCAATTTGTGTAATTGCTGTGTCACTTGTGTGTATTAGGTCAATACACATTCACCACTTCAATCGGCACGGGCCCCTAAAGAAACAGGTGCAGCACACGCAAATTCGAGTACGATTTGAGTTGCATATTTCAAATTTTCCCGATACTTTTAAAGGTGCACGTTGCCTTCGGATTAGGCACTTCGGAAATTGAATATGGTTGAAAAGAATTCGTCAGCGTTTTCACGAAGTAGCACGCACTGCTTTACCGCAAAAAAATAGCAATCAGAGAAAACGGCCTCTGAAGTTGAACATTTTTTAGAAACCCACTTTCCTTCAAAACTTCGAAGTATTTCCATTTAAATTTCTCAATGTAGATATTTGATGACTTGAACTTAAAAATTAATCTTATTATGACTCATTTGCATAATTAATTAAGAAACTAGACACGAGAGAAGTTCCGTGCTACTTCGTGAAACCAAAAAAGTGCGAAATATGTCTTTTTTCGTTTTCACGAAGTAGCACGCGCCTATACTAAAACACACAGCATTTTGTGTTACTTCTTGAAAACTAGGTCAGCGCGCGCGCGCTGACACAAGTTGCGTGCTACTTCGTGAAAACGTTTTTACCTCACTTTGACTTGAGTGCGTGCCGTGTATTACAATGGCAAACAGAAGTCGGGTGCTACTTCGTGAAACCAAAAAATGCCACAATTGTGCCAAAGTCGAAAACACTCATTAGCTTAATTGAAAAAGTAAAGCTGTCTGAGCTTTGAAACTTCATGGAATTGTAGGTCTTCATGCATTATCAACAGAAATGTAAAAAAAATTAAAATGTAAAAAAAAAAATCCTTAAGCACATAGCGTGCTACTTCGTGTAAACGCTGACGAGATGTTTTTAAATTTTTGGTTCCACAAAATGGCGGACCATATGTTCCACTGACTGGATTTATAGAGGCACTTTTATCTTCTTCATTTTTTAATCACTACTCACTAGATACAACATATTGTAGGTGTTTTAGTCAATGAAAAAAAGGATTTTGAGTAATTCCAAACAGCAGAACTTTCAGAGATTTGAAGGGAATCCCTTTGAGTAGTGCATTGACCATCACGTGTTTTCACCATACTAGGGTGCTTATATGCAAACAAGTGTGTTTAAAAATATAAACCTGAACTATAGATGGTTCCCGAGTGTCAATAAAGTATTTGAAATGAGTATGGCTTATAATGAGACTGTGATATGGGTCAACTCTGACCCAGATTTGTTACACATGTAGAATTTGTGGATGGGTGAGTCAGTTTAACTCTGGTCACATGTCACGTGACTTGGCAATGGTACTTACACCAAGAGAGACGTATCCCTGTCAACTCTGATCGATGGTTTGTAAGATACACCCATGCTACTCAAAAGTGGGTCAGTTTGATTTGGAGTGGATTATTGACTGTCATTTTGGCCGTATGTTGTAACGGCAAATTGCTCGGCCCAACCGGTCCCATCCAAGACCGGTGGGAGGTGCTCATGAGCTTGTACAAATTCGTGTTCATGATGTAGTATAATGCATGATGAGTACTGAAGACGGCGCAAAGCGCACAATGACACATGTACACACACGGTATGATAAAGCACGCAGGCTCAATGGTACGATCTCTTTAAACCAAAGTAAGGGGAATGTTGCGATCGACCCCTATTTTTAGTACAAAGCAAAGAATGGCAATAATTTGCAACATATTTACACAATAGAGCTACATTATTATTATTAATAGTCGAATCCTTCGTAAACGGGAATAAGTGACCGAGGGTTATTAGGTCAGGGGAATGGTCCAATGCGCATGTGTGTACGTCAGCCCATCCCAGCGCCTTTGGATGGGCCGTTGGGATGAAACGGCGAATTTCCTTGCATAAAAATTACAGTTTATCAATACTTTGACTGCCTGTATGTTCTTTTCTTGTATCAATGACTAAATAAAATAAGAATTACAATGATAATACTGATTTTTAAAAAAACACAGTTTTACTTGTTTTGCATTACATAAATTCAAGTTAACATACGCCCTCACACGGCCAAAATACTGCGAATTGCCCTGAATTGGCTGCGCCCCATCCTACGTTATTCCAAGTAGTCAACTTCTTTATGGTGGGTTTATCTTACTCATATATATAGGGTCAAACCTTAACCGGAAATGGGTCAGAACTACTGGATTCTACATCCAGGTAAAATCTGATGTGTATCTAGGAGCAAGTTTGGGTGAGTGGCTAGAGTCGACTATAGACTTAAAGGTATTGTACACTTTTGGTAACAGCTGAAAACCAGTGTCCACATTTTGTGTGATTAAACATATGCATGAACAAAAAAACCTGTGAAAGTTTGAGCTCAATTGGTCATCGAGGTCACGAGAAAATAGTGAAAAGAGATCTTATGTGTTTTCCGTTTTTTCAAATTATCGCGCGCGATAATTACTATTGTTTTACTCGTTTCTCAGAAACGATAGCATTTTAGGAACCCTTTCTACTATTACTTACTTTAAATCATGTAAGTTATGTGTGATTCTGTGAACATTGTGTTTTTCGATCTTACCAATAGTGTACAGGGCCTTTAAAGGTATTATACAGGATTGGTAGAGCTGACAAAGTAGTCGCAGACAGTGTTCATGTTTTGAATGAGCAACCATACACTTGAAATAACAAACCTGTAAAACAAATTGGCTTAATCCATTGTGTGAGTCAGGAGAAAATAGAGAAAACCGTGCGCATTCAGTTTGTAAACACATTGTCCTTAATTTTGGTTGTAACGACCAAAATCAGCTGTTGTGTTTTTTGAACTTCATAATCAGTAAATTTCAGACTAAAATTAAACAATGATGCTTTTTATCCTTACCAAATCTGTACCTGTATTTAATACCAAAGTCGATCTATCTAGATGTCAGCTAAACTCTGCGTGGTTTGACAAGCCTAGCCAGACTGTGTTAACGAGCCCTGGAGCACTGTTACTCTAAGCAAATTCGCAATATACTTCACAATTAATGAGGAGTTTAATGATACCGGTTGGTTTTGTTCAATAATAAACGACACATTCGCAATGAGATACTTCATCAAATTTGCACTTAGAATAGAAAATAAAAGACAAAAATAGAAGAAGAAAAATGAAGCGCCAACAGTTTGCTTTGTTGAACATGTATGTCTGCCCATCAAATTACATTGCCTAACTAATTGACCAGTCTCATGGTCGAGACGCGTTCGAGTGGAAAACAGACCACCCCATGCATGCTTTCGTAAATGAATGGTCGGGTCCCGAACCTGATCTAAGTCGAATGTTTAGTTTGTTTCACATAGAACTTTGTAAACAAAGGCGGAGCCTCCGGGGCCGTTGAACTAAGCGCACTCGCTCCCTCCCTTTCTAATAACACATCATGTTTACCGTAATAGCTAAATTGAATGTCTAGAGGGCAGTAGATTTATGGGTAAATTATTGCTCTTGGGTAAATCTAGCCTGAACATCCGACGTCACACTTCCAGGCTCGTGAATAACGCCAGATACCGGCCTTGCGCGCCAGGCAGGGCCCTATACCAGATGTACCTTTGATCTCGCATCCAATTCACACGGACAGAGATTCGAAGTCTATTACTACACAAATACAAACATTACACAGGGGACCGACACGATTTTAGCGTGATCCCGACGGCCGTTCCAGTTGGAGCCGTTCATTTAAATATAGGGTTTGCTCTTTACCGTAACGTCAGAAAAAAGAAGAAAACAAAATCGGGATACTAAGTTCAATTAACATGAATGTAAGGTAAATTACGCATTATTTAGTAAATAAGTCAAAAGACTCATCGTCCCAGCAAAAAAGTAGAAAAGCCAACATAAATAAGAACAGTGATACGCCGGTGACTGCTTTTTCGGCGAACAGCGAGTAGTACAATTACCATGGAGGTAGGAAAAAGTAGTCAACCCTCCAGCAGTGCCAAAAAGAGCCTCTATCCTGAACAAAAAACTTATCGTCCTACCCTTGAGTTTTTTCAACTTATGAAAAGAACAAGTAGTTCTCTTTGCTATTTGTAAAAAGTTGAAAAACCTGTTCGTTCTCACCAATTGATATTTGTAGTTATAAATGTAAACGTTCAAATAGAATGTCATCGCCCAAAAGTACTGGCAGCTCCGAACACGCGCTAGGTTTACCGGTTACAACCGGACCCCAATTTCATAGAGCTGCTAAGCACAACAATTTGCTTAGCATGAAATTACTTCCTTGATAAAAACAGGGTTACCAACCAAATTTCCATGTGTTGCATATTGCTTGTTACTGATATTCAGCTGTTGTTCGCTTATCCTGAAAATCACGTCGAAATTTGGTTGGTAATCCTGTTTTTATCAATGAAGAAATTTCACGCTACGCAAATTGTTGTGCTTAGCAGCTCTACGAAAATTGGGCCCAGATCATTACCGGTGTCGCAGTCTCAGATGTCCGGTGTGCTAAAAGCTCCGGACTACCAAATACGGTAGTATTACGTCATGCTATACCTGCGCACAGCAAGCGAAAGTAGTCGATTTTAGTGCCGGGCTGAGTCGACTGTTTTGCTCGAGCTCGTAGCTGTCATGGCGGCGTCCACAAGTAAATCGAGTGGTGAACGAGTTAATCGTCTACGACAGTATTGTGAAAAAAGCAATCACATAATCGAGTATTTGAGGAGCGGGAATTACAGACAAGGTTCTTCTGAAAGCGACTGAACAGAAAAGAATCGGAAAAGAAAACAAAAATAGGTCTTGGAGAATTAATCGCGGCGTCCGCAGATGCAGAGCACGGGAAACACACGCCCACAACGACAGCATGCTGAAACGCCCGGCTACGTCATCCGGAAAGCTTGGCTCGCCGGACATCTGAGACCGTGATTACAGCGTGCCGAAATGCCCGGTGACATCACCCGGAACTTTTAGCACGCCGGACATCTGAGACCGCGACACCGGTTCCAAGAGGCGCGGTACGTGCACTGTGCACACGTCTAGGCCGCGCGCTACAGCAAAATACCGACACCGGCTGCCGCGCTATAGCAATCCATCTATCGGCCAGGGCCCAATTTCATAGCGCTGCTTAACGGCCGATTCTGTGCTTACGTACGAGTTTCTATTTCATAGCGCTGCTAACCGTAAGCACACGAAAAGGTATGCTAACCTTCCGGTGCTTACTGCCCGAAAATTAATGACGTAACAATGTAATTACACAGTGAACGCGCAAGATGACTGCCTCATTGTCTTGCTAACCTGTGAAATACGCTTATGGTTAAGCAAATTTTTCTGCTACAGTTAGCACGAAAATTTGCTTACCGTTAAGCAGCGCTATGAAATTGGGCCCAGAAGACGTGTGTGTATCGATTGCTTGCATGCTCATGAATGAGACGAGTGTCAACGTTGGTGGCGCACTTTTTGTCGTTGCGTCCACCCCCCCCCCCCTGCATTACATAGTGAACCAAACAATATTACATACAAACATTATGCATACGTGCATGCAGCAGACGATCAAAAGTGGGTAGCTGACAAACTACGTCACTTCGGAGCGGACCAATCATACCACAGATATGTCACTGTAAGTTTAGCCAATGAAATAATTGGTAATCCAATGAAATCATTGGGCCTGTCTTTATCCTTGCGGATGGTAGCCAGAACATCTGACGTCATACTTCGAGGCTTGTGAATAACGCCAGATATCAGCTTTTCCGGATGTTGCCAGACAATTCTTTGACCTTGTATTCGCAGTCACTTCACATGTTCATGTGCACACATAACATAGTGAATAAAACAACATTACATTATGTACAAACATTATGCACACGCTGCATGCAGACGATCGAAAGTACAATCTGACAATCACCTCGGACCAATCTTAACACAGATATGGAAAGCTTACTTCACTGCACGTTTATCCAATTAAATCATTGTATGAAATAAAAGCATTGGGCCTGTAGACCAGTACCTGTCTTTTTCCTTGCAGATAAAGACAAGGGACCAGTCTTAGTCTAAGGTTAATCCCAAATAAATAAAACACATGTAGACGGACAACGGGGGCGCAAGACTAAAGTTTTAGAACATTTTGGACTTCTTATTTTTTAAACCGTGGGTAGAAGGGAATTAAATGGTTGCCATATGGAGGGGACAAACAGCAACTAAATATTGACGTCATTAATGAATTGGAACAGACCATAAGTACTATAACAATGAATCAGCGATGGCTGCGACACTATAAAAAGGGCTCGACCCCAGTCAAGTCTATGAAGAGCAATGAGAGTAATCGATGGGAAATGACAAAAAAATAATTTAAAGAGTAGTTTCCTACTGGCGTGTTTGTTGCCAATTTTTGTATGTGTAGTTGTTGGTTAGGGTGTTTGTTGGTGTGTTGGGGTTGTTTGTTTGTTTGTTTGTTTGTTTGTTTGTTTGTTTGTTTGTTTGTTTGTTTGTTTGTTTGTTTGTTTGTTTGTTTGTTTGTTTGTTTGTTTGTTTGTTTGTTTGTTTGTTTGTTTGTTTGTTTGTTTGTTTGTTTGTTTGTTGGGGTGTTTGTTGGGGTGTTTGTTGGGGTGTTTGTTTGTTGGGGTGTTTGTTGGGGTGTTTGTTGGGGTGTTTGTTCTTGTTTTGTTTCGCTCTATTGGATTTGGTTACCAATTTTATCACTATAGGAGTTATAACAATGTGTATATAAGTTCCTTTTAATAATGACAGATGTTTCGTCATAACTAACATATGCCTCGAAATATTGCACGGCTTAATTATTTGAAACAGGTAACACACCCCTTGTCTGTGTGAATTTGACGTTCCAGCCTGTTTTGCATAATGAATAAGCTGAAACCCATTATATGATTGATGCAAAAAGTAGGACCTTGTTAACAAAACCTTTTATCTACAGGAACAAACGAAGGTTAATTAATGTAGCATTACGGGTCATCTATTAATCATTGAGATATACTGTTCAGGCGTGTCGTGGCCGAGTGGATAAGCGCAGCGGCCTCAAGCTCTGTTGTTTCCGATCAGCAGAGTGCTGGTTCGATTACACGGTGCTATGTAAAGGACAAAAGTTTCAAACTTCAAAAAGTAGCGCCACACCTTGCAGGATAAATTATATTTAATAATGTTGGCGCACCATTAGCGTCACTGACGCCAATAGCGCCACTGAGTGACGGATTTGAGCGCCATAAAAGAAGCTACTATTATAATAATTAGCTGTTCCGACATAGGAGTCGGAACAGCTATTGTTCTCATCAAGATTTTTTTTATTATTATTATTATTACTATTATTCTTTCCTTCTCCCAAAAAGCCATAAGATTAGTACACGCATTTTGTTAAAGATCTACTTCAGCAATAACTGCGAAATAAAACAAATTGCTGAATCTTAAACATAATGTTATTAAGTATTCTGACCTTGTAGATTGGATTGTTTTAAACATATATTTTTTTTCGTAATTTTAACCGGAAAAAATAATCCGATCTTAGGGTTTTTAAAAACTCGCGCGCTTCCATGGCTCCCTCCATAGGCACCATGCATGTCCCATACTGAAGCACGTGTATTTACGCGCACCACGAACCAACTATAAGATACGTGGGTGAACCAGCGAATGATGACGTACTTGTAAGATAGGGGAAACCAGGAAGTAGCGACGTGTCGTGTGTTTACACGGTAACTATGTGTGATGATCTCATTATTCGAAGACATTCACCAAGTTAAGACGTGAGAATTGACCATGCCGAACTCATGTTCTGTTGGTGGATGTACATGTACTCGGAACGCAGATAGGAACCCAGATGTGAGTTTTTATTTCGATTCCCAAGAGATCCTGTCCTGAGAAGGGAATGGGTGCGTTCCGTGACCAACACACGGAAGGGTTTCACGGTGTCAAAATGGACCATGATTTGCAGTGCCCATTTTACGGACGACTGTCGGGTTGCAACATCGCAACTAAAGAGCAGTTTTGGATTAAAAAGCTATAACAGGCTTAAGCTAGGTTCAATCCCAACCATGAAAGCCCCATCTGCAGTGCCATCATCTTTTCAAACAGAGAGTAAAACAGGCACAGCCAAATGAAACTAAGCGATTCAGCCAACACTCGTCTGGCATAAAAGAGAGAAGAGCTGGGTAAGCAACTTTTAAGTTCTAAAACTAAGTTCTATGAGTATGTAGTTGATATTTTACCATCGTTTCTTTTCATTTCAAAACATGCACTTCTCGCAAGAGATTTCAAACTCAATAGTAGGGCTACCACAACCATCAACAATTTTCCTTTTCACTCGATGTGATTGTGAGCATGATTCGAGTTTGAAGTTTAGGAAAGTTTGTAACTAGTTACCAATTCTACTTCACCTCCTTGACCTTGTCATCCCAGTGCACATACATGTGTACAAGACTCCCCTTCAACTTCAAGTACAACCTACAGACTTCATTATTGACCTTACATTGCTTTTCCAGTTTAGTTTGCTTTCAACATCATTGTATCCCTGGGGGAGGAGTACGGGGGAAGGACCATGGTAAAAAATTACTTGTGCCTACAAAGGGCAAAGCCATACATGTGTGTGAATACAATGCCCAAATTATGACATTTGACTTAGAGGTTAAATACAATGTTTGTTTTGATCTTTTGTTCAGGTTTTGCAAGAAGCTTTTGCTGAATATATGCTAAGTATGGTGACAGGAGCCCACTGGTGAACAACTTCTCCCATCTAATGTGATGGAAAGTTCAATCACATCAGAGGAGGTAATGAAACGGTTTACTGGCTTGTTGCAGAAACAACCTTAATTATGTTTAGGGGAGAAATATTCAACCGCGGGGGGTGGGGGTCAGCTTCAAAATGCCTGGACCCGAGTTGGATATAGGGTTATTTTTATTTCATTACACATCAAAATGTGCAGTATCGGAATAATAATTAAATTTACTTTGCATAATCATACACTTGTCAGGCCTGGAATTTCATCTTGGAGAGGGCAAGGCCATTTTCAATTTGTAAAGGGTACTTCCATTGGAAAATCTTAAAGTCTATGGGAGACTTTTGAAGGGGCACCAAGGCCAACACAAGGGCAACGAAGGCCATGGCCTCCGTGGCCTCCTTGTAATTCCAGGCCTGACTTGTGAATATCTTAAAAGTTAACAATTTCCCTCAAGATTTTGAACAAATTTATAAACCCCTCGGTTTGAGATGCATGACTCATGTCTGTCTGCAATTTTGTTTCAAGCAGAATTATTAAAATGAAAGAAAGGTTTATTTTGTCCTCCTATTACATGTATTAAAGAGATACTGTTGACATAGTTTAAACACCTTATTGATAATGCAGAGGATTATTTCTGATGGTAAAATATGATTAATTCATCAAGCCATTGTGGATTTTTTTCTTTATTGATTATACATGTATTGTACATATTTTTTGTACACCATTTATTATCTTATGAGAAGAGTTGTTTTAATGCCCATGTAGCTTTTATTTGACCACAACCACATCTGGTAATTTAAATGTAGGGTTTTATTGAGTACATGTACACATGTGTACCGTACTTATTTGTTATTGTTATTATTATTTGTTAGAAGGGGGATCAACCACAAACTTGTTTGCTACGTAAGATTAATGAGCAGCCCCAGTTTGTGCATATTGCATGGTGAACTAAAGGAGTTTTGGGGGGAGAAAAGGAGGAGTTGGAGTACATGTATTGGGGTTTGCATATTTCATGTGTAATGTGTTTTCAATCTAGGGCAAACACAAAACAATTACACTTCTTTTTGACAATTTGCCAGACAACCTGTCTTTCTAAGCTTTGACTGCAATTTGAAATGTTTGTTTACATTTTCTTAAAAGTCTACAATGAGCTGAACATTTTGATAAGGAGGTCTTTTAGAATGTCTGTAGGCAAGAAGAGTAAGGATCGCATGGAATTAGTTTTGCAACATTCCCTTTTAATTTAGCTGTTTTCTATTTAATTACTCAATGAAAATTAAAACTAGACAGAGAGGTCAACTTTGGTAATACAACTTTTCTTGACATTAAGTATTACATGTACACTGTACTCTTAACTCCAAAAATATTGCTTTTTGTACATAAGGTGGTCATTTACATTACCATGTAGTATATGCAAGAAGGGTAAGGAACCCATAGTTACATTTTCTTTTAATGGCAACGTGTCCCTTTAATTTATTAATTAAGCTGCTTTCTATTTATTTACTTCACTTGAAGAGGGGTAGTTGACTTTGCAAAAACAATTGTTGTTTTATTCTATTTTTCTTGAAATAAAATAATACTCATAAAGACTAAAGACTGATATGTGTATATTATTAAAAGTGTTTATTGTCATTTACTCATGGATCATCTAAAAATGATTGTAACACACTGAAAATTTAGAGTAAATGGAGGCCACCAATCCCACCATGTTTGTATCCTCAATTCTGAAAACCTTTTTGAAAACCATGAACCACTACTAGATTAGCAGAACATGTTTTGATCATAGTATGATTTGAAACTTTGCATGGTGGGATCAGGTTTGCAGTGATGCCATGTATAAAATCTTGTGAGTAGTGGTGGTTTAAAAAAAAAACAGGTGGTTTGACAACTTCCTGAAGAGGATCAGGGCATACTGATCAAAAAATCAAGTTGTGAAACCACTGTTTCTTTTCAGAACCACCACTACTAAAAAGAGATTTTACCTATGGTGTCAGCGCAAACCTCACCTAATTATAGACATTGTTCTTGTAATGACACACATCCCATCTCAGTGAGCCAAATATTAACAGATTTTTATCAAAGATGGTGGTTCTCAAAAAAGTTCGCCTTTTGAAGCCTCTTTGCTATATAACTTCCATGTTTGTAATATGTACATGTAAGTTGAATGCATTTCACTATTTTCCAGTGAGAGACACAACAGCATGAGCTTTATGTTTGACAAATAATTTGTACATCTATTTTTTGAGTCTCATTTACAAACATTTTATCAACTATAGGGGCTAAAAATACCACACTAAATTCGAGTGAGAAGAGGAATTCTTTCAATATGATTGGCAATAAATTTTAGGGTTTTTTAAGTTACTATTAGTCAAGTGGCGGGTAAACCCTTTATATTGTCCATTGGGGTTGGGATATGTCCTTGGAAGTGGCACTCTGTTGAAGGAAGTGGCACTCTGTTGAACCTTCCGAGGTAGCCCGTACACCATCTGACAACTTGCCTGTAAGCAACATGGCGATTTCTTCTGCAAACAAAGTAGTAGAAGAAAATCAAATTAGGTAAACATTTGATATCAATTTTTGTTTAAAAACACAGTTTTCCCATTTTGAAGAAATCATGTACGAGTATGGGTGGAAATATACTCTTCTGATTTGTCCAGTTGAACAACTTGTAGGAGAACCCCCCCCCCCCACACACACACACCCTTACATATGGCAGTTACAGGGGTACTTCCATTGTTCTAATATTCCTTTTTCTGAAGAAATCCTATTTGGGTCACCACCAGAACAAAGAAAACCTTATGGGGTAGCATTGCTCCGTAAGTTGGCATGTGTAAGCTCACACACACACACTCAAGTGTGTCATGAGCTCCAATCGTGGACTCTCCTTTGTTCAACTCTTTGTCCTGACAAACGTGGACCCCATCGTTTTCCTTTGTGATAACAAATGTGGACCTATTGTCCCTTTTGTTGTAAGTCCTCGGTTTGAATGTCACTACAAACTCACACACACACTTTTGGGTTCTTTAAAGAAGTCATAACAAGCTGTAACATACTCAACAATTGTGACAGAGATCAAAGTGTTTAGAAAAAATCTTGTACAGGTTTTATGGTTATTCGTTTTTCTGAGTTGTATAAATCTAATCCAACAGTCAATTATACTCGGGGTCAGGTAAGAGGCGTAATAATTTTTTGGGGGGAGGGTTTGCTCCTTACATTAATTTTACAGTTCAATTAAAAAAAGACACTTACTGGTCTAGAGTCCCTTCAACTGCATCTCTGCCATAGTATTCACCGGTACTGTAAATACGCGGTTTGAAGTACAGCCGGGTGCAGACAGACTGCTTCAAACCAATCATGCACAGCAAGGCTTTGGTTTTCATCCTCTACATCAATGTTCAATGCTGCCATTTGGGCTCTTGTCTTCTGCACTTCCTTACAGCAGATGGAGTTCACTGCCATTGGTTGGACCACACAGTGTCCGCATGAGCACCTGAAAGAAAAATTTAAATAACAGAAAATTAATGGATGAAAGTGTTGCTGTACTGACATAGGATGGACTATGTTCATGACCATTAACTAATTTTACATGAACGGGGGTAATACAAAATGAGTGGGGATTGAAACGATGCGTGTCTCATTTATACATCTAAGTAAAAAATCACGCAATGTTTCGCATTGTTTATCAATGGCCGTTGTTCTTACTTTGTGTCTCTGGGAATTTTTTTATTTTTTTATTTATTTGAAAAGTGGTTTGTAATTGTAGTTCTGTTTTAAAGAATAAACATGACATATCATACTAGCCTAAAAGAAAATTATGAGAAATAATTAGCAAATGAGCTTGACATAAAAACTAATCCAATTAGGCTAGGACCTACCTCAATCATTTGCTAAAAGAAATAAAAAAATAAATGCGGTTCAACAGTGACACTGACAGAAAATACGGCTTGTCAGGATCAGTTCGGTACTGAAAATAAATGTTATCTCCGACACACTGAGATTTGATGATTGTATTGTGAACAAATTAATGGATAAACAAGGAAATACAGAAACAAATAAAACAACATTCATCTATTTTCCTTTCTCCATGGAACCCGGTTCTCCGATAAGGATACCTGCACTAACCCAAAGGGAACAATTTTTGAGTGACACCGATTCAATGTATCATGAAAACGTGAACCATATTGGACAACAGCAACCATTTCGTGAGGAAAAAAAATCAACTTTCTGCTGCTATTTCTATCCATTATAGCGGCCTCATATGCCGCATAGATAAATAAGTACTTCATGACGATAAACAACAGTAAACATAGCATTGTTTGTTCTTCAAAAAACCTGTGGGACTCACCATTCAGTATTGTTTAGTCGACCTCCTGCATCAGGATTCGCACGTTCACGATCATCGGCGGCCAGTGGCTCAAACCTGTATGGTTTGGCACCTCGCACTTCCTCGTCAAGCACTCCCCCAGCTTCATCAACGCCCTCTTCGTCTTCGGAAGAGCTCCCTCCACCGTCAGAGCTATCCTCACTATCAATACTATCATCTGTATTTCCTAATTCTTCTTCGTCCACACTGTGTTCCTCCCACGATCCGCTAAAGTCTGACATTTTGTCCTCGTTTACTGTGTGAGTAGCTATAGACGCGTACAATAAACACACTTCGCTGCGCGGGGGGTAAACAAGCCGTCTCCATTCATGTACGTCATCAGAGTCTATGGTATATTTTCATCACGTGACAGGCTGTTTCCAAAAACTCGGTATGAGGAGCTGCTGAACGCTGGCCTAAATGACCTTTTTTTTTAATTACGCAATTACCGCTAAGTATTTTCCTTAATATATACGTAATCATGAAACACAAATTGATTGGATTTCGCCAAAGTTTAAATTATCTTAGTGCCGTTGAAGTAGATCTTTAAATCCTCCAAAAATACTTAGCCAAGTACAAAAGAGTCAGATCCTATATCATATTAAAGGTCATGAAGTTATAGACAAATGTAATTTGCTTAACTTAATTAATTAGTTTACTTAGTTATAATGACGTGAATATTTAATTAGCCAATCTTAAGGTATAGGTCCGATCATCAAACTTTTGTTCGATTATATACTTATGGGATACTGTATAACTATTTGATGTCCTAAAATGCCGGACGACGTCACAATGACGTCATTTATTGCTTGTTTTGTATGTGTGCAACAAAAACCAAGGCTCTGAAAAGTGTACGTATTTGGTTGGTAAAAAACACAACTTTCTTAAAATAAGTTCAATTTTAGTTACTTATAATACACAAATCATTTTGAAAACACAAATGCTTTTACTAAGAGTCATTCCAGGCCAATAAAACTAATCAAATACAATGTAGTTTCACGATAATTTACGATTTCAGATTGGTAAATCTAACCCCATGAAACAAACTCTGTATTGCGCAATCACGGCAATGCATCGGAGATTGCGCCGCTGTTTATTCCTAACCGAAGATGGACCAGTTGGTTTGTACACACCCCATTGGATTTGTGCGTGACCAACATATGATATGAAAAGTTAGGGTGTTTTTTTTAAAGGCATTTGATTGGGATAAGTTACGTACCATCTTGTACCTTATCAAATTTATTAGTATGAAAAACACATTTTTGTCATCATGACGTCATCGGGTGTCAAATTACGGTAATTCAAAGCTTTAATTAGTTAATCTTTGAAGCACCATGGGTCGTATGAATAAAAAGTAGTAAATACTGACAAGTACTAGCAAAAAGTAAAAGCGTCAACTTCCAAGTAGAAGCATTCAGTACTAGCATCTTCTAAATTCCGTATGAATAAACTTATTCTTTTACTAAGTATTCACTTAATGCTTTGGAGTAAATACTTCTTATATCTAGCTGTCTGCCATGGCTGAATGTCTCTTAACAAAAGGTTCCCTTTGTATTACAACTCCCATTCACGTCTACGTACGCGCACACACACACACAACCCAAGCAGCATTTGCATGAACAGAAAATTAGAAATCTACAAGTCAGCCATGAGGTTTTGATTCTGATAACAATTTGATGAATGTGACTCATCTGGATCCACAGAATCAAAGCATGACCCCATGTTGACCTTTACTTCCGGGTCAACCGGAAGTGGGACCATATCTCAAGAACTACACACCCGATTTTCATTTTCTTTTCAGTTATAGACCCTTTGAGCATAGAAGATTGAACTTGGGTCAACGTGACCCCATGTTGACCTTTACTTCTGGGTCAATCGGAAGTGGGACCATATCTCAAGAAGTACAAAACTGATTTTCAATTTCTTTTCAGTTATAGACCCTTTAAGCATTGAAAGATTGAATTTGGGTTACCGTGACCCTATGTTGACCTTTACTTCCGGGTCAACCGGAAGTTTGACCATATCTCAAGAACTACACAACCGATTTTCAATATCTTTTCAGTTATAGATCCTTTGAGCATTAAAAATTTAACTTCGGTTACCGTGACCCCTTGATGACCTTTACTTCTGGGTCAACCGGAAGTGGGACCATATCTCAAGAAGTACTTACCCGATCTTCAATTTCTTTTTCAGTATTAGACCCTTTGAGCATTGGAGATTGAACTTGGGTTACCGTGACCCAACTATGACTTTTCCTTCCTGTCCAAACAGGAAGTTCAAATATTATAAATCATATCTCTTGAACCTTAGTCATAAAGTCATAATCTGTGTGATGTTTGCTAGCTTAATACAGAGCGTTTATTCAGATTAAAACAAAACGGAACAGCTTTGTGTTTGTCCTGGACAAACACCTAATGTCTAGTTGTTATTATTATTATTCAGTCTTCAAAAAAACCAGCACCAGTATTGACACCAACAGGTTTTTTTAACTGCCAGAATTTAACAAATATATTGACTGGTCCCATGGACGGATGAACTTCAAAATTAGATTGTTGCAACCCATGAATAAAATTGAATAAAACTAGGTGCACAAATTTTGGCAATACCTATTTTTATTAAACATTATTTAAAAAAGAATTTGTGGAAAAAAACCCATTAGCTAATTTAATGCTCCCTTTCAGAATGAATAATAAAGAAGCCTTACACTATATTCGATGAATGTTTTATCTTTCAAACACAGAGTAACCTTGCCATCAAAAACGAATAAAACTTTAAAAAAAATAGAATACGTTTCATCTATTAATAATTTGTTTCAGTGTCGGTGCATGGCGGCGGCGTATTACTTAAAAAATGTAATTACCAGCCTTTGGACTGAATAATAAATAAAACATTAATATCGCATACGTTTTAAAGAAATACTTGGATGGCCTTCTAGCCATCTAAAAAAAAACATGACACAGGCGGCCTCTCGAATCGCTTCTGCCAAATGTTGAATACAATTTCAAAAACCTGTCTTATATCATGTTTATGTTTGATCAAGCGCCTTGAGTACCTTTTTGGTAGATATGTGCTTTTTATAAGACTATATATTATCATTAACCCTCTTTTAGAAACAGATTTTTCAATAGTATTCCAGTCCTGTAAAGATGCAAAGAGGAATACTGAACGGATACGTTTTATTGGCAGCCACCTATAATGCAATCATTAAATTTGCCTTATAAACTAAGTTGCTTTACGTTCTAAATGTCATTAAAAGTCGGCAGAACGGAGACTCCGTCAGAGGTTACTAATTCATGACACGGCATTTCTTGTGTGCGTGATACACATCAAGAAGGCATAACTGGTACGGTAATGATGACGTATTGGCGGGCACCATAAACTTGATTAAAATCGTTTGAAAAAGCAGACAACTCAAAAAATGCCGGAGCCAATTTTGTCTACACCGAACAAATCAACAATAACATTACCTTTCAAGTCAATCAGGATTGGTAACTCAAAAAAAAGGAGAAGACTGTCAACTTAAAAGCTCACTAATGATACGAAGTTCTAAACAGTTCAGTGGCTTGGCAAGATTTGTGTTGTTTTTGTTGCTATTTTGTTGCTGTTGCTGCTGCTGTTGTTGTTGTTGCTGCTGCTGCTGATGATGATGATGATGATACTGCTTGTTTGGGTGCTTATTTGTTTTTTCTTTTCATTTCTTTTGGATTGGGCTATTACCAAACCCTTCATTCATGCATATTTTTTTTCTCGATCTCATTTGGGAGGTAAGAGGGTGGGGGCAAGGGTTCTTTTAGGGAGATTAAGCCCCTCCCCCCCCCCCCCCGTTTATGCCACTGGACTACTAACAATCATTCCAAAAAAATAACATGTTTTGCACAATGTCAAGATCGAGAAAATAACAGAAATAACACATTTGCCTTTCTTTGAATCACCTGAAATAAATCTGGTACGAACGAGCATAGCAAGTGTTTAAAAACACACAACATTCTGTTGTGTTCACATAAACGTAACCCCACGTTTAAATTTAACTTAACTAATTGTTTTGGGGGGAAAAGCACTTACATGTCTATTCTCTGGTTTTCAAATAGATAGCCAATCATACAACCAACCAATCTATAACTTCAGCGTTTTGACCTCACGCATTGGTAGAAACACCGACAGCGTTTGTTATGTCATTAATTTTCAACATGTCCCGAATACAATCACCACCACCAAACGGTTACTTTGGGAATGTAAGATCCTCTTTCCATCCCCCCCCCCTCTCTGAGAGAGAGGGGGAGAGGGGAGTAGAGAGAAAGAGAGAGAGGATTAAAATGTTTTATGATGTCGAAGGGTGAGGTAAATCTTGTAACATGGAACTTAAAGGAACATTACAGAATTGGTAAGAAAAAATCACAGATTTACATAAAACTTGCACGGTCTAATGATGATGATAGTAGAAAACATCCCTTGAAATGTAGTCTGAAATGCCATATTTGATGAGAAATGAATAAACTAATTTTCCGATTGGAGTTTATCGCTCAGTGAGCGTTTTCTTCATTTGTTGAATCTATATGAATTCATGCAAATGTGTAATCGGTTTTTCACTATTTTCTCGTGACCCAGATGGCCGATCGATCTCAAACTTATGTATATGGTGGAGTACATCAAGTGCTCACACTGCCAGCAACTGTTTTGTTAGCAAAAACCAAATCTGTAATGTTCCTTTAAAGGCGGTTCCTTTTAAATGATATGACCAGTAACAATCAACAACCAGTGCAATCGAGATTTAAAAGGAAATTGAGACAGAGAAAGATAATAAAGTTATCAATATGACTTATATATCATAATTTTGACTACAATTTCATAATTATGTGATATAAGTCAAAACATTACATGTATTAAGTCATAATTATGACTTATGCTATTTCTTTAAAAAATGAACTATGCTTAGTCATAAATATTATAGATGTCATAATCATTCGATGTTAAGTAACAATTTTGACTTGGTTGTTCTTCCCAATGTCCCTTTAACGCTTCCGGAGGTTTTCCAACATTATTAGAACATGACAATAAATCGACGTTGCAAAATGATGGACTTAAGGTAATCCATGTGGTGCCTCAATTTGTAGTAGTGGCACCACATGGATCACCTTAAGTCCATCATTTTGCAACGTCGATTTATTGTCATGTTCTAATAATGTTGGAAAAACAAATAAATCTTTCTTTGTTCAATCCAACATTGAAGTAACGTTTTACTCATTCCGTTTTCCTTGTGGTATATTGCTTGATAAAATTATTGTCTATCAAAGAAGAAGGAGTAAAGAAGAAAAAACTTACTGGTTGCCGAATTTTGAGTAGTGCAGTCATTATGGACCGGATGGTCAGGACCTATACATTTTGGAGGAGTAGCCTGAATTTGGGCTGCAAATATCGCAAGAGCTATGCAGACGAGCATTCTGTTCAGCGTGTAACGGCCACGACCGGACGAAACTGTAACTCTGCCAAAATGCATTATTTCCCCCTCTCTTGATTACTTCTTTTCGATCGACACAGTTAAACACAGCCTCCACCTTGTGTGCCGGTTGCACCAGTAACAACACGCGTCACTGCAGATCTGCGGTGGAACGTTTTATGTCGTTACTTCTGCTCCTTCTGCACTGCGTAATGAATGGTATACTGGTTGTAACCGCGCAGGCTAGGTGTCGTGATGGCACTATATAGAAACAATTATTTTAAAAACTTGAACCCTGAAAGGATGGGCATGATATTTAATTTATCTGAAGGCATTACACAGCATTGGCAAGGATCACAAACTGCATTGTTTAATTTCAGTCTGAAAGCTTACTATGAAGTTTGTTTTATTACCATTTTTTCTGTGAAATATTTTCCTATCCATATTCGAGAAAACTGTATCTAAAAACAAAAACAAAAACCAACTGCTTGTTTCGGTTGTTAAAATCAAAATTGAGGACAATGTGTTGTGACATGCTGAAAAATGTGCATGGTTTCCACTACTTTATCCTGACTCACAACGCATCGGCCCAAATTCTGGTATGGTTGATCACACACAAAATTAATATCAACACTGTCTGCGACCATTTCATCAGCTCCACTAATCACGTAAAATACATTTAATGTACTTAATGATAAGAACTTCTTTGGAAGCCTAATATGACAGATTTCTATCGTACAGTGGTTGGGCAAATCTCAATAAAATTTATATAGAATTCTGCATCTTAAACATGGGATTTCGAACGGGGTCGGGGACGAGTTGAACATTTACAAGATTTGATGCTTTGCTTGATGTGAAGAGTAAGAAGTATTTAGCTGCCAGGTGACAACCTTGTAAAATGAATCCCTTCTGGGAAGACGAATAACCGTGGATGAGACTGCATCGACGTGTCGAACAGTGTATGCTACTCGGTCTGTCTTGATGACATTTCTTACTTAGATCTAGAAGAGAATTGTCAGAAGTGCAACACTGTACTTAACTAGCAATTTGGCTGCCGTCGCTTCAACAGAAGACGATAAAATATGTTCACAAATTGAATTGCTATGCAAATAATTTTCTTTTTTAAATAACTGTTTCGGTAGGCATGCATAGTTACCACTTGACTACGTACGTGAAATTAGTTATTAATGCGTACACACGCATGCTGTGTAATTAAATACAAAAATCACTTTTGAAAAAAGCGTACGTAAACATTCACGTATTTTTTGGTAAATTAACCAACAAAGCAAATTATTCTCTTACATAATCAGGTAAGTACTTCACTGTCTTAGTTGTCCCTTCAGAGTCACAGTAACATTAATTTTACACCCCAAAACGAGGCTCACAATAGGCGAGTGCACAGGGCATGTTTGCTTCGTCTATTAAGGGTGGTTATTTTTCTTATTTCCGTTTTAATAATTTATCTTATTATACTTTGCATTTAACAACAGAATAAAAAATATTACATGAGTCTTATAAATGTAGCACACGTATCTGCCCATAAGGTAATCAATGCACTTTGAATTTGTTTAACTATAAGACCGATTTATGTAGCACTTTGCAAGGATTTGCAAGGTGCGGGTGCAAACCACTTCTTTCAGCAATAAGTGTAACTGGTTTTTTTTACGTGCATCACACAACACACTGGACATACGGCTAAACGCCCCACCCGAAGGACGAAGCAATAATGGTTGAATGGCTTGCTTAAGGATACAAGTGTCAAGACCGGGACTCGAACCCACACTCTGCTGATCAGAAACACCATAGATTGAGTCCAGTACGCTTGACTACTCGAACACGACACGGCACATTTTAAATATATTGCCAGATATTTATGACAGTTTGACAACTGAACAGCACACAAGATTCCCTAATCACAGTGTGATTGGTAGCTCAATACTTTGAGCATATAATCTACTATTCAGAATTTCATAATTCAAGATTTTAAAACCAAGATTGGGGACAATGTGTTGTGACATGCGGAAAAATGTGCATGGTTTCCAATACTTTATCCTGACTCACAAGGTATTAGCCCAATTCTGTTTTTTTATTTCGTATGATTGAACACACAAAATTAATATCAACACTGTCTGCGACCAATTTGTCAGTTCCACCAATTACGTAAAATACATTTAATGTCCTTAAAGATAGAAACTTCTAAGCCCGATATTTATGACAATTTGACAACTGAACTGCACACAAGCTTCCCTAATCACAGTGTGATTGGTAGCTCAATACTTTGACCATATAATCCACTATTCAGAATTTCATAATGAAGCGAAAAATATGCCTAGATTTATGAAGTTTAACAGAAAATCACATTTTTGCAAACACCAGATACTTCAAAAGGTATACCACCTTCGATGGAAACACAGGGTTTTCATTTCAATAGCCTTGGTCTATTATGCGTGGGAGAACCGATGCTAACTTGGCGTAATATTAACTGTCGCGATTCCCACCAGTCGTATTGATGCAATATTGGCGTGCTCGCTTTAGCCTATATAGATTGTATCATGTTGTTAAAGGTAGATACTTTGGTAATGACCCCGAAAGGGGGAAACATAAAAAGGGTAAAGGTAGCGAGCATCCTGCGAAGTTATTTTTTTCTGAAGTATGTCGAAAATTTTGAATCCCCAAAGATCGCATTCAGGTGACCAAGGGAGATTCAAATATCCATGGTGTCCGTTTGTGAATGCGGCGGCCAGAGATGCGGTTGGTGCCCGATGCCACCTCGCTAAATGTGGATGGATTCGACGCCCTTTGTTAAAATACCGTGAAATTTTCACAGGTGACCTTTATCGTATCTTTATTTGTAATTCTATTTCAGCATTGCGTTGTTTCCAAAAAGCAATACACGACCCTACCTTTAAGTTTGATAGTGCAACCTGTTGGCTCCCTTCAGGTGTGCAGAGGATGACGAAATCCAATGTGATCCTATCTACCTGACTTCACATCAATATGTTAATCAATATTGGGAATCAGTGTAAAACATGTGTTTCGTTCACTGTGAAACAAGAAGGCCAATTACCTGAGTAATTTTTCGGGTAACGTTTTGTTTATTACCCGTGGGGGTCCAGGGGGCGAAGCCCCCAGAAGCTCTGACATTTTAGCGTTTTTGAGGGGTGAAAAATCAAGCCTCTGTGTGCCTGAAACCGAGAAATAGACACACTTTTTAAGCACTTATGATCCATCCCAATCTTCTAATTTTACTCATAGAAAATTTTGAATCCCACAAATCTCGCGTTTGGATCTGGTCTCTGCAATATCTGGTTTCATGCGTATTTATCGAAAAAATAGAGTTCAAGCTTAGTGTAGTCTTTACACTTTGAATGCCAGAACGACATGAAATATATTTTATCCAGGACAAATTGGCACGTCAGGTTTCCAAACGCTTATGTTATCGTGCAAATCTAAGCAATTACAAGTGACATATCATGAAAGATTCATTTTGGCAGAAAGAAACAAATTTGATAGGCTTGGATGAAAAAGAAATCCACCATGCCGCTGGGGGAAAAGATACCACACACACTTGTGGCTAATTTTTAAGCAGGCAGATAGTAAAAAAATATTTATATTTATTTTATTTTATTTTTTCTTCAAATTTTACCCGGGGGAAAGTGCCCCCTGCCCCCCCCCACCCCCGGATCCGCGACTGTTTACCATCAAATGCGTTACTATCTCTCCCCATTACTTTCCAGCAAATTGGATACTATTAGCCAAACAAAAGCCCCAAAGCATTTTGTCGGCGATATCAAATAGCAGCAGCTCTCTTATCAAATGTCACAAGGTATTTACGTTGTCATAGGGTTGTTGTGAACAGGTGACCGTGAAATGTCTTTATTGTCTGCATTCTCACAATGCATGCTGCAAAAATGGAAAGATGTGTTTACCTTCGACGCATCTGAGCATGGTCGGCTCTTCAGATGTGAGCTTACGTTCTAAGGAGAGGAAATCTACATTAGAACACCCCCCCCCCCTGAAGTAACATTATTCTGTTTCTCTCCTTTTTCATTTCTTTTCCCTTTTTTCTCTCGTTTTTTTTTTTTTTTTTTTTACTGTTCGGAAATCTCAGGGGAAGGTGATTGTGTAAGTTTTGTTCTCTCTGAAATTGAAAAATACCGAAAATAATGTATATTATTCTGTGTGCTTTGGTGGTTTTCTGTTCCGTTTAAACTGCTGCATACTAATAAATATAACTTAAGTTAAACTAAATTACATCTGTGGATTTAAGGTAAATACATATCAATTTTTTAGTTTTCATTAAACGCAGTATCTTCATTGACTAAGGTCGTGCCGATTTAGTGAACGGAAAAACAATTTTACAAAATCTTGACGCTAAATCATAGTTTTTGTGCACATTTTTACCAACATTTTTGTGATTTGGGGGCTCCACAAATGGCCTTTAAATCTCGGGACTCGGACAGTATTCTAAAACTGAAACTATATATCGCGCACTTTGTGCTTAAATATTTTCCACAAAAAATCAAGAGTTATAAAAAAACACTGAACAAGTTTTGAGATGTGCCCTCTCATATCAAAAGTTAAAAACAGACAGTGCATCTCCATTTGGGTTTTTTCTCGGACGGGCTGAGTACGAATCGTGCCTGCATATAAGCCCAGGCTCTGTGGCTGTTTTTGTAAGCGTGATGTCACAGATAACATGATCTTCAGTAATACTATGCGCTCTGCCTTAAATAACATTACATCAGTCCACGCTTTCGAGGGAAAGGCTTCATTAGGGAGGGATGATTGTGTTTGTTGACACAATTACGCACGTCAGCTACCGTAAACAACACAACCAAATCAGAGCTCCGTACCTTACGGAGCTCCGAAGTGCCATTCAGATATTGAGGTACAAATTATCTTGTCAAAACTGACTTACAAAATTAAAACGATGACGACTTACTATGGTAATTTATCACACACAACCCGACTTACTGATTCTTAATATTTAAACTCACCTTTGTACTCATCAATCGTTTTTTGTCTTGATTTCTTTTGCCTTTTGTCTTTTGTATTTGTTGTCCTGCAGGACATTTATATGGAACAGCTCATGCCGATATTTTTATTCTGTATAAATACATTGTAATAAATAAATAAATAAAAATAACACTATTTCCCAGCAAACAAACAAGGTATTACCCCCCCCCCCCAACAAACTAAACTAAAATGGGGATAAAATTTTGTCGCTGTGTTTGACCAAAAAACCTACATTATAATGGTTCGATCAAATTGTTCATGGCCATAAACACCGAATGACATGGATGACTTATTGCCATTCCAATTACAGCCAGGTATTTTTGTAAAGGGTCCTTCTATTGCATTTTGTTGCATTTCTGCGGAAACCGATAACAAAAGGGCCCTGGGTTGGGTGAAGGTCTCCAGTTGGAAAATTACAGATAAACAATGGGAGCCACACAACATTGTATCCAATGATTTCGACTGTATGCGTTTATCCGTGGTGAAGACATTATTGAGCAATTATCTTGGCAAACCTTTTAACAAAACCAAAACAATATTGTTATTTAGCCTGTCTATTTTATACATTTTATCATGGGCTTGCTCCAAGTTGACTGTGTAATGACGTACAAATGTACTTCGACGTTAATACTAGGAATGCAGACTCTCTTAATGTTGTTTTTCCCTTAACCCCACGTTTTAAACAGTCTTTTAAGTTTGTCGATGTTAATACGTTTATCCTGTATAAACATTTAGTGATAAATAAATAAAATGGGACTGGAACACTACGGACTTACACACGTTCCAGAGTGATTTTTACTGTGTTGAAGGATATATTGTTCTTACTAAAGGCCCTGTACACTATTGGTAAGATCGAAAAACACAAATGGTCACAGATAACTTACATGATTTAAAGTAAGTAATGGTAGAAAGGGTTCCTTAAAATACTTCCGCCTAAAATGCTATCGTTTCTGAGAAATGAGTAAAACAATAGTTTTCATCGCGCGTGATAAAAACTCAATGTTTGAAAAACCAGAAAACACATAAGGTGTCTTTTCACTATTTTCTCGTGACCTCGATGACCAATTGATCTCAAAATTTCACAGGTTTGTTTGTTCATGTATATGTTGAATCCCACAAAATGTGGACACTGATTTTGAGCCGTTACCAAAACAGAGTGCACAGAAGAAAGAATGTCCACAGAGTATATGCAACACAGAGCTGTGTGCTCCTTAATAATGAATAACTACAATGTTCATTTTGAATTGTAATAACAAGAAGTCCGCGTATCCTTGGGATTCTGTGAGGGACCAATAAAATAATCCTCAATCCAGTCGGTATAATTTTATATTAGTGGTGACATCTAAACCATGGATTGTTCCATTGTCACAAACACAACAGTACATCATAATTTTGACATTAGCTACGATTAATATGTCTGCAGTGCGTAGCAAATTTACACTCACATCCCTTGTCGCAATAATAAGGTCCGCAATTTTGGGTGTCAATCAAAAACCTAAAGGGTTGTTTTGTTTTGCTTATTTTTATTTTATAATTTGTTTTTAGTTTTGTTTTTTTAAGCGAGCCCAAGGATGAGTTACCAATCGTTAGGCCATAAAAAAAAGATTGTCGAGTTGCCCTATTTAGAGGGTGTCAGTCGGTCGGGATTTTTGTTTCTTTCTTTTTTTTCTCCTTGACTGCCTTTCTAAGATTGAAATGAATCGGAACTGATCCAAAATAGTATGTCTTTCAATATACAATGATCTAGTAGTGTGCAGAAGCCAATGCTCAACATGTGATGGTTCGTTCGATTTAAAAACGTGTAGATTAAAGGTACACGTTGCCTTGGATCGGTCGAGTTGGTCTATAAAAAGCGTTTGTAACCGTTTGTTATAAAATGCATATGGTTAGAAAGATGTTTTAAAAGTAGAATACAATGATCCACACAAATATGCCTCGAAATTGCGTGGTTTTCTTTGAACTTTGCGAACTAACACGGCCGGCCAATTGTGGAGTCAAAGTGGAGTCATTGTTACTGGATGAGATGTCAGTCATTACAACACACTGAGTTGATAATCTTGTCTCACGTGTTTTGGTTTTTTTATGACATAACTCACAAAGCCGGCTGGCCACTTCAAGGTGAGGGCTACCCTTAACTGAATTGGGCTGTTGGCTCAAATCAACTGTTACCAGGGGCACGTTGCCACCTACTCCTGAGGCTGAAAAGGGTTACCCCCTTCACAGTCCATAGGGATGTAGGCATGGGTATCATCCACTAGGAGCCTGGCTGGTAGAACAGAATACACTACCTTCCCAACTTTTTACGAAGCAATTATGTTAACCTGCATTGCTCAAGGGAACGAGTGTCATGACGTTAACATACAACGATCTGGTAACGAGAGCAATTAAACGTGAGCAATTACTGCCACTGTTGTAGGCGTCCTCGAACTTCCAGCAAGCACAAAGAGACGTTTGAAGATGCTGGCCCGAATCTACCCCAAATCCAAATTTCAATTATGAATTGCTATATTTAGTATAAGCTTCCATTTAGGGTATTGCACGAAACAATCATTCAATGATAAGTTGTAGCTAATTAAAACGGAAGAAGAGGATTATTGTCGGGATCCCATCATTATGTCACTTCCGTCAGTCATGCATATTCGTATGTCACGTGTAATTTGTGCATTGGTCGTGGCATAAGTGAAAGTTTTTGAATGTTTTAAACTTTGAAACAGCACATTTTTTGGTACATGTTCATCGAGTTTGCCTGGTATACTGGCAACTCTGTTGCAATCGATACTGTGCAACCAGTTCCAAATTGTTAGTGCAATACACACCGCTCAACATAATTATCAATCCGACTGTCGGCGTTTAATAATCGTCGTGCTTTCACATCGCAAGAACGTACATCGCATTATTACCTTTGACCAACATTAAAGGTTTTTGCAGGGTGCGCGCGTTTTCGCAATGGTCATTATTTTGACTGAGCAGGACATGTTGGTCATTCGGCAACCTCGTTCCCAGAGGTGATCTATCTCGTCGCACCATTTCTACCCAGCACTCGCTGCTCGCTCATACCCCTGCCAGTACATAGCACATGTTATTAGGCCTGAGGCCGACTAACTCTACGCGTGCGCTCATTTACTGTAGCCTGCAAAAGAGGCACCAAGTCATAGAGCAACTGGTCCCCTCTCATAATTCTTTAATCTTCTGGCATGTCTAGCTGTAAACAGTTTAGGGTGAACGTGTAAAAATATAACGAGTTCACCCCGGACGACGGAACTTTCGAAATAGTCGACATGCCATCAGTAGGCGATGTTTATAAAAGTTTAAGTTTCACGCTTTGAAAAATAGTTCATAGCTGAACGGGAAGTTATTACAAGTTATCTTTCACAATTTTTCATAGGAAAACTCCTAGGGGCGCACTTTAGGAAACAAAATCGCAGATGGCAGCTTTTTTTACAAAAACCCTAGGTTTTTGTATTTCGCTTGATGACTAGTGTTTTATAAAAAGATGATTCTTAAACGTTTAGTAAAAGTTATTTAAAACATGCCTACTTACCGGTTCTGCGTCCAAAGCATTCCAAGTCTCCCACTGCGTAAAATGCACTGCCAAAATGTCCGTCGTGATAATTGAAATCCAAGCCCACGACGGGCAGCGTGTCTTTGTCGGTAATAAAGCCCGAATCCATATAGAACCCGGCCGGGCTTAGCACGTCACAGTTACAGTTTCCTCTACCGGCACAACCTGGGACAGAGAACAACTTGATGAGTTTAAAGGCATCGTACACGTTTGGTAGACTCTGAAAATTAGTGGCAATAACAACTTACTTGGTTAGAAGTACAGCAGCCTTGGGTAGTATAATGAATTTTAAAAAACTTTTTAACTTCGAAGTACTACGGTTATGGAAAATATATCACTTTTTATTCCCCAAAATTTGAATCTGAGCAGAAACGCTTCTCAGACTGTGTATTCCTATGGGGAATATTCTTCCTGCGTGGAAATATTCGCTCCGGTTTTTCGGCGATATTTCAAAAACGCGACCACCTTTTGAAGTGAAATTTTTACAAGTTAGTTTTATTGTATGTACCTACATTTATATGTGATTAACACAACCAGTAGGTTCCAACTAACAAAAGTGTACTGTGCCTTTAACGAGGTGATTGTGTTCCGTCTTAAATCTTTCGGGTCAGAATTGACTCAGATCCGGGTACCAATCCAAGGCAACGTGTCCCTTTAACCCCACCTGAATTGCTGTGGATTTAATTTTCCACAGAGGACTCGGAGAGCACTGACTGTTTATATATATATATATATATATATGTATCTACATATTTTAATATTGTATCAAGCAATATTGTATCAAGTAAACTAATCTTTGTGAAGAATGAGAACAAATTTGTGTCTTCGAATTATTTTTAAGAGTGGCTTCAAGATCAATAAAGTGGAAAAATCACAAGTCTGTAACCTCACGTTTAAATTTTGTTAAAAGCCATTATATCTGACACTCCTTCATTGAGAAATTTATCAACAACGCACCAAATGACTTCACATTTTTATATTATGGGTCTTTACCATTTTGGTACAGAACATTTATAGTTTTTTAATGAGTTTTTTTGTTAAATTCAATCTAAAAGGCACTGAATGTTGAATAGCGCATGCATTCTTCTTTGGAATGTACCGGCCCATTTGTTGTTGATATCCAATGACTTCGTGATTTAAATTTTGCTCTGAAAGAATAAAAAATAAAATGAAATTGACACCATTTAAACATGAGGTTAGAGATTTTTTAAAAAGAAAAAATCAAAAATCAACTTTTATAAGGACCCATCCTTTCGAAAATGAGTGCATTACAAAACTTGTAGAGTCCCTCTTTGATGAGATGAAAAACTTACTTGCGTTGAGACTGCAAGCGCATCTTACCGTCTCCAGTCTCCACCCCTCCCCAGTTAGGCATCAATCTTCCATCCCACGACACCCATCCAACCTGCTGGACTCCATTCAGCCATATGGGGGCGCTCTTGCACTTATATCGCAGGTGCTGGCGGCACCTGTGGGAGATATTGATGAGTGCCCGGATGGAGTTTTCGTTTTGTATTCCTTCGTAGGTGATGGTGACGCTTGAGTTTGGTTCCACAGCGGGTTCACCAATGTCCACAGTGCGAACAACTGTGGTGCCTGCATAAAATGTTGAAAATATCAAAACTTGTACATCTCAACTATCAAAAACCAATCAAAAACCAAAAACTGAAAATCTGACTTCACAGGTTGAGGGCTTGTAAATTACGTCAGACAATGATATTCCGTCGTGATCAAAAATATTAACCTTTTTGCTTTTTGCGAGGGAACATACGAGAGTACCACCTCCGTGAAAAATTGTTGATTTGTTACACCAAAGCCCGTCCTCATCCACAAAGGATGAAGACAGTGGGACACAACTATTTACCTGGATTGTCATGCTGTGTAGTGTTTAGCCGACATAATACTTGGAACCTTGGAGCACCAGACGGCCCGTCAGGGTCGATGACGAAGAATCCATCTAATTTGGGAATTGTTGAATTCAGCATGTCCATACATGATCTAATTGGTTCTGAAAAAAGGAGATCAAATAAAACTCAGTGTTACAACGAAACACACAGGGGATTCAACGTGTGGTGCGCCACCTGGCGTCCGCTCTGGGGAAAAAATCGTTTTCAACAGTCAGTTTGGAGGATTCATTGTCGATTCTATATTTCTAAAGGGGCACGTTGCCTTTGGAGTGGGTGGTATGGGCTACAATAAGCGTTTGTTTTGAAACGAATATGGTTGGAAAGATATATCTCAAGTAGAATATAACTGTTCACATAAATATCCCTTGAATTTGTTGGTTTTGTGTGTAATTTCATGACGGAACACAGTTCGCTTTTTTGTAGAATCAAATGTTTGACTCCACAAAATGGCAGACCGATATTCCGCTAGTTGTATTTCAAGAGATAAATATAGGGGGGTCAATCACTTCTCACTAATTACAACACAATGTGGGTATTCTGTGCATGACCAACTCTTTAAAGGGTAAGGAGTAAACCAAGCAACACAAATTGGAGAGATTTGAAGCCAATTAGCCGCTTGAAGCTTTTGACTGCAAAAAAACCCTACACTTTTCCGTCACGGTTTGTTTACGTCACGGATTTTATGTTAATGAGGAGGTATGGGTGGGCACGGCGGCCCCCCTAAACTTCGGAATTATTTTTTTTAATGGTGTAAAATGGCTTGTGGAAAAAAACTAAATTCAAATATATGTTGTAATAGGCATACTTTATTGTTTACAGCACTCAAACATTCTATTTCATAGGCCCTTTAAAACCTGTTGCAAGACAATAACCCAAAAACAAAGCAATAAGACACGACAACAAGCAATATCTGAATGAAATTCATATCGTTGACAATCCAATTCATTTCGTCCAAGAATATCATTTTGTCGAAACTCGAAACTGGTGCAGGAAATACCTTTCTAGTACGTAAGTGCACTTCAAAAACAGACGTTGACGTCTTAATGTTCACATTTTTTTCAAAAGTTGCAAGTATTGACGTCTATCTTATGGACGTTCTTTTATTAAATCACATTTCATACTTTAAACAAAATACACGATTTGCATATCCTACGTTGTTTTACGTCATCACAACAGTAATTAAGCTGGTTTAATATTGGCTATTATCTTTGTACTAGACATCATTGAAGGGAGCCATTGCTATGGGGCTGCCAACGGCGGGAGTAAAACTGTCCAAAAACCACAAGGGGACCTGTTTTTATTGTTAAATTGCACGAAAGAAAAGAGCTAACAGTGAAGCCAGCCTCGATATTATAAAACAAATTAAACACAAGCTGCATTCAAAAGTCAGTTAAAAGCATGTAATATGTCATCTAGTCATCATATCTTAATGAATATTGCATTATGTATTTTGGGAAACTACAACTTCGGAGGACGCTGTTATTTATCCACCTGCAGAAGAGTGTTGAGTGGAATTAATGAAGCAAAAACCACCGGCGGCCACTCAGTATACTTTTAATGCTTCACGAATGAAAGTACCCTTGATTAAAATTAAAAGTAAAAGACCCTGGCACGTTGAGACAACTGATAATGGATTTTTTGTTAGCGGATACCCAACAAACAGCATTCGGCTCCTGTACGTGATCCTAATGGTTACACGACGTAGCATGGCAGTGCTGAATAATTTAAGCGTGAAAACTAAGGAGCGTGCAAAAGGTGACCAATACTTAAAATGGTGAAAAAGGCACTTAGAGGCAAAAGACCTTCTCAAAACTATTCCAGGACAACTTCTCTCCGGAAAGACTTCTCTCCACAGTTAACTTTCCAACCCACAAGGTACCACCTACCAGTCCAGTGATTAGTGTGGACAAGTTTAATAGGAAAGTATTGCCACAAAGACCAGGTAATTTGTTTACAAGAAGACTTTTAAAACCACAGACCTTGAGATTCTTGTCTACTGGAAACCAATACTTGGCACTTTATTTGACATTCCAGAAATTATGTCACAAGAACATTGCCAAGGATATCGTGCCGGCGATCTGAATGTTGGCGATCTCCCTATTCTGTCAATAGTTTGTTTTGTATAATATTAAGAAAGGTTATGTCACATCCAATTTTACACAAATTTTCCTTTTACTGTTGTGTGAAGTCGTGCGAGTAATTAGCCTTCTCCCGAGAAATAACAACCACTGCCTATATTAAGTGCGATAGGATTAAACGAGATAACCACGGGTTTCACATACTGTGCAGTGGCGCACTCAGGGGTGGGTTGAGGACCCCCCCCCCTTCCACCAAAGAAAAAGGGTCCCCGAAAAAAAGAAGGGCCAAAAGAAGGGGAAGAAAGAGGGGAAGAGAAAAATTTGAAGTGTGTGTGCGTAGTTTTTTCCCCGGCGGCAGGATGTTTGGGTTGGTTTTTTTTTCATCTTATGCCATTCGCGTGTCTTTTTTTCTTTCTGCCAAAATTACTATTTTATGATGTCCCACTTGTAATTGTTTATACTTCCTACAAGAACATAATAAGCATTTGAAAGCAACTTTCAAATGTCTACGGGATAAAATATATTCCACGTCGTTCCGGTATTCAAGCGTTTTTCCCCTTTTCAAGAGATTGCCGGACAAGTGCAAAGATAGTACTACATGAATTTGAGAAACGCCGGGAAGTACTTTTCTTTACCCACGATGTTTTTAAAGAATATGCATGAAACCAGATATGAACTTTCCACATTTGTCTTTAAGTCGGCTATGTGCATGGATTAAAGCGGCCTGTAATCATACCCTTTCCCAAATTACACATCACATTTATGCCTAGGTAAATTGTTAATACAAACAAAATTACAGTAATCTGATATGATTATTATGTGACATCACTTTCGCAAAACAAAGGATTGTCGGTAGCAGGCGCAGATCCAGATGGAGGAGGCACGTGCCCCCGGGGTAAAATTTGCACACACAAAAGGAAGAAAAAAGGGGAAGAGAGAAAGAGAGAGCGAGAAGATACTGGGAATGGTAAAGCATCATTCTGCAGTAAACAATAATAATCGCTGTACAAACTGCGCGTTTGCTATGAATATCGCAAAGCCTGTTCCACAACAGACCGACGATTTAATTCATACCTTATTTTGTTTGTATGTTTCCACGTGCGTACCTAAAAACTGTTGGACAACGATGAAGAGACTTTAATTTTGAGATGGGCTCAACGTCAAAAGCGATGCCTTGAACAATGTCGTGTCAACGGAAAAATGTAAGATCTTGGCTTTTGTGAGCAATTGTACTGTTAACTGTATCAGTTTAAATATCATGTCACTCGAGCTGACGTTCATAAAATCATGGAATGGGCATTTTTTTTAAATGCGCAACGTCTTATATTCTAAGTACACTCTGTTGTTTCTACATAAATGGCAAGTATGTGTCCTCCCCTTTATATAAGCTGACTAATCCTCCCTAAAAAAAATTGTAGGCCAAAACGATAATATTGATCAAAGGCAAATATAGCATATTTTCTCTAAACCTGGGTAAAACTAATGTGTTAAACGCCTTTGAAATGTCCTAGATTGCACCAGAGAGCATCTAATTTACAAAATACTTTCCAGGGCCCTAAAGCGTGGACAAAGACCCCACGCCATAAAGGCTTTGCATCTGCTCGTTCTTGCAATTACATCCTGGTTAAAATGCCGTTTCTATATAAGCGGCTAGCGTGGGGGCCCCATATATTAGCCGACCAGTGCCCCCCCCCCCCCTCAAAAAACTTAACAAAACAATTGTTAATTAAAGGGCAAATAAAGCACATTTTCAAATGGTATACAATAATGTGTAAAATACCTCTGAAGTGTCCTAGATTGCACCAAATGTATATATTTAAAAAATATTTTAAAAAGCTCTACAGCGGGCCCGGACCCCACGCCGTAAGGCTTTGCGATTCGCGATTCACTTGCTGGTACGTCACGTAGAAATGTCCGACACTATAATACGGAGCAAAGGGTGGCACACGGTAACATGTTACTTGGACCACCACCCTCTCCAGTCATAAAAGGATCTCCTGTATAATTGGTATAACTCCATGCTCAAAAGTGACGCGATTGTGGGTTGGTGGGGTGATAAAACTTCCCGGGAAACACATGTTGTTGAATTATAAGAAAGTGACAACTCTTTATATTTACCTTCAACTGAAGGGCTCAACTCGTTCGTCGGACTTTGCGAAGTCCAATATTTACTTGCCAGTGTGGTCCTTCGTGTGTGTAACTAGAGTCCCGCCTTGTCACACTCCATCTCCCACGCCATAATCGGCCGGATGAACCGGTGACCTCCGTCAGTAACGTGACAATTAACATTACCACATAAATCTCCACACACCCAACACATCGGCACGCCATCCTTCTCTTGTCTCAGTCTAAAAGCTTTGTCAAGATTGGAATTTCGCAACTAATAACGAAAGAACGCTTACAAAAGCGAAGGTATGACTTAGCGTTGCTCTCAATGAAATGACAACTCAGCTGCACAACAGAGCAGTCACATAGGGAATGAGCTTGTGAAAGGGTTCTTGTAAATAACTTTGCTTTTAAACAACTACCCCTAATTGGTTTAATTACTAAACACTACACAGAGCTTGTTAATTAATGAACAAACGTTATGCCAGTTACGTGAAGGAGTCCTCAACCGCGAAGCTATACGTTAATTGCTTCTCTCTTCTCATTTAAAATGTTAACCCAAGGTGAGTGTCATGCCCATTTTGACAAAAATGCACCTGTTTGAATTACTTATTAGTACTTGCATCATAATGGCCCATACACTGTAGTAATTAAGAAGTTAAACTATTGTTATTAAGTCTTTAAGGTAAGGCGCCCCTGCGGAAGTCCCCTGGTTGAGACTACATTTAGGCTCTGGCTAAATTATTCGTAAAAGTTCAGGGCCACACTTAGGCTGCTACTTTCAGGCCCTGGTCTGGGCTACAGTTAAGGCTAATTAGGCTACATTAGATTTCACACAGTGGTCATAGTTACGGGACGTAGCCGCAATGCCATCTCACAGGTTTGTCTTTGTTCAAGTTGTACCTCACGGGGAAACCTCGTCCCAAGGGTGTGTCGATCAGTACGAGGTTGACCGCTCTCTCATGGTTGGTAATAAAGTAAACCATGGGGACGGGGTTGCTCACGGGAAAACGTTTTCAAAAAGGGAACAATAATAGAACACCACAGCCTTTTAGGTTGTGTGCTAGGATTTGACTATGATTCTGGGACAAATTCCAGACTAACCTCCATGATAAAACGACACGGCAGATATATTGCTGGGTAGCAAACTCACCACTTAGTAAACAATATCAGGGAACCGCTCATACACAATGAACTGTACTCAGTATTCTAGCTGATACCTATTTCTGTTAAGCACGTTGTTCAGTGCTAGGCAATTTTGTTTTGTGCTGAACAGCGTTATGGAATTGGACCAATGCATACGTTTTGTATGCATACTCGGTGCCACTATTGTTCGTAAGTGTGACATGGTTCCAGTATACAACGCCCATTTTACACAACCTCGCTCCACCAAAAGCCCGTAGGGATTGCATTGAGTTTTTTGTTGCTGTTTTTGTTGGGTTTTTTGCAAAAATAGTTTAGAAATTTGACCTGGCTTTTACATACGTTCTTCAAAGTCTTCAGGTCTTCTCAGAAATTTACGTCCTGTCACAGGAATGCTTTTGGATTATGAAATCTGATACTCTAGGTAAAAACACACATAAACTTTGTCTGTGCAGCAGATACGCGCGTGTGTGACGCAACGATTTACGTACAACGGGATACTTTCAACATGTTACAAATTGCAAATTTTCGTTTGGTAAGAATTTTGCATAAGTAACTTACATCGAAACTGCTGACAAAGAAATGGTCAACTTATAGTATCAGTTAACTAAAGATCAACAAAAAGTGTAACAATGGCACAATAAAGGGACACAATTTCTCGTTCCTCGGTTCTCCACCATTGTTTCGAAATAACCAGTTTGACATTCAAAATCCAACAAACAATTTAAAAATACGACAAACGAATTGACATTCAAAATCCGACAAACAATTTGACATTCAAAATCCGACTTACAATTTAACATTCAAAACCGACAAAACATGTTTACATTCCAAATCCTACTCCAATACTGTAGGCGTATGCAAGAAACAGTCGTGCTCGCACTTTTTCTTTTCGATGGCGTCACTTAATACTCCCTGCACGATTCTAAACGTAGGGTCATTGATTGGTTTTTGTCAACCTAATGCTGATTTGTAGGCAACATTATTACGAAAGATCCAGAAACAGTCACCTGTGAAAGTTTCAGCTTTTAGCATTGCCTACTTACTGAGCCTGCTGACTGAGGAAACAGAAAAAAAAACTGTCACAGTATTTAATCAAGACCGTCAAATCAATCCACGTTTAGTGGGGGCACCAATCAAATCTAGCCGTACTGAGAGCAACCATTTCCCAAAGTCATCTCAAAAGTTATTTGCAGGTGGTCGTTTGGGATACATGTCGACATACTTTTTTTTATATCCAATCAATTGGGGGGGCACTTTAGACGATTTAGTTTCGCAGGCTGCTAACTACCATCACCGTCTTCATAACAGGTAGGTTTTCAGGGGAAAAGAGTAACACAATTTCTTTTCAGGGTCATTTCCAAGGTAGGTCCCTACCTTTGAGGTGGTTTTTTATAGCTTTGCAGTCAAACGGTCTTTTAGATCCTTCGGTATGGCTAATTCATTTAGATAATTTCAAATCTCCGATTTCAAAAAGAGTGGATGGTGGCTATGTTTTTTGTATTTCTTCATTCCACCTAGTCTCGTTTTGACTTCCAGTAGTTGATTTGATTTGGGTAAGTTCCTCCATACAATCGGTCTTGTAACGAATTCAAAATTAACCATTGTTTATTATGATTCCCACTTTCCACTAATCATCTGGTCCAATGCACTGGAAACCATCGGGCTATGATTGAATAATCAAACTCGGGCAAATTTCAATTCCGGTTTTCAAGTGCTCGCCTTGGCCCCTCTACAAACCCAATACTCTTGAGAGGAAAACGGCTTTAGATGCACGGCTGGAGAACAATCACGGCTATCCCCAACATATTTCACCGACTTCTTCTATTTCCTCTAAAAGCAAAAATGGGTAAAGAAACCGGCACTTCAGTGAACAGAACCACGTAAAAGCATTTAGATCATCATCAAGTAACCGATATAAACATAAATTCGAAGTTTAAAACAATAAATAGTATAATAATAACCCATTGTGAACTCAGATAAAAGAAAAATTGTGGGAAGTCGCTGTGAATCAATGATCCATGCTTGATCCATCAATATTTACAAGTCTTTCTTGCAAATATCCATAGGACGGAACCCTATAAGAGCTGTTACAGAAGAGTATACATCATTTTACATCATCGGAAGAATGAATTCACTGGTCCTGGTTAAACGCACATTCATGAGATTTTTTAAGGAGACTTTACAGTGTTCATTTGGGACATTCCTTTCTTCCTAGTTTTATGTAAACCCAGATTCTGTTCAGGATCAGACCTAGATACAATTCCCTTTTTAGTGGAGGTAGAACTGGGGTTCATTTGCACGGTGCTGAGCAGTTTTCATGGTGATTCGCTGTTCCGTTGTGTATATATAAATTTGGACGCGTATACCCCCTCCCCCTCCCTGCCCATTTCCCCCCATTCCTGGATCCGCCATGTTATGTAATTTTTATGAGTTAATGTGTTTTCTCCATCATCAATTACAATATTTTCTTCTCCTAAAATGCTAAACAAAAGTAGACCAAACTGTCTAAAATCGTCCACAGAGTTTACATTGATTTTACTAGTACAGGTCTTGTGTACTAAGGCATGAAACCTCCTGCCCGGGCCTCTACCCGTATAAGTTATCTACTCTATTTTTGTTAAACTTAAAAGACCAGCACCGCGGAAGACACGACCCTGGTAATAGATGGAACTGGGCTTGTATTTTAGTTGATGCATCCCGCATTATACAGGATGTGGAATCAATGCATATCACGCCTGGATACGAAACAATCCGTCTTGTCGTTCTTAATTGGATCGTCATTCAAGAGTTTTAATAAATTAGTTTAGAGTTTGATGATTAAATGTACAAGGCCTGCATTCAAAAGAGTGAATCTACTTTAGTAGTGAATCTAGGACTTTTTCAGCCAAGAGCGCAGTGTTTGAGCCGGGGGGGAAATTAGACCAGATTTCCCCTTAGTATTCTAATTTAAAGAGAGCACAAACCGAATTGTTAAAGCTTCATTGGAGTCGTGTACACTCTACAGACTCCTGGGTCAGAGTTGACTCTGGACTCCGGGTCCGATGGGGCCTGATCAATTTCTTGGACAGATTCGGAATCTGTGTTAAAATGACCCGAATCTTTGTTAAAATTATCCGAAACTGTGTCAAACTGACGCAGAATCCATGCCAAAATCTTGTTATTTTATTTTTTTATTCCGGGTCAGCCTAACAGGTTTCGGGTCAATTCTGACTGGGAGTTTTTAGAGTGCATAATATAACACCTCTTCCTTTGATTCTATCTGTTGATTGGCCGAGAGCGTGTCACATGGTGTTGTGTATTTTTCTCTTGCACATGTCCACCGACCAAACGAACAACGAACTTTTCAACGATAGCCTAGCAACCGATGTACTAGTGAATGGGTACCCTGGTACCCTGACTTCAAACATTGATTTAAACGAGCTGCTTGACAACCTCGAACATGGTGTAATGAACAAAATGTGTGCATTTGAAATACGATTTAGAGAACAAACGTTACAGCAGTAGTCTGGTACCCTCTTATTTTGTCAAAACTCGGTATTTCAACGTAAGATTTTACAGTTCTTGTTCGCCTCGGGAAGATAGGCTGCTCCGGGATCAGCTCGAGTGACTAGTTTTACTACGCCACTCGAAGCAGTCAATATTTGTATAATATGCTCTGAAAGGAACCGATCGTCTTCAGGAGTTAGCCGGCCCTTTCGTCCGTCTTTGATCACCCCCACTCTGTTTCTCCGATTAACTTATTCGGCATGCATCTAAAGGGTGATCAGTTTTCTCCTGAAGACAATTATACTGTACAGATCGAAACGTTGGGCTCTTTCAGAGCCTTCATAACCCTTAAAGGTTGAAAGACCATCCTCTACTTTTCAATTGACACACCTTGAACCATTCAAGTTATACAAAAATTGAGAGAACGTAGAATATCAGTTTACGTTTTGTCAGGGATTTTTGTTCACGACCATATTTTTTATTTTTATTTTCAATTTGTAGAGGGAACTTAACGAAACTTGTCAAACACGTGTACACTTTAAGAACATCTGGGTAAGAATTTAACCCGGATTCTGGGTTAGTTTGACCCATGTATTGATCCCGAAACGAGTCAGGCCCACGGTAACTGGCATCCAGTTCAATTAGGACCCGGTTGTTCTTGTTGTGTTTTTTTTTGGGGGGGGGGTGTTTCGTTTGTGTGTGTGCTTTTTTTCTTTTTTGGGGGGAGGGTGGGGGGATGGGTAAGTTCAATGTGTCTGACCGACCCATTTGGAGGTCGGGGGTACCAGGGAACTAGTTTATAGTGGATTTGGACTCGGATTTTGCGTTAGTTTGACACAGTATCGGTTCTGTTTTACGATTTATGAGCTTTTATTTATTATAGTTATTTCAATGTTTTTAAAAATATTTCTTCACGGAGACAATATATTTGTTTTTACCACCACATCACATTATTACAAAAAAATTAAATAGAAACGGCATGCCAAGAGCGATGGAAAAGGGTTTGCTTTATATATTTGTATAATGTAAAAGCAAACGGAAACTTCAGTTTTAATGAGCTTGAAGTGCCCCTGAAAAAATGTTGCACCCCTTGTGGGCCCCTAAAATTGTATTCCATTTTTGCAGCTGCGTGTACTTTGCCTTATATGAAGCTCTTTGCACGATGCTTCCGCTACACTTCTTTCCATTATCTCATTTAGCCTAATTATTTGAAAATCCCTGCATTCACCGTTTCACCGAAGACTATCAATTATTATACAAGCTTTAATCTCACACGGGAGACAGAAAAAGTGCAACATTTTCTCCCTACAATTGATTCTCGAATCAAATGTGACATTAGTAAATAGTAAAGCTGCAAAGGGCAACTCCATCACTTTCTTCTTATTTGCATTGTTAGTTCACATCCTACAGGTCACATTAAGACACCACCAAAATATTAAGCACATCACCCAACAACTCTACTCAAGTGCCAAAGTTACTCAAGTGCCAAAGTTACTCAAGTGCCAAAGTTACTCAAGTGCCAAATACACTCAAGTGCCAAAGTTACTCAAGTGCCAAATATACTCAAGTGCCAAATACACTCAAGTGCCAAACACACTCAAGTGCCAAATATACTCAAGTGCCAAGTATACTCAAGCGCCAAGCTTCTTCCTTTTTAGAACCAACGAGTACTAGTACTTGTGTTTTGTCATATATTTTGCACACATTTATAACGGGCTTATTTCGAATTTTTTTTTTTGTCCCCAATACAAGTTAAAATATTTACATCTATTCATTTACAAGATAATGTAAATTCCATAAACTAATTGTGCATTTATTCATTCGCGGTCCACGAGAAAAAGAAAATGGATAGAAGTTTTCCTGCGTCTCGTTTCGTTAAATTTGTTTAGTGTTCAGGTAGGGTCGTAGATTGGTTTTTGTCAACGTCATACTGATTTACAGTCCAAATTATCATTAAAGATAAAATAAGAGTCACCTGCAAAAACTTCAGCTGAATACATGGTCTACTTGTTGAGAAAAAAAATCTGTCACGGTATTTTTATATAGAATTTCAAATCCATCCACGTTTTGCGCGATGGCAGCGGAAACCAACCTCATCTCTGGCCGCAGCATCCAAAAACGAACACCACGGAAATTTGAACTGCAAAAAGTCGCCTTCAGGCAATCTTTGGAGATTTAAAATTTCTCGACACCCTTTTTTTGTTTTTTAATCAACGAGGTCACTTCAGTAAAAAAAAAAAAGACTTTCTCAGTATGCTCACTGCCATCGCTTCGGACAAAAATTACTTCATTTATTTTTGGGGAGCGTTACCAAAGTATGATCCAACTTTTATAAGGGTTGTACAAACTATAATGCCAGAATGGGATGCCCAGCTAACACCCACGAATTCTAAACATTAGGACTATTTGCTACATGTTCGATGATTTCAGATATTTTGAAAAGTTACGTTTTGTTGTCCCATCCCTTGCTTTTTAAATGGTGTGTTCTACAGATTTTCGTATTTGATATTTACTTATTCTTAAATAAGCAACATAACATTGTGTTTGGATCAAAAGTTTAAACTCACTGAGCTGGAATCCAACATGAAGAGAGCATAAATTGTGTTAAGGATTTACGAATGTGTACCCACCTGATGGTACAGCGTGTCGTCCGGATCTCAAAATCCGTCTGTTCAGATCAGGTACACCCCCGCCCCAAGCCACACGCCCCACCACCACCACCAGGATGAGCACAGTGCGGGCGTGGGTCAAAGAGAGCAACCGGGCCCCACGAACTGACGAGCGCGGGCATCTACTCGGCATCGACATCATTCATTCGACATGATCCGCAGACGGGGAATGTTTTCCTCTTCGTGGACAGATTTGCAATAAGACACGCGCTGACATCCCCTAAGTCATATGTGACAGCGATGTGTCGAAAACCACTTAAATCCCCATGCCGTACTCGGCACTCAACGGTCCCGTCACGGAAAACGCTTGTCATTTTTTGCAACCAAAGCACGTGTGCTGGAAACCATCAGAATGGTTAACAGCCACGCAAGTGATTTCCCCAAACAATACGGTAGATTAACTGCACATGCGCAGGGTTACCAGACAATTCATTTCTTGATGCTTTGCTCAACCTTGCGGCAATATGCACTCATCTTTACAAAACTAGACTAGTTACTAAATTACAATGCAAGAATATACCAAAGGAATAGTTTTGTTTTGAGAATAAATACAATTGGTACATTAGTAGTATTAATAAAGCGGTTTATTAATGGATATCTCAAAGCGCTTATTGGCATGTTTTAAAGACACTACTAAAGTTTTGAAATATGATACTTTGGTACCGTTTTTTTTAGCACCTTAAACATTCTACAGGTTGTTGTGATGCAATCTGCAGGCTACCATGCCAGAAAACACAGGGTTCAAACCCGATAAATGAACTGTTTCGTTTACGTGCATTACGCATCACACAAAATCCCCAAAACGTTCCATGACGTCACATTTCAAATTATGGGCTGTTCATTTTTGCACAAAGAGATTTCAATTCATTCCTGAATTCTGATGATGTTCAATCAAAACGGCAATGACTTTTGAGCTTATGTCTGATGCAGAAATTCCTCTTTGGAATTTACAGACCCATTTGTTAAAGAGTATCAACTGAAATGATATTTTACACCGTGTTTAACGTGAGGTTTGTAACTTTTTCCCCACTTTCATGCGGACTCTATCTACTGGAAAATTAGTGCATCACAAAACTCAACTTTGACCTTGGAGCCCCTCTTTAATGATAAATGTACTTTTATTTTACGTGCATTACACAATACAGGGAACTCTCGACCGACTTCTTTCTATAGTGGATCTGACAAAACTGAATGAACTAACCTCCCAGTTGAACTAGAGTGAATCTACACGCTAAAATCAAATTAGACTGCTCTGTTTTGACGACTAATGGCTGATGGAATTAAGGGAGCCTGCATGCATTGCATACATGTCTTTAAAACAGTAGGAGTAGGCCTTCACTGTTTGCTGTGGGTGCATGTATTCATACATATTTACCCAAACCTGTAGTGTCATAGTATTTTGTCTACCATTGTCATGAAAAAGCTTATTCTCTTTCCCCGAATTCCACAAACACACATTGCAAAGTTACGTTTCAGTGAGATCACCGAAAAATGTTTTATGCTTTGTCATGGATGTGGTTCACGTGTTTATCCGTGCTTATTTCGAGTGACTCAATCTAGATAAGAAATGTTGATTGTGAGCATTTTTTTTTTTTTTTGCTCGACATTTGACATTAGAGGGTTGGTTCTGGTCAAAAATGTGAAATGTGCCCTGGACCCCATTTCAGCAAGTGACTGTTTTCATGCAACAATGGATCAGCGCAGACAATGACCATTCCTATCAATGAATAACATAACATCTGCTTGCTGAAATGGCGCCCATGCGTATTTCATGTTCCAACAGTAGATAGAGCTCCAGTTCTCCATCTTGCGCATTCTACGCTCTATAATCATTAGTTCTGGTGTGTTAACTTTAAAATCAATCAGTTCTCAGTCTGAGAATGTATTGGAATTTCGTCTTTGAACTGTGACGGAAGTGGGTTGAAATAAAATGGAAGGGCGCTCTAACGGTGGAATTATTTGTTTGATAAAATCAGTTTTTCAAAAGCAGTCTATTTCATTTTCAAGCATTTGTGTTCTATCAGGGCGATTTTTCATCTTCTCCTGAAACCGTCCTTCTGTTACACTTTGAAGCATGCGAATGTATACATTATACTCAATTTATAAGCCATTCTTTTTAGCCATGCGAATTCGGCATTTAATCTAGCAGAGTGGGCGCAACAAGAGATTTCTGCGAAAAGCTGCTGCGAATTTGAGTGGATTTGTAAATTGAGTGGTTATTAGTTTTACTCGCACGACGTAAAAAGAAAAATTGCTTACACATCAAGTGAAATCGAATGACTGTTTCGGGGAGCTTTCAATTTCGCGCGAAACAGAATAACGCGACGTTTAAATTGCCTGCCTATTGCCGAAAATGACCGGAGAAAACCTATAATTGGTTGATTAATTATTGTATGAATGCTGTAACGACTGACAGGAACCAATCCAGAATGAAAGGACGCATATATATTATGGTTTATTGTACTGCTGTTATTGTTAATGCCATATCTCGTTTAGTTCAAGTCCGAATGTGTTATTAAAAGACCCCTAGCTTGATGATGTCAAATTACACCTCATCTAACGTTCATCTGTAGCCAACAGTCAGAAGGAAAACGAACTGTTTACACCAATCAAAAACAATAGTTTATACCTTCTTGACGTTATTTTCTCTTCTGAGGGTCTGTATATTTCCATTTTGAAAAACATGTTTTGTCTCGGGAGGCTAGTTGGGTCTTTTTACAGTATAACCCATGAGATTAACACTGCTAATCCAAAGAGCATCTGTAGCCAACAGTCACAAGATTAACGCAAGGTCTGCAGCAATCAAAAACAAATTTGTTTACATCTTCGTGAAGTTATTTTCTCTTGTAAGAGTTTGTAGATATTCATTATTTTAAAAAATAAATTAAGTCAAAAAATCACTTTCCTTCGGGAGGCTTCGGGACCCCGGATTTTCTCAAACAAGTGTTCACAAAGCTCAACAGGCTGAACGAAGTGTCTCAAACAAGTGAGATTTTCCTGCTTGTTTGCCTTGATATGAGGATAGACTATATCGGAAATGAAGTTGTCTGATAAAAGAACTCAATTAGCTATATTAACTAATCAATTGTGTTATGCTGTCGTCTACATTAGGGGTGTCATTTCGCATGGGTTTTAAGTGAATGCATCTCACTTTATGCCTGTATAAAATTGATTAGTACACACCCACGTGGTCTGTCGCCCACAGCTGTTTTGGTACTGTGACCACAAAACTAAAATTTAAAAGCAGTTGGGGCAAATGGATTCACAAGTTTTTCTATTATATGATACCTCGGGGAAATTAATAAAGCTAGTACGAGGCGAAAGAATGTTTTAAAGTTACGTATCGTGTTCAATATCTATACTAGAAAGGTCGTTGATATTTTCTTAAAACAGTCTGTTAACGGGTGAGAATATACACTGTGAATTCGGACTTGTGTAAATATTTCTCTGTCCTTTTTTGTCCCTTTACTAACTTTCAGACTGCTTCCTCCTCTCCCTCTTTCCCCTTCCCCCTTCACCAAACCCCTCCCATTCAACTGTGGTAGGATGGCTCTGTAGAGGTGCTGGTCACCTGTTCCATCTTGCCACTCACCGGATATTTGTTGTAACTTTTTTATATTATACACGTATGGTTTATTGTATACTATATTTGTGTTTGCTTTTTTATCATTTTTTTTTCATGTATTTATTTTGTAGTGTTGTGCAAGTGAAGAAGTGTAATTTAAAAATAACTAAATGGTTTGACCCGGACCAAGGAATTGAGGTTCAGTCACAATTTGTTTTTGAAATATATTAAATTAAATATTTTACTCGAACATCAAGTAATAGACCACAGGGGAAACTGAATGGGTAAATGTTTAAATAATTTTGGTTGAACAAAGACAAATTGACTAAAGCGGGACTTGAACCTGCGACCTCCAGATGCTCCAGATGCTCTACCAACTGAGCTATCTAGCCATATGGCGGTCTCGCTATTTTGTCATTATCTTTGTTCGGGGTGCCAGTAAGAAGCCATTTTACTTACACACAGAGTTGTTGGCCCAAAATGATCCCGAATGGTTGGAAAGCTGAGGGCACTGAGTTCCAAATCACAACTTCATCTAAGACCCAAACTGTTGGTTGAAAGTCACGCAAAGCTCTTGCAGTTGAACTTGGCCATGGGAAAAATTAGACAAAGCACATGTCTCTCCGCTGCTTGGATAACAAAAGTATATTTTCAAAGATTCTGAGGTCAAGCCTTTGTGCGCATAAAAGCTAATAAGCCTATATCCGTGCGTACCAGTTACATTTCATTTTACCATACGTGCCCTCATTTAGTCTTATACATACTAATTGCAATGCCTGAGATTTCCTACTTCCTTTTCAATATTTTGATTAATGATTTCTATTACATGAGACCGCGGGGAAATTAATAAAGCTATATACGTTCAAGGCGTATGACAATTTTGAAGTTACGTATCGTGTTCGATTTCCATTAGAAAGGTCCTTGATATTTTCTTAAAACAGTCTGTCTACGGGTGGTTTATCTTTAGAAATAAATCGCACTAACAAAAACGCACACATGGATTGAAATATTTTTTAGCGGCAGTCAGCAACTGCATAAGACAAACTGACTTTACCTTGAAAAAAAAATAGGCGAGCTTGTCAGTGTAGGTAGATTTGATCGATGCAAAAGTAATTTTTGCAATATATTGATTAAGCTTCTAAACTCAAACATCATATATGAAGAGAATTTGATAGTCGATTCGAGTGCATAAGTTCAGCGATGTGGGCGGTGGGGGTATTGAATCAGATTACCGGAAACGTTTGTTTAATGAAATAAACAATACTTTTTTTTTAGTACGGGAATGCCTAGCTGAAACTTTTTAGCGGCTCTTGCTTGCAAAGGCCAAAGAAATAACGGACGAACTCATTTTTACAGAAATATGTATCATTATTGAACGTTATTACTTTCCTGGCATAACAATTGTTTGAACGGTGTGCTCTATTTTATCTGATGCATTGACCAGGGCTGAACAGTTTTTGCCCGTCACAGATTGACTTGTCCGGTTGTACATACCGCGGTAATTTAGTATAACGCGGGAAGATTGTTCGATGCCTTTGTATTGAATTCCATACAAAATGTGGCAATCGAATGAGCCAGGATGAAAGCCCGATAATTCCCAAAAAATACAATTTCAAAAAGAGAGTAATTGAAAACATGCCTTTAAAAATGAGTCTTTTTTTTCGAGAAATTTCGACTGAAGAATTTCTTTAAAAGGAAGGGACAATATTTCTCTGACGTCGTGCTCATGACAACAGTGCACGAGCTATATGAATCTTGTGGAGCACATATGACAACATCTTTCGAGCACAATCACTCCAAATCTCCCCTGCGGAGTGTTTGGAAATCGAATGTCCATCCTGTTCTTTTCCAGATATCTGCTTTAAGAAAATAGAGATTCGTCCTCATGTATTTACTTCCATGTTTTGATGAGCTCAGGACTACGTTATGAGAAGAACCATTTAAATCCCACAGAACATCCCGTAGAACGTGTTACGCATAGAACACACAAAAGCAGCATAGCTCTGAAAAGGATTGAATTTGCATCTATTTCAGAGGTTTACCAGAGGCCCCCCCCCCCTCCGTTCAAAACCCTTGCCTCCCCTTCCCCCTACCCCGCCTTCCATGAGATTGAAAAACATTGCACAAACTAATAGTTCGACACATAAAATAGTCCCTAGTTATTCATTTGCCGCCCATTGCCCCATCAACAAATAATTGAATGAAATAAACAAATAAATAAATAATAATAATAATAAAATAAATAAATAGATATACAAACAAATAAACAAACATTAATAAATAAATCAATCAATCAAATGACAAATAAAATAAATAAATAAATGAAATGTCTGGTTACGCCACTGTCAAGGGCCCATCTTTTCAAGAGTTTGTCTCAGATTATGAAAAAAGGAGGCCTTGCAAAGTTAATAACCGCTTTCGTGAATGTACATCATCAGTTTGTGCTTCGGCGCAGATGGTCGAATGCACAAAGGGCATTCACAATATATTAGTACGGCAGGTACAGGAGATGGAACTAAGTGTGCCTTTGATAGGAACTTGGCCCAAAATCAGAATGTGCGGTCCATGTAGACCATTTCTATTGGATTTTTCCCAGTAGTGTATAAATTGTGATCTGTGTATAAATACAGTGTATAAATTGTACCTGAAGAAGTCCAGGCTCTGTGGCTCTTTCGAAACTTGTGATGTCACAGGTTACATGGTCTATAGGGCCATCGTATTATTTATCTTTTGGATAAAAACAATACAGCTAGTGTTACAAACAATAGCAACCTTTTTGAAAAGTCTGGGGCAAAAAAACACAGTTGGGTTACCCCCCTTTAACTAGACGAGGGTTCTTCAAGTTTCAAGCGGTTTATTGAAATGGATGGGGCTGCATGACAATGACTCTTTGCGTGTTATTAAGGTGTCAGGTTGCTCCATCATCAATCCGCACTCGCTACTCAAACAGAACAGTCGCCGCCTGCTTTTTCCGCTTATTGTTGACTTTTAGACATTAACATGTCATCTTAAAGAAACCGATATGTTTGAATATTTGGTTCAATAAACATTTTTGAAGGATGATATACTTTGTGAAAATTATGATTGGATGGGGTAATAAACAAACGATTTATTGACTGATCGGAACTGAAGATCAATACATCATTGGTGTTTAAAATGTAAAAAGCCCTCTGGTTTTCAGCATAAACACTCCGTCTCACGTAACCGTAGTGCTGCCACATACACGATAACTAACAACTATACATGCATTACTTTACATGCACTTTACATGGTAGTTATCGTGTACGTACACGATAAGTGTAGAGTTACCGTGTACGTATACAATGCAAAAACTGGGGCGTTAAACTGATTCTCTTCTTATATATATAATGACAACACCGACACGTTGTTAATTTCGCCAACGGTATAGCAATGGGGATAGTTAACACCGTGGCGGTGTTGTCTCACCTAGAACGACACTTCTCGTGCACGTACACAATAATTACCATGTACGTACACGATAAGTCTATAAAAGTTCTTGTGGACGATAGTCATCGTGTACGTACACAATAACAGCGGGTTTTTTTTGTTTATGTAGCGGCACTGCGCTTCCGTACCATCTCATGTACAATGTCAACATTTAAAGAAGATTCCAATTTAAATAACAACAAAAAGAAGAAACTAAGGGATTTGTGCACATTTTTAATGCTCGCTCTCAATCGCGGCAACCGAAGCACGCAGTATGGTTTGTGTAGAGCCTTGTTTTCAAATGCCCCCTTTTCGACTTCATCGGTATTTCAGACCGAAATGTTTCTCAGTGAGTTTCATTGTATCAAATCAATCTCTTTTATACTAATCTTGTACTTGGTCTTGAAGAGGTGCTCTAAGGTCAAGTTAAGTTTTGTAATGCACTCATTTTTCAACAGATAAAACGTTGGGAATAATGACAAGTCTTCATCCTCGCATTATCACTGTGTAAATTGCCATTGTCTCTTTCAGAGTAAAACAAACTTGAAAATTGACATCATCGGACATCACAAACAAATGGTTCTGTACATTCCACAGGGGGCTCATTGCATCAGTCAAATTATAAAATGTAATGCCGTTTGATTTGAATGTCATCCAAATTCAGGAATGAACTAAAAATTGCACTTAAAGGGTATCAAACACAGGGCATTTTAAACAGATTTAATGTGAGGTCAAAGACTTGCGTTCCCCCCCCACCCCATCCCTCCCCCATTTTCCTAAATCTGTTGGAGAATGAGTCGGTCTTAAAACTGCATTTGACCTTGGAGCCCCTCTTTAATTACGAAAGCTCGAGCCCTTCTATTCATCCTTTAAATACCAACTTATATACATCTATGTAATTGTAAACATGGAACAAAACGTTCATGGAATTGAACATTTAAATTGAAATATCTAACAAAAAAAACACTCAACGTCAACCAATTTTCCGCCCACTTTTTCTGTTCTGCTTTTTGAAGCAGTTGCACCACTTTCACGGACGTACATTTAATTTGTTATTTTCAAAAAAGATTGAACAACGTACTGAATGGAGATGAAGTGAGCTCTAGCGCACTGGGATTAAAACGTATTATTCATTAGATGCAATGCATATCAAGATCTCAATGTACAATCAAAGGCACAGTTTTGTGCCTTTGCTGGTGTGTTATTTTAGAGCACGGGACTCAAGCTCTGGCGTTACCAATCAGCAGAGTGTTGGTTTGAGTCCCGGCCATTATCCTTGAGCAAGATGCTTTACCAAAATTGCTTTGTCCTTCGGATGGGACATTAAGCCGTAGGTCCCATGTGGGATGGGGTAATGCGCAAAAAAAGAACCCCGAACACTTATCGTGGCAGAGAAGGGGTTAATCCCGTGTTTCTGGTTCACATACCAATTGCACCCTTGTTTACAGGTTTCCTTAGGTTTGCAAGCTACAGTGATTAAATTTACTTGGGATCGCCTTTCTCACAAGGCCGAACGGACACTTCAAGGTGAGGATTACACTTAACTGATTTGGGCTGTCGACCCAAATCAACTGACACCAGGGGCACGTTGTCACCTGCTCCTGGGGCTGAAACATGGTTACCCCTTCACAGTCGTTAAGGATGTATAGGCATGGGTATCATCCATTTAATAGGAACATGGCTGGTAGAGCAGAATGCACTACCTTCCAACTTTTTACGAAGCATACATGGTTAAGTGCCTTGCTCATGGGCACAAGTGTCATGACTAGGATTCGAACCACACTGTGCTGCTGACAACAGCACCAGAGCTTGGGTCCGGTGAACTAGACCACTGGCCACGACACGCCACAAAGCTGTCAGTATTACATAGCCGTCAGAGCTTGGACTTCCTACAGGGAAAAAAACAGTTCAATTGGGGAAAAAACTGATGGAAATTGCAGCATGACTTTTTATTTGTTTTTAATCAAGTTTTGAAAAGAAGAGATGGGGCACATAAAAAACTAAATGTGAAGTTGCTACTTTACCAGTGCATGAATTAATGTTTAAAGATGCTATTTCCGAATTTTGTCAAATGTTACACGAAAATTGAGATTTGAATTTTGAATAGCTGTTTTTGAAGATTCGGGGAAGTTAAGCTTTTATGTAAGGTAAAGCACAAAAAAAAATGATAAGTGGTAGTTAACTAAAAAAATAACACGAAATTATTATTTTATTTTTGTATTAATTATCTAAAAACTACTTTCGGGATCCCGACATTATCTCACGTACATCAGCCATGTACAAACAATTTTGTATGTTACATGTACTTTGTTGCACTGACCGTGTTATATGCAAGAGTTTTTGAATGTTTTTCGTTTTTCGATAGCATCATCTGTCAAATTCTTTCTAAGACAATTTTTATTTGGCGACAATCGGGCCGTGCAACTTAAAATACTAAGATACAAAAATAATATACCGCTTCCTACATCGATAGTGTAGTATATTGCCTGCCAGAAGGGTTACACAAAGTCACTCGTGTGTTAAACACGATGACTAGGTCTAAAGACGATGTGACATGTGACACTACACGTTTACAAAAGAGCCACTTAGCTTGGACTTCCTTTTATATGCAATTATGTACGAGCTCAATGGAAGCTAACAAAATTAACTGACATTTCATGGAGATTTTTATGATTGGTTGATATGAAGAAAAAGAACCCATCTCAAATCTGGTGCAGGCGTTGATTAAAGGAACATTACAGAATTGGTAATTGTAAAATATACTTTTGATCACAGATTTACATAAAACTTACACGGTCTAATGATGATGATAGTAGAAAACATCCCTTGAAATATTTCTGTCTGAAATGACATATTTGATGAGAAATGAATAAACTAATTTTCCGATTGGAGTTTATCGCTCAGTGAGCGTTTTATTCGTTTGTTGAACCTATATGATTTCATGCAAATGTGTAATCGGTTTTTCACTATTTTCTCGTGAACCCAGATGGCCGATCGATCTCAAACTTCTACAGGTTTGTCAGTTTATGTATATGGTGGATTACAAAAAGTGCTTACACTGCCAGCAACTGTTTTGTTAGAAAAAAACAATTCTGTAATGTTCCTTTAATTTACAATAATTGTGCACGTTCTAAGCCCGCTACTTATCACGGCAATCGAAACATGAAGTACACTCTAAATATTGGATCCAGATTTGGGTCCCGTGAGGCCTGACCCATTTCTGGTATATCTGTGTCAAAATGACCAAGAAATGAGACAAAATGACGCAGAATCCTAGTTAAAATCGCCACTTTTTAAGCACTTTCCAGGTCAGCCTGACCCGGAAATGGATCAGGCCCCCTGGGACCCGGAATCCGGAATAATTCTGAACCGGGAGTTGATGCTTGTTTGGTTTTTAGTTTTTTGCATTTTTGGGGGGTGGGGTTAGGAGTGTATGGGATATTTTAAGGCCTTGTTTTCAAATGCCCTCTTTCCGACTTCAAGATTATTTCAGACGGACATATTTCTCAGTGAGCTTCACTTTATGAAATCAATCTCCTTGATATTTATAGATGGTCTCTATGCGACATGTGACGTTACACATTTACAAAAAGCCACTTAGCTTGGCATTTCTACCAGACCCATCAATTATGTACAATTAAGCTCAATGGAAGGAGACATTAGTTTAAATCTGACATTTTTATAAACGGTTGACGAAGAGAAGGAGCACATTTAAAAATCTGGTGTAGTTGTTAATTTTACATTTCTTGATGTTCTGTGGCAATTGCATTAAAGCATATCAAAAATGTTTAAGTAATCAGCGGAGTAGTATACTTCCTGCCAGGAAGCAAATTTATGTTCTGCAGCACACGTTGGCTACGGAGTCGACAGTTAAGGGATGGGGAAGAACAGCCTATCCCTTAACTGTTGACTCCATAGCCGACGTGTGCTGCTTAAAAAAAATCGCTGCCAGAAAATGCCCGCAGTGCACATTATTGTCACCATTGTCTGTAATGCAATATGGTTGAGTGTATATCCTTGCTGTCCTGGTCTGTGTTTCACTCATGCTTGGTGTTTAAAAGGTACCGTACGCCTGTCTGCACTTTGCCCCAATCAATGTTCTATTTACTGATTCATGACAGCAGCTGAAATGAAAATGTAATTCAGAATGAGAAGGGTACCTCGCCAGTGTGACTGAACCACCTTCTATCAAAATGCGCAATCTAACAAAGTTTTACTATAATTGCAACAGAAAGCCGTTCGCATTGTCACAAAAAAGAAATGTAACGATCTCATTCAGCTCCATTGTTTGCTAAACTAAAATGATGAAATTTAACGAGGTGTGTTATCTGAAATGGGGTAACTTTATGTTCAAGTACAAACACGACCTACTACCCGACAGCGTTAGGGACATGCTAACTCTGTCTTCATCAGTACAATCTCATGGTACTCGTAGAGCACTCAAGGGTGATTTACATGTAAATGACAGTAGAACCCCACGTCACAAAAACGGTATTGATACAACATTGGAATAGCTTTGATATAAATTTTAAGCAATCTCCTGCTACCATTGGTATGTTTCAAGAAAAAATACCAGTTAGATACAATGCTAGTATAATTTCATATCCTATCTTGTTTGTTTGATAATGCTGATAAAATTTCATTTAATCCATCTCGTTTACTGGGTCTCAGCCGTCGGCCGTTGAGTTTAAGTGATTGTGTGTGTATTGTACCTGTGTTTGTCTGTCTCATAGGGAAAAGTACAAAAGCAATATTGTTTTCCTTCCACTCTAAACACTCCCAGGTCACTAATTTCTTGGTCTTTTTGACACTTATTCCGGGTCATACTGACCCAGAAACGGGTCAGGCTGACCAAGAAACGGATCAGGCCCACGGGACCCGGAATCCGGGTCAATTCTGATCTGAAGTTTTCAGAGTGTATAATACTGACTCCATGCACATGAATGTTCAGTTAACAACTTATAATAATGGATTTATTTATTATTGATGCTATGAATGTATGATGATTTGTGAGATTGTATATATGAAATAAATATTAATCTAAAAACCAGCAAGGACTGAATCTTCAGTACAGGCTGGGTTCAAGAAATAAATGCAGTCCGACTGGAGCTAATTGTAAAGGGACTTGCGATGACGTGCTTCAATTAATTTTATAATTAATTGTCTATTTGGTCAAAAAAGAACTCGGGAGAAAAGGACCTCGAGTTTGAAAATGTGTAGGCTCATTCACAAAATAAAAGTAATAATAACAACAATCACAATATTATTAATAATAATACAACAGTCAGTGGTAAAAAGTCTTGAGGTGTTGCACGCCAGTCCTTCTCAACACCAAATCCATTGTTTCTATCTGGCGTTTCTACCCCCAATATGGTTATACCTTGTAAAGGTTTTAAAAGTTTACATCATTATTTTGATTTAATTTAGTGGATTCCATTGGAGTTTACTCAAAACAACAATACATGCAATATTTTGGTTATGTTATAATTTCAAATGCAAAAAAAATAGTTGATAGCCTGATGTTTCGACCCCAGAAGAGTCTTTCCCGAAGGCTAAGAAAAAGACTCCCAAAGGTCGAAAGGTCATGTCATTAACAATTGTTTGCATTTATACCATATGTCCTTTTGGTTGGTAAGCAGCTTGCAACAGCTAATTCTTTTTTCTCTCATTTATTCTTTTTACTCTAGTAGAATTTTAACGACAACCACATTCAAATGAATGTAACATGAAGTGCAGTTGTAAAAAACAATAGTTGGAAGTGGAAAATGTTGAAATGAAACTAGAAACCTTCTCCTTCGGGAAACTAAGAACTGCACAGAACAAGGTTGGAATATTTGCATTTACGGCTGATCGAACCATGAATGACCGGACAGAAAACAGTAATTGACATTATAAGCGAGGTCGTATGTAACTAATCATCGAGCATCGACAAAAAATTACTTCACGACACGTATGACACCCTTGCAAGTCTCATGGGTATCGTTTTAGTAATATCTTAAGTCGAATACACGTCTTTGAACTCACGGTTCACCAGATAGTCTCTTCAATTTGAGATCACCTTGATTTTCCAATCAAACAAGGGAGTAATTCCTTTAATTGAAACCTTCTAAATAGCGACGTGCACAACTGAATTTATCAGGAAGGCCTACATGTATGTTCTTTTTCCTGCCGATTCATGCATACCATCAGGTGGCAGTGAGTTCTTGAAGATCCATTAGCTATAATTGAAAATGCTGAAAACCATTAGTAATAGGTCGGACTAAACAACGCTTGAAATGACACGATCAATTCGGCTGGATTGATCTCCACAATGCTTTATATACAATAATTGTTCAGTTGAGTATTATTGTATCTGCCGAGTACTAGGATGCCCGAGTAGTACTTTTCGTATTTTAATCTGAGGCATACGCCGGTAATGTTAATGCCTCGTCTTACCTTAGATCTCTGTCCTGCAGGTTTGAACCTTGGCTCCACATGTCAAAAGTTGCGGTATTCTTAATGTTGGCTCATAATGAACGATAATGTTGCACTTCACTGATGTTGTAAAGAGGGGCATTCTTGACGCTGTAGTTCGAGACCTGGGTAAAGTATAGTACAAAGCATTTTATTAGCAAGAAATTCACTGAGCCCCACGATACCCGCATCTGGGACCCCTTCGCTCATCTCTTAGCGCCTTATCTAGCCTACGAGGATGTCAAACTTTATGTTTTTGAATACTGTACTACAGGGCAGATGAAGAATCCTTATAGGACTATTGTCAAAGGGACTGGTAGGCATACAGCCTTGCAAGCCCCCCCCCCCCCACCCCAACCCGGCCATCCACCACCCACATCACAGGACGAACCAACCTCCGAACCCGCCCCTTACGTCAACTGAGGGCGCCATTCAACTTTTAACTTCCGCAGTGCTGTGTTGATATTGAACCGACCATCCTGAATGCCCCACCAAGTAAGTCGTGATTTTCACATTTTTTCGCTTTCGATCACTTTTAGCATTTATGTGGGGGAAATCTTATAATACTAAGGCATAGCTGGATTGTTGTAGTAGTTGGAAAATGTGGTAGATTTTGTGAGAAAACTCCATGTGGAATTCCGCTGGACCGTGGGTTGAACATTTCTATGCCATTGGCATAGCCATTGACAGTGTTGACGCTGTACATTAGTGCAGACTGCACTGGACGTGCACATTCCTAGCATACCGCAAGGAGTGCTCATTTTTTCAATCTGGAGTGTGGTTTGTATGACATTAACATACTGTACATGTTTTCTTGTTTTGACAATGCATGTGTAGAACGGAAGCTTGGTATTTCCTTCCCGTGTAACTTGGGATATTCTTTGAACTTAATCCATCCTGCCAGTGTGGCTGCTGTGGATGTGAAAGTGTGAATACACTAGCCCCATGAATAGGGCCAATCCACTCCGTATCCTTGGCCCCAGCACCACTGATTACCAATTCTTTCGCCCTATGATGTTTTTTTTCTGCAAAGATCTAGATCGTGAAACTTACCGATTGAATGCTTATGTACATGCAGATAGCCGGACTGTTAAAATTTCTTTAAAAAACATCACACGTTTTGGGTGAAAATCAATTAATCAAATGATTTTCGTGAGTTAATATTTATAATTGTCTCAACGATCTTGACAACTTGATTATTTTGAATTGTCTGGCTCCCTCAACAGCATTAGAAAAACGATACAATCAATTGCTACGATTGAGTTGGTACCAGACTAATTTACTCGCAGACGCCGCGATAGTCTTGGTGCAAAACGTTCTTGAGTCACTCAACACTACACACGACGCGACTATTCCACCGATAGAGGGCGTTAAGCCGCAAACCGTCAATCAGTGTGGTGGTGATCTGGAAGTTTCCCAACAGCGCCCGCTATTCGCGATAGTTGGGTGATAATGAACAACAACGTCTTGCACCAAGACTAATGCCGCGAGTGCAAATAAACAAGATCGTTGAGATCGTTTTAAAAGTTCACTCTCGAAAATCATTTGATTTTCACCCAAAACGTGTGATGTTTTTTAAAGAAATTTTAACAGTCCGGCTATCTGCAAGTACATAAGCATTCAATCGGTAAGTTTCACGATCTAGATCTTTGCAGAAAAAAAACATCATAGGGCGAAAGAATTGGTAATCAGTGGTGCTGGGGCCAAGGATACGGAGTGGATTGGCCCTATTCATGGGGCTATGAATACACTTACTTAAACGTTTTCAATAATGGGCCTATTGTACTACTGCTAGTTTTTAGTACACTTTGAGTTTGAGTGTATGAATGATGGATGTCAATTAGGCCTACATTGGAGAAAATTGAAAAATGAGATGCCTACTGACCACAAATTATTCACTTTTCATAATTTAATAACCCCATAACCATTTCTGAATGTCTGGGTTATACAAGAACTTGTGCTTTTTTATGATTAATGAATGAAAAGAAGTGGTTAGAACTTAGATTCAACATATTTTACTCATTTCGTTTGATACTTTTTGGCTACTAACTATCTTGAAACTAAAAACAATTCTTGTAATTTTATTGAAATGAAGTCTAGGTCAAGGAATGTAAAATTCAAAGGGAAGAAGAGTAATATTGAGAAAGATTCAGTTCCAATGTAAAGTACAGTATGCCAGACATTGATAACTTTGGTTGTCAAAAATGTTCAATGTTTATAAAAACCTTACTCTGTAGACCCCTTGCATTGGTTGCCATCGTTGATGAAACGTGCACGCCTGAAAGGCTAATATTGGCTTAGAGTTGTGTGCTGTGCACGTTTCCATTGTTTTTCATCAATTGGTAACCATAGACTTACAACCAAATTTGGGCAAAACAGTAAGGAAAATTCGGGCACAGCAAAAAGGAAAAAATTGACAGCAAAAGCAAAAAAGACTTTTTACCCTGGATTAGAAATTGGTTCAGTATGTTTTTATCTGTGTAAAATTTCGGGAAAATCAACCCCTCTGCTCTCTTTAACCAAAGAGTCCTCATACGCCCATGTTGGTAACATTTTCCAGCGAATTGGCCACCCATTTGAAACCATCCACAGGACTGATCCTTTGCACCAGGGCATTTCCTCCTTGGTAAAGGGCACCTCTATGGGGAAATAGTAAATTTCTATTTGAACAATTCAAGTGACATCAAGGCAATGACCAGGGCAAAGGAGGCAATTGCCTCTGTTGCCTCCGTCAAGTATCAAGCCTGCATCCAGCTTTATGGATTGCTTGTCAGGGCTCGCCCTTGACCCTTGCCGGCATACATTAAATGATCTAGTAAAAACTGCTACAGGCTAGTAAGCACCACTTCTCAACTTACCCTGTGGGCTACTAAAAACTATGCAATCTACTTGAATAGAAGTTTAAACAATTTAAGTGGCAAGTTATTTTTGAATGAGTGAATTTAAATTTATTTGACCAATAGACTGGTTGTGATACTATTTATACCTCAGAAAGATACATTTATGACAGCACATGTTTAAAATATGGGGTACTAAAACTTCCTGGCACAAGTAAAATGTACTGTTTACTAGGCTGGTAGTGGTAGGCTGCTTTACTAAAAGCTTGAGCGCATGGCCTGCTTATAATTGTGACATACCTCATGCATGGAATTTCATCTTCGAGAGTGCAAGGCCATTTTCCCTTTGCAAAGGGCACTTCCATTGGAAAATCTAAAAGTCTTTGGGAAACTTTTGAAGGGGCACCAAGGCCAAGACTAGGGGCAACAGAGGCAATAGCTTCCGTGGCCTCTGTGCATTTCCAGGCCTGATACCTGTGCACACAACTAATTGTATGGTACATGGCAATGGCAAGGAGACAGCTGTTAGAGGAGAATACTTGATGTACAATGTCTCATGTGTTCTTGTTTTTAATCCTAGCTCAACATGTCGCTGGGTGGGATATCCATCTGTACCCGCTGCAATGATGGATTCAGAGAGGATGAAAAGATTGTCAACTCCAACGGTGAAATGTGGCATGAGGAGTGCTTTGTGTAAGTATCCACAGTGTAAACTTTGAATGAATGGTGTGGATGTCAACGGTGGACTTCCTTCACCTTTGCCCTCCAATATCCTCTTCAGTAAGGTGTCTGATTGCAGAGGATTGAGGGCTGTTGGCACAAATAAAAATTGCTGGGCCATGGTTCAAATTTTATGGTGCTGATTGACCATAGGGTGGAGGCTAGTCGAGGGTCGCCTGTGGACAAGTGGGCCAAAGGAGTTTGGGTCAAGGCTAAGTACAGGATTGTTTGATTTGTTTAAATCACCACATTTTTATAAGTTTCAATCTGTTATTCAATTCATACCAGCACCAATCCTCCAGAGAAACATTACGGTCTGAAAGACTATCAGTCTAGGAAAACAACATTTAAAGCCCTCCTAGTTCATGTCTGCTTATTTAGATTTTAGCAATGTTTTTCCTAAAACAGTAGGCCTACTACTTCATGAAGTTGATGACATTTTCAGATGTTGGTCGGATGGTGTGAGTTTTTCCAAATTCAGTTGGCTTTTCATATTTCTCAGTTTTAAGTTGTTACGCTTTTAGCATTTTATTCTTATCTGTTTCCAGATGTGCTCAGTGTTTCCGCCCCTTTCCTGAGGGAACCTTTTTTGAGGTATGTCGTTAGACTTTGAATCCCATAGGGCGAACCTATGGTTAGTCGCATTGCAGTGACCTTATGTAACAGAAACCAGGTTTTCTTTATGATTTTCATGACCTGATGTTAAATTTCCCCATTGACCAATAACATTTCAGTTCCCAAAAAATAATTAAGAGTACCAGATTTCTTTGGTCAATGTGACGGGAACCCTGGTACCCGAGTACCCGACCAATAATCCGGGTACCCGGTTTAATATTTCCGGTCCAATTACCCGCCAAAAAATGTGGCCGCACGTTTTTTTCAGGGGAAAAAAAAAAACTAACAAAGCGATGGTTGCCGCTAGTTTTATTGCCGATAAAAAAAAGCTCACACACACAAACACGATGTTTTAAAAACGGAAGTAAAACTTGTGCCAGCAGTTCGGACTTCACAAGCTTTAGTTGTTTAATTTGTTTTGGCTGCCGTTCAGATTTTCCGTCTGGTGTCCGCCAGGAGTTTATTTAAATTATTGTGTAAGGTTTCATTCACGGTAACAACAAGGCAACCCCTCACTGCTTATGTCAGGTTGTCGGCAAGTAGCCCTTTGTAGTATTACTGTTCCGGTTTAAAGTGAGGCAAGACGGCAACGCCCGGCCCATCATGAGCTAAACGCAGCACATCATTGGCTGCTCAATTTTGGCTAATAGCCAGCAAAAAGCACCCGCGCACGTGTGTGGCTATAATCCCCACGAAAGGAATGCATTCGAGTTATGGAATGGGCGCTAAATGGACAAATGGCCGGGAGCCGAGTACATACATGTACATGTAAAACATAAGGTAAAAGTAAAACATTGTGTTTTTGCTATAAGTAATGCTTGTTGACTTTACGCATTGTATTAAATCATCCGATTGGGACTGGAATTGCAGATTTCCAGTTTCATGTTAAGAAAAGTTTTTGTAAATAAAACGTCTTGCGCTTTTCATTGTTGCATTCCTAAAGAAATTCGTTACGGTTGAAGTGTTTTATTTTGTGTGCTTATATTTTGCCGTCGGCGGTTACCGCGTGTGTGTGTGTGTGTTTCTTTTTCACGGGCATGCATATTGCATATCGGTTCACTTGCGTAGGTGTTTAGTACAATGAATATTCAGTACTTACTGGCTTTCTATTCGGGTACCCGGGTACCCGACCGGTATTCACTTCGGGTACCCGGGCCTAAAACTACCCGTGGATGCACAGCCTTAGTTGTCTCTTTCATCATTATCGATCAACTACAATTTGAGCTTGCATCACACACGATGATATATGCACTACCACTACATGCCCCGTTCCTTGAGTTCATCAGAGTCGAGGCGCCGAAGTCCTCCATCAGGTTCTTGACCATGATTTTGGAAGGGCGCCCACGGTTCATCTTCCCATAGTTTATACTATAACAACCCAAACATAGATTCAGCCTTGTGATTGGTTGAGAGCACGTCACATGATTATCCTATTTTCAATAGAAAGCCAACACACTACACCAGCAGGAACCAATGTACTGAACATGTAGCTATTCTCAATGTACTGTACTCATAGCAACCAGCATACTATAAATGTAGCAACCAATGTACTATACCCATGGCAACAGCAGCATCTTGGTACCTATGCATCTAGGCATAACAGAAATTGAACAAACTTATCTTGCGGTTATTGATAGCTAAAACTTCACTGTGACAACGCAGCTTTAAGAACATTTGATATATCTTTGGTCAGTTTGAAGGTAGGAGGTACTGTGAGCATGACTTCCAAGTGCTGTTTGCTCCATGCTGTGGAAAATGTGGTAAGTTCCTTTAGCCATGCCATAATAGACAAGAATTATATTCATTTTGCAATACATCTTTGTGCAGTCCATGACAAAAATAAATACCAATCTATAAGCAAGAAGAAAAACATAAATTGGAATGCCTTACCCAGTGATAACCAATTGTTATTTGGGCCTGCAGCCCTCAGTTCTTCGCAATACTTCCCATTGGCAAAGAGGATATCGAAGGATTTGGTATGGTTTTAATGCTTATTTACACACAACTTTTGGATTTGAACTGTTTCCTTTTATGTCACAACAATCCCAGGTCATTGCACTGGAGCAATGAAGACAGTATTTGTTGCTTCATTATCTTCTTATTCCCCCTTTGTTCCCACATTAGGAGAGTTTGTGATTGGTCGCGTGATCAAGGCAATGAATAACAACTGGCATGCCGAATGCTTCCGCTGCGAGCTGTGTACTGCCGTCCTGGCTGACACTGGATTTATTAAGAACAGAGGAAGGTAACATAAAAAACTTTGAATTTTGAAAAAATAATGATATTAACATTTTTACTTAATGATTTATTTGATCTAATGATAATAATGCAGTTCTTATATGGTGCTTTATCACACCCTAGGGCGTTTTGAAGTACTCATTTATTTACATTTCTGCAGTGCAATCTGAAGTCGACTATACCATGATGGTTAAGTGTTGTGCTTAATCTGCTAAACAGAAACACTAGAGTCCAGTGCGATAGACCATTCGACCACGACATGCCACTATCTAAGTACCATGGATGTGTATTACTACCCCCGAGCAACAAGTGAATGCCATTCATGAAAAATCAGTCAGAATTACTTTTACATTTTATGACCAACATATATTTTTAGTAAGTTTTTCTAGTCTACTTATCTATTTACCTTAACTCATCCTCCTATTTGTTATCTTTACATGTACAGAGCTCTCTGTCGCCCATGCCATCTTAAAGAAAAAGCAGCAGGTAAGTACATGCATATAATGTGACAGTGTTGTAGTACTTGCGTCCAGGACTCGGACTTGAGCCTGACTTGAGTCACAAGTTCAGTGACTCAAACTTGTCTCGAGTCACATTAGCCAAAAAATTCGAAAAATTTAACCACCCTGAATCTTCAGTAATGATACTTATTTTGTGTTTTTTATCTTCTTCTTTTTTTGCAGGAAGTGGGAAGTATATCTGCTTCAAGTGCCAGTAAGTATTTCAATTAAAACTACCGTTTTTTTTACTAAAAGGTATAATTTGATGTTCATTAAATTCACTGTTTATTATGGTGAAAATTTACCATTAAAACTTTCCAATTAGAAATGACTCTTGTGGATGTCTCTTGGCATTAGCTCTTTATGTCCCATGTAAAATTCCAACAGGGAGTTAAATTTTCTTAAAGAAGTGCCCTTTATCCCTAGAAAATCGCCATTCCTCTTTCAGAAAATTTAAATGGAATGTTTTAGCACTGGTAAACACTCAGGACTAAAAAATACTTCATAGACCCTGGCCAGAGTCTAATAATTTAAGCATTTGGCAAGTGACCTTAAACAAAAACAAGCCCTGCAGTCTTGTGTTTTTCAAACAAACACCCTTTTTAGATTAACCAAGTTAACTAACTAGCTCAAGTTTAAACTTTCAAATTTCTTAGCTACAAGACTTGTAGTGTAGTGAAGATTTCCTTGAAATTCAAGCCATGCACTGTGTGTTGACCTACCTGAACCTATGCCAATTACCACTCCAACACCGTTGTGTCCAGTCTGCTTCATAGCCACTACAACCGACATTTCATTCGCTCTTAGACATTCAGGCTTACCGCAGTTTGTCCATCTTGTGGACGGTCATCCTCTTGGATGCTTTCCCATTATCCTTTTGTCAAATACTAATTCAGGAAAGCGTGTTGATGGCAATCTCTGGACGCAGCCAAAGTAGTTTAGTCTCATTAGTGATATTCTGTCCAAGGTATATTTCTCCTTGCCTAGAGTTAAGTAAGATTTGAAACTTTGCATGGTGGGAATACAATCTAGTGATGTTTGCTGAGACACCATGTATACAAATCACTCCTGTTTCCAACAGTATGATCGTCTCTGATTGTCTTTTGAAGACGATCAGAGCATACTGATACAAACATTGAGTTGTTACACCACCAGTTCTTTTCAGAACCACAACAACTCAAGTCAGAGAGACTCATGTGAATGGTGTCTCCGCAAACTTGACTAGAATGCCCAGAGTTACAATATTATTTATCTGTGTTATACAGTGGCCTAATTGAGGAGGATTGTCACATTAAATGGAAGATGGAATATTATCACCCGTATCACTTCAACTGCTGCAAGTGTGGGTAAGTACAGCTGCTTCCGGATTACTAGTAATCTTATATCTTCATTGAAAATGGTAGTCTGTGTTCTGTGCTCTGATTTTATTTGCAATTTCTACCCTCGTTTTGTACTTTACTTTTACTAGAATTTTACTAGAATTCCATTAGTTAAAACAATTTCAATCTTTTTCTGTGGGTTTATATTGTTTTAATTTGGTACTTTTGTATTGTAATTACATATATGGTTTTGACCTTTCTGATGCTCTTTACGTTTTGAAATTTGTTTTGGTGTAAGGTACTACCAATACATTTTGTTATTAAAATGAATCTGGGATTGCCATTTATAAGTTCTCAATTACACTGTACTGCAAGAAAATTTACTCAACGTGTAATTTGTACTGATCTTCCTTCAATTGGGTCATTGTGTAAAAAAGAGTAATGCTTAAAGTTCATAAAATTATGCGAGATGCCTCTGATCCACTACACAATTGCTTCACATTCAACAGGTCTGGTAATGCTCTCTCTGGTCCCCTGTTCCAAAGACTCCACTCTGTCGCACCAGACAATTGTTTGTACCAAATGCTACTCACATAATGGTGAAAAATGTATAAAAATACTTGTTTCAGTTTCTCGGAATTAAAAAATTGTACCGCTAACCCCACAAGGTAGTTCATAGTTTTTCACCTTACCCTTCGACAGGGAAGAGTTGACTCCGAGCGCCCGTGAGCTGCGTGGTGAGCTGTATTGCCTACCATGTCATGACAAGCAAGGAATACCCATCTGCGGTGCCTGCCATCGTCCCATTGAGGAGCGTATTGTCACTGCTCTGGGCAAACATTGGCATGTGGAGGTGAGTCAGCCACTATTACCAATCTTGGGGAGGATTAAAGTCACATTTTTATGAATCAGGAATATAATTATTCAAATTGAGTTATGTGACTGGCTCTATCAAAACCCTAAACTTTGACAAAGTTTTAAAACTGAGATTCATTCATATGAATAACGTAAGCAAAAGATGTCAAATCCATCCGTAATTTTTTCGTTCATTATGACCAAACGTAGTCTCTTACTTAGAAATTTGTTTTAATATTTTTGTCACATCCAGGCATGTGATTTTCTCAGGATTTTTCCTGGTTTCAGGTTTTACTTAAAACCTCCTCGCCCCTTCAAGTTTTCTTGAAAAAATTAGCGCAGTCATATAGCGCAGTTTTGTATTTCTGGCTATGTACTGAGTCTGTAAATCTCCTGAATTGTTACATCTGGGAGGTTCTAGGTCTAGAGAATAAGGGAACTAAGACCCATTATACATTTTTTTGAAATTGTCCACATTCTTAAAAGTTCAAATCTCATCCCTGACCATCTTTGTCATGTTCCCTCTGTGCAAAAGCAATTATGAATACTGAATTTCTTGATACCAGTAAGACCCCTGACCATTTTCCCTCCGGTGTTGTCCGAATTGGTGGCTACAGCTACGGCTACGACTGGATCCCCACATTGTCATGCATTGAAGTATAGGACATCCTTAGCAACACCCTCAGCCACAGTCGTAGCCACAGCTGTAGCCGTAAATTCAGATATGTTCTTACATTAATTTGAATGAGTGAAGAACAAGATGGTGGCACCACGGTTTATTGGGAGTGATCCTGTTACAAGGATTTCATCAAGTGATGTACAGAAATGTGTCTTTACATGTTGACCAGTTTCTGTTTCTCTTTTCTTTGCAGCACTTTGTTTGCGCTCGTTGTGAGAAGCCTTTTCTTGGTCATAAGCATTATGAGCGTAATGGCAAGGCTTACTGTGAGATCCACTACAACCAGGTAAAACAACCAATTGAATACTAGTGTATGCGATAGAAGGAACTCCTCAAGATTCTACTCTTTTACGTTCAACAATTAATGTTTGATATTTCTTTATGTAGTTCTTGAGAAGAAAAAAAATAGCAGTTACAAACTGATATTACCAACCAAAATGACCTGAGGCCAATTTCATAGAGCTGCTTAAGATAATTTTCTGCTAACAAAAAATATGCAGGATACCGGTCACAAATTGTGCATGTCACATGGTATTTTGGCTAGTAAGCGCATTTTTTGTTTTACTAGTTTTTGTGCTTAAGCAGATCTATGAAATTGAGCTCTGTTGTAGAAATGCAGAAAGTGGTTACGGCCCTTACATTATACCCCAGCAGAGTCTTTGAAAAAGATTCAGATAGTGTCAAAACATGAGGCCATAATATTTGTTGGATACTCAAGTTTCGTTCGTACATTTTTTTTTACTAGAGTTAAAATAGACTTATTCAGCATCTAGTGTTATAAATACCTTCAAGACAGACCTTTGTTGACTTCTAACTTTTAAAGTGAAATGGGAATCTTTGCAAAGATATTACTTAATTTTTGGTTTCTATTTGCAGCTTTTTGGCAACATGTGCTTCTACTGCAACAAGCCTATCACCTCGGAGAGTAAGTCTGTTTGTTTTAACAAGATTTTAATGTTGAAATTGTCTGGTATTTCTAACGATTACATGAATGTGACACAATCTCTATGGAGTTACAGTAATTGGGAATCCAATTAAGTGAGGTTTGCAGAGACACCGTGTAAATAAACTCTTTCCATGAGTTCTGGTGGTTCTGAGATGAACCGGTGGTTAACAACTCACCGGTTCGATCAGTGTGCTCTGATCGTCTTCAACATTGTCCATGTTCCTAGCCTGTTGTTTTTTCTTGAGATTTTTTATTACCCACCAGTGCTGTTTGTCATGTTCAACTGTAGTTGGTAGATTTAGAAATGAATTGTGTGTAAGAAATATAAATGTCTCTGCTAAACACAAATGTTTGCTTAGCACAAAATTTGCTCAGTAGGAAAAGCTTACCAGCCAAGATGAAATATAAAGTCTGTTATTTGTAACCAATTCCCTGCTTACCTTTGCTAAGGAGACAATTTTGCAAAGCAAGTATTGATAAATTGTTTTAATGTTTAATTATAGTGATGTGTACTATGAACAAGACATGGTGTGAGGAACATTTCTTCTGCTCTGCTTGTGATACCCTTCTAAGTGCCAAGTGAGTATGGTGTCTTTATAACATCAAGTTAATAATGATACCTATTGCATTTTTGAGTGTCATGGCCAAGCAGTCTATAGCCTTTTGTCAAGGCCATCGTGGCTTGGACAGCTTTGTAAACAGTGGAGCGACTGGAACGAGAGACCACCACGCGCGCGAACCGAGTGGCGAAGCCTTGATGGCCTTTTCCAACTTGTTTGCGGTTTTTGTAATGAATTATTCATGAAGTATGAAACGTGCGTTATGCACTTCTGATTGGTTTGGACTTTTGCTACCGTTTCGGCTAGCAAAAGTCGAGATTATAAAGAAACACATAAGAAACCGCAAACAAGTTGGAAAAGGCCCTCGTGGCTGCGCCACTCGCGTGTGTGGTCTCCCATTTCAGTCGCTTGGCATCGCAGCTCCAAGACACGAAGGCCTTGACAAAAGGCTAAGCAGTCTAGTGCAGTGGACTCTTATTCTGGTGTTGTCAGAAGGTGGGATCAGGTCCCGGTCATGGCACTTGTGTCCTTGAGCAAGACACTTAACCATTATTGCTTTATTCTTTGGATGGGATATAAAGCTGTAGGTCTCATGTGTTGTGTAATGCACATAAAAGAACCCAGTACACTTAGCATTAAGAGGAGGGGTTTACCCTGGTGTTTTCTGGCATGGCTGGCTGCAGATTGGGCCACAGAACCATGTAAAACGCTACAAGGTGCTACATAAATATGGGTCTCGTATTCATAACTCTGTCATAAAGACAATGAGCGAATATCAGTGCCAATTTGTGGTGGATATTGGCGCTTAATTAAGTAATCATCATTATCATTATCATTCTATGTACAAGTCTCTTGCCAAGTCATTTTGGATCTGTTGAAGTGAGCGATTTTGATATTCCTTCACATTTCAAGGCAATGTATGTGGGAACTTCAAATATTCCAATTTGTTTGAGACTGGCATGATCTGTTCTGGAAGGGAATATTGAGATTATTTGTGTCTTTCACATTACAGGAGCAAGTTTATTGAATTTGATCTCAAGCCAGTCTGCAAGAAGTGCTACGACAAGTTCCCCAATGAGCTGAAGAGAAGACAGAAGAAAGTAGAGACGACCAGCAAGAAGTACGGCAAGGCAGAGAGCAAGTAAACCTTCATCTTGAAGACGGGTTTTTCTTAGGACCTCAAGCTTCAGGGGTGGAGGTGGAGGTGGGGTACTTGAGAAGGTGATGGGGCTGTAAGGGGGTAGGGTAGAGAGGAGTGGGAGGGTAATAGGTGAAGGCAGAGAGGAAATATACCTTCATGGAGGTTAGGGCAAGTTAAGACTAGAGATCTTGAACTAGGGAATGGGGAATAGGGAACTAGGGATCTAGCGATCCTTACTTAGAAGGATTTGGAAAAGGTTGTCTAAATTCTGCAGTAAACAAAAAAATGGAGAAACCATTGACATTGCTTATAACGGGGTGTCCAAATTCAAAACGACACTGGAGTAGATGTGGGACTAGACTGATAGGATGGGGATGGATGAGGGCAGCAACTTTTTACTGCATTTGTTTGAAGATGACCATGAAATGGTACTGCGAACCAGAAGAAAAGAAACCTGCTATCAAATATGAATAACTTTGCCTAATCTGTTTTATGACACCACTTAAAAACAGTCAAGAAACTTATGGCAAGTAATGGAATTATACTTCACCAAAAACCGGGAAGGTCCAACTGCTATTTTCTTCTGACCTGTTCTTGTGTCATTTTCTATGAGAATAATAAAGGCTGTGAAAGGCCTTGTGTCTTCCAATTGTCAGTACCGATCGTTTTAGTAAGTTGTATGGAACAGTACCCAGGTGTAAATGGGCTGAAAGGAAAGTGTTATAGTAAGACAAAGATATTGCCTGAAACGAATGAGTATAGAAGTGAGAAATGTATGCCAACTAAAGACCACAAAATTATTTCATATTAACACAAATTTATCTCAGTAGTGACTAAAATAATTACGATGTTTTTTGCTTTTCTTAATACGACAAACTAATCATCTTATAAGTAAAGTTAACCTATGAAAATGTTAGTCATATTTTCTTCAGTTGTACCATAAGTTTGAGATGAAATTCTGAAAGAAATTTCATGTAGGTTGTTTATATGCATAGTTTTATTTAATATGTACATATACATAGCTGACAGCATTAACACCGCATGTTTCCTCATAGCTTGCTCTTGTACTGTTGGTTTATTTCTTTTATACTTGTATACTATGTAGACTTTTGCCAGGCGGATACCGTTCGTGGTATGTCCCACTCTCCTCTGTACTTAAAGTGTTTATGGTATAAGTCAATCATCTTGTTTTTATCCCCCAATTTTCTCATTTTGCCAAACTCAGTCTGAACAAAAGTCTGGCCCCAGTTTTGTAGAATGAAGTCGTGTCCGAATTTATGGCAGTGGCTATTGGGATTTTGTCTCCTGGTGTCCCGCATACGGTAAAATTAACATTGGCTAAAGGAAATTGATTCAAAAGGGGCGCTATCAGACGTGCCACACCGGAATGCAAAAACTTAAATGCTCCAACGTTGTCGTTGCAGCCAACGGCCACAGCTTTAATTCGGACACGACCCAAATGTTAATAATTATAATGTAACACAGAAGCTGAAAAATTGGTACATTGAACTTAAACAAAACTAAGAAAGAACGTTATCTCATAATGATGTACCTTATCAGCTTGTTTGACTAGTGTATTGTTGAAAACCAGACAATTGGAAAAACGAGTAATTTATTCAAATGTTGGATGCATATGAGTGCATTGTCGCAGAACATAATCAGGAGGTGAAAGCGAAAAGCCAGATTTCACCGAGTGATGATATTCTGCGACAATGCATGCGCGAACGAAACGCATTCAATACTTGTTTTATATACGTCAGTCACAGATCCTTGTATGAAAACAAATCACAATCAATACAAAATAGGCACGGAAACTCGTCCACCCCATACTCTGTAAATTCTATTTTCGTCCTCCGTGACACGACTTTGCCTCGTTTTGACGAACGGATCTCTTCAGAGTGACCATTTTACATTTAAACTGTTAAATTTGATTACATTTATCACTCAATACTATTTAGTTTATCTCTAGGATGACTTTACGTTATTACCTTTATCTATGCATGATGATGATATTGAATAAGACTTTTGTCAAGCAATCATAGAGGTTCTCCATTTACTATGCGAGTGTTGTGTTTCATGCTCTTTGTAGAACTGTAAAAGTGTCTGTGAGTTTGACATGGTTGTTTTTAGATGTTCCCCAAGAAAGTGACAGTGATGTGTCGCGCGATAGTGTTGAATTCGTATCCGGCGGCCATCTTGGATTTTGTGTTTTCAGCTCGTATTTAGGGTTTCAAATTATAATGATTTTTATTTATTCGTTTTTGTTTTTGTTTTTTGTTTTTTTTACATGCTAATTTTCAAATGTTCAGGCCGAGAAAAAAACTATAGTATTGTCAACCAGGCCCCCATCATTGCAACTCGGCCCAAAACGTTGGTTGCTTTTGGAAAATTTAACAGCCTAATACCAGAGTTTTAAAATGTTTTAAAATACAATTCTCCAAAATGGGATAAACTAAATTGTATAGTGCCCCAGTGGTGACCCCAGTAGTACAATGTAGTGACATGTTATTGAATATGTGAAAATAAAGGAGTTTGCGAAGCTTTTAAGCTTGTAGACAAGAGATACGGAGTTTATGGGGAAAACCCGGTGAAATGAACTTTTGTGGCTAGTTTCATACAAAAAAAATTCCCTCCAGAACTTACGGTAGGAAAATACGGAGGGGGTACCAACAAAGCCTGGTCCTGATGGTCTCTTATGTGCTTTTGTTTTATTTGTTGGTTTGTTTGTTGGGGTGTTTGTTTGTTTTTTGTTCTTTGGTTCGTTTGTTGTGTTTTTGTTTTTTTGTTTTTTTTGGGGGGGGGGTGTTTTATTTTTATGGGGGGGTCTCAGTTGGCACGCTAGCAGATTGCCCTAGTTTAACAAAATGCTAAGTTGTATGATAATTACCCGTAAAATGTTTCATGAAATTTACTTATTTCATTCACGCATGCGTACAGAGACTATTGGGTGGCAAAGGCCATAGAGTTGTGCATTATAGGCGCACAAATGCGTATCGTCACGCCACCATCAGCCCCATACAAACAATTCGCGATGTTCCCTCTTTTTGAGGCATAATAATTACGTATGAAGCTAAACCACGAACCACAGCCATGCACGTTCTATGGTAGCTGCCACTGGTTCAATGTGTCTCAGCTGGTAACCTGGCTTTTTTTTTTTTTTTTTTTACCCTACCCCTACCCCTAACCCTCGCCCTACCCATACCCCTACAGCTACCATAGAACGTGCATGGTGGTTGTGATTCGTGGTCGAGCTTCATTATGTAATGGCACGCGTATTGCAATCCATCTATTAGGCGTGGACGCAATTATCTCATTATTGCTTTGACACTTTAATACACATAATAAAGCACACATTTTAGCAGGGCCCTGCACTTGTACTGTCATCAAATCGATCTGGATAACGGGAAATTCTAACCATTATCAATCACCCCGTCCCTCCGTTTTAACAACTAAGTGCACATGGGGTCCATCTCATAACCCCCCCCCTCCCATACACCGATCATCACTCTAGATTTGCGAAGATGTTGTGCATACATAACCAGTGATAACGATCTATGTTCTAATAGAGTGAAGTTTTATGTTAGCAAACAATCAAATCTTTTGTTTTACAAAAGGCAAACGTCGTTGCCAAACGTCTTTTAAGTACTCTTGTGACCTCAACTGTCCAAAGGTTAATATTACGTATGTAACACAAACGTGTTTATGCGTGGAAGATAAATACGAACGACATTAACCAAACTTAAAGGTAAGGTTTAAAGTTAGCAGAGCATTGTGCTATAGCTAGCCTTCTAACTTTCAAGATATAAATCCTTACTGCAACCTTTACTTTCATTTAATTACAAAGAAAAAATACATAACGGCAACCACATTTTATAACTAAAAGTAAAAAAGCCGTGCACATATTATTTTTATATTTTGAGTGGATCTCCTCTGTCTATGTGACACGATGGAACTGTTGTGTCGTTAGTTAGTTGCCGAATGCTTAAGCCTCTATGAACAGGAGTAATAGTGTAAGGTGCTTTGACAGTTTTTGATTATTATTTCTTTCGGCAACACTAATAATGCATGTCAAAGTTGTTATTAAAACCGTTATCAATTATTGGATATAGATGTGCACTTTCTGCACAATTAAATCAATTATATCCCCACTTAGTCACTTAGTTTTGAGACGCAGTCAAAACACAGAACTAGACTCATGGACTGCAGACTTTGAATATATTAACCTGAACACCAAAAGGGATCTTCTATTCGTTGTAAACAAAAATGTTCTCCAGTATATTAAAGTCCAATTCAAGTGTGCACGTGCCCATGGGCAAAGCTTAACGCATGTGCTTCAGTAGAAACATTTCTACAATTTACAGTCTTTTTGTATTTATGTTGTATCTTTATTTTCATTTTTTTGTTGTCATCCACTCAATTTTGTATTTGTTTAATTAAAAAACAACTCAACAACATTTATTTTAATTTCGCAAAACTCATGCCATAAAAAAAATATGTTCACAAGATCAGAACACGCTAATGCGATATAATAGTAGGATGTGTACATTTTATAGAATGATTTACATTTAACAATGCTTAATTGTAGCTTAATCCTTCGTATATGTACTATATATTTTAGCCATTTCCATTGGAAACGATTAGGATTTTCGTCTTGGAATAGTACCTTCTATTTTGTAGATATCATACTATATGGTAACTTGAAAAAAAATTTCCTGGATATTTTCAAACTTTAGTTTAGTGAACACTACCTTTAACCTCTTGATCATTCTGGAAAGTATCAAAATAGATGAGTAAACAAAGTTCAGCAGATAACCCCGCTGTTGACCCAATAACCACCAGTAAAAGGGAAGTAGTTTTGTACTCCAACACAAGTGCTGAATTGGTTTCGATCAGCACAACTTAGTCAAGTCGCCCCGATCGTGGTCGATGCCAACCTGCCGTTAACATTGAATGATGAGCCGCAAAGTGTTGATCAGTGTTCTGGTGGTCGTCGTCATCGTAGCGTTCTTGGCCATTTTCCTGCCAGTGTATCTCACACAAAACAATGAAGCAGTTACACCACCAGAAAAGCTCACACCTGACCAGCAATACTACCAAGATGTTAAAGACGAAGACAGGTTAGTCTATACTCCCAAAAGCTCCCGGTCAGAATTGACCTGGATTCCGCGTCCCAGGGGGCCTGACCCATTTCTTGTTAGAACTGACCAAGAAAAAATGTTCAAATAATGGGATTTTAACAAGGATTCTGCATCAGTCTGTATTAATTTCTTGGTCATTTTGACACAGATTCAGAGTCATACATACCCAGAACTGGGTCAGGCCCAACGTGACCCGGATCCGGGTCAATTTTGACCCGGGAGTTTTTCGAGTGTAGTGTGTGTTTATCTCACGCTTAGTTTGCCTTTAGCGATAAATATTGAAATACAAGTCAGACTTACTCTATAGTATAAGAGTTCGAATAAATGTGAAGGTGTTATGAATGTTTGAAAAACGAAATCTATTTACTTTTAACTATATATGTTTGAAATAAAGGTTTACCCCGGTCATTTTCGGTTAAAACGCAGGCCAATAAACGGCCAATTTCAACGTCACGTTATTCTATTTTGCGAAAAAAATTGAAAGATCTTCAAAACAGTCATTCTATTTCACTTAGTCATGCGATTAAAAAAAATAGATAACCATTTAGTTTAACAATCCACTCGATCAGCATTCAAAGTCGCATTTCGCCGAAGTCTGATAGTTGCACATACTCTACCAATTTGGCTAAAAAGAACACCCCCCTCATAAATGAATGGAATAAAATGCTATATAAACTCACCGTGAAAAGTGAATGACAGTTTTCAACTGAAGAGGCAAAATCGCTTTAATACGAATGCATGAAAATGGTCTAGGTGTTTTGTTGACAAAGACCTGGAAATCTACACTAAGTTTGAACTGATTGATGACGGGAGCATCCCCCCTCCCCTCCCCCTCACGCTTCGTTTGATGCTTAATTATGTAGATTTGACTGCTACCCCGATCTTGACGTCACGCCCAGCAAGAAACTCTGTGAGGAACGAGGCTGCTTCTGGAAACCAGCGACTCTAGCCAAGGCTCCCGAATGTTTCTACCCATTGACCTATGGGTACCAGATGACACGGGTACCAGTAAATACTGACCTGGGTTGGGAGACTGACCTGAGCAGGTTAGAGGGCACGCCGAGCCGATACGGTAATGACGTCATGAAACTGAAATTGGAGGTCGAGTTTCAGACGGATTCTCGACTTCATTTTAAGGTAATTTTATTTATCTATTTTTCCCCAAATGGACCACTTCGCTTATCCAGACTTGTTTTTATTACATTGATTCGATTAGAGGAATTGCCATATTTAAAACTATATTTCTTGAGTCTAGAGTTACATGTTTCAAACAGTCAGTCTCAAAAACGTTGTTATTAATAGTATTATTATATCTTTCTGGTAATGAAACCAAGGTGCCTCATAAGTGAATCTAGTCAATGTAGCTTGAACGCCTGAGGAAACCTGTAAACAAGGTGCTTGCAATGAACTCTTACACGATAAAAATGTTCTGGCTTCTTGTACGGGATCTACGACTAATTATGTCCCATCTAAAGGACAACGCAATTAAGGTAAACTATCTTGCTCAAGGACACAAGTGTCACGACCAGGATTCGAACCCACATCTCTGCTGATCAGAAACACCAGAGCTTTAGTTCGGTGCTCGGTCACCATAGCTCAACCAATAGTGAGTAACAAGGGAATCGAGGAGTAAGTTCTGAAAAGTAAAAACTAAAGTTTTCATCAGCATTGTTTTATTCTGATGTTTCCATTTTCCTTTTGAACAGATAACGGACGCCGACTCAACTCGTTTGAAGTCCCTCTTGTTATTGACAAGCCCAACAAACAGCCGTCGAATCCTATGTACGAAGTTAGTTACAAAAGCAACCCGTTCAGCATCCAAGTCCGACGGAAGAGCACAGGTGTTCTTATGTAGGTCCCTTTTGTTTTCCAATAAACCCATTTACGTTTGACGATTTTGATTGGTTGCAATTGAATGATCTTTGCGACCTTATGAATTTGAATGATCTTATTTGATCAGTGATTGCTGAAATGTCGAAATTGAATAACTCCTTTTGACTGTTGAATGCTGATGCAACGGCGCATTCATTTCCAAACGAAATTAAAGTGATTTGTTTGTAGAAATTGACTGGGAAAACCTTTAATTTTCAACAAGAAATCTCTAATTATTTTAGTTTCAATGTCCTTTGTGACAATATGACTTTGTGACTTAATGTTCATTGAACACAGATTTGATTCTTCTGTTGGTGGATTAACCTATGAGGACCAGTTTCTTCAACTGTCCACCAGACTACCGTCCAAGTACGTGTATGGATTCGGGGAGCACAATCACCAGAGATTCCTGCACGATGTGGACTACAAGACGTGGACCATGTTTTCAAGGGACGTAGCACCTGTAGTGAGTTACTGCATAATGATCTTTGACACATTATTTTCATAAAGCTGTTTAATAGAGATGGGTTACCTGCAAAAGTGCAACAGTTATAATAATAAAACTGGCATTTATAGAGTTAAGTTATACTGCCACGGCGCTTTACAAGAACACATTATTTTAAGCGAAGGAAATAAATAAAGGCACACATAATGGGAAAAGGCAGTTGGTCCTAATAGCAATCAATGACTGAGTATGAAAGCCTTTGAGCAAGTTTCTTGAAAACTTCCAGTGACTCTGCAGAACGGATTTGACTTAGGGAGACAGTTCCAAAGATGCGGGGCATGATCACCTCGCAGCAGAGTGCATCTTCGGAACCACCGGGAGTGAACTGTCTGAACCCGAGCGAAGGCCAGGTCGTCCAGTACCTTGATGAGAGACAGTGGGTTTGCAGGGCAATGCTCACAGTTCGTGACTGGGTCTCTCTCTGCTAATTTGTGCTTAGCAAATAAAATACCATGTCGTTGTCACCGTAGCAACTTCTCAGCTCAGCAAGCAAATTTTCTCAGCACTGTGGTTTATTACTAGAAACTTGTTTTTAGCTTTCACAGTTTTATGACATCGGGCCGAGGGCCATCTTGGCGAGAATGGCATTGACGAAGTTGCCGATGATGTCAAAATGGCATTCGTTAAGATTGATGGAGTAGACCCGTACCCTTACTCATGTATAATTGCATACTCACTTTTTATTTGTAATTCGCATTTCACAGAAAGAAAAAGAGACTGTTTTCTTTCCAGGCTCGGTTTATTTGATTGGAAGAAACAATATTGATGCAACCTGATAAAAGACTATAAAACAAGTGGCACTTCTAAGCTGCAGTTTCATTCAACCAGAGAGAGGTGTTTATGATACGTTAATCAGTTGTAACTATCCCAGTCGTACTGCTCCTAATCCGTTCTTTTGATTCATCCAATTTGCTCAGGATGAGTGGAATCTGTACGGCCATCATCCATATCACATGTGTGTTGAAGACCGCGGTAACAACGCTCACAGCATCCTCTTCTTGAACAGTAACGCAATGGGTAAGATTAATTACAAGTTCAGAGTGATAAAATACAAATTTGAATAATGATAAAATGTGTACCTTTCTGTATAGAAATGGGGTCGTTTTACATTTTAACTTGAAATGTGTTAAACAATCTTTGTGTATCAATGTTTTGGCTTACAGGATTGTGTTAATTGAAAGAGTTGTGCTTGAGTGGTCCACTAATAACTGTGTTCCAACCTCATGTTGTCCGAAATATGTTGCTGTGAGGTTTCAAAAAAGAACCTCATATATTAGGATTGTTGTTATCTTCTTAGATATCACCCTGCAGCCTACACCCGCCCTGACTTACCGTACTATCGGAGGAGTTTTAGATTTCTACATATTCCTCGGACCAACCCCCGAGAATCTAGTATCGCAGTACACGGAGGTAGGACAAAATACCCGTATTATACAATCAACCCTCGTTATAAAGAGCACGTTATAAAGAGCATTTTTATAAAGAGAGTCTGCTTATAAAGAGTACATTCTGAAGTCCCAAATCTCAATTCTGCTTTGTGTTTCTTCGTTTCTTTGCTGTCCTCTTATATTAACAACATTCCTGTTATGAAGAGGTAAGCTGGCCAGTCCCAGCGATCTTGTAATAACGAGAGTCAACCGTAGCTGTTAACAAACATTTTACAGGTTAGACAAAAAAGAACATAATTTTTTTTAATGTTGAAGAGTTATGTTGACACCTCTTTCAATTATCAATAGAGGTGTATCCAATTGTTCAATTGACCTCATTTGTCTTTCTCTTTATAGGCAGTAGGTAGGCCAGCCATGCCGCCATATTGGGCACTGGGTTTCCAACTAAGCCGATGGAACTACAATTCCCTGGATCGTGTCAAACAGGTTGTCAAGGAAATGAGAGACGCCCAGATTCCTATGGTAACGAGATGAGTAAAGTCACTGGGAACAATGCAACCCTTCCTGGCTTAAAAGTCGAGAGAACTTGGTGTCTAACTTGAGATTTGATGATGTGTGATGGGAAGCTAGGTTTGCTGTAAACAAACCATTGCTTTTTGTGAATACTGTCCAACAGTGACATGTTTGTTCACAGACAACAGCTCAATTTTAAATTCCTCGGACTAAAGAATGCAGGTGCTTCTAGTTCAGGGGCTTTTATTAGTAACACTGCCTGTAGTCTGAGGGATTTAACACCAAACAATCTCTTTTGAACGAAAAGTCATTTCACCCAACGTTATTCAAAATTAACGTACACATGGCTGTGCGTATTATCTACGTGGTATATTATTCAATGTAGTTAATGATTACCATATTCTCTTTGCAGAGCCAATGCATCTTTAGGCGACCTATTGTCTCTTGTAGAAATGCCATTATAATCCACCGTAAAAACTCTTATCTGCGTTAACATACGTAGGACTACCTTTAAGTTTAACCTCACTAAGTATGATGAAAATTTCTTAATATTCGTGTTATTCCGTCTTCGTATTGTCAGGATGTTCAATATTGGTGACATTGACTACATGGATCGATACATGGATTTCACAGTGGACGAAACCAATTACGGCAAGCAAAATCTGTCAGACTTTGTGGATGATTTGCATGCCCATGGCCAACGGTACATTATTATACTGGTAAGGTCCGAGGGGGAAGTAAACAATTTCGGAGTTAACACAGTCAAAACAGGAAGATAACAACGACAACGAAAACTATTTTGACCACGGCATTGTTAATTAGTGGGACACATATAGGGGAAATTTCTGGGGAGGAATCGTGCCTTTGTGATACACGCATGGAATTTTGCATACAGTCAGAGTATATGCGAAATATGTTTTGCGATAGTGCATCGCAGATGTCTTTTTTTTTATATAAAGGTAGTATAAGATGCAATTACAAAAAAACCTTTAAAATTACCGCCATTGCTTGTTACTCTAAGTTTCCAAGTACAAATCTGCTATAGCCTTATAGTCAAATAACTTTTTCGCAATACACTCTGACTGAGTGCCAAATTTCATGATTGTATCATCAAAGGCACAATCCCATCGCCTATCTGCTGTATTAATTGGTGAGGTTCGCTAAAACAACGATGGCAATTTTGACCATGGTAATTTTGATGACGATCATGACAGGGCCTTCATAAATAATGTCGTTGAAAACGAAAATGACAACACTGACTTCGGGAATTATAAAAGTGATAATATTAACGTCGACGACGTTGACAACTAAGACCACTGCAGTCGTAATGGTGGCAAAGGGAGACTTTTGAACTCTAGATGGCAGCAGACATACCAGGTGAAATTCCACCGTTCACGTAGTTCTAAGCATGCGCACATTGCCGAGAACAATGGATTTACCTGGTAAGTCTACTGCCACTAGCTAGTAGCTAGCGTCCTAAAAGTCCCCCTATTTATGACAATGTCGTTAGGATGATGTAATGGAAGTAAGACGTGTGGAATACTGTTGTTTTACAGGATCATTGCATCGGTAAAGAGGTGGGTTACGAAGCGTATGACTCAGGAGTTACTCAGGACATCTTCATTAAAACACCAGAAGGGCAGGTCTTGGAAGGAGAGGTAACAATTTGCAACTTATTATTTTTATACAACGTTTGGTGTTAACATTTAACTTTACATACATGAAAGATGCTTGATCCGAGTATGGGGCCGATTTTACCACGAAAAATTAGAGAGCAATTTTAAAAAGGTATTTTGAGAAAGTTATACCTTTCTTTTAAAGCATCCCACGAACAAATTTGCATAATACATCTATTTTGTGAATTAGTTGTGATAAATGCAAATGGTTTGGTATGTTTTTTGTTTGAAACAGCATCATCTGTCAAAATTCGTTCAGGGATAACAATTATTTGAAATAAATTTTAGTCGGCGAAAATCAGGCCACCCAACTTTCAAGTCCAGCACTAAATGGTACTTGAAGGTAACACTGAAATTTTTGACTATCATTGAAATATTTTTTTTTAATCTTTGGACAATAAAATTATCCGGATCAAGAGAAAAGTTGTTGTTTTTTTAAATGACACCATAGATGTTTCAGACCAAAGAAAGTTGTCAAAATATAAAAATCATAAAATATTAAAATACAACATAATTTATAACTGCCGGTAGCTTTAGGCTACATTGTAAAAAAACAATCATTTAAACCAGAAATACACTCAACACAACTGGAGTAAAGTATCCAAAATCAATCAAAGAAACGATAAAAGCTGTTGGCTACAACATGAAAGAACAAACAGACCCATCAACCAAAAGACAGGCAACTAGAGAAGGCTATTAGTTGATCAAGAAAACGGTGCATAAATAAATTATCAAAGCGCCTAAGTTTCATAGAGGAATTTGAACAAACAAGTTTTTCGACACCCAACCCCCCCCCCCCGCCAAAAAAACACCAACAACAACAATAACAATAAATAAATAATGATTAAATAAATTAATAAATAAAGAAATAAAGAACTAAATAAATAAATAAATTAATAAAATAATGTTACCATCTCAAAAATGTTATGTAATTTATGTTGCTGATGATTGGATTTTATTGAAACTCAGTTATTTTTAAGGGTGTTTTTTGTGTAAATAAATGGCTCTTTATGTTCATCTTATTTCGTGATAAGGTATGGCCAGCAGTGAACGCCAGTGTATACCCTGATTTTACTGATCCAGACTCTACGTCGTGGTGGACAAAGTTATGCGACAGCTTCCATGACGAAATCTCCTATGACGCTCTATGGATTGTAAGTTGAGGATAATCCACTGATCATATTTACTGATGGTAAAAAAAGAAAAATATTCATGCCCTATAAAGCAAATGGGGGACACATAGAACAGTCTTTATTCCTACTGGTCTTACAATTCGATGGTTTCACTGGGGGAAAACATACAGTGAAGCATAACTACCAAAATGATTGTGACATGGGGAGGTCAAAGGTACTTCTGACAGGCAACCAGTAGTTCTAAAGGCCAGTATCTGGCGTTGTTCACGCGCCTGGAAGTGTGACGTCAGATTTTCGTGCTAACGGAAACATTGTTACTGATATTAACCACATGTCCTGAATCAGACACACTTGTGTCCTAGAGTGAAAACTTAATAATAATCAATTCTCTTCGGGATTAATGTGTGATTTGTTAGCTAAACAGGTCTTAGTTTGGTTGCCGGGAATGCATACCCCAAAGGAGTCAGTTGAGATCATTTCAGGAATGCATTTCGCGCGGTGATAAAGGTTGGAATACTATGTACAGCATTCAAATAGGATAGTAATTTATTTAGGGTGACCTGCTGTATATGTAGGGTCGATTCTTGGCTAATCATGTAACTGAGTATTTTCTAATCTACTTAATATTTAATTTAAAGGACATGAATGAGCCGTCGAACTTTGTAGCAGGGTCGCAAACTGGATGTGAGGAAAACACAATCAACAATCCCCCGTATATTCCAAGTAAGTGCGTATAACAAACTCTGAAAGCTTTTAATACACCGATAACCAGAACCATTTTGTGAACAGTTAAAGGGGCACATTACCTTCGGATTGGGCGCTTTGGGCTATAAATGCGTTTGTTTTGAAATGGATATGGTTGGAAAGATGTTTTAAAAGTAGAACGCAATGATTCACACAACTATCCCTCAATTGTGTGGTTTTCCTTCTACTTTGTGAACTAACATGGTCCGCCATTTTGTGGAACAAAATTGTTGACTCCACAAAAAGTAAAAGGAAAATCACATCAAACGCTTCAAAGCGCCCAATCCGAAGGCAATGTGTCTCTTTAATTATAATTTGTCATTCCCTGGCTGACACACAGTGTGTGTTAAAGGAATCTAAGTCGGCGTAAAACGTGCTTGTCAGGCAGCGGGATGAGTTTTTTGCATCTGACTGCCAGAGTCGAGCAAATCGCATCTGCATCACCGCTGCGTGTTTCAAAATGTGGCCATCGAAAAAAGTATGTTTATGAACGTGCACAAAGTTCTTGACAAAGCATAAACCAAATAAAAAATTAGAGAAGGGAGGTGACTTTTAAAATCTTCCGAAAACTAGATATGTAATTTCTGTTTGAAATATAATTTCTCCGCAATGTAATTCTGCAATACATTTTATGTTTTACCTCCTATTATCTTCACCTGCCAGACATTCTTGGTCGTATCATGCCCGACGGTAAACGTGGACTCTATGATAAAACAATATGCATGGATGCCAAGCAGCATTGGGGGAACCATTACGATGTGCACAGTCTGTACGGACACAGCATGTCTATTGCTACACACGAGTAAGTAAGAAAAATTGCACACAATTATTAATTTTCCCTTTCTTTGCCCCTAAATAGTAAAGGGACATAAAATGATGAAAACAAATTCACGTACCAAGAAATAATTTGGGCTCTTTATTTCTTGTGATCGAAATCATTTCGTGCTCACGCAATCATTTCGTGCACTCGAAACATTTCATTCTCACGAGGGCACAAAGTAATTTAATTTTAATGCACGAAATGATTTCGTCAAGAGCGCGAAATGATTTTTAACCCAAAATTATTATTTGTAGGTGAATTACTTTTCATCTTATATCCCTTGGAGGGGCTCCGTAAAAACTATTTTCCTTTAAAAAAAAATCCAACTCAATTTTAGAAAAGTTTGTAAAAAATAGTTTCTTCAAGTTGACAATCTACGCACACAAAAATCAAAATTTTGTAACAACCAATTTATGCAGCTAAATATGAAACAATGATTGATAATGATATGAATGTTGTCTTCATTTGTCCCGCAATTGTAGGGCACTGAAGACTGTTTTCCCAACCAAACGAAGTATGGTTCTTTCCCGTTCGACTTACGTTGGGAGCGGAGCGTACACCGGTCACTGGCTAGGGGACAATCAGAGCCAATGGCGGCAGATCCCGTGGAGTATTGTCGGTCAGTATGATGAATCTCCACCTAATGTCATGTAATGTTAAGCAGACTGCTTGGTACACTTCTTTGCTTAGCAAAACAATAAAGGGCAGCAGTCAACACAGTGTGAACTGTATGGCAACACAGCCGCTAAACCTTTTCTTTTTAAGCAACATTTGTCTGTACTCAGCAATTTGGGGGCTGATGTACTACCTTCGTGAAACAGGGTCCCGAAACGTCTTGCCTTTGATTCCAGCCAACAAAAAAGACACATTCATTATGTATCATAGGACCTACGGCTTTCCTCTTCTTGTAACGGTCCACATACATTACCACAATGTAAACATGTCCTTTGTGCCTTTAAAAGGCTAAGCAAAATTATGTTTGTAAAATGAAAAAATTTCGTCCCGAAAAAGATGCAAACATTTGCTATGTTGTCCGTTTCATTATTGGTATGGTTGGTTGTATACAGTGCCTATTTGCGAAGTTGTGCATTTAGTGCAAACGTTTTGATTGTTCGATGCCCATTATTAATTATTCCATTATGCAGCTTTGACCGAGCTCTGTGGTTACAGCGACAATGTTGAAGAATGGGTCTTTTCGCCACTTTCACAGCCGCAACTGCGGACTTACGGTTTCTTACATGTCCTTTTTTCTCCCTATAGGAATGCTGGAATTCAGTCTCTTCGGTTTTACATACGTAAGTTATTTTTTTTAAGGCAATGCATTTAAACATTTAGGCACAAACAAGACTTGCTCTTTAGCTCGGCTCAGATCAACCAAAGGTATTTACGACAGCATCAGTTTTAACCGTTTGGTGCTTTGTCCATCTCGGTCCATCCGAGAGCAATCGTGCATTGAAGCTCTGGCTTGACTTTCCACCAATTCATGATACTACGGTTTAAAAGCTCCACTGCAAACGAATGGAACCCAAGCATTAATTAGATACAAGACCACCGAGCTCACCCGTTAATGAAAGGTCAGTTCGTATCCTACGACTAGCAGCGGGCACCATATACCCGTTTAATACAAAGTTTCACAGTACGACGTTTTATAGTAATGCATTTTTGCCTATACGATTTGTCAGTTAGTAAAAGTACCACCTACGAAGACAGAAACTCCTCAAGTGGGCAAAGTTTATACTTTTTCAGACTGGTTCAGATATATGCGGCTTTTGGTATGCGACTACTTATGAGATGTGTCTACGATGGAGTCAAGTTGGTGCCTTCTACCCCTTTGCCAGGAACCACAATGGAAAAGGCTGGCTGGTAAGTTCCATCGTGTGTGTATGTTTGTGTGTGTTTGTGAGGATCGTGTTTACCCGTTGGAACCAAGGACTTTAATTAAAGGGATCCAGGTGTTTTGACAGAGCGGGGACGTCCTCGCTTCGCTTTCGTGTCCAAATCCAATGTGGACGTCGCTAAAACAAAACAGAGACACGTAAATCAAGTGCATGTTTTCGCATTGTTGTAGTACTTGGCACTCTGGAGTTTTGATGGTACCATTTTAATGGCACCATTTTATAGTACTCGTACTCCCTTTCGTACTCGGCAAGCCACATTTTCGTAAGTCCATACTCGATACTCGACTGAAAAATAATCTGTACTCAAAATCGCGTACTCGATACTCGATTGAAGTGTGCTCAACCACAGCTAATCGGACCAGAAACACTGTGGTGAACCCCTTCTTTAAAAGATAAGTGTACTGAGCTGTACGTGCATTACACAACACACGATACCAACGGCTTTGCATCCCTTCCGAAGGACAAAGACATATTGGTTAAGTGCCTTGCTAGAGGACACAAGTGTCAAGACTGGGACTCTAACCCACACCCTGCTGATCAGAAACACCAGAGCTTGAGTCCGGTGCGCTTGACTTCTGGGCCACGACACGCCACAAAAAACGTGATATGAATCCAACCATCCCCAAATGTGTACACGCTTAGCCTTGACTTATTTGAATTTCTGACTGTGGGGACAATATTGTTATAGTATATTCACCTACAACATCCTGCATTTCAAATCCGTGTGCAGCTTCTTTTTTTAAACTTTGCTGTGGTAATATTCATTTCCAGCCGCAACATCCAGCAGCATTTGATGCCGCATTCTCAGCCAACTCCAAAAAGGTCCTTGACATTCGCTACAAGCTCCTGCCGTTCCTGTACACGCTGTTCTACGAGGCTACAATGACGGGAACAACAGTTGCAAGGCCAATATTACATGAGTAAACCGATTTATGCGTATATCATTTTCTGAAAAAACGAGTAATAATTTTTCAAAGTTTCGTCAATTGTATAAAGTTAACTTGCTGATTTCTCAAAAATCTGGCCATTGCTTATTGAACATCTCCTTAAAATCCTTCCATTCTTATTAACACTATATTGCGCAGAGAGTTAACAAACCACCAACAAACATTCAACAGCAACAATGCAGTTGTGCTGTACACACAACTATTTGTTTACTGTGTGGATGCTGTCATAATACACCATGCAACATCGTTACACCTATCTTTCAAAACCATGTGAATTATATTTTCCGGTCGCAAGAGGGTTTTTAAAAAGTTCAAATAATGTATTTGTTTCCAGGTTTCCTGAGACTCTCGGAATGAACATAGACCGTCAATTTTTATGGGGCGCCTCGTTTCTAATCACGCCAGTGCTCGAAGAGGTAAGCATGGAGAGTCCGCCATTTTTGTTAACCGCATTATATATTTTAGGCACGATTCGAATTTCGAAACTGTGTGTAGTGACCGTGCGGTCTAGTTCACCAGACCCTCTGTGGTTGTCAGTAGCAACGTGTGGGTTCGAATCCCGGTCATGACACTTGTGCCCTTGAGCAAGGCACTTATAAACCATAATTGCTTCGTAAAAAGTTGGGAACGTACTGCACTCTGCGCTACCAGTCAAGCTCATATAGTGGATGATAGCCATGCTTACACCCTAAGGACTGTGAAGGGGGTATAATGGAAAGTGATTTCCTACTTTTTTGACATTTTTGTGCGTGAATTAATTTCTTGTATTGAACCCATATTTCTGCTGTTTTCCCAGGGAAAAACAACCGTAGAAGCCTACATTCCCAACGCACGTTGGTACGATTACTACGATTCCCCGGTAAGACTTGTGTTTGTTTCTCAAACAGATAATTGGGCGTTCACATTGGCTTCGTGGTTTCTTCCCTGTCTTTAGCTTTCACTTCCGTGCATGGGTTTTCCCAATTTGGGGTTTTGGCCTCCCACATCGACATTTCTTCATTGTCTTCTCTTCACAGTTATCTTCAGGCCTACATATCACAGTGCTCTAGTCACTATAATTGAGGGTCACTTGACTTCATTACCAGAAAGATATAAATAATAATAATAATAGTAATTCAGCCTACACACTCTTCGATATTGACGCTTAATACTCCATTCCATACTTTTCATTTCCTTAAAGAAATTTCCTTAAAAACTGATAGAAAGATTGATTGTGTTTCTTTTGGATGGTTGATATTCCTATACCAATACCAGGGCAGGGAGGTAGACCCTAGTGTACGCGGTACGACAGCTGTCCTGGACGCTGACTTGATGACGATTAATCTACACATCAGAGGTGGATATGTGATACCATTCCAGGAACCTGCGAATACTACTGTGTACAGGTAAGGTCACTCCCGGAACCTGTTAATAAGTATCGTTGTCTGTTTTTGAGGTTATTCTATAGGAACCTGTAACTACCACTGTGTAACATAACTTTAGATTTTCGAATTTGTGAAACAGTATGTGTATGTGAGCAATTTGAAGTCGACATAATGTCTCGAGTCCGTATACATTGTGTCTAGACATTGTATACACTCTAAAACTCCTGGGTCAGAATTTACCCGAATCCTGGGTTGCTTGAGGTCTGACAATTTCTAGGTCAATATGACACGGAATCTGTGTCAAAATGACCCATAAATAGGCTAAACGGACGCAGAATCAGAGTTAAATTGCTACTTTTACTTTGTTTCCGGGTCAGCTTAAACCAGACATGGGTCAGGCCCACTGGGATCCAGAATCCGTGTCAATTCTGACCCGTGTGTTTTTAGTCGGTGCACAGGGCGGTATCTTCTTCACCTTAACTGATTACATCTTCTCGAACCCATCTATTTCGCTGTGCATTGTTTGGAGTACTGAGCGAGACTGAGAATAATTGGTTCAAATACTCAATATAGCTTTGTAATTCACACGAATAACATATATATGCAAATCTTCAACTGTGTTGAATCTTTCTTCAGCCGTAGGAACCCGATGGGGCTGATTGTAGCTCTAGATGACAACGAATCAGCAAGTGGTAACCTTTTTTGGGACGACGGCGAATCTAGGGGTGAGTATAGTCTAAATAAATTGGCAACTCAACTCAAACATGGAAAGAGTTAATTGCGGCAGCTACTTTCCATTCATTGTAAAATAAATTCTGGTAAAGGAGTCATAATTAGATACCATAATTTCATTGGACAAAATTGGGAAAATTTGATATAGGCTAAATGGATGTCGCCATCAAAATTATTAGCATTATCTTATAAATATGATTGTTTTTAGATTTCCCTGTAATTGTTGTACTTAGCTGATGTTACCACAAAAATCAATATGAAACTATATGATAATGTAGTCACAATGTCATCAATTGTTGTTTCTCCTTTGGGCAGATTCTTTAGCCAACGGAGAATACGTTCTTACGGATTTCTCCGTAGAAAGTGTAAGCGGAAAGGTAAGAGAAGACAAAAGACACTTGTTACTCGGCGTTACACATTGTAAAGCCAACCATCCTTACGGGAAAAATGATATATATTTCTTCTCCTCTTTCCCCACCCCTCTTTTTTTTTAACGCACAACGCGTTGGGAAAAGACCGCCTGCGGTACGCGGAAGTTTTATCAAAATGGTCACAGTGAACCACTTAGGTGGGCAGAAAAGTTATTTTGATACGGCTCAAAGCCAAAACCAAAGTTTGTAAAAATTGCGTCAATTATTGGAATCTATCTAATATTGTATTGCATTAATAATGTAAACAAACTGCATTAATTAACTAAGTCAAGTTTAAGTATTCTCATTGTTGAGGTCTCAACAAGTAACGATTTCACTATAAGTGTTTGCTTTTTCTTTAGTGGACTCAAACGTATATTTACGACGGCAACCAAAATTTAACTTGTGTTACTTGTATTGGAAAGTCGATAACTGAGTCTTCTTGATTCTTCTTCTTTTTCGTTTAAAGGGAACCCTTGAGATTACCAAAAGTATCACCAATTATGACAACACATTGGCATTTGAGACTATACACGTGATGGGGTTAAAGAGTTTGCCAGCAACGGCTATGGCCAACGGTGTTCCGATACAAAGTCAGAACTTCCAGTTTGATGATACTAACAAGGTAACCAAAAGTTTCTGTTATTCTTTTAATTTAAAAAAAATTAATATCTCATTGACTTATGTCAATTTTAAACTTTTGAAAGGTTTTCTCGTGAATACAACAACATTCTATTATGTTAAAGTTAACGACATAAATACTTACAAAAGTCATTCTTTAGTACATTTACTGTTACTAGTTAACAGCCCGCCATCAATAGCCTGTCCACGGAGCGGATGTGATAATTTGAATGTATCGGTTTGTTTATTTAACAGATGCTTACGCTGACAGGACTAAATCTGGGGATAACCAATTCACACACCGTACAGTGGGAAGAATAAAGACAAGAAGATGACTTTTAAGAAGATAAAAATATTACATGTGTTGAAAGGTTTTACAAAATACAACTGCCCATTAACAACACCAAATAAAGACTTATTGTAAAGCACTTAGATACGTCACGCAGTGACGCTCACGTCACATGAACCCTCTCAACTGTAGAAACTAGACCTTTCTTTTGCAACGTCACAGACGGTTGGCAAAAGTGCGGGTGGTTTTCCACTGTGCACAGCCGGCCACAATCATGGGTACACATTTTGTTTGTGTCCATGAACAACAGTTTGAAAGCCAGTGATGTAACACTAAAGTAATTTCAATGTTGCTTGCAAATTAATTAACCAGCGCTGTGTGAATGAAGAGTAGAAAGTATACTTGAGTTTGTCGAATACAAGATCTGCAAAGAGTTACTCAATATTTATGTGTTCTTCATTTGGTGTCTTTGTAACAAAAAGTGTACCCATGATTGTGGCTGTGCACCACTGCAAAATATACAACCGTTTATTATTTGACCAATAATGCTATTAAATTCATACCCATATTAGTGTTCAATATTGTTAACTAAAACTTAATATCAAAAATCAAGGGTAAACTTATTCTTCGTAAACAAAGTTGCAATGTTTTGCCAAGCCAGTTTATACAATTTAGCTACACTCACCTTCCGTACAAAATGGTGGTAAACAAAAGAAATGTCTTAACAGTCCGAGCTGCTAAGTTGGTAGCGCACCAAGCTAAGGCATTCACAAGTATGCCCAATGTATGCCCTCATGTTCACATTTACTCGTGGGTGAAAAGAAGCAAGTGTTTTGCCCAAGGACACAAAATGTCTTGACTAGGATTCTTACCTACACCCTATATTGACTTCGCCTCCAGAACTTGAGTCCGGTGCACTAGACAGATGAGCCACGACCCGCCACATTTAACGCATTATTGTTGAATATAACTGAAACAATGAATAAGTGTTTAATTAAAAGTGAGGCCTAATGTGCTTAGTTCTAATATATCTAATGTCAGTTTCATTTTGAGTGAAATTTGTAGCATATCTGCTATTCAGTGCAACCCATACTTCTCATACCAATCGAATAAAAGTCAACAATTTGCAAAACTTTACTGTTTTCCGTATAATTCTTCTACATAATAATACATTTTGGCGTGTTGTCGTTTATCACCTTTATTTTACAATCATTCATTAAAGATGGACAACATTTGTAAAGTACAATTTCATTGTATGGGATGGGCAAACGTATCGTTAACGTTAATGCTCAGTCCATGCTCAGTCCCATCAGGCATCACACTCACACTGAAAGCACTGCACGCATGACGTACTTCCTGAACAAGAATCTGTGCAAGCTGATTAGCCCATCCCAGCGGTCCTGGATAGGCCGCTGGGGCCGAGCGAAGTCAAAGAGTTGTATAGACACCGTTGGTAGCGCCCTTTCGATGGCTCCCTCAATAATTGTCCTTTTGCAAACAGATTGCCACTATACAACAATAAGCATAAATTGGAGGAAATGATATGCATGATGGACCAAGTATCCACTTGTGTTGTCTATACAGTCTAGATCTACTGATGAATAAATATCACGAATAATATTAATTCTGGCCCAATATCTCATATGAAGTTGTTAAGTCCCTTAACACAGGAAAAGTGCTACACGTTATTAACACTTCAGCAGTAGACAGTGCACGTCTCGCACGTATTCGAACTTCCGGACCAACTTGGTCCCAGCCGTATTGAGTATGGCGTTTCAAATACTTTAGTTTAACCATATTATAGCTCCATGGTTTAACGTAGTTTGTAGCTTTACAAATTATATCATTTTAACGTTGTGAAAGAAAAATTTTCCATGAAATATATTAAAATAAAGAAAAATTCAACAAATCAACAAAGAAAACCCGATAATAAGATTTGACCTCCGGTTCCGGTTACTAGTAACAGTAAACAATTAAGAAGTTTGCCCAACTGGCGTTAATGTTATCATTATAGCACATATTCGGGCGGGATTGGCAAATGGGGTTTGTAAAAAGTAAGCATTCTGGTACCAAGTTGTTTTGAGGGTTTTTTCATTGACTTTAACAAATTATTTGTATTATATAAAACTCGAAATTGTATGATGACAAATTGCTATAAGTATCTTTATTTTCAAGAATTTTAACAATAATTTGGTAAGAAGATTTGTTAAAAAATAATATAGTAGTTCCAGTTGTTTTCTCGTTTTCGATACGTGCGAGACTTGCATGGCATATTTTTACCGTTAAATCGGGTGATGCATCTTTAAATGCTAATTACAGATTGATAATTATCGAAAAGAAAACCGATTCAGTTCCAATCTGAAAGCTGACTGGTCATAAAGTGTAAACCAAGGGGACCATGGTGTATCATTTCCAATCCTCCATAAAAGGTTTCGTCTGAGATACTGTCAAATTTTGGAAAATTTGCAGCCCCAAATATTAACACTGCTTTCTTTCGATTTCCGCATATAAACACAAGTGGGGCCAATATTATAACATCATCTCAATCCTTGACAAAACGTATAGTGTTTTTCAGTTTGTAGTTTTCTGGGTTGTTTGTTTGTATTTGTTTGTATGTTGGTTGGTTGGTTGGTTGTTTGTTTCGTGTTGTTGTTGTTGTTGGAGTTTTTTTCTTCATAAAAAGCGGATCACTGGATATAATGAACATTTTACAGAGTGGTTGTACTGTGATGTGTTTATTGAAAACTAAAGGATTAAAATTCACTCTTCCAAAAGGCAATGTTGGAACATACCTTTACTTAAGTTTCTATACAAAGCAATAGTGTATGTCCTTATACCTGTTGGTCTACATAACATTTTGTTAGTCATATACCTGTTTGGCCTACGAATATTAGTCACAATTTGTTATAATCGTCATACTATATAATACTATAGGTGTACAACACTAGACAGTGGCAAGTACAAAATCTAATAAACGAAAACAAACATCAACACCTACAAAAATATGCCCCACGCTATGTGCTAATCATTAACGAATCCCTGCATTTTTGCTTCATTGAATCACTACACGGTTTAGCGTTGTATCAATAGTCTGCGCGATCGCGGTGAATGGTACTGCCTTGCCCATAAATACGTAGACTTTGGACCGTCGAGTTACCAATTAATGAAAACTATAATAGAGACTTATCTCATATCTGCAAAATAACCGCCATTGCCGGCAGCCATTTTGAAAATATTAACATAGCTCAGAATGTTTCCCTAAAGCTTGAGTTTGGAATAAACTATAACTAGACACAGAATAAGATGACCTGCTCAAAACAAGACTAGGCTATATTTACAAGTACGCTTAGCACACGGTAAGGAACGCTACAAATTTTGAAGTGAAATCGGTGGAAGAAAAGAGGTTTTTGTGTGTGTGTGATTGGACGCACCCTTTCTGTTGAACCGTTTAAACGACCATACAGCAGATATGGCGCTGAAGGGACCACTGATTGTAGGACTGTGTGTATTCCTCGGGTGCATGTTCCTCGTGATTCTACCCTCGTTGATTGCCACAGCACGGCCGTACTCTAACTGGCGATTCAAGGAGGTACAGTGTGAGTACAGCGCCCAGAATGAAGAAAACAACCGACTTGATTGCTTCCCGGAGCTGAAGATGCCCACCGAGAGGGAGTGCCAGGCTAGGGGGTGCTGCTACGTGGATGTGACCGTCAACCGAGAGGGTATTGTTCCAGAATGTTACTTGCCAAGAGGAGTTGGCTATGAGGTAAGACACTCTTGTTACCACTTGCTGTTTTTTATTAGTTCGACTTAAAGATTTATATTATTTTAAGCTCACTACATGTCAAATTTACACAAATAGCAATTGTACTGAGATACATTTCAACTGAAGTACAGTCAAAAAGGAAAACTTAATCCACATGCACAAATCACGAAACATAAACAGCCGTCGGATTGCTTTCTCTAAAAATCGAACACTCTATGATGATAAATTTACTGGTTGGCATGTTGTTTGATTGTTTCCCCTTCTTCTTCTTAACAGTAGGCACTTATTAGAGAGTGTGTTTAAGAATTGTACATACTATTGAAACCTTCTGTAAACTTGCATTTGTAATCTGACCAGTCTGTGAGCTGCTTTAAACAGAAAACTTTGCAAATATTCTGCAAACAAGCATTATGAAGAAAACCAGTCAAGGACAGAACGTGTATTTTGGCTGATAACTTCATTGGCAACATTTTGTGTACTTACTATAGCTGTTTTAGCACAAATATGGGTCATACTTGTTATGCTTGAACCGCTCTGACATTGGGCCCTGTGGAGCTGTTTTCCAAAATCCATTAAAATATTCCACTCTATGTTGGAGACAAAATAGAGACATTTTATTTGGGGACATCATGCTGAGACCTTCATCCTGCAGTAAAATCAAGCTATAGTATGGGCCACAGGAACAAATTCGCGAACTTCTAGCAAAACCATGGAATGGGTTTGGTTTTTTTTTAATGGTTTCGAGTAAAAAAAACGAAAATCGAATTATGTACGAAATGCGATACGTGTTGTAATATGATAGGCTGTTCACCTATAAACAATCAAGTTCTTATTCCCCTTAACAGGTAATGGGAAATCCACAGCTCCTTACGTCAGGGTACGAGTTGTATCTTCAGAGGATCAAAACTCCAAGGTTCTTTTACAGGGAGGCAGAGAACCTCGTGGTGCATGTAGACGAGCAGGCAGAGAATAGACTCCACGTTAAGGTGTTGTAAAAAAAAAATACATTTACTGGGAACTCAATGTGTTATTTAGTATAAGTCCATGTGTTCAAACGCTTGACCTGTTCGAAAAATAGTTGAATACCGATGAGGTCAGGACTAGTTCCGAAAGGGTGGGATTGTACTCACAGAAATGCAATGTAACCAAACTGAGGCTCGAAGGAAACACAGTCTGGTCCCTTTACATGAAATGAGTATAAGAACTATCATTGTCACTCTATATAGGCCTACAGGAAACCTGTCGAAGATGACCAATGATCCGACATACATACGCTGCCAATTTGTTTACATAAGCGTTCCACGACAATTCCTGGCAGCCAGATACAACACTGTGAATATTGGAGTGTGTAAAGCAATCTCAGCATAGATTAATGAACTGTGAAATAAATCAATAATAATAAAAGCTTATGAAATACTGAGATTCGCCCAGTTTCTTCATTAGAAGTTAGATACCTTACTTGTAGTTGTATGCCAATCCGGGTAACCCCCATTTGCTTTGACCTACACAGATCTCTGAATACCATTACGTCAATTACCAAGACTGGAAGTTCCCCGTGGAAATGGACCGATTGTGGGAGCCTCGCTATGAAGTTCCTATTGAAGTCACGAAACCCGCCAGACAGTCTGCGTGGAAAGACTACATTTTTAACTACACCACCAGCCCGTTCACTATGCAGCTAACCAGGCGTATAAGTAACCGCTTTAACATGTAAGAGGGAAGTACAATTTATTCAAGGCCAAGAAAATTGCCGAAATTTGAAGACAATCCTGAAATGAATATTCTGTAATTCCTTTTCAACATCTATTTTTAAGATGGTCCATCACAAGACCATTGATGTTTGGTTTCTAAAATAAGAGCAGGAAAGGAAGTTAATAAGAAGGGTTATTTTCATAGTCTGATCTGAACAGATAAGTTTCTAGAGACTATTATAGAAGCTTCAGATATCGTTTTCGGCGCCTCGGAATATGTTTGATCATAGATAGATGGCACTCTAAAACTTTGAAATTATTATCAATATTTTTTTATTATGGGATTTCTTCTTATGATTGATTTCTCGTTAACAGGATTGACACGTCACTGGGAGCCCTGGTGTTTGAGGATCAATTCTTGCAGATCACGATGAAGTTGCCTAACTCCGTACTCTACGGCTTCGGGGAGCATAAGAAAAAGCGGCTGCGTCACGTCATGAACTGGCGAAATATAGGCATGTTTAGTGCCCCCGGACATGTGGATGACGAAACGGTGAGTAATTAAATATAACAAACAATAATTATAACCGAGAAATACAATGAGCCATATATTCCAAAACAAAATGTGTTTATAAGCGCTACACTCAACTGTGCACCGATGGGCAAAGAGTTACTTTCCACCCCAAAGCGTGTGAAGAAACTACAGTTTTTAAAGGTAGGGTCATCGTTTGGTTTTTGTCAAAGTAATGCTGGTTTATAGACAAAACTATCGAGAAAGATACAATAAAAGTCACCTTCTTGAGAAAACATGGAAAAACTGTCATCTTATTTTCACCAAGAAAATCGAATCCATCCACGTTTAGCGAGGTGACAGTGATGTTTGGTGACCCCCTACCCTACCCCGAACTAAACAAAGAAAAAACAGCAACTGTTAACGAATAAACGGTGAAATTATCAACATAAAAACAAATTTAAAGAAGAGAGAAGAGAGGGGGAAAGAAATGTACAGTAAATTTACAAGAATTTTTGTTTTACAGCAAGAGAATGCCAATCTGTATGGCCACCATCCATTCTTTATGAATATCGACGACGATGGAAATGCGTTTGGAGTCTATTTCCACAACAGTAACGCTATGGGTAAGTATACAACCATTAAATACTAAGGCCTACTGGTTGCGAATCTGTTGATGGTAAGTTAGACCATTATAGTGTAGTGCGACAGATTACTATGAGAAGATCTGAAGAGTAATAAATTGGCACTGTATGAGTGTACTGCTCAGTTTGGATGTATACACATAGATTTACCCAAACCTATATGTGTCCACGTAATGTGTCCACCATATCTCAAAAATACTAATGCAGACGCCTTGATAGATGATGCTGTTTGGCGACCGTCAGTTTTGCTGATATAACACTGAATTTTTGACTAGAATAAAGGCCTATAATGCATTTTAACACACATAAAATCAAATAATTCCACTAAATACTTAATTTCGATGATCCTTATAAGAAGATAAACTGCTACTCCAATAGTTGACTTACATGCTTCGTCTGATCCTCCAGTTGTGTGTAATTCTTTCCAGTTACGAAATTGTTCCGAAAAAATATATATATATATATTTTTACAACAATTGACTCTTTTCCCTAGATGTACATTTAACGCCAATGCCCGCAGTTACCTGGAGGACAACGGGTGGCATTTTGGATTTCTACATCTTCACCGGACCAACGCCACAGCAGGTCATCCAACAATATCAGGAGGTAAGAATGTATACTGCCTTGACTTTTATTAATAAAGCAGATATGAATTAATTACATAAAGAAATGATAAGTTGCGGTAAAAAAAAAAGCAAACGATTTATTTAAATCTTAGAAGTTAAGATTATGGGAAGCTAATCATCTTTACTTTGTAGCTAAATTGCGAATGACGCGGCTATGCAACGTGGTCGCACCGCAGGCATGCAATGTGTGCCTTTGGCAGCCAAACACATAGACCCGTGACAACGGAGCACAGCCTGAGATCGAAAGTGTTTGATTTTTTTCCAGAGGGGGAAAACCGGAGGGCCCGGAGAAAAACCCTCGTGGCATAGGAGAGTACCAACGTACAACTCTACTCACATATAGCCTTAGCCGAGAATCGAACCAGGACCATGGTGGTAAAAGGCGCTTTCAGCACTAGCTATACCCATGCCACACACCCTAAGTTCTGTTTGAAATCGTTATAAACAGTTCTCGGAAACATGACTAACTTTAATATTAATATTAATGTCATTGTTTCATGCAGGTGATTGGGCGCCCTGAGATTCCGCCTTACTGGGCGCTTGGCTTACATCTGGGAATGGAAACATTCCAAAATGCGGATGCCTTAGAAAAATTTGTGGAGGAGAACATCAACGCTGGAGTGCCTTTTGTAAGCTATCCACGAAATATGTAAAATGAATACCGGTACAGCTTACTGAAGTGGTGATATGTTAAGTCCCCTATCAATGTTTGTTAGGTCGGGGCTTTTGTTTAGATTATTTCAATAACTGACGTTGGGAATTCAAAATTAATACTATTCAATTTATTTCACACTTCTTAAAAGTTACAAGATTGTCGTGAGGAAGATGTAAAGACGCAAAACTTTACAATTTTGGGAGCAAAATACTGTGGCGAAATTACAATGACATTGATAATAACGACAACAGAACTAATTTGATAGTAGGGTAGAACACTGTGAGTCCCATAATTATAATTTGGTTTTACCTATTCACCGATGTGTATTAAGCACTATATACTCAGTACTTTCCCGAGTTTTGTCCAAAAAATCCACATGCATATCACTTGGGTAGGATTCGACTACCACGACCTGGCTGGCTCAGTGAGAGATCGCCAACATAAGGCAAGATGGCTCAGTTGGTAGCACCGGCACGTTAATCCGGAGGTCTTAGGTTCAAGTCCCTCTCGATAGTCAAGTTTTCTTTGTTTCGAAGTAGCCTTTACCCAGTCAGTTTCCCTTTTGGTTTATTACTTTATAAACTTAAATGGGCTCAGACCAACACATCATGCATCGACACAGTAGAAGAGAGAGACTTAATATCGAAACTTTACTGTTAAGTGCATTTGCAACGACGTTGACAAGAGTTGTACAGATAATGTTACTGTTGGTTTAGTAATAGTATATAATCATATTTTAAATGCTTTCTTTATTAGGATGTGGTTTTCAGTGGAATGGACTACCAGGACTATTACCTAACCTTCACTCACAACGAAGAGAAGGTCAGGAAAGCATTCATCGAGGATCTGCACAAGAAATATATGAAATACGCTATTCATTTGGTAGGTATTACTGTGATGAAATATGTTGGGGTTTTTTTTTGGGGGGGGGGTTGAGGGGGGTTTGAGGGGGGTTTAAGCGTTACTTACGAAGTGTGGACCTGAGAACAAAAGAAGTCACATTAATGTAAAGACTTGAAACACTATGTGGACTTACACACGTCCACACCGTTTATTTACAGCAAACAAAATCACAATAAAAACCTTTATCAGACCTTTTGACATAACATTTTTTTTCCATGACAGACCCCAGCTTTAAGCAGCCACCAGCCAGAGCCAAAGTTCAACTATTATCCATTTTACTATGCCGAGAAGCATGGTCTACTGGTGAACAGATCGGACAAGCTAACACCTGCATTTGGTGTGGTGAGTACAAGTTACGGTTCAACTTTTTAAACTGAAAGTGTCCTTTTTATAAACTTTTAAAAGTACTAGTTTTGTCTTAAGAAAGTTGTTTGAAGTCTAGAATATTGTTCCCCAGCACTCGTCCCTTATGGCGATTTTCCAAATTGAAACAAGCTCGTTATGAATGGGTTTTACGCATCGTTTTGTCCGCGGCACGCATCAATTATGGCCGACATTGTTGTCAACACATCAGTTCAGACATAACTGATCGGGCACAGTAGTCAAAAATCGGTCCTGTAGGGTACAATGGTCCGTTTCAGACAAATAATCCTGACAAATTAAATAATTGTTTTAATTTGTTAGACACTTAAAAACCTTAAATTATTTTTTGTTTATACTTGACTTGTCTTCAGAGTTGGCACGGCGAGACGGCTTTCATGGACTTCACACATGAATTTGCCAAGGTTCATTGGGCGGCATTTGCTGAATGGTTCCACGCAAAGTTGCCCTTCGATGGAATTATTATGGTTAGTTTGTACTCATTCATCTTTCATTCTAAATCAGGTCATTTTTCCATGAATGTTTAAGTGGAAATCTTTTCGCTTAAAATTACTATAACTGGCATAATTCCCCCTAGTTGTTTGAAGCCTAATTTCATAATGCTGTTAACACCAACACCATGCTTAGCGGTAGCAGAAACAAATTACTGGCCAAAATACTGTGACTGGTTCTATGCCTAATTTTCTTAGAAGGTAGTTTTGCTTACCAGTATTTGCTGCTCAACAGCTTTTTGTCATTGGGCTCTGTTTCCTTGACACTTAATAAAGCAAATACACATTCACGGTGCTATTAACTCCTGCAGGGACCAATTATAAGGGCTGACAATTTTGCTAAACACAAAAAATCCTCGCTTAGCAAAATAAAATGGTTCATCAGCCAAAATAACGTTACCTATACGTTGCTTGTGCCAGATTTCTTGTTAATTTGTGTACAGCTGGTAAATTGTGTTAGCACATTTTCTGCTTTACTGTTGATCCCAGCATGAGTCCAGTTGTTGTCAGGAAGAAAATAACATTATACCGACCGAAATATTTAGTTCCTACACCACCAGTTCATCTCAGAACCGCCACGCAAGTTTTAAACAGAGAGGAGTTTTTGATATTGTTTCCGCATTTTGAAAAGTTTCAAGTCCAGCTGTGAGGACTTGTAATTTTTATGTTTGAGATCAACTTTTCTATGATTTTTCTGATTTGGTTATAGACTGAGAATGAGCCCGCCAACTTTGTAAACGGAGCTCGCTCTGGGTGTGACCTCGACAGCAAGTGGAACAATCCTCCTTACAACCCGAGTGAGTCATTTCTTTTTACTAAACTTCTAAACGAAAAACTAAACAAAGTGTTTTAAAAAAAGAAGGGGCTCCAAAGTCAAACTCAGTTTTGTGATCCACTCATTTTGATAGAGTCCTTATGAAAATGGAAACAAAGTTTCTAATTGAAAGTTAAAATGGTGTAAAATGCCCCCTCAAGTAAACAATTTTGTTTTCAACATTGAAAACCATTGGATGACGTCACATTTTCAATTATATTTCATTATCATTTCAAGTTTTTTTGATTGGTCAGTTAACAGTAATTCATTCATAAACTCAATGTTGTATGTGTGTGTGTGGCAGGATATTATGTCCCCCTGAGTTTCTGTGGTCCCCCCCCCATCCCGTATGGCGATCATTTGTGTATACATTTCGTCTGATAGCGCCTTCGTTAGAATCAACTTTCTTCAACTCATGTTAATTTACCGAGTGGGGGGACAGACACCGGGGGACACACACTGGGGGACAAAATCCCCAATATCACCGGCAGTGCATGTAAAGCAATCAACATTCATCCACAAAATTATTACCCAATTGTTTCCATGCTTGTGTGTTGACCAGCTACATTCACGTCTTGACTTATATTAACATCATTGTGTTTTGGCTCCACAGAGCTGAAGACCTCTATGCTTTTTCGCGAAACGTTGTGTATGGACAGCCAAATGGCTAAGGGCATCAACTACAATCTTCACAGTCTCTACGGACACTTCTCTGCCGAAGCCAGCAACTAGTAAGTCTTGTATAGTGGTAAAAAAAAACCTGCACTGTAGGCATCCGGGTCAGAGTTGACCAGGGCTCGATTTCACGAAGAGTTAATATTGATCTTAAGTGAAAATCCATCGTAGTTGCTTAGCAACGAGTGATGTCACAATACAAATCCCTATAGTAATATTGATAACTCATCTTAAGATGAATCTTAGTGTTTTGTGAAATCGACCCCTGGATCCTGGGTCTGACCCATTTCTGGGTCAGACTGACTCGGTTATGGGTCAAGCTGATCCAGTTCTGGGTAAGACCGACCCGAAAACTGGTTAAAAGGGGGACTTTGATTCAGATTCTGCATCAGTTTGACACATGCCTGGGTCTGGCCTCCTGTGACCAGGAGTCTGGGTCAATTCTGACCCAGGAGTTTTTAGCGTGTGTTCAATTCAGGACACATCAAACTGTTTCATCGTAATGAATATGGCGTTGATTAACAGCTTACAACATATGCCCCCCCCCCAATAAAAAATAAATACAAATCAAAATGGCAAAGGAAGTGTATTTATAAAACAACAATAATAGTGGCTTCTTATATAGAATTGTTAAAAAAACAAGTAGCATTAATTTATTGTTACAGCGCTGGTAGCTTACTGTATAACAACAAGCGGGCCATGACTCTTACCAGGGCATCGTTCGCTGGTACTGGACAATTTGCTGGTCACTTCCTTGGGAAGAACAAGGCGACATGGGAAGACATGTACCAATCCTTGATAGGTGAGTTAGAGACAAAGTACATGACTGATAATCGAGTACAAATTGATACGGAAGTAAACTTGTGAAGAGGAGCAGAGTACTGTTCGAAGCGTCGAGACCACAACAACGGCTATTTTCAGAGCCAACACTCCTCCCCAAAAAAATTTACACCTGGTTGTACCCACAAGTTTTCCATTAATAAAACTTGTTTTGTTTAATGTGAGGCCTGCTCGTCATTTCATACCTGTATCTGCTCTCTCTCTCTCTCTCTCTTTTGCAGCAATCAAAATCAAGTTGGTTATACTTATACGGTGTTTTAGAAGTATAAGATGGGAATGAATTTACTCTTCAAAAAACCTATGATGTGTTTGTCCCCTTGAGCTATCGATGCATGCACAAGAAAATTGGTAGCAATTGTTTGGAAATAATGTGTCCGAAATTGATGGGAATTTTAAAGTAGGGTCTCAAAGCTATTCTCTTTCAAAGCTACAGATTTTTCCCGGCCAGTTTCAACAAAAAACACCCCGCCTATATTCAATCTCGTACGAAAATGAATTCTCCGTTGGTCAATTAAATCATCATAAATGCACAAAGTCACAACGATCATTCAATTTCGCAAAAGCAAACAGCATTTACTTTCGACAATTTAAAATTTCAACTGAAGAATGGTGAATGGTAGTCTTGAATGCATATAAATGAAACAGAATGACTGGAACGAACCTGAATGAAATCATGTGTGCACGAAAACGACATTGAATGCAATAGTAGCTCAAAACAGAAACCCTAGTTTGAATGAATTAGGGAAACTTGCGTGAATTCAAATCCGTGCACGGATGATAATGAAAATGAAAAATTGTTTGCTAAAATTGAACGGGAAAACTTATATAAGGCCTCGACACAAGAATTTTTACCAAAAAAATAAACACAAAAAATTAGTTAGTGGCCTGACGTTTCGACCCTAGCAGAGTCTTTCTCGAAGGCTAAATGACAAGACAACACACATACATGCATACAAGGGGACAAAATCAGTCAAGTGGAAAAACATGAATAGAGAGAGTGGAGAGAGAAAAGCAAGAAGCATTCTTTTTTCTCTCTCTCCACTCTCTCTATTCATGTTTTTCCACTTGACTGCTTTTGTCCCCCTTGTATGCATGTATGTGTGTTGTCTTGTCATTTAGCCTTCGAGAAAGACTCTGCTAGGGTCGAAACGTCAGGCCACTAACTAATTTTTTGCATTTATACTACAGGTCCTTTTGGTTGGTAAGCAGTTTGCAACAGCTAATTCTAATTTCTCAAAAAAATAAACAAAGAAAGGCAACCAAGAAAAGGGACACTAGGGTGGCATAACAATTTTAGAAATTCTATAACAGTGTATTACTATACCCAAACACCCGTGGTTAATACTCATGCACACAAGAAGAACCATTCATTTCATTTGTGTAAATCAGTAAATGACATGATTAAAAAACAGCTTTTATGAAAATGTGTAATTTCAATACATTATTTCATTTCAGGAGTTGACGATTTTAACATGTTCGGCATTCCTTTTGTAAGTTCATTTGCTTTTTATACTCATGTAAATTTACGATAGAAGCCACAGTGTCCACCCAAAATAACGTGGAATTTAAGTATAAAGGTCATCATGTCTTGAGTTGTGGTTAGAATAGACATTTAATTACCAATGGTCAAGTATACACAAAACTACAAGTTACATCATTGTTGTGGAAAACCATGTATAGTTCTATGTGTAGTTCATATGGTTATTTTCCCACAATGCAATGTTACCGGGTACATTGGGGGGGGGTTACGAGTTTTCGATTCAAGCTATCGGCCAAATTCTTACATCTTTATGGAGATTTTTTTCATTTTTTGCCATTTTCAAAAAAACAGTCTTAAATTGATATAGTTACTGCTGGAGTTCTTTGAGTCTCACTTATTATTTCTTGTCTGTGTGTAAACAGACTGGTGCCGATATCTGTGGTACTACCGGTGAGGTGGCGGTAGACTCGGAGCTATGTCAAAGGTGGATGCAACTTGGCGCATATCAGCCCCTCGCTAGGATCTTCCGTTCTGTAAACTCATCGGTAAGACATGTTTGATATCTTAAAGTCGCAACAAAAGGAAAGACGGAAAACAACTTTTCCAAATTCGAAAACAGGTTTATGGGCGACTAATAATTGGCCTAAAGAGGATTTGGGGGGTTATGCTGAAATATTAGCAAATTAATCATGCCAATGTACAACTTTGAAATGACAACAAAATAAGGTCGTCAGCTTCTTCAAAACCCTGGGAAATGTTCCAAGAATGACTATTTTATTTCAATGCATCACTCTGGCCACGACCAAAATGCACTTAAATCAAGAAAACCCTCCCAGCAAAAAATAGTGGATGGCATCACCATTGACAATAATTTTTTAGTGGACAACATCAGCAAGTAACAAGATAAGAAAATTACCTAATAGATACAAGCTATTGGGGAGGAATGGAATTAGACCTTCGCTTACCAGTTGATGGCATCTAAAAGATCTCACCACTTGGACGACTTCTAGCCAAACCCATACCACACAATCCATAGATCTTCTTTCTTCACCCAGAGGGCATAACAGTTTCACAGTTCTGACAACAGTCTTTAGTTCAGTTTTCAAATTTACCAGAAGTCCCGTTTCCAAGATAATGTTCTTCGGTCCAGGGGAAGAGCTTCCCACGCCAACTTGACGAAGCTCGCAAGCAAAAGCGAAAGCTCAACAGGAGAATGAGTACATTTGAAAGAAGTTCAATTCATACAGTTCTGGTCGTCGTTAAGAATTTAAAAAACTCCTGAAACTCGTCAAATTTACTCACAAGCTCAACATCAAAGTCGGTCCATGACACCAGCGATTTTGTCGAATACTCCGGCTGCAGATATTATTCTTGCTATAACTTTGAGGTATTCTCAAACCAGGTAAAACTCCGTGGGAGTTTTCAACGGTTGTGTAAAAACGACTACGAAGTTAAACCGTTGTGTGATTTGCTCATAATAAGGCCTTGGTGAAATACTTGACCAAAAGTCCTCAAAAATGTCTTCAAGTGTTAAGTACATTTTACCTTCAAAACTTCGTTTGTAATGTCCTCAATATGACAAGCGACTACTCAATAGGTAGAAGTACAGTTTGTTTCACTTCTAAAGCGTGAAACTACTAAGTATTATGATAAAGTTCATCCGATACGAGATATCCTAATCCAGCCACGAAGAGTCGCCATGTTGTCCGTCCACAGTCCCGTGGAAAACTATGCGGTCTTGCCGTGTACGTCTTTTTCCAACCTAAAAGCGCAAAGAAGATTAATTTGCATAAAAATGGTATTTGCATACACCTGGACTGGCTTGGTAACAATCTGGGCCAATCACAATGCGCGGAATTTAATAAACGGGAAGAAAACTCAACACGAAGGAACAGTAGACCCGCCCTGTTGCCTTTTTATTACCGGTACTCAGATGATGTCATTCTTCCACCAAGGATTTATTTAAGAGTTGTTTGCCTCACATTTTTTTCTAACTTGTGTTGGTTTAGAGAATACCGCTCTAAAATACGGGAGGTTCGATACTTGTTTTGTTTCTCTTCCATTGTGGACTACAGAGTGCACAGTGCAAAATCCATTTTCAGCGATGTTGGAGAAGAAATAAAATCGTTAAAGATGCTAGGTCCAATTTTAGGCCTGATTTGACCCGTATAATGTATATTATAATTAGCTACCAGTAGAGAAAGTTGAAATATGTTGTTTATGAAATGCACAAACAATAAATTGTGACTCAGTAACTAGACGGCAATACTTATTGTGAAATCATCGGTTAACTTGGAGGGATTCGAACCCACAACCCTCTGATTGCAAGTCTTACAGACTAAACACTTGACCTCGGTCACAATACCATCTTAAGTCACCAGTACATTTGTTTCTTTTCTCCTTTGTCAAACCAACAAACTTTCAGATGAGACAAGCATGATAACTTGTATCACTTGCAAAAGTAAGGCCTTATTTATTATTTATTTTGGTCTGATTTCTTTTTTCCGTTTGACAGAGGATGGACCCAGCTGCATTTGCGGGCAGCCCCAGCATCTTATCTAACATGAGAGAGATGGCAAGACGAAGATATAGAATTCTTCCATATTTGTACACCCAGATCTACCACGCTCATGTAGACGGTTACGCACTGGTCAGGGCACCGTTCTATGAGTAAGACAAATTCATAAAATGATATAACATAAGACCATACGCAGCAATCTTTTTTAAGTTAATCGAAACAAATTTCTCTTTTTCTGAACTTTAGTTTCAACTTTGATAAGCTGAACGTATGGGATGTGGACTGGGAGTACATGCTCGGTAATTCCCTTCTGGTGGCTCCCGTCATGGAAGAGGCAAGTACCACACAAAGACAATCATTATAAAGCTCTTGTGTGAAAACCTTAGATTACAGGGTATATTTTTGGTAATTGTCAAAGACAAAGACAAGTATCTTCACTTAGTGTATCCCAGCATATGCATAAAATAACAAGCCTGTGAAAATTTGGGCTCAATTGGGCATTAAAGTAGCAAGGAAATAATGGGGAAACACCCTTGTCTGCTTGTTGCACAGAATTGTGTGCTTTCAGATGTCGAGAAAGGCTTCATGCCTGAAGCCTTTCTCAGCTTCAAAATTTGGATTTGAAAAATAACCTCTTTCTCTAAAAAAAAAAAAAAAAATACATTACATCGAAGGGGGTCGTTTCTAACAATGTTTTATAATATCAACAGCTCTCCAGTGCGCCTTACCATGTAAGTTTGTGTGGTCATTAGTTTTTTGAGTAATTACCAAAAGTATACCCTGCCTTTAAGAGAATACGCTTTAAAAAGGGGGGCTCCAAGGTCAATTCCAGTGTTGTGGTGCACTCATTTTCAAGTAATTAACCACAAGGGAAACTTATTGGGTAAGTTTTTTTTTATAATTTTAGATTGAACAGAGAAAACTTGACTATAGCGGAACTTGAACTTGGGACCTCCGAATTAACGTGCCCGCGCTCTACCAACTGAGCTATCATAGCCCTAATGTGTACAGTCTACCTGTTTTGTCAATATTATGCTATTTTTTCATGCGTTAAAGTGTTAATAAGTAGCATATAGTGGATAGTGGATTTCATATTGATTTTATCGTCTTCTAAAATAACCAAAATCTGTTCGTGCTTTGTCTTTTATATGTTCATAATCTCGATTTGATTTGAATCTCTAATGATGCAGGGAGCTAGACAAGTCACATTGTACCATCCGGACTGGAGATTTTATTATTTCTACGATCCACAAGAAGCGGTGAGTATGCAACGATCATCAACAAAACACTTTGGTAAAAGAGTGTGACAATTGACCTTTCCTGTGACTACGTAAATTGCATATTGCTCGTGCGAACTAACACGAGGTTTACTAGCGGGCAAAATGAGGGAATGTCGCGCCTTTTTGTATATTTTGTTTGATGGTGGTGTGATGCCCACGCGTTTGTGCCTCTGTCTCAGTTCTGCCTGCAGCCTTGTGCACAACTCTGTGTTTGCAAACCAATAATGTCTGTACGCATGCGTGAATATAATTAGGCCTACCATATTTTATGGGAAAGGCGCTCCTTCCTCCACTTTGATTTATAAGACCAAGATAAGTGCCAGATTCCATGTCTATTTGTTCTATTTTTGAACTTTCATTGTTTTTCAATTCAGGGCACTGTTGTAGGATCTATTTTAGATTCGGCTAGTGAAGGGACAAACATTACGGTCTCAGCACCACTGAACGAGATACCAATATTCATCCGCGGTGGTTACATCATCGTACTGCAGGAGCCCGGCAATAACACGTATTACACGTAAGTCTACGGTGGGCACCGTAACTGGACCATTAATTTTGCCTTTGCATATTCACCATTTCACTTCATTAACTGTCAAAGAGTATACATCAATACTTGTTCATAGAATTATTTTATACAATTTACTTTTTGTAATCTGTGTTAACTTTCACATGAACATGCATCGAGCCCATGAATGCATATTGACCAAATATTCCTTTCTTACAAGATGTGTCTTGTGGGAATTATGTAGTTGCGAGGAGAAAAGGGAAATGTTCCGATGTGAGTCGATGTCACTTCCCGAACCCCATATTTTCTTTTTTGTAATGTTTTAACAAAACTAAACTAAACTGATGATGACATGCTTAATCGTGGTTTTTAAATGATTCTAATACTAGTCTAGCCAACTAGGCCCCAAAAATATTCAGTCATTTATGTACTTCAAGTAGAAATCTTTCTCGGGCGGGCTTATTGGTAGCTCGCCCCCAAATTTGACACTTAACCGAATAATATGCAGTTGTTGAGGTTACATTTTTATTGCATTTTTATTCCTGATTGCAGACGCATGAACCCTCTGGAAATTTGGGTTGCTATGCCTGAGAATAACGAGGACATTGCAAGAGGAGATTTATTCTGGGATGATGGGGAAACCTTGAGTAAGTGTTTTCACTATGTTTCACTGAAGTAGGTCCAGAGCTGGTCAAAACACTGCATTCCATCTGATAGTTTTACACATGAAAAACAAAATAATGTTACTTGCATTGCAATGGGCTTACCTTTGTTCCAGTTGCTTGGATGTTGGTGTTGTTGTTGTTTTTGTTTTGTTGTTTTTTCTTGTTCTTGTTGTTCTTATTCTATTCTTGTTGTTGTTGTTCTTGTTGTTGTTCTTGTTGTTGTTCTTGTTCTTGTTCTTGTTCTTGTTCTTGTTCTTGTTCTTGTTCTTGTTCTTGTTCTTGTTCTTGTTCTTGTTCTTGTTCTTGTTCTTGTTCTTGTTCTTGTTCTTGTTCTTGTTCTTGTTCTTGTTCTTGTTCTTGTTCTTGTTCTTGTTTGTTTTTGTTGTTGTTCTTGTAGTGTTTGTTGTTCTTGTTGTTGCTGTTGTTCTTAATCCTGTCTGTTGTTTTTAGTTTTGGTAACCTACTCCAAACAATATCGATTGAAAAAACTGCTATATTTAAAAAGTAAAAAAAAATGAGCACTCTGCATGATTATTTAAAAGACATATAAAGTTTGACCCTTTTTGTAATTTAGCAACTAGAAAGATTGAACAAAGGCCCCTATTTTAAATTCTTTACAATTGTTTATTAAAGTTGTTTTTCCTCCTAATTTTAGACACATATGAGCGGAATATTGACATATACATGGAGTTCTTTGCAGATCTCGTAAGTAACCTATGAGCAAGGCCAAATTTCATAGAGCTGCTTTAAAGCGGCCGGAAATGTCACCTAACAATGTTTTGCTAAGCAGGAGGATGCCAGCCACAAAAGGTACATGTGGAATGGTATTTTTTCGCTGGTAACCTTATTCTCATTGTTCTGTGCTAATGTGATTTTAGTGCTTAAACAGGCCTATGTAGAGCCGATTAAGCACAAAAAAGTAGCTAAGCGTAACCAAAATATGCTTACCAGAATAGGTTAACCGCCAAATTACAATGTCACATGTACAATCTGTGACTGATATTCTGCTTATTTTTGCTTAGCAGAACAGTTTAAAGAACCGATTCTTGCTTAAGCAGCTCTATGAAATTGGCCTCTGGTCAGCTGTCAGGCAGTTTTTTTCAGTTTTTGATTCGGTTGATAGGAAGAAAAGCTAACTTGATGTGTACAAATGTACCATAAAGCCCTAAAAGCTACATTCATAATGTATGCAAATATTAGCTCCTCACAAGTATTCTTTAAAAAGCTTTGGATGGTGCAGGGATTATAGGGTTCCATATTATACTTGCTCCATCAGCCACCCTGCTATTTTATCAAACCTTTTTATTTCAGCTAAAATTGGAGATGCTGTCACAGCGAATCGGTTTACTCGACTACAACAGCAAGATGCCATTGCCTAGAATTCAGAAGGTCACATTTGCTGGTCTACAGAAGAACCCTGGCAACCAGCTCTATGTGGACAATGTTCAGCTGGACAGTTCCTTCTTTAACTATGACACCGCCAATCGGGTAAGTCACTCCTTAACTTCCTCTGTGTTTCCTATGCATGCCCAAGACAGTGTATAAAAGTGCAGCGGTGGTCCGTCCAACTTCAGAATCGTCCCAACTATAGTTGGGACCGGTCCCAACTTGAGTGTTACAGTTGTTATGTAGGGTGGGAGGTCATCAAGCAACATTTTTGAACTGGGTCTGGTGTACAATCTTAATTCAGCTTCTCACAGTGTTTCCTTTTTTGTGTGATTTGATTTTGCAGGTGCTTGATATCCGTGGTATTGACTTGGACATCACATCAGACCATCGGATAGACTTACAGGCACCAAACTAGAACCAGTCTTCCCTTCATTAACTTTTAGCTTGCTTGTTTGTAGTCCAGCAACTCATTGTGTTTGTTGAAAGTGCCTGTATAAAAGCTGCCAAGCCCATAGTTTCAAGATGTACTGTACATTTCTTTTGGAAGTGGTAAAAACGTTATGACAGAAAACTTCAATATAAAGAGCGAACCGTTTTCAAGCTTGATTTTTTGTAGTTATTCCCAAATGGACCGTACTTTTCAATTAAAAGCTGTGTGATTAACTTTTATTACAACCAAATGTTCAGCCAGTGCAGTGTGGCTAACATATTGATCATTGGTTGTAAGTTGTGTATGTACTGTCCAGGTTTTAAAGCCTTCATTTCTTTTGATATTGTTTTATTTTACATCATTGTAGGCTTGAAGGTATTATACAGGAATGGTAGAGCTGGCAAAAAAGTTGCAGACAAGGTTTATGTTTTGTGTGATCAACCATAAACATGAAATAACAAAACCTGTGAAACTTTTGTCTTAATCCGTTGTGTGAGGCAGGAAAAAAATCTTTAACACCTTGTCCTTTTTTCGGACCTTGTAACAAAGCCGAAATCAGCTGTTGCCTTTGGGGGTAGGTTTTTAAATACAGTTTTCTCGAATATGATTTCAATTCAGAGGGAAATATTTCACATAAAAAAATAGTTCTAGTGTGGACTTCATAATTGAGTATAAGCTTTCAGACTAACTCCTGTAAAATACCTTAAGTTTAGCAAATAATGGTTACTTTTACTTGAATTTAGTCTATATTCTAATTCCTCAGAGGAAAAGTAATGCGCATATTCTTTCTATTCAGTTTTATTGGGAATTTGTATGTCTTGCTTGCTTATGAATATGCCGATTTAAAAATATCTCATAATTTTTTAAGCTGTCCTTTTTACTAAACATGTTTTTTTTATGTATATTTTAGCATTATGTAGTTTTTTTTTCATAAAGAGATGTCAGAATTTTATTCTGGATTACAGAGTCCATTTCCTTTTAGGATAGCCTGATATTTCTTCTTTACTGAAGAGTTAGTTAGAAGGCTATGTTTTGTCAACATTTCATTGCATTTGTATCGTATGCTAACTTTCCTAGCAGTCCAGTTGAAGCTTGCATTTCTTTTAAAGAATTTACACAAAACAAATAAACCATAGCAGGGGAACTTTGCGAGTTTCACTAATGCATGTAGTTGTTCCTAGGAGGCCACCTAAACAAAGAGAGTGTCATTCCCCTTGAGTTCTTTATGATATGAAAAAACTGTGTTTAAATTTTCATTATTATTAAGTTCGAGATAGTCAACACACCCCTCGCACACGACGTCACAGTGCCCTGGCTAAGGCCAAAGGAAGACCCAGCTAAAAGTTGTGTGAAGTGCATTAACACACTTAGTCCTTCCCATGAAATCTGCTAATTTTATTCATGCATGCTTACAGACACCATAGAGTTGTGCACTAGGCAGACGCACAAACGCGTATCCATCACGCCACCACTCAGCCCCATACAAAAAGGAACAATGTTCCCTCATTTTTCCCAGCCAATATTGTTAGTGCGCACGCACTATGTACAGTTTACATTATTTCATGGGAAGGATCTAATTAATTGCTAAGCACAAGACAAATCACTATGGTGATACTGACAACTCATCTTAAGATGAATTTATTTTGTAAAATTAAGCCAAGGCCCAATTTCATAAAGCTGTTAAACAGAAAATAGGCTACTACTTGAAAAATGTCTTTGCTAAGCTATAAGTGAGTCGGGCACCTGTCATAATAATGCAAACTTAATGTAATTTTGGCTGATAACCTGTTTCTGCTAAGCAAGACTTTTCTGTGTTTAGCAATTTTTGTGTGATTACAGGCTTTATGAAACAGGGCCCATGATTGACATGGTTTTGCTACAACCCTATAGTTTTAAGAAATTTTTTTCCAAAATGCAATGTTTCAAATCTAACGTTAAACACAATCACGACAATGCTTTACTGCAAAAATTAATGATAATCTTGGCATTTAATTACTCCATTATTTTAATCTAATATCCTGCCACCAATCTGACTTTAGAACGTTACATGAGGGCAGTCGAGTACTAACGTTGGCTGGAATTCATCTTGTGTAGAAAAAACAAATGCATATTACTTTATCAGCTTGTTTCTAGAAATGTAAGTGCCTTTTCATGTTTTAATGGTGAATCAATTTTTTTACATTGAAATCAAACACTGTATATAGCTTACTGTATCATTGTAATTTGGAAAAACATGCAACTTTAAACTGTAAATTGAATACATTCTGAAATTGGCAGAAACAATAATGACTTTAAATTTTATGAACAAATCTATTAAAATTGTGTTGATTTGTACATTGTAATCAACAGTGATGTTCCATATCGTGTTTCATTTTCATATGTGGCAGAGCCGCTATCAAACCCTCTAGTTACGAAGAATATTTTTAGTATAAATATTAAAATAATGACAATGAAATTTGAGGTAGAAGCCATTTGATGTAATAACTTACTGACAGGTACACAAACAACTTGGACTGACCCAACTTGAATCTAATCCCTTAAAGACACTGGACACTATTGGTAATTGTCAAAGACCAGTCTTCTCACTTGGTGTATCTTCGTCACTTCAGAGGGAGCCGTTTCTCACAATGTTTTATACTGTCAACGTCTCCCCATTACTCGTTACCAAGTAAGGTTTTATGCTAATAATTAATTTTGAGTAATTACCAATAGTGTCCACTGCCTTTAAACACACAAATTCTTCCCGATACGACGGGATCTCTATATGTGGTGTACAAGACTAATGCACCATTCAACAGTGAACAAATTTCTTTTTATAGTGCCTTGCTCAACAACACCAGTGTCGCATCTGACCAGGCCAAGATTCAAACCCACGATCATTAAATTACATAATCAGAGTTTGCCGCACTAGAACGCTCGGCTACGCATCCCACACAAAATTGAAGAAACAAAGCAGTATAAAAGTTGCTAGGCTATTTCATTATTATTAGCCCTATGCATAATAATAAGATATTAACTGATCATACCAATGTGGAATTTTTTATTTTTAAAAGGTAACAAAACATCAAATAAATAACTCCTTTACTGATCCCAAATAACAATATGCAAAAACATGTAGTAAGTACTGTATGCAAAAACATGTGTAATGGGATGAAATTGTAGGCCCCCTTTTTTTTGTAAACTCCTAGTTTAACAATCCTAGTTTACCTAGTCCACCTCGGACTAGGGCGAGTCTAGGAGTAGGTGGTTGCCTGGTGGTGTGTGATGAGTGGGTGATTGGTAGCAGCCTATGCAACCAATCACGGCGCATTGAGGAAGAGATGTCCAGAGGTCAGTGACCATCCCCAAGAAAGTGTTTGGACACTTGGCCACTGGACTCCGACAGAGGAAAGTTGTAAGATTTAACCCTCCAAGTTTCTTCAGTTTGTACACTTTGCCTCTGTCGGATATCTGCATTGGATTGCGCCAGCCCAGCTTAACATCACAATAATCATTATATTCATCCCTGTCCTGCTCTAGGCGGATTCAAAATACCAGAGAGCCAGCAGGACAGCGAAATATCAACTCATCACTTGTTCAACTTCACCATTGTTACTGATTGCAACGAAAACAGTAATCCTGTCCCCTGATCAAGGACAAGGAACTGTTTTCGCACCACTTCTTCAAGTCCCCCATCATCGACTTCAGCGCCCCCTTGTATCATCTTATCATCGTCTTGTCATCATCTTCAAAGTATCGACTAGCTATTCTTCATTTTCGCCGGGTGCGCCCAGTCACGTCCACAACTAAACAGATAGGCCATTCAATCGTTTCTTATATTTGCATTGTTTAATTGTATTATTTTGTAAAATCGTCCTTATATATTTTATTGTCGAGACCCGCCAGGTTTTCTATTACTCTTCTTTTATTTGAGATATGTTTTAACTTTCTCATATGATGATAATACAGCGTTTAAATCGCCCTTCCCTTCATTTGTAGCCGGAATAAACCAACCTTTCATTTTTTTACAAGCAAATACCAGCGTATCCCTTGTAAAATTTATTATGTCTCATTATAGAGTGCGCTAGCCGCATTCGAACCTGTTACACATGTAGTAAGTACTGTATATTCCATGTATACTGATCAACAAACAAACATAAAAATTAAGATAAATATCATAAAATAAACCGTTTTAACAGTTATTTGACGTGTCTATAAGTAAATTTACATGCACACTGTTCAACTCTACTCCTTCTCCATATAATATACATAATTGAGTACTGAGAAATTAAGTTTCATATAATTCATAAAATTCATATATGACTACATGATTTAACTATTAGAGGTAAATGTCATTTTTTCTTCCAGCAGTTCAGTCCGTCAAATGTCTCAGCTTCAGTGGCGTAACTAGACATTTTCATTTGGGGGGGGGGCAAAGATTAAATTTGGGGGGCCAAAGAAGACAGTGCAAGATTATAATTTTATTTAAAAATATGTTAACTGATAGTTGATACACACAAATGCAGTTCTAAAACAGTCTACATAGTTTGCAGGTAACAAAAGATTGCGAAAACAACCAAATCTTAGAAAAGTTGTCATTTTTATAAGATAAAACTTTTCGACTGTATACAAGGATTAAATTACCAACAGTGATTACCAAGTATCAATTTAGAGTTGTACACAACATTCTCCAATTAGGCTCTGTGAGTACTAATTAAATTATTGTTTGTATGCTTTATTTCAGTGTAAATACCCAAAACATAATAATTGTGACAAGTGTAAGCAATTTTTTAAAAATCTCAATCAAAATACAGGATTGAAATGGTTGGCGTAATTATAATAATCACATTTTAGTTATGAAACGGATATTTAAAATCCTCGGACGCAGAGTCCATGCAATACTCTGATGGTACCACATCAGAATCAGAATCTCTTTTTTATTTTTTTCTTCATGGCAAATTTGGACTATAGTATTTTCATATACTGGCTGAAACCATATTAATAGCAATCACAGGGCCTAATATCACAAAGAAATTTATGCTTTGCAAATCTCTTTGCTAAGCAATCAATTTATTTTATTTATTTTATCTTATTTCGTCTTATTTAACCAGGGTAGCCCAATCAGTTATCAAAGAACTGTTCTCCCTGGAGGCCCTGGGGTCACATGAAAAAGTACACAATTACCGAGTAAAATAGGCCTAAAACTAAATTTAAAAAAACGCAAGCCCAAAAAGGACATCAAAACCCAAAACCATTTTTCAAATATTCAAGTGTAAAAGGGTAAAAAGATAAAATACACAAAAACAACCAGGATAAAAAGGCACCAAGCAATTTAAACAGATTGGGCCTAGCCCGTACCCCCTGTCACCTCTCCCTAGTACAAACTTTTAAAAGTGTGTATGCTGCTTGCCATTTTCACATTATGTTTAAGTTCATTCTATGCCTTTACTCCTGAAATATCGAAGGAATGTAGAATAACAATTGCAGCAATGGTAACTGGATGGTAATTTGGCTGGTAACCTATAACATGTATTAGTCAGTAAGAGTTTTCTGTGCTTAGCAAGATTTTGTAATAAGAAATTGAGCCCTGGATGGAGCTGTGTGTGATAAACATTTCTATAGCTGCTTCGAAAACAAAAAGAATGAGCAGTGGCACCGAATTTGCAAAAGATAAGGAAAACTGTTAGTAAGCTTTGAGGAGGGTAATAGTTGGGTGCATGAATTGCTCAAGAGTCCGCCAGGACATGGTACCTTTAATAAGCATTTTTTAAACAACTTTGGGTGTCGAGCAAAATAAACGACATAAGATATTATTTCATTTCCGGTTTGGGGGCTAATTTTTGCGATCGGTATAACTCTTGCAGTAGCACAGCTTCATTAAGTGTGGGACAGACTCCCTAATGCAATCGGCCTGGTTACCGTACTTGTTGATGCGACTGATGTCCCCAGATGTGTCGTACGCTAACATGCTGGCAGTACTTTGGGGGAGCACCCTGATGGTGCCTTCAAAGACGCCGTTGCCAGGAAGGGTTTTCACGGTTACCTGAAACATGATCGGAAGGTCGGTGACGTTGACTGTGGATTCATCACTGAAAACCGCCGATTGGTGGTGTTGCTCATCGGTTTTCTTGAAACGCAGAACCTGCAAGAATAACAATAATATGTCAAGAAAGACGGATTTTAATACGGATTTGTCGGGAAGGAAGCTTCACAGGTCTATACTCAATGCATAAACTTATTACAGACTAAAATAGTGAATTAATCTGATCCTCGTCATATGAGGGGGGATAAGGAAGGAGGAATAATCCTCTACTAAAAAAGGACAAGCATTTACCAAAAATACCAAATCAACATGAAGACATCTCAAGATACAAAATATGTATCTCCAGCAACTAATTTATTCTTCACAAGAAAGTAGCCAAAAAAAAGATAGCTCTATCCCTCAAAAATACGATCCTCTCTAACAAAATGACTTGGTATTAACCCAAATGTTACTCACTTGGGGTTCTATAGAAGATTCCCTCCCAGATAAGTAATATTAGGACTCCTTACAAAAAAGAGAGAACTGCCCATATAAAATGGTGTGGCTTCTTTCATGTTCAGAGTCAAATGGGAAATGAAAAAGGTCCAAAGGTCATGGACACAAACTTTAAGTTTGTTATAGTAAATACAACAACAGAAATCCCTTGATGGTGTCTATACCAGGATGCTGCGCACGTCACCTGGAAAGACCATGTACACAACAATGACCTGTATGGTGACCTTCCGCGTATCTCAATAAAGATCAGGGAGAAAAGAATGGTCTGGCAGGCCACTGCATTCGACACCTGGAGCTGGCAGCCCATCACACCATCTTGTGGGAGCCAAATCAGGGAACTGGCAGAAGGGGACGGCGGCGAGCCACATTCATCAACACTTTGCGGCGGGATGTTGGCCTCAGTGACACAGGGGAGCTAGATGAGGACCCTAATGCTGGACAGGGAAGAGTGGAGGGCTGCAACCAAGTCCCGAGTTGGTGTAGGATAGACTACGCCCTCGCATCGCATCGCATAGTAAATATGCAAATTTAAAGTTACAACAACACTGACGCCGCACTTTGTATCCTTATGATAGAAATTTGCACAAAAGCATTCATCTGCAATTTCCTGTTGGTGGCAGCTTGTTATGTAACGGGAGTGAAACATGTCAGACTTTAGAATAGGCAGTCTTGGTTGTGATTGGCACTAGAATGTGCAAGTATTCGGGGGCTATTCAAAATTCCAGGACCAAGTTGATCCCAACTATATTAGTTTTACATGCGCGCGATTGTGTTTCTTCCAATTTTTTTGTTTAACAGTATTTTATGAATATATAAATATTTCACCAAATTGATGGGAAAGTCAAATTTAGCCATTAATTATGTGAAAGTACAATAAGATTGATGGCTAGAGACCTTCCCAAATCCTAAAGACAAAACCACAATAAGGACATAGGAGGGCTTGAGACTAGATTTAGTTGAAGTACTGCACATAAGTGATGCGATCAAGCTAAATGAGTCTTTTGTCGACCCTTGTCAATTTTTGTTTTTGTATCTATTTGAAAGAAGTACAATCTCAGCTTTAAGGATATGAAAACCCTGTGTTGATACCACCTTTGGTTCAAAAGTTATGGAAGTCGAAACACCAAGAGATGTATAGAAATGTACACCCCTGTCAACCTACTTTGGCCTGTTATTCAATAATGCATTTACCGACAAAAGACTCATTTGGCTTGATCGCATGACATATTATTAGTTACCTTCTGGTTTGGAACCATCCGTTGGGCATGTAGTACCACACTCAGCTTCAGTTTGGCACACTTGTCCCTGACCTTCTCAGTCTTTTCATTGATAATGTTGATCAGAGCATCTGCAACTTGCTTTGTCTGAAAGAAAATGATGCGATTCAAAAATCAGGGCTCATAGTCCAAGAAAATCTTCACAAGACCATAAATGACAGTGCAAAACTTTCGCTGGGTTAAAAATCACTTTTCATGACCACCCTATCTTTTTCTCAACACAACTTGTCCGAACTATCAGACACAACAATTCGCATTGGTTCCCAGGACATCACTCCGTCCACTACAATTAAGAATTTGGGCGTCATTTTTTATTCCAACATGAACATGTCAGCTCAAGTCACTTCTATATATGCAGGTCCATAAATTTCACCCTTTGGAACATCTCTAGAGTTTGTCATTTCATAGACCAGGACAGTTGCAGTCATGCCATGCGAGCTCTTATTTTGTCCAGACTGGACTATGCCAACTCTCTCCTATCTGGATGCAGCTTGAGCAACATCACACGTTTTACAACGTTTGCAAAATAGGTCTGCTCGCATAATTTTCCAGGTTGCAAAACATCATTCATCTGCATCGCTGCTTTAAACACTCCACTGGCTTTCCGGTTGATAAAAGAAAAGTTTTCAAAACACTGCTTTATGTTCACAAATCTCTCAATGGTCACGCTCCAACATATCTCACCGACTGTCTTTCTGTCTACATACCTGGTGGGGAAGGCCATCGATCAGCTAAAGATACAACTCGACTGGTCATGCTTATAACTCATAGACTTGGTGGTGGTGGGTCTTTTAGTGTTTCTGGCCCCAAATTATGGAATGATTTGCCACCAACCATACGATCTTGCAATAACGTCATAACTTTAAAACGCCAGTTGAAGACCTACCTATTTCGTAATGATTTATCTATGATTGCTTATTTTGTTTGTATATTTTCTTTAAAGGTTTTCATATTGTATAGCGCTATGATCATGCCTCTTTTGGAATAGCCTATATAAGCACTGTTTATTATTATGTCCTTGCTACACTTTTAGGACGCCAACACCCCAAAATCTGTTTCTCAGATTAAAATTTGTTTTGGGAATTCTTTTTTCAAATTAGTTTATACTATCAACAGCTGCAGTTGTTCACACCAAGTAAGATTTTATGGTCATTCATTTTTGGAGCATTTACCAATCTATGACCCTATCTTTAAGGGGCACACTTCGCTTTACCTTTGCGGGATTAGCTGGTTCCCATGTCAGACACGAGCACCAGTGAGCATGAATATGGGCATCCGTGCATGTTCTCTCCTTTGGGATTTCATTGAAAATGCTGATCCCGCGCTGGGTCACATCTCCAGGTTTGGCATTAAAATGTAGAACTGATTTCAGTGTTTCGTGAATGTCAAATGGCGTCATGAGTCGCTGTGTATTCATCCTCAGCTTGGCGTAGAGATCAGGGTGCTGGTGATGAAACCAATCAGGCACTGTCACAGACAAAAAGGGAAGACGCTCTTCAAGCTTGCCCTGGAGCGTCTGGCGTATCTGTGAGTAACGTGACCCGTGATCGCCAAGCATTAAGAGAATTGTGTTGTTGAGTAGATTGTAAGACTGTGCGTCGGCAAGAAACCTGTAGAGGTCAGCGTCCATAAGATTAAGAGGGTTGATGTTGGCGTGAGTTAAACCGACCAGAAAAGAAAAAGCAAAATGGGGTGTATCTTTGTAGACGGCCATATAATCCAACAGATAGTCCAACATGACCTTGTGAACGGGTTTTGATCCAAGACAGTGATTCCTGGTGACGGCGATGTTCCATAGGCTCTTCATGTAGTGATCTGTCGGTTGCTTATTAAAACCGTTCAGTCTCAGATTGAAGGTTGCAATGCGCGGCGAATCCTCAGCAAACATTGTAGCGTACCCATTTTTGGCAAAATCGTTCCAGATAAGTGGGTATGTATCCACGTAATCGGTGTTTTCTTCACCTTTTCTGACCTCTGGAAGCTCCAACTCCGTCTTACCGGTGAGTAAAGGAATAACAGCTCCTGTGGTGGCATCGGCAACTATATTATACCCTTCAAAAACTATAGTATCGAAACTGCCAAGGAGTTGATTGGTTTCAGGAAGTTGTCTGAGAAAATTCATCCTCGAGGTGGATTCTAAGCCGAGCATGATGACGTTTAAGCCTAATCCGTCAGATGGTGGTTTGATGGAACGTGCCCGCTGCTTCACTTTAGGCTTAGGAACAACACTCGCGTGCACATCAAACATTTCAGGATTTAACTCATAGAGTGTTTCCACTTCAAAAGATGACATGTCGTCAAAGTCATTTGTTCCGTTATCGCAAAATACAAAAGTGAAATCATTTGATACATTATATTGCAATGGAATGTCTCCCTTGGTATTTTTCGTACCGAAGCTGATCTTGACCGGGGCTGAAATTTCACTTGAAAGATCGTTTAGTCTTTCTACAGTAGATGCGTAACACTGTTTGTATTTCATTTTCTTGAGTACAGATTCCTTGATGGCAAGCTGGTTTTGAGTGAGATTCGTTACCATGGTTCCTTTACACTCTAGTGGCTTAGGTTCAATAATGTGATGTTTAATGTACTCATCAAAGGGGTCCATTTCTGGAATCTGACAAGTCAGGTCCCCTTTACCATTCTTTGTACTTTGCGGGAGTGCTTTCCTAATATCGGTTTGTACCCAATATTTTCTTGCACTACCATCCCCAATCACAGAGTTATTTGAGTTGGCAAGACTGTTGTGCTTTGAGAAGTTAGCTTTGTTAATTCCATACACTATTCTCAATTTTGGACTAAGTAGTGCCTTGGGATCTCCTCCTTGATTAGCTACGTGTAACCCCTCCCTCAGTATCAATGCAGCATCAGCATTTGTATGGTCTTGGCGGTATGTACTTTTTATGTCCTCAACCTTGTAGAAAAAGAGTATGATCATGACGACTGAGAAGGCAATGAAAGTAGTGGCAACTGCAAGGCGATGCCGGTAACACATCCTTATCCACCTCATCCCGAATGACCAACTGATTGATCTCGCTGAAACCACCTAAAACAGAACGAACCATGGGCTGTGAGTACATGGGTAAATAATAATAATATTAATAATATCGGCTCTTATATACACAAGTCCAACGAGGGATCGTTGCACTTTATTTGAACATTATTACCCCCGGTCACAGGGACAATTATTTCATTCATTAAACCATCTCAGCTCCCTTGGGAGTATACAGCCTATGCTGCCAAGGAAGTATGTAGAGCACTAAGCAAAATCATGGACATTTCTACCTCCATGGCAAAATCAATCACAAGAACCTTCCCAACTTTAAAATCATCCTAACTGCCCTACATACAGGATCCTTAACCTCAAAACACAGAGTGACAAAAAACTTCTCCAAGATCCATCAATCAAAGCCCTCTAGTATTGTAATAAGTATTGTAAGGATGATTTTCCACTAACTTTAGTATTCCCCCAAACTGTATACATGTCAACAGGTGAACCATATCCTCTGTGCATTTCAAGGCTCACTTCCATTTCTCAGTAAACACACCACACACATTCTAATCTTAGGCTATAACCTCAAGGTCCCCCAGTATACTGACCATTACTTTCCTGTTGCTGTTGACCACTAAGTCATTTAACCTTGTTCTTGGAAATTATGTCACTATTAAGTGATATTAATTGCTATTTCTCTGTGAAATCATTTCAAACTAAAACTCCCTCCCCACCAAACTCCTATAAAAGATCTCCCCAACTTTCACTCTGGGCCTCGACTACTCCTTCAACTTTCCCTTATACCTAGCCCACCTTGTTGGGCTGTTATATGGCTCTCTTTTAACATCGGTCTAGCCGATCATAATAAAGACTGATGTTAATAAAAAGACAGCCACAGCCCAACAAGGTGGGCTATGATGAGTGACGACTACTTTAAAAAGCCCTTATTTGCATGCTACAATTTGTCACTTGTGACTTGACTTGACTTGTCTCGGGCAATTATAACTTGCGTCTTGACTTGATGTGAGAAAAAAATTACTTGGTTTTATGGTTATAACACTGTAAATCTCACCTTTCCCTTTACTTGTTGCTTTTTAACCCTCTTGCTGTCTGACCATTCAATACCATTCACTGTGGTTTTGAATGATAGATAAACTATGCCAGCCTGCAATATGATACCATTGGCATGAGGGAATGCATGTACACAGTACACAGTTAGTTCTGTGCACACTTGTGCCACCGTACACAACCTTGGCAGTCGAATGGTTTCAAATGGTTGGTCAATTCACTGGAAAATGTTGCCAAGAGTCACTGACAGTAGGAGGGTTAAGTCGTATTTTCCTTCCAAGGACAGTTTTGCTATACGCTCCGCCTACCCGCCCAGCTCTACGCATACTGCATGCTGCATGCGTGATATGTGTACTGGACCCACCTAGCTAGCTAGCTGCAGAGGACAAAAAACATGAAAGACTGGGGACGAGTCTAGGTGTGAATGCAGCGGGCCCATTGGTCCAGCAGAGGGCGGTATTTCTCTTCAACGTGTACTTGCAAAAACCCAAAAACCACAGAATACCACACAGCCTCCATGGTTGGACGTAGTGTTAGGCCTATTTGCTTCTTGAATGATATTGTGCGAGAGTTCATTGAAACTACCTTCAGCGAGATCGGCACATTTAACCTGATTTAACTAAGCGCCCACAGAACGTCAGGTATTGAGGTAGATGTCTCGTATCCAGACGTAATCCTGTTTGGTGAGTCTGTGTGACTAGACTGTGAGTGTGAGTGTGAGCTCGAGCATGGAGGTGGTGTGTGACTAGTGTGCGTGGCTAAAATTCTGTGCACAAAATCCCAGTTGTAGAAACTATGATTTGGTGGGTGTGTTTGCGTTTTTTCAAAAAAGAGTTTCAAGACTGATTTGTTTGTGGAAAACATATTTGATAACAGTTGATAAACTTAGTGGGATCATGTGATTGTGAATGAATGAAATAAACCTTTCAACAGTTCAAAATCAAAGCATCATCACATGTCATGATGTGTGGTCGGTCAGGTTCCAATGTTAGTTTAATGTAAGACTGAAAGTCTTTTCCTACGATAATCATAACCCTCAATCCTCCTGACAGTCGCAGAGGACTAACGGGAGGATGTACATGTAAGGTTACGGTTATCGCAACTATCTGTGACACAGGCCTGATGTTTCGTAAACAGGTAAACAAAAATATGTATGTTGCTTTGGTTTTTTGGGGGGATGGGGGTTGAGATTCTTGCTGCCAATGGCCAGAATAGTAGCTGAAGTCACTTGTTTCAGGCCTGGCCATAAGGTACTTTTCCTAAAATTAAATAATGTACATGTAGATACAACAATTATCTGATATACATTCTTTTTTCTTTCTGTCTGTCTCCCCCCCCCCCCCTCTCTCTCTCTCTTCTCTCTACAGGCTTTTGCTAACATCGGTAAACGTCACTCTGTGATCTTGAAGCACATTTGATTTGGTGTACTACGTTTGACTCAAGTCAAGATGCGTCAGTTAAAAGGCAAAGTCAAGGAGACGAGGAAAGAAAAGAGGCAGCGTAAGAAGGAAAATGTGGCGAATAAGAACAGCATCATGCGAGTGGTGATCCCCTCCCTTGCCGCTCTGTGCATTGCCCTGGTTTTGTTTGTTTACTACAACTCAAGACCACAGAACTGAGTGAAGTTTCTTGCCGAAGTATGAAGCTGAAAATTGTCATAAGATGGAGGAAGAAACTGACTCAATATCCTTGCATTGATGAGCAGCCATTTTGCCAGATCTAAATTGTAGAACTACCGGTCTTGCTTGACTGTGTTAATTTTAGGACCTGATTGCATCCTTCTTCAATATAGAATCTAACCATAATGATGGAAAAGGAACTGGTTCGATGGATGGTTGAGAGGGGATGGGGAGTGGTAATGAACTGAGGAACATGTACACGTTGACTAAACCCTTTTAAGATGTTATGCCCCAAACAAACTAAGTTACTACTCTTTCCACTTACGTGACATTGCCATATGCTGCAAAATTACACCAGCCCTGGAGTTGCATCTTTGAAGGGCACTTCCAATAGAAAATCTGGGGGGAACTTTTGTAGGGGCACCAACTCCAAGACTAGGGCAACAGCGGCCATGGCCTGCCTGGCCTCCATGTAATTTAAGGTCTAGTGCACTTGGAGGGGAATTGGGCTGCAGGCATGATAGCAATGTATGGCAAAAATTGAGATGTTCCTGGAATTATTAACATACATTGTGAATAAAGTCACAAATATACATCAAAACATTGACAAATTGATAGCAAATCTCCACTGAATTTGTTGAAATATTCAGCAGATATCAGTAATGTGACTATCAACATTTAGGTAGACTTGCAGACAAGTCATTAAATGTTTGTCATGGTAACGGCTGTCGTGTGATTATACTGCTCCCGCAATATTGCTGGCTCCCTGCTAGTTGTGGACACGGACAAGTCGTTAAATGCCCAGAGCAGAAGTCTTGTGGGAGCAGCAGTCTCAGAGTGTACAGTTCCTAGAGACCCATCTGCTGTCACCGCGACAAACATGGAATGACCTGTCCACAAGTCTATGTTTTGAAAGCCCAGATTTATTTGGGAGTAGCCCTACATTTTATACTTGTACCAAATTGCTATAAATTATTATAAAATTGGTATACTTTTACAATACAAGTATTGGGAATCCAAGAAATTTGTAATGTTCATGCTCCATGGTATGATCTATGTATGCAACATGCTTTGAAAACGAGGTTGAAATATTATATTGTAATTGCTTACAAAAACGGAGCATTTTGTCTGCTGTTGACTTTTTTGCTTTCAATAGTATTTTATTATTTTTGTTTAACCGAAGCCCAAAACTGGGGGGGATGTTGTATACTCAACACCACAATTTTTCCAGAGGCCAGATCGACATTCCATCCCACCCTACAGCAAGAATGTCTCAACAGAAAGCCTGCCTGAATATTGATGCAACAAACACTATTGGCTATCGTTTTTCAAATAACATCAAATCAAACCTCTGACTAGACGTCACTTCGGACGGCGAAAAGAGTTCACCAACAGAGGGCGCCACACAATTTTGTAATTCTAGGGTGCACCAAACTAAAAAAAACTTCATTAGCATACAGTGCAAAATATTTAGAAGTCTCACTGCTTTTTACAGTAAAGGGAAAATTATTAATTGACTCTTGAACTTTTATTCTCTGCTCAACTTGATATGGGAAGTCCCTGGGCACGTCGAGTTATTATCCTCCTAATAAAAACACTCCTACACTGGTGTAATTTTTAAAACGTCCCAGCGTCAATCTTGAAAAAAGTCCCTACACCTCTCAGCAAATAGGACCATTTATTTCAGGGCCTGTCATCAAGTTGGAAGTCAACAACCCCCAGTTCACTATTGGGCAACATTTTTACACAAACACTTTCTGGGGGGCTCTCAAATCTGTCTAATATGGGCCTACACTAAATTAATGAGCTCGACGCTCTGTTTTCTCCTTATTTGGTGGGTGGACCCTCTATGTTTGATTGAATGTGTACTGCGAACATGAATGCGAGGCTGTGTCCAGTGGCCATGTTTACGTAATGATCCAAACGCAGCCAACACAGCCACTAATTCGGAAACGGGTGGATTATACATGACGTCACATATCCCACAATCCTCACTGAATGGATGACGTTCGCCATCTTTGATGATTTTAACTATTAGTTTTCCATTACAGCGTCGTTATTGTACTACCTCAAAGATGGCACTTTTTTAAGTCTGAGAGGATTGTGGGGAAATTCGTGACGTTGCAATTCATCTATACTGTAAAACTTGTGAAGTTTGACTAGTTTTTATTTTGAGAACTAAATGCATTCTCCATCTAAAGAATAAAACAGAGCACTTTGAGTTTGAAACCAGTCGCAGTCAAAGTGAAAAATATAGATAAATAAATAAACGAGCAGGTCTTGAAGACAACTGATCGATGGGACACACATACCATTGTGACATAACAATTTATTGACGGCTGACAAAAATGGCATGAAACAATTTATACAAGCTGCACGGGCTGGATTGACCAGCAATTAACACTTTACAAAAAATCACTTGTAACCTATTAATAAATCAATAACGATTTACCAAATCACCGAGTTCAGAAGAAATATTTCACATAATATTTGACAATGTCAATGATAATCACTGGCAAGCATTCATTGAATTTGGTAATGCCAATATGTATACATGTAATCAGTTTGCAGTGTTCACTTGGACAAGGCATTCATTCAGTATTAGAAAATGTTAACATTTCTTTACTTTTTAAATTACAGAATTTCAGATTTAAGGTGCACATTTTGGCCTAAACTGGTATCATATTACACAGAAAGTATATACATTACATTATACCCACCAAGAGTAAGTTGCGATGATTCTCTCGAATCCCGACCGAAGGAACCGGGGTTATCATGGCTACTAACAAAGGGTTTGGACCGAAAATGGCCTCCAGTAACCACGTGACCAGAGAAAACTTGTCCCTCCGTATCGCAACTCTCAATACACAGCTCTGTTGTGAATCCCTGTACAGGCCATATCCAAGACCGTGCCCGATACAAGCGACATCGGCTACGGCTATGGCCGTTGGCTGCACCGATGAAGTTGAATGCTGCAAAATGCTGCAAAACAATAACTTTGACAAATTAATGTGATCATGCTTTTAGGCCTACTGCCCAATATTGTTTAGAAATCTTACAAGCTTATATATTCATTTGTAACTTGTGCATAAAAAAGCAAGAATGTGTTCGTACAAAAATATTGAAATTAACGAAAATATGTATTTACAGTTTACTGTTAAGGCTTATAATAGGAGAAAACATGTGACACATTTTGCCAAGTCTAATTTATAAACTGAAAGTTGATGGACCTTTTAAATACAATTAACCCTCAAAATTTAAACAAATTTATAAATGTCGGTTCTTTACACAGTCGTATCCAATCGCGGCAGTAGATTTCCTGAGTATGTATGGGCTTCAAAGAGCCGAAAGGGGACATTACTGTTCATCATTGACTCGATTTTGTGTTCGTTTTCAACATTTCATTTCCTTTCAAGAAGTTGGTGGCGTCATCAACCCCCCGTTCTAGGTACTCGTCGAGGGTGTCTTGGCTGGGGGCGAAGAGCGCCATCAATGCCCGCCGCACGTTCTGCGAACACACCCTGAAGCTGTGACCAGCGACGACGTAACTGAGGCTAAGCCACGTCCGATCTGAGGGGCAGATGTCCTGCAGGTGTCCGCTGAAGGGTGACACGCATATCGTTCGACCGACTGGGTATAATGGCATGTTGACTGTCATTCCTCCGTCAATGTATTTCTGTTAAGAGACCAATAAAAGGACGTATTATAAATAAGGGTAGATGACTGTTCGCAATCGGAAGACTTCTAAGTAGGGTTTGAGATTTGTTTAAGACCACATATTTTTCAATGTACTTCACCATTATACCTCACCATGCAATGTCTAAAAACTTATATTATTTTCGCAAGTTCTAAGCACCGGAAACACCCAGCCATGATCTCTCTGAGATTTGAGATGATAAATTAGGTTCCTTTACTTTAACGAACTTGAGTGTTGTTTATCAACTTTCCGACTGTGATTAGAGCCCTAGATGTTCCTTCTATACTGATGCTATTAAGACAACTAATTTCAAATTATGTTAAACATTGTAGATACGCAATTGTAGAATGTCCGAAAGAAAATTAAATTAAATGTGGTTTCGTTTATAAGATTGTAATCTGTTATTAGCCTACCTGTCCTCTAAATGTAGGAATTCTGAAGCCACAGTATACTGGTATGTAACAACTGCACAGCAATGCCTGAAACACAACCAAAAACATGTTTTTACACGCAGTTAATAGAGTATTCGTGGCGTGTCGTGGCTCTGATGGTGTTTCTGATCAGCAGAGTGTGGGTTCGGGTCCCTGTCGTGGCACGTGTGTCCTTGAGCAAGATGCTTTACCGTACTTAACTTGTCCTTTGGATGGGACACAAAAGCTGCAGGTTCCTAACAAGGGATTGGTAGTGCACGTTAAAAAAAACAGAACACTTAGCGTGGAGGAGTAGGGGGTTAACCCGGTGTTTCTTGTTCACTACGCGTATCTAGCACCCTTGTTTACAGGTTTCCTCGGCGGGCTTGCGAGCTACGGCCATTAAGTTCATTTAAGAGGCATCCTTGGTTTCATTACCAAAAAATGTATAATAATAATAATCTGGCCCAAAACAAGGGTGAAGTCACCATTATTGTGGGGTGTGACAAGTCATTTCATCCTGGCCACAGTCACATCCCCTAAGTAACAGACTCAATCGCCCAATCTGTCAATGGGCCACCTGTACCGTATACTGCCCCCTTGTGTGCCATATCTTTAAAGGAACATTACAGAAAGGTAAGATTTTTTTTTTTAAATATACTTTTTGATCACAGATTTACATAAAACTTACACGGTCTAATGATGATGATAGTAGAAAACATCCCTTGAAATATTTCTGTCTGAAACGCCATATTTGATGAGAGTAAACTCATTTTCCGATTGGAGTTTATCGCTCAGTGAGCGGTTTACTTTTATTCATTTGTTGAATCTATACGATTTCATGCAAATGTGTAATCAGTTTTTGACTATTTTCTCGTGACCCAGATGGCCGATCGATTTCAAACTTCTACAGGTTTGTCAGTTTATGTATATGGTGGATTACATAAAGTGCTTACACTGCCAGCAACTGTTTTGTTAGCAAAAACCAATTCTGTAATGTTCCTTTAAGAAGCATTTGTCTTCTTTTACAATTTCTTACAGGCCTATATTGTTATTTATTTAATTATTCTACAATTTACCTCTATCAGTTCCTCCCTTGATTGAAACTCTGTCAGTAGTATATTTTTCCCGTCCGCAACCCTAGTCACCGAGACGTAGAGTTTGTTTTCAGCCAGTTCATGTGCATCTGGAGGTATGTAGTGCTCCAGTTCAGATCGTAGATAATCCATCATATTGAAGCCTGGCGTTAAGGCTCCTAGCGGCTTCTTCCGGAAGGTGTCCACAAAATCTCGAAGCATCTTAACGGCATCCTGTTGTGAACGTATCAAGTTCTACAGATTACTACAGTCATCGGGAAAAAGAGACTGAGGCATGCTTAATTGTTGCAGTGTATCTGCAATAAAACTGTTCAGGGCCCAATTTCATATTAAGCACAAAAGTAGCTAAAGCACAACAATGCTTACCAGAATTAGGTTACTGGACAAACTACCATGTCACATGTACAATTTGTGACTGGTATCCTGCTGATTTCTGCTTTGCAGGAAATTGTTAAGCAATATTTCCTGCTTAAAGGCCCTGTACACTATTGGTAAGATCGAAAAACACAATGTTCACAGATTCACACATAACTTACATGATTTATAGTAAGTAATGGTAGAAAGGATTCCTTAAAATATTTCTGCCTAAAATGCTATCGTTTCTGAGAAACGAGTATAACAATAGTAGCCTAATTATCGCGCGCGATAATTTGAAAAAACAGAAAACACATAAGATCTCTTTTCACTATTTTCTCGTGACCTCGATGACCAATTGAGCTCAAACTTTCACAGGTTTGTTTGTTCGTGCATATGTTTAATCACACAAAATATGGACACTGATGTTGAGCTGTTACCAAAAGTGTACAATACCTTTAAGCAGCATTATGAAATTGGGCCCAGGGCATTTCCTGATCATGAATACGAAGTGGCGAAATCATGATTGTTTTTTCATACAGCACATAAGGCCTAGATTTTCATGCAGACCACGCCCGTTTCATTTTGCAATTGGCACGACCATTAGAAAATGTTGAAGTCTGAGGGAAACTAAAGGGGGTATAAGGCCAAGACCAGGGCAACAGAGGCCATGGCCTCCATGTTACTCCGGGGCCTGTATAAGAACATTTGTGTACTCTCTAAATGTAATAGAGTGAAAAACACCACTCTTTACATTTCGAGTTGTCCCTTAAACGGCTCTTTAAAAAGAGTGGTGGTTATTTCACTCTTTGAGAGGGGTTTCAATTCAGGACAGAGTGAAAAATCACTCAAAAAGATGCAAATCTCATTCTAAAAGAGTGGAAGACCACTCGAAAAAGAGTTGTCCCTCATATGGCTCTTCAAAGAGTGCTTTTTCACTCTTTCACATTTAGAGAGTATGACTGTCATTATTATGTCTAACTAAATGGCAGATAACTACATAATTAATGTATAAATCAAAATCCCGTTCAGAAGATCATTAACAAATGTCAACTTTAAAATATGTTTTCTTACCCCTAGTTTATTCGGTAAGCAGACCATAGCTGCAGCAGCAATCGCCCCCGCTGAGGATCCGCCCCACCGGGTGACATTTGGTATAAAATGTTGCCCATCTCTTAGAAGACCTCTGGCCACCCCTAGATGATAAATGGCTAGGAAGCCGCATCCAGCAAATGACACATTCAACTCCTCGCGTTGACTCAGATCTAAACATTCAGGTTTGCTGCTGCTGGTTTTCATGGCCGTCTGTTATTCATGAAATAAACAAGTTAGTTTTCGTCGCATTAAAGTTGGGGCCATAAATTGGTTTTTGTCAAATGTAACGCTGATTTATAAGCAAAATTATAAAAAGATACAATAAAAGTCACATGTGAAAGTTTCAGCTGAATACAGTGTCTACTTCTTTAAAAACAAATAATCGAAAAGAAATAGCTTTGTTCTGTGTGCATTCTAATGTTGTTTCCCTTCTTTTTTTTATCTGCAGTAAAAAATGTACATACAACCTTGCATTACATCCCCATCAGAATATACGCACACACTTACAACACCGCACTGATTCCATCAGTTCGTTTTATTGCGTGTAGTCTTTTGGGGTGAACATAATTCCTTCCAAATGCTCATAACCAACATATTAGACTCTTAAGACCAAACAAAAAAAAAAACAAGCTCTCTGGAAGCCGTATGGGCGACATGATTGATTTCAGCCAGGAGTGGTTATTGGCCCTTGGCTAAGGGGTTTGTAGTACAATCATATATGTATGGATGGAATTTGTTTTGAAGTAAATGATTGCCCCAGGGTATTTTGACATTTACCAAGCTATTTGCTAGGTCTCAATTAAAGGAACTTGGAATGTTGAGACTATTTTGTTTCCAATCACTGTTCAAAAGAGGACTAATGGTGTCATCGAGGGGTTTAAAATTCCGTTAAAACACTATGACACCTTGATGAACTGTGAATTCATTCGGCATTGTTTCCCGCCGAAATAGTCGATGGACAAACTTCCCATGTTGATTGTACGGGTGATCTTCGTGTTTGCCAATTTTAATAGAAAGAACAAATTTACTTTGAGGATAATCTCTTACAAATAGGAACTGATGACAGATTGTCCAAAGAAGTTTTTGTATGAGAATTTGCAGGCATTTACACAAAAAAATGCATTTTCTTCAAAGTTGTGGTTGATACATACCGATTGCATATGGGTGCAACTATCACACGGTGATATTTCAGTTGTTACCGTGCCGTCAGTATCTTCTCCCCCTTGTATAGCATCTCGAGATTGGTCATTGTTCGGATGGGTGTGGTTGAAGTAAAACTCGTAACTCCTCTATAAAAGACGTCAACAAAAAAGTATTACAGCTTCGACTAAAGAAAGACCAAACAACTTCAAAGGTATAGAGGATATTGAGCATTATGCACTGTTGTTTGACCAGGAGAGTTTTACATGTATATTGTGACTGAAATCATGTGATGTCAAAGTCAAATTCATGCCTTATGAACAGTTTGAGTATACTGAGCATGGATTACATTGCATTATCAATAAGTCAACAATACTCGGCAAGTTCACTGCATAACAAGTAGATAAGTAAGTCATTATCAAATGGGTCATCGCCCGTCGTTGGATCACGGTTATAGGCCTTGATTGCAAGCTTGCGTGGACTATCGGGCAATAATGGGACAGTACCTGTCTTGCACGGACTATCGGGCAAAGGGATAGAGCAAGACGCAGCCTTGCAACCAAGGCTACAGGTTGTCATAAATTTTGGCGGCAAGATAAGTCATGTCCTAATGGTGGTCCTCAGCCCGGCAACTGATATGTGTCCAGTTGCCCAGTGATAAGTGTGTTGGAAGATAGATGTAGGCATACGATACACGTACTTTTATGATCTTGCAGGTCGTATACAGAAAGTACTTTCCCCAAAGCGGTAGGCCTACTCATCAAAATTTGGTCTTTCAAAATAGATGCGCATTATTTAATTATCAACGTTTTACACATCCTTTTAAAGTCGCACGCGATCTACGACACCCCGCCCCCACCACCCGCTCCCACTGTTCTCTAGTCTTTGTATAGCCGTGAAAAGTTTGAAAATTTTGACAGCCCATTAGACTAGTGAGCACAGGTAGCCCCCCCCCCCTCCCGCAAAAGCTACTGTAAGGGAGTGAAATTCTGCTGTCTTATTATAGTGTGAGTTCCCCCTTAGAGAATTGATGTGTTTTATTTTCTTTGCAAAATAGTCCTTGGAGTGGCACCCCTGTCTAGTACCAAAAGTTCACTGTACATGTGTGTATATATTTTAGTTAACTGTATAGAGCACCATATACCATTTTATTTGTTCTGGCACTAACCATGTGTTTGGCTAGTCAGTGAACTCACACTGTAATAAGACAGCAGAATTTCACTCCCTTACACTACCTGAGTAAAGTCTAATAGTTTGTTGACCCTAACAATTTGGCTGTCTACAAAGTGTGTTCTTGTTACCTAAACAGTTACTTAATCCCTTCAAATGTAAGGTCAGATCCTACAGTATTAAAATTGCAGCGACCTGAATTGTTGTGCGAAATTGTTTTCAAAAACGCTTGGGTACCAAAAGAAATCGATCTGCATGTTATTGTTTGTTAATCCGTGCTGCCAATGACAAGTTTGTCAACCCCAATGAATGGTTTAAACACGTCCACGTAAATGGAATCAATGATCTACTGCAGGCCAAGGCCAATAATTATCTCTTTTTTTAAACGACTAAATCTACTGCCGAAAGTATTGTTTACATTTTGTAATCAGGGAGAACCTCTTGTACATAATTGTCATGATAAGAAATAATTTAATGATGTAATAACAATTCGTTCCACCAACCCTTCATTCAAATCTGTTGTCTTTCTTTTTTTTCGATTTGGAAAATCGAAAAGCACAATCCAGTGCACAAACATACATCGTTCTTTATGTTTTATCGGTAGGCTTTAAGTTGTTTCCGACATTGCCGTGTATATCGTGTATATACTTTTACACAAGTCATAACGTTGTTCCCATGCTGTGATTAATGTCACCATTAACTTTATTATTTATACTCTAGCTATTCTAAAATCTGAATTACATGTTATCAAGTTTGCATTTTTTGGTTCTAAAAAGCAGTATCATTTCATAACTCGATCACGTAAATAAGGCCTTCATTTTTAGTGGGTAGAGCAAGTAGCAAATTGGATTCGCGGTCATGACAAGTGATAAAAAATAGATCTGAATTGGTCTTTGTCCTATGATGCGCATATCCTTTTGTCTCAAGACCCAAAAAGTTTGTTGCCCTGTGACACAAAGAGTTTGTTGACCCACTGATGCCGAGGCCATGGTCGGGGCTGCACGCTGCGTGCAGAGAGCGCTATTGTCCTTGCGGTTTGGGGTTTTATGAATGGGAGGGAGACTTTACATTGCGACATACGTCATCAGTTTGGTGTCTAGACGTCTTGTGCACGAAACACTCATTCCCCACGCGATCAATTACACAGCCACTGATCACTCCGAAGAGGTAAACAAACTTTGCCTTTGTATAGTTTGTTTACATCGTTGTATAATTCGAGAGTGGCATTCTGAGCAGGGATTAAGTGTTGGTCACTTTCCTCTCTTTTCTCATCAGCAAAGGAGAAGATCCGGGATAGAATAAAAAACGAAGTTGCATTTTTATTTAGTAATAAACTTGTAGAGATCAACCATCAGCATTATGGCGTAATTGACAGGCAATATAATCGTTACTCGAGCTCTAGCTACTTCCGCCATAATGGTGTCGCTATTTAAATTCGTAGCAAAATAACCGGGATACCATTTCGAACCCCGCCCACACTCATTAAGGCCTGATTTAGAACATCCATGCATGAGCATCACTATATACCTCGCTATGAACTAATCTCGACTTCTTTGATATGTGATTCTGCATCCAGTGAAAAAGTATTGTTGAAACATAATCAGGAAGACAATTTATATGTTCCCCTACTTAACGTTCTTTCCAATATTTCCATTACCCCGTGTTCAGCTTATTTAGATCATTTAAAACTATTCCATTTAAAAGGGACAATTTAGACGTACATTATGTCAGAACCCGTACCTACAAAAACATAGTGTAAATGAATACACTTATAATACAAAAAACAAAGTACGGCCCTAGAAGGACGGGTGGAATTTGTGTGCATGTAATTGTAATAAAAGTAAACGTCAATAAACAAGATTCAATTTGTCAATACTGTGTACACAGTTCACCGTGGATGACGGAAATTACAATTTCCAAGTTCTTCCAAGAATATACACAATAAAACAAACAGCAGAATACCTGCAAATGTAGCGAAAATCTTGGCGACAGGCCAGATATTGTTGAAAACGAATGACATGTACACCACAGTTAACACAATATAATAATAATACTTCATATCATAGAACGGTTCATACAATCATTAAATACATTGAAAGAAAATTATTAGGTGCATGTATATATTTTAGTTGCGATAATCGTAACCCTCCATCCTCCCGACGGTCAGTACGGGAGGATGGAGGGTTCGGGAGGATGGAGGGTTCGGGAGGATGGAGGGTTCGGGAGGATATGGAGGTTTACGATTATCGCAACCATATATATTTATAGTTAGAATGTCAGTAAAAGGGATAGGACCGTGTGTCTCCATGTTATGTTATTCCTATACATGGTAATTTTAGCGCGGTGAGGCACCCACGCTATAACGACGGCTAATAGGACATCACGTTTGTTGATGTTCATCATCTATCTACAATGATTTTTTTTATAAATGGTTATTGTTGATATACTCACCTGCAGTTGAGTAGTCCAATAAGTATTGTACCTCCCCTCATCAGGAGAATTACGACAGTAATTTGAAGTGTTTGCCGATCGAATAGCCTATATAGAGAAATCAATCTTTTCACTGGGAAAAATTACTTCTGCGTTACTTCTAAAAAGCTAAACTCTCTCCATTCCCTTATGAATACCGGCGGTCTTTATGTGACTATGGTATTTTGAATTCACGTTTCACATCCGTAAGTACGCACGGTCGTGTACGTTAGTGAATAAACAATGCGGACATCATCACATTATGCGGCAGCTCCCCAGATGGTAACGGAAAGTTTGTTGAACTAGGATGCTAGCAGCGCCGTATCTCAGTGGTTATTATTATGAAGGTCAACAAACTATCCAGACACGCAGCGCCAGCGATTGTCACTGCTTGGGAAATTACTCATCTTGGAAAATAAAAACAAAGATCATCAAATCTCGGGAATTATCTCATAATGTTATTTATACTTCCATTTAAAAACAAAACCAAATATCACTCTGCTTTTATAGTTTTAGTCAGGGGTGAGAGTCATCGCTGACTAATTAATGTCTGATGCTCCAAATCTTAGGAGTTATAGTTTGTTTATGTTGAACGGTGACATTTCTACCTTTTGGTAACCCCTAGAGTTATATATTTCAAGGAGCTTCTGGAAACAGTGATGACCACAATATAGAAGTAGATAAAAGTATGTAATTTCTCATTCCTGAATATCAAAATGAGGCACTCCACCCCAGTGTATGCATGGTAAATAGCACATCCATAAATATCACCAGCCAAATAAAAAAAAAATGCACTTGAGGCAGACTGCGCTCTCGTAGCCTTTCGTCAATGCCTTCAACGACTGGAACTGGAGACCACTCGAATGCGCATGTGTTCTCTCCTAATTCCTCCGGACTCTTCGTACCTTGCCCAAAGGCTAGCATTCTTAGTGTTCTTCTGTCATGTGGGGCAAGTCTATAATAGATGGATTGCACATGACGTCATTGACCACCATCTTTGATGCAAAACAATGGAAACGTGCACGCGTGTACGCGCTGCGCGCAACTCTTAGCCAATGACAGCCTTTCGCGCGTGCAAGTTTCATCAAAGATGGCGGCCAATGCAAGGGGTCTATGCGTATGATATCACTAAGCTCAGCCTAAACATTATACACTTGCCAAATATCGATGTCTGGGTATGACAAACCTTTGATAGTACGTAATCTTGGTATTTTCACCATGATGATTAATCATGTATTTTTCTAGAAAGATTTATTAAAATTTGTCATGTTATCATCAAAGTACGAACTGCTGGTTTAAATTTGGATCTTGTCTTTGAGTAGGGCGCCCTCGGCTAGAGGTCAAAAGAAGTTAACTCATTGGCTGATCATGACTGTGCGATGCGCGTATACATAGATGTGCGTTTACCAATGTTTCATTTTTTTCCCCTCTAAAATGGCGGCGTGATTAATAAATATTAAGGTCCATAGTGCTTGAAAGGAAGTATATTAAATGGTGGATGCCGAAAACAATCGCTGTTTTTGCATCCATCTAACAATTATATTTGGTTATGTGATACCATACGCATATGAGTGATAACAAAGCGTGTAATTTCATCCTAATTTATTACGAACTGGTGGTTTAACTTTGGATACAAAATAATACTTATGGTTCTTGCAAGGAAGTGCATTTGATAGAAAAGGTGGATGCCGAATCCAGTTCCTACTTTCGTATTCGTCATGACTAATAATTGTTATTCTTTGGTTTGTTTTAAGCATGCGGCCAACATCGGTAATTTTCGAAAGAACACTGCATTTATAACATTTTCGTTAGCTTTTATTCGACAGATATTTAAAAAAAAAAAAAAAAAAAAAAAAAAAAACAATTATAGACCTCTTGCATATGAAGTCACAAGCCCAAAACAGCGCCCTGACTGAGGTCAATGAAGACCTATCATTGGCTGAGAGTTGTGCGAGGAGTGAACAAGTGTGCACATTCCCCTTGTTTGACCTCGGCGATGGCGGCCAATGCAAGGGTCAAAGGAAACGTCTCAAAGGAAAACACTTGGATAAGACAAAGGGAGAACGAAGATAGGGCCTCGGTTTACGGGGTCTACGAACGTGTGTCCAGATGATTAAAATGAGTAAAACCCAACTCTTGCTAAATAATTTGTAATTTTCCGTGACAAGTACCAACATTGTCTTACTGGGGATTTTCTTGCATCCTATCTTTCGTTTTATTGTGAGGCTTATCTTTCGGTAAACCAGTGAAAAATTGTTTACACACTCAATAGGTGCTTCGCTGCACGGAAATCTTTAGTAAAAGGCGAAAGATTTATGCGTGATGCAGTAAAGCCAGAGTACTTCATCATAATGTTCCCCTATGAGACCTTTTCATATTATCTCACGTGAACGCAATGGTGGGCAATCATCCTTTCACCATTGAAACGTTTTGAATTCGTCTTTCGCATTTTCATTTGTATTGAAGACCACCCAGTTATTGTCAATGGGTGGTTGTGGTGGGGGGTGATCCCCCAGAATACAACCCTTGCCCCACCCCTCTAGCTTCCAATTAGTTAGAAAGAAATATGCACAATTAGCGATTAGCTCAATACATCAATATTGCCTCCACTGAAAGTTTAAGCTCAATCGGTTATCGGAGTCACGAGAAAATAGTTACCCCCCATTATATGTTTTCACTGTTTTCAAACAACGGGGTTTTTGGATTATAGTATTTAAAGTAAAACTATTTCAAAGAAAGTTTTCCACCGTGACCATCTTTATACCATGTAAGTTATGTGCAAATCTGTGAATACTTATATTTTCAGTCTTAACAATGTTGTGCATACCTTTAAGCTCAATCGTTCATCGGAATGTTTTTCTTTTTCTTTTTACAACTTTTTCAGACATTTCGGAATCTCGATATAAAAACTAATTGTTTTAACTTTTCTGAAAAAATGTCCATCATGACCACCTTATAATTGTAAGTAGTGTGTAAACCACGAGAACATAACTTACCAATGCCCGTAATATCTTATTTATTTATTAAATTAGCACAAGTTGTAACATCACGTAATCAAAACATGTTTGGCTGGCAACCCAAAACAAAGAAAAAGAGATCAACTAAAAAACATCCCCCTTTCTGACTTTGCCCCAAAATTAAACATAGACTTGCTCTCTATTTAGAATGACCCCCATTGTCTTCAAGTATGGCGTCAGAAGTTCCTGCTATCCATCAGAGATGTATCATTACGTCCGCCCTGTTTAAATGTAGGGGAGAGTCCGGTGTGGCCACTGATCTCTATAATACTGGTCAGTACAATAAATAGAGATCAGTGGGTGTGGCAGGAGATTCTGCCCCCCGGAGATTCTGTCCCCCATAGCGCCCTCTTTTGAATCATCCTCATTCAGCCCATGTCAATTTCCAATATAGGGGACAGAATCTCTGGGGGATAGTTTTCCTTAATACGACACCGGCATTATCATAACATTTTCCCAAAAACTCACACTCGCCAACAGAGGGCGAAATTCAATTTTATGAAATACTTTCACACACTACCTTTACTTGCTTTTTTCTGCAGCTTTATTGTGGTCATTGTTTCATCACAAATTACAGCATGAACAAGATCTTTAACAAAACTTTTGTTCAATACATTATTTACAAATAATTTCCCATAAAATGTTCCTCTTTTTGTCATGAATAAACAAGCAACTTATTCTCTTACTTTGAACATTTCTATTTTTACACCAACTTATTAAAATAATGAATCTGAACATTTTAAAGATTTTACTTGAAATAAAGTTGCAAAGATTAAAGGTTTTGTGTAAAAAAGAAACTACCTATGAATGTGCCTCAGTTAATATCAATGCACCTTTTAACATGTCAGCTCATAACATTTCTAAGATGTTTTTAAATTGAAATGTTCTGCAGTAGAAATTTACATTTCCCTCAAAGAGAGCCCTTTACCAGTGTTGTAGTACTCATACTTGGTACTCATACTTGAGTACTACTCGAGTACCATTTTGATAGTACTCATACTCAAACTCGGCTAGCAAAATACTTGTACTCGCAGTCTATACTCGATGCTTGACTGAAAAATCATCTGTACTCAAAGTCGTTTACTCGATACCCTTTACTGAAAATGTACTCAGACTCAGATTTTAAGTACTTGTGGTCAAAATACCACTTTCCTTTCAGCTTTCCTTAACGTGAGTTAACGCAAGGAATAGAGGAATAAAGCTCTGGAAAAAGTAAAATTGATGCTGTTTGTAATGGACTTATGTTTAAAAGATAGTTATCATAAAAAGCACACATTGTCATCTAGACATTAATCCCCCCAAAACTCATGTTTCTGTACCTCATTTTGCAGTATTTTTTTTATGGAAGTACTCGTACTTGGCCACCCTAGCACTCTGCAGAACTTGATATTCGACTGAAAAGTACTTGACTTACAACACTGCCCTTTACCAAGAAGAAACTGCCTTGCCCTTACACAAGAAGGAAGTACCAGACCTGAAACCATTTCATTATCGCAGGACAACACAGAAACCCACATTAGGAATTAAAAGATAAAATTGTCCAAATTTTTAATTTAAAACTTCAAAGGTTAGTAATTAAAAGTGTATCGTCATCTAAATCAATTGATAAATTTAACTAATCTTGTACAGTTTATTTAGTTTTGTGACGATTTAAGCAAAGTGTGTGAAGTGACTGGTGACTTGGACTAAAAAAAAGTGACTTGCGACTCAGACCTGACCCAAGAGACTTGAGAATCAGACTAAGCCTTTACCCATTAGTGATTTGACTACATCTCAGATGAAAAGTAAACAATCCGACAATATATCCTGTATTTTATAGATATTGAACTGCACATACTATTTGAGTTGACTTAAGCCACAAATTGCATTAACTCACCTTTTGCCTTATTAAATAGTGTGTACATTTTATGCATGGCACATTGATCCCATTACATGCAGCAGTAGGGACAAATCTGAGCGACAATCACGACAATCACGTGTGGCCATTTCTGGATTGGCACAATTCCATTCACACAGTGTTTGAATTTTATGCAACATATGTATCTTTGACAATGAAGTTTAAACAACTATACCAAGCGCAACACACGTTAAAGTCTGTGTGTGATGAGTATATGAACATAGTGCATCCCAGTAATGGAGGAAAACACTGGTTCAGGTCATACGTAAATTTCCTAAAATGGTTATTAGATCAACAAGACCAGTTGCATAGAGAAGACGAGAGGTTCAGTGGCTCTTTATTGTGTAACGCCTTCGGCAACACGCGCCATAGTCCTTCGAAGTTCTGTGTTGCCATTCCAGTGCAAGCTCCAATCATTTAAGCTATGCGTTGTGTGTTTAACCACATCTTGAAGAGGGGCATGAACATCACCTAATGAATGCCCTCTATCAGGGCAGATCAGGTGCAGCCCAAAACTGTTTGTAAAAAGAAATTCCCTCCAAAATCTTTTTTTCAAAAATGCAGATTGATAAAAGTTTTCTTAACCGTTCAAGAAAATGTTTAGAGTGTCATTTTCATGTTGTGAACTTATAGCTGGGCATTATCAGGTCTAGCCAACCAATTTTTTATGACATTTTATCACATGACGTAGCGTGGGTGTTGCACATAATTATGTGTTAAGAGAAAATGTAGCTTAACCTTCCTATTACCAAGTTGTTGCAGACCAAGATGTAACCCACCCAGCCCCCATTGGTCAGATATCCTATTCACAAGTATATTTATAGAGCTCAGTATACAAGCATACAAGGACACAGACTAATTTGCCTCCCAATCTGGGTTCGTACAATCAGCTTCATTATGTATGGAAACCTGAATAACGGTCTCCAGTATGTATATATGGTAAATTTGGTTAGGTTAGAGTAGATACCAATGCCCAAATACATAGAGCTGCCCATTTGAGAATACTGCTTGATAATTACTATGGGACCAGTCACAATTAATATACATCTCATAGCATTTTGACTGGTCACCTGATTTTGCTGAGCAAGATTTGACTGTGCAAAGCGAAAATGTGTGATTAAACAGTTCTATGACAGTGAGCAAAGGCAGTATTTCATTTTGCTTATCACATGGTGAAGTGACGGGTGTAGTCGTATTCGATGGTCGGAATCACTGCTTGCACAAACTTGAGGAAGATTAAAAGATATCTGGTCAGAACTGAGTTAAAGAGCGATAATGGCAGTCAGTTTCTATACAAACTTGGAACTGGAGAAACTTTGATCTGAGAAAACTGTTATTTTGCTTTCGAGGTTCAATGGCCAATTTTGAAACCACAACTTCGGCTTTGGATCTGGCTTCGGCTTTGGCCCGTGTTTGAAGCCCCATATAGAAACTGTATGTTTTCAACAACAAAAATGTAAAATAGCCTAAGCTGTAAAACTGCTGATGGAGCCTAAGCCGGAACCAAAGCTGTACAACTACCGATGGAGCTTACTAAGCCAGAACCGAAGCTGTAGCCAAGATTTTGAATGGGCAGTTTCGTTTTCAATAGTGGAGTTAGTAAAACACGCTTTACTAAATGATGGGAGATCTTCTCTGCCATCACCTATGGCCTCAATATCTTCAACTAAAAAACACAGAAGACAAGTAACTTTACTAAAGTAATGTGATACTGAATAACAAGTGACTGATAAAATGTATTCTTCATATAAGTTATTTGCGTTATTTCAATGTCTGGTACAATGACTTGCTTTGTCACAAGTTACCACTTAAATTTAAATTCCTCAGAGTACAAACAATGCTATGTCACATGGATTGGACAAACAATGGTACTAGGCTTTGCCCATCTGGAGGTTGCTGTACAAAAGCTTGTATGGCTGGATCCATGTGATGTAGCAACACTGTATAATGTGTCTATAGTCAGTAGAATCCAATTTGAGCGTTCACTTGTGACCAATCAAACACAGATGAGATTAGGTGAGATTGCCTATTGTGAAAATTCCTTAAAATGGCTTATGGGTAAGGGTTCCCCCTTATTCCAGACCTGTTACAATTTCAATGTTACAATTCAGGAGGTTCACAAACTCTGTGCATCACAGAAAATACAAAACTAAAAGGGCCCAATTTCATAGAGCTGCTTAAACAGCAAATATTGCTTAACAGCTTTCTGCTATTAGCAAAAATAAGCAGGATAGCAATCACAGAATGTAAACGTGGAATGGTATTTTGGCTGGTTACCTTATTCTGGTAAGCATAATTTGTTTGCGCTTGAACAGCTCTATGAAATTGGGCCCAGGTTTGGATTGGACAGAATGTGGACTACTTCTTTCTCCCTTTGATGATCTCTTCATACCTCTTTCCAGAAAGTTTGAAGGAGATTTAGAGAAATTCATGAAATCCAGGAAAAATCCGAAGAAATCACATGCCTGATGAAGTCACTGTACCAGACACTGTCCAAAATCTATCTCGCAAATAACTTTTTATTAGATATTGGTAAAGGATACAAATGCACACCAAGCTCTCCACCACCATCCGCAACCGTATGTATGATCTTCTTCATCACATCAGCATGTCTGCATCAAAACAAAGATTACTTATCATCTACTGTGCCTCATTTCATAAAATGGTGCTTAGAAAACTGTTCTGCTGAGCACAAATTTGCAGGGAACCAGTCCTAAACTGAATACATGATAGGGTATTTCGGCTGGTAACCTGTTTCTTCCAAGCAAGATTTTTTAGTTCTAACAATTTTGTTTTGTAAAATCACGTCATCAGGTAAGTTTTGGGGTTTAACATACTTACCTTTGAGGCAGATGAAATAAGACAAGCTTTCAAAATGATTCCGTTGCAATGTGAAATGAACTGGGCCCAATTTCATGGCACTGCTGATTACAGAATTCTGCGCTTATGGTATGAGATGTAAGCGCAGAATTCCACAGTAGGCAGTGCCATGAAATTGAGCACTGGTTTATCCCAGCCTTGGCAAGATCATTTACCTTGCTAAATGCACAAAGAAGTTTAATGGGGACTTAACTACACGTGATGAATGTTTCACTATTTCACTCCATGTAATAGTGTCCCGTCACGACTCCCTGTCCAAAACCATCCCCCAAGGAACAGTCGAGGGCAAGCGCCGGAGAGGCGAACAAAGGAAGTCCTGGTCTGACAACATTCAAGACTGGATAGGCAGTAACGTTGCCGCCCTCGAGCATATGACAGAGGACAGAGAGTTGTTGGGATTCCTGACAGCAGATGCATCCATTCATTTTTGTTTTTGTGAAACCTGGCTACAAAGGTTGAATGGCTTCTGACTGGCACCCCCGAACAAAGATACTAACAAAATACGAAGACCGCCAACTTTAGGGTTAGATAATCTAACGGCACGTTGATCTGGGAGTCAAAGGTTTAAGTCCCACTCTGGTCAACCTCATTTTTATTTCTTTTTGAGACGACAGTACAGTTGAGAAAACATTTGTGCACAACTTTCCACATAACAAACAGTTACTTCATACACTAACAAAGTTTCCTAATTTTGGTTGATCTGTCTCATGTTCCCAACCTCAAAGCTACAACTTGGTAAAGCAAACCAAGAATCTGTGCAAATAATTTAACAGACAATTTCATCCGCTACAAAATATACTAAACTTGTAACACAAGGAAATAATTACAGCAAAAGTTATCCACGTATTTCTAAGTACCGCAGAAAAACTTGTGACTTTCCGTGCCGCGTTCAAAGAGTAAATGACTCTATGTTTAATTGTTCGCATCTGCTAAAGGGTTAAATGCTACACAATGCAACAGAGCATGGTATTTGGGTTGACTACTACATTTGTAAATGCAACAAACAAACAAAACTTTAAAAAACTGGTGCATTTTCTTGTATTTGGCAGGGTAAGGATTAAGGGATACAGGGTTTACCTTCCTTCCTCGTGTTCTCTCCATGGGGTTCTTGGCTAAGATAGTGAGTAAGTTTGCTTTTCTGAGAATCCTTGGCTTCACAACCGGAGTCAGTAAATATATAGGAATAAGAAACAAAGTATTTACCTGCACGGGTGGACTGAACACATTGTTTGTGGTAGGTGAGGATGTGATTCCACGGTGACTGTCTTCTTCACATGATCTTGACTTATATCTTCATACATCTGTTCAACAGTCAATGGTTTACGATTCTAAAAAACACAGAAAGCCAGTCATAAGCTTAGTCACCTTTAAACAGACTGTCAACGGCTAATGATTCTGAATACACAAAAAGTCATTGGCTTACAACTCTACATAAGAAAAGAAGAGAGTCAATGGCAATTGATTCTAAATACATAGAAATACAACAACTGCTTACATTTCTAAACACTTTAAAAGACAGTCAACTGCTTACGCTCATAAACACTATAGCCTATAATTACCAGTCTAAACACATAAAAGACTGTCAATGACTTGTATCTTGAACCAGAACAACTATTTAAAAAAGTCAATGCCTTACCATCCTTTAACATTTGCACATGTGTGTGTGGGGTGAAAAGAGATAAAGCTTAAGGTTCTTAAAAGAAGAGTTGATAACTGTGTGAGAATTTTGCTTAATGAATTTATTTGCTAAGGAAAAACCAGTGTGGGAACAGTCAAAACCAATAAAATGGCATTTTGGCCGGTAACCTTTCTGCTTACAATGAAATTTGGCCTCGATGAGGAATACCATAAATTTTTTATTTTGTTTAGTCCATTGCAGCCGCAGCAGCTTGTACTAAAATGCCCATATTAGCTGAAAAATGCTTCGTCCAACCTTTCAACCAAGAAGCTCACAGTAAAGGTCTTGGCCTTGGACCCTCAGGTCCCAGTTAGGCCTAGGACCTTCAGGTCCCAGTCCAGTCTAGGACCTTCAGCTCATGGTTTTGGACCTTCAGGTCATGATCTTGTACCTTCAGGTCTTGTCTTAGACTTTTAGGTCTCATCTTGGACCTTCAGGTTCGATCTTAGACCTTCAGGTTTCGCTCTTGGACCTTCAGGTCTCGGTCTTGGACTTTTAGGTCTCGGTCTTGGACCTTCAGGTCTAGATCTTGGACCTTCAGGTCTCAGTCTTGGACCTGCTTCAGGTCCCGGTCTTGGACCTTCAGGTCTCAGACCTTCAGGTCTCGTTTCTTGGACTTTCAGTTCTCGGTCTTGGACCTTCAGGTCCCGATCTCAAACCTTCAGGTCCAGATCTCAAACCTTCAGGTCTCGGTCAAGTTTCTTTAGGTTTCAGTCTTGAGCATCATACCTCATCATACCCGTACAGCCAAAGCCTCGGTGTTTGGTAATATTTATCATAGGTGATGTTCAAGTCATATGTACGTGTCTGGAGAATACCGCTATCTCCGCTACTAGCACCACCTGAACCCCCTTCGTCCCTCTGCAACTTAGTTGTATCCAATGTTGCCTAGATGAAATAAAGGAGACAATTTAAAAAAAATGGTTGATCATGCGAATAAATCACAAATCCTTGCATATCTGGACAAACTTACTAAGTCCATTAGGCGGTCGGGTTGGCGTAGTGGTATCTTTTCAGATTCAGCATTAACAAAATCTTGATGATATCGTTTAACATTCAATTAACTGTTTTTATTTGAACAATCACTTAGACATGTAAGAGAGGATTTATCTCATAGGTCTTTTGTATCAAGTATACTTCGGTACTCAACAGAATTGACAGGCATTTATCATACCCAAAGTCAACATTTGAACATAATTTGATTTTGTTAAAGACATTACAGAGTGAGGTATTGTTATTCAGTTGAAAAACATAAGACCGCTGGACTTGTCAGGTCTTGAGTTTACTCGCCCGACACTAAAATCACTAGCCTCGGGCCTCCAGTACATTTTACATTTTACATGTATCTTTGTACACTGGTGCTGCACACCACTGACTGGTGGAATGTACTTACACTGTCTTCAGCTTCAAGCATACCACTTTCTTCATAGGCTGAAAGAGACAAAAAATCTGTCGATCAGAGGAGAGCCTCCCAACAGTGCATGTGGGAAACAAGACATGAGACTCCGCCTCTCAACTGAGTGGCAAACACCTATGTACAAAAGGTTGATGTGCAGTAGATTGTGCAGGTCATAAGAAGTCATGCACGTATTCAACCTCCCAGAAACATTTTCTTTAAGAGCCTTGTATACAAGTTTTCATGTTGATAAAACAAAATCGTGCACTTTAACTTTTCCCGATGTTCAAATTCACAAGTCTACTTTAGACAAGTTCGGGAGAAGTTCACAAAATAACATCAGCTCATTAACCTACTATCTGACCAATGCATTAAGCCCCACCCCCTTAGCATATTGACCAATTAGAGTATTGGCTGCATCACCACTGCACACAAGGGCAGCATGTGTGCATCTCTCCAATACCACATTCACAACATGAATGTGCACGCTTTCGGTGACGTAGCCAAGGTTGTGATTGGTCAACATGTCAGGGGGCGGAGCTCAATGGATTGGTCTATACATACTGAGGCAGGGATAAGAATAAAGGTGTACCACACAGAACCAACCTTCCATATCTTCAGCTTCTTCGTCATCATCATCGTCGTCTTTACCATCGTCCCCAGCCTCGTCACTGGCTGCCTGCGTGGTACTGGACTTATCCTTGGCGTCCATCAACTCAGAGGTTTCTGACTGGGCCATCACAGACTGGTCTGGAAAATCAGATGATTTACACATCGGTCATTTGCTTGTTTCAATCAAGCAACAACATTTATTTCCATAAAAACTTGAAAGGAGGCTTTGAACCAACCAACAGAGTTCTATGTACGAATACAGTGATCAACAGAATTCTAGAAGCCGGGGCCCATGGTAGTGAAGAGTGTTCATAGAGTAAAATGTGGGTGTAAAAGGGATACAAGTCATTACAAGAGCATGTCTTATAATGGTGTGTGTTGCCGACAGAGGGAAAGTAGCAAGAGAAAGTGTGTTTCAGCCAAAGTTTTTACACATCAGATTGGCTCATGCAAACAAAATCAGGAGAATTCGGAGTGTGCCAGTATCTATGCAGTTCCAAAGTTAACCCAGTTACTGCACGCGTGTGCCCGCTGCCCGTCACATCACAAGATAATAATGACGGCGTCCTTTGTGATGTGACGGCCAGTGCATGCACATGCAGTTGATGGTTTAGATGTTTGTAATGTGCAGCCACAGGCCTGATATGGTCATGACGACAGTCCCCCTTCAAATGTCTTTTTGTTTTGTAAACTTCACAACACTGCAGGAAATTCATGTTAACTTGACCTCTGAGATTGTTCTCTTACCGGCGTAGTGATGCGTATCCACCCAGCCTCCATCCCCGTCCTCCTCATGAATAATGGCTTCATTCTCATCTTGGTACTCCATCTGCTTACAGCGTTTATGACATGGCACTGATGAGATACAAACAAGTACTTCATGATTCCAATCATGATGCACTCAATTGGTTAAAGTAGGGGTGTGGTCATTAGGGGTGTGGTCATCAATGCCACACAAGGCAATTTACAGGCAACCAAATCCAGGCAATCTTCTTGAAGAAAATGTGTTCACATTTCATTTTTTTCACTATTTTCTTGGGGATAGTAAGTTACAGCTAGATGAGTGTCTCTAGTGGCTGCTGAAGTGTTCCTTGTACATGCAGTGCAGTTGGTTGCCTCCAAGTTGCCTGAAAAATGCCCTGTGTGACATGGCCTTAAGGAAGGATCCTAGTAAATAACCCTAAGGGTTCAGGATTCCTGGGAAACGCTATGACCATCCTAAATCTTCAAAAATACATCTTATGATTTAAAGGCCAAAAATACACAAGTTGATCATCCTAGTTTTTTCAAAAAGAGGAGGATGAGGGCCTTTTTAGACTCTGACTGTTTGCCATCAAAGGCACAAAGTTCCACACCCCCCCCCAACCTCCAACCCTCTGGTAGATTGTGGAGCTCACTGTTTCACCATCCGACACCGTTTACACACTCCACTGATAATACATGGTTGTGTGCCCTTTGATCTAAGGGTAAGGCTATAGAGTGTGTTCAAAGCTATGGACAAGTAGGAGGAATGGATTTCGAAATGGTTTCAAATGGTAATTGGCCCGAGGGTTAAAGGTAGGGTTATGAATTTGTTTTTGTCAATGTCATGCTGATTTATAGGCCAAAGTGTCAATAAAGATACGATAAATGTCACCTGTGAAAGTTTCAGCTGAATACAGTGTCTACATGTACTTGTTGAGAAAAAAGTTTTAAAAACTACCACGGTATTTTCATCGAGAACCCATCCATGTTTAGGGAGGTGACTCGGCCAGTACAAACCGAATCTCTGGCCGCAGCATTCACAAACGGACACCTCTGAAGTTTGAATCTCCTAAACTCACTTCGAGGAGTGACTATTCTGAGCGCACGCTTATTAACCCTCTTGCTGTCTGACCATTCAATACCATTCAAGTGGTTTTGAATGATAGATCAACTATGCCAGCCTGAAATTTGATACCATGAGGGAATGCATGTACACAGTACACAGTTACTTCTGTGCACAGTTGTGCCACCGTAAACAACCTTGGCAGTCGAATGGTTTCAAATGGTTGGTCAACTCAGTGGAAAATGTTGCAAAGAGTCACTGACAGTAGGAGGGTTAAAAGACTTTTGAGCACTTATAAGGCGCTTGTACATGTATGGCGCTTAGTACATCCGTTTCACAATGTAAGCATTTTGACATCATCCACTTCAAATGAATCATGTTTTTACACGGTCACCCTAAACTGCATACAGTTGGACATGTCACAAGATCAAAGAATGAGAGGGGACCAGTTGCGCTATATCTTGATGCCTCTTTTGACAGTGCACTCTGTGTACCTCTCTAACACACACTGGAACAACCACAGGACTAACTATAATATCAAATATTTTGGGGGTTAGGGTTATGATCGAGCAAGGCATTCTGGGAGGAAAAATGGCACGACGAAATTATACAACACTGGGAAGTTTTTGGAACCTTACCATTCTTAGTAACCAGGTACTGTTTATCCTTAGGAAGGTATGCTTTGCTCTTGGTAGGATCTCCTGCAGCCCACTGCCACGTAGGACAACTATGCACCATGTGATCTCCAGCACACAGAAACTCCTCTGGCGTTATTACTCCCGTCTCTCGAAATTTTGATTCCTGCCAATTTTAAAACCAAATCACGGTGTCAATATCACTTCATGACTTAAAAATCAACAGTTTGTCCCCACAAAAAGGAATAAAGTCACAAACCCTGGCTGCAGATTCTTCATGAAATTACACAAAAAATGAATCGTTGATCAGAGCAATTTTTTATTTCTTCTTCACCGGAATTACAAATTGAGCAAGTACATACCTTGAGGGCAAGATTTAGGCACAAAAAAAACCCATGACTATTTGAAAGCTCTTTCATGTTCCTGGACCATGTTGGATCAAGAATCGAAGGAAGTCCAGAAGACAGGCATTATTTTAAAATCGGGTTAATAGTTTAAAAGTAAGGCCACATCCAAAAGAAGCGACTTCATCTACGACTATTTTCGGTCCGGCCGTAACCACTGCTGAAGCCATTAATTCAGACTCAGCCCAAGCACACAGATTTGCTTCAAACCAGTAAACTGCTTGTTACGATTAGTTGGCCGCTGCATGTTGTAAACAAACAATTTGATCTTACTTCACTTGCAACATATTCAGCCCACCCACCACATTGTAATTGCTTTAAAAAATGGTAAGGGGGTGGCGACACCTCAACATACAGGTCCCTGCCACACACACTATTAAGTATTAAAGTAGTCCCACCAAATGGCGACAGTTTTGTTAGATGATTGCAACTTCTTTTTTCTTTTTTATTGCAATTTTGGTATTAACATACACCAGTGCATACAATTAAAAAGGGATGGGGCTTATCCTTTTGGAAGAGTTTAGGTGACAACATCAGAATGATGGGCTAAGCTTCATCCCTTTTTATAATTGTGAAAAATTCTTACTCATATGACAATGTAAGAGGCCATCTTTCATTTTAATGGGATGTGTTCGGTATGGGAAGTGTTACTGTGCCATTTTCCAGAAATATATATAGATATATATAATAAATTATAACTAGATTAAATGTACAAATGTATGCAACCTGATCTGACAACTCTGCATCTGCATCTATCATTCTGACTGACTGTGCAAACTCCAACAGACTGGAGTGGAGGGTCAGTCGTGGTGCAAAGCAGCTTAGTAATCTGAAAGACTCAAAGAGCCCCCCATGTCCCGTGTGATTTGAAGAAGATTGCTGTTGTTGGTTTTAGACTTTAAGGTTTCTATAGTTGATGACTCCCTGATGTCTGATGTCAGATGGTAGGCTGTGTCATTGGATTGGGCTATTGTTCTTGGCAAAAAAATAGTTTTTATAATTTTAGCAGTTTTTGTTTGGTTGAGATGAGGAAGCCTAAATAATAATGCAGAAGTGATTGATTACTATCATTACTTGATTAGGTGGGTCACACCTTGTACTGAATATTAATTCCGATCAGCGATTTTTAGTTACACTTCTGAGATTCTGAATGAGATTGATTACATTACAACCTACAAATTAAAACTGACATTGACCATGCATTGACAAACCTTCAGAACTGGGGTCAAAAACTCGGCAACATTTAGGGCAGTCCCCTTCACACTGTTTACTAAACTCTGCATGGTGGATAAGTCCAGATCTCGACTCGAAATTGAACGTCAACTATCTTGGAATATCACTTGACATCTGATGATACTGTTATGTTTGTAATCATGGCAAAAACAGAAACTTAAATCAAACAGGTCTTATGAACTCTAGCTGAATCAAAAGTCACAACACCGGAAGAACAAGACGGGAATTTTAGTAACCACCGACAACTCGCGACAACTAAACAAATTTACCGACAACTCACTTCAAATTGCAACAGGGACCTCCTCTTAAGAGACTCAGTAGACAGTTTGCTCGTGTTAAAAAAACACACACATTTGTTTGGAGGAGATTTATTATTTTGTTATTTTGGCACTTATAATGTGTATGTTGAAAAGCTGAGAGGCAGCTGCAATTTTTGTGTATGAAAGTTGTCGGTAGCCATTGTGTGTTGTCGTGTGTCGTCTTTTGTTGACGGTAATTACAAAACCATACTTTTGGTTTGCTGATTGCTGGTACCCGTTTTCCACTTGATTTTTGCATGAAGTATCGTTTACCCGTCATGTCATTTACTGTCTCACCGATTGAGGGCGCGATTCCACACATCATTAGCTGCATTGTGAAAGTTGCGCACTGAACTGTCAGGATGTGACGTGCGACCCTCAAAAGAACTATGGGAAACACCGACTTCAGATTATAAAGTAAATTTTTGAATTAATTTCCCACTCATAGATAAAAAGAAGAAGAAACAAAGAAAGAATGAGGAATAAATTAAATAATTAATCAAGTACAAAAAAAACTTCTTTTTTTCGAACTACCTTTAGCCATCGGGCTAGCTCGGTGGTCTAGTGGTAAGACCTGCTCTAGCAATGCAAAGGTCGTGGGTTCGAATTCCACCCGAGTGATTTGCCTGTGGATTTTTTTCACAGAGCTCGAGAAAGTACCGAGTATACAGTGTAAGGGTAAAATAAAATTAAATTCTTTATCCCCGATGCAAAAAATAACATCTATTAAAAAATACTTATTTTTGAATAAATATTTTTGCAACAGTGGTTCGGTTTGAATGACAGCCGGCTGGAACAAGCAAGAGAAGGAGAAGGGAAAGGCAAATGGACGGTTTATGGGGGGCTTTGTCTAACAGATAGAGAAACTATAGCCTTGATGGATGATGATAATGATGATGATGATGATGATAATGATTGGGATGGGGGGGGGGTGGGATGATGATGATGATGATGATGATGATAATGATTGGGATGGGGGGGGTGGGATGATGATGATGATAATGATGATGATGATGATGATGATGATAATGATTGGGATGGGGGGGTGGGATGATGATGATGATGATGATGATGATGATAATGATTGGGATGGGGGGGGGTGGGATGATAATGATGATGATGATGATGATGATGATAATGATTGGGATGGGGGGGGGGTGGGATGATAATGATGATGATGATGATGATGATAATGATTGGGATGGGGGGTGGGATGATAATGATGATGATAATGATTGGGATGGGGGGGTGGGATGATGATGATAATGATTGGGATGGGGGGGGTGGGATGATGATGATGATGATTGGGATGGGGGGGTGGGATGATGATGATAATGATTGGGATGGGGGGGTGGGATGATGATGATAATGATTGGGATGGGGGGGGGTGGGATGATGATGATGATGATTGGGATGGGGGGGGTGGGATGATGATGATAATGATTGGTGGATGGGGGGGGGGTGGGATGATGATGATAATGATTGGGATGGGGGGGTGGGATGATGATGATGATAATGATTGGGATGGGGGGGTGGGATGATGAATGTGACTGAGACTCTTTTTGAAGATTCGAAATAAATGGAATTTGATAATTTATCTCAAGAGAAGGAAATAATTGAAATAGATAATAGAATAATGCCGTACCCTAATTAACGAGAAATAATTGAAACAAAAACATTTGTTCAATAGTTTCCAACATGTTCAAACACTCCTTTTTCTCCCCCCCCCCCCCCAATCCCTTTAGTCCCATTCTCATCCCTTTAATTGTATCGTTATACTTTGGGACTTCCTTGTAAAAGCATGTTGAAAATTATGGTTTGGAAACGGGAAGTGGGTGGAGATCCCGGATCATACTTTCGGTGCCCTAGTCGGTGGCAGTCTGGGCTGAGCATGGAGTACTGCTTAGACTATAAAGTCTGGCTGGAAAATCACAAAGCAATTTTTCTATTTTTATTGAATACTGTAAGCATGCATGCAGGAAGCACAGGCTTATAATGCTAAATTTAATAGTTTAGTTTGTCTGGGACAATTTGCTGGAAAAATAATCAGTGCCTGTTTAGTTTAGGGCCCGCGGGGTAAAATAGAGGAATTAAATTTCATCACCCATTGGATATTATTATAATCTCAAGCGAGTTGTCCATGATTTGTCGAACCATTTAAAATTCCCATGGGAATTAAAAGCAACCAATCCATTGTACTAAAATTTAATAAGTTCACAATTTTTTTTAAGGAACTTCAGTAACTATTCAATTAAATCGATTGGTAGAGAGACTGAAAGTAAAACAGTTATTTCAAAATTGAAAATTCCTGTTATTAAATTAGTATTATTAAATTTTGATGGTCAGTGAGATCATTGTGCGCTGCGGAAAACATTGCCTTCCCCTTCGCTCCCCGGATAAAGCTCCGCCTATAGGCGGCGGACGGACAACGCAAAATGGCCATCATCTGATTTCCGCCCCATCGGTGTACGATTAATACACACAGAACACACACACACACATCCGCGAATAGAATCGTCGTAACCCAGACTACGTCACATTTATTTTGATGTGGGACGGGCCGAAGCTAGCTAGCTAGGGAGAGAGTGTAGATTGTGGTGCATAAATCTGATCGTAATTTCTCCCTGTTTCCTAGCAAAATCCACGGAGCGGCATCTCGATTCTGGCCGTGGTGGTCACTTATCCATCTCAGGTGGTCTTAAGGGTCAAGATTGTGACAAAGATTAGAGGTATTTTTGTCGTCATTTCCTGTTGCCGTCTGCCTGCTGTCGTGTGTTTTTTCTCTATGGTTTTATTGAATTGAACGCAAGCTTTCCAGGCTACCAAAAGGTTTGGACACGGAAAGTCTCAGAGTAAGCGGAACTTTCTCTAAAATTATCTTCAAAAATTGTTGAGTTTTATCGAGATCCGTCTGACCTTGCCTGACCAGCAGTATGACGACCATTGGCGGTCAGTTGCTGGCGTCCACCGACGACCATGAAGGGAGTGGGGGGAACGACAAGGAACCGGTGATTGCACCGTGCACTATGCCGTCAGTTGTCCCCAAATCACCCCCGGCAGACAGTGATGAGAAGACGAATGGACCGGCCTCTGGCGGTGATGCAAATGATAGCAAGAAACAGGGCACAAGGTAACCATCTATTCCAATCCTCCTAAGACCTATTTTTAATTCAGTTTTGCAAAACATTTTAAAGGTGGCTTGAACAATTAAATAAAGACCAGGGCTGGGGTGTTGCATCCGAGAGCCACTTTCTCAACAGTATGACCATCAAATTCAAAGATAATGTTAATGTTATCTTGGGAAATACTATTTTTTATCATAATGAGTGAACAAATGGTAGTCGGATTTAGCATATTTTCAGGTTAAAGGTAATTTCCGCTTCTTCGTTCTTTTCTCCTGCTGTAAAACTTTTGTCTGTTTAAGATTTCTAAATCTATATTTAAATATTTATGTTCATACTAAATAAAACTTGAAAGGATACATTTTACATTTAATTTTCAAACTATTCTCAGACTATTACTAGATCAAGGTCTTTGCTTTATGTGGCCTATGTGTTAGTCTACAGATAGTATAAATTTAATTTCTTTCAAGGCAGGCACTGATGCCACGATTGATGGAGCTGGGGTTTGCAACTCATTGAATTAATGATTGTGTGTTATGATGAGTGAGATAAGTCACCCGCGTTGTAATTGAGTACTTTTCAGTCGGATATCAAGTACTACGAAGTACTAGGGTGGCCAAGTAGTACTCAAGTACGAGTACTTGGGCCATTGAGTCTGAGTACAAGTGTCCGAGTACTGAGTGTTCTGATGTCCAAGTACCGAGTCACCAAGTACTTGGATCTCCGAGTACGAGTACTTTATAAAAAAAATAAAGCAAAAGGAGGTGTAAAAACAATCAATTTTACTTTATCTTTTTTTAGAGCTATTTTCTCACTTTCCTGGCATTAACACCATATAACAAAATTATTTAAGGAAATTATTTTTACCTGGATTAACTTAAAAATAACAGTGAGTAGCATTTTTCACTAAGTACTTAAAATGACATTGAGTACATAAATTTTTTTAGTCAAGTATCGAGTATGACTTTGAGTAAAAAGTATTTTGACATTGCTGAGTATGAGTACGAGTATCAAAATGGTACTTGAGTAGTACTCGAACAAGAGTATCAAGTACTGAATACGAATTACATCACTAATTCACCTGCTATCATTAAAATTAATTTTGTTTGCATAATTGCTAGAGTGTCTCAATAATATAGGGATATTGGCTTGAAAAAAACAAACACCAGAATGATCTGTGGTTAAATTTATTAAAAACAAATAGACAAGAATCAGTACTTTCAGTCCATTTTTTATGTACTTTCATCATTGTGTCCTTGTTTTGCTGCCACCTATGGTACAGGGCTCAAAATTTACACTGGACCACAGGCCAGAGGCCAGTGAATTTAATGTCGGACTAGTAAACCCACTCCTGGACAATCCAGAAGCAGGAAAGATACTGTTTTGTAGTCAGTCCCTACATGTATACGTGTGGATTCTTCAGAATTTCCTGTTTGTTTTAAGTGTACATGGTTGGTAACATTCCAATCTTTCAATGATAAGATCTTCATAAATTAAAGACACTGTAGTACTGTACATGTTTTTTGGTAATGGTAAAACTGTTGGCTCTTTGGCTTTGCTCTTGCAAGGGCTCAAGGTGGGTTGTCCTTGGCAAAGAGCATTTTCTAGGAGGAAAATGTAAATTACTGCAAGAGCACTCGGGCAATGACCAGGGCCCAATTTCACAGACATGACAGAGCTGCTAATGCAGAAAACATTGTTAATATTTTCTGGTGGCGGTGGTGGAAGCAGTTGCTGCCATACCCCTGGTCTTTGCCTTGTACATTGTACCTGTTTGTGACCCTTAAAGTACAGGTGTTGGACTAAAGTTGATGGAAACAATTGCTTCTATGCTACTGGTCTTTGCCTTGTACATTGTACCTGTTTGTGACCCTTAAGATACCTGGGCCCAATTTCATAGAGCTGCTTAAGCACAAAAAGTGGCTAAGCACAACATAAGTATGCTTACCAGAATTTGGTTACCAGCCAAAATACCATGTCACATGTACAATTTGTGACTGGCATCCTGCTCATTTCTGCTTAGCAGACAATTGTTAAGCAATATTTTCTGCTTAAGCAGCTCTATGAAATTGGGCCCTGTATAGGACCTAAGGTGGTGGTGGCTATCTCTGCCATGCCTAGTCTTTGCCTACATTGTACCTGCTTGTGACTCTTAAGATACAGGTGTTGGACTAAAGGAAGTGAGGCAATCACTGTCTTGCCCCTTGTCTTTGCCTTGTACATATTGCATTTTGGTGACCCTTAAAGTACAGGTGTTGGACTACAGCAACCGCTTCCATGCCCCTGGTCTTTGCCAGTTTGCCTTCAAGTACATTTTACCTGTTTGGGACCCTTTAATTACAGGTGTTGGACTAGAGTAGGTGGAGGCAATCGCTGCTATGCCCCTGGTCTCTGCCTTATACATTGTATCATTTGTGACTCTTAAAGTACAGGTGTGTAGGCAATCACTGCCATGTTCTTAGTCTTTGACTTTTGACTCTTAAAGTTAATGTGTTGGAGTAGAGGTGATGGAGGCAATTGCTGCAATGACCCTGGTCTTTTGCCTACAGTTGACATATTGTAAACCCTTGAAGAACAGGCATTGAACTTCACACAGGCTGTGAAGAAGATCATCTTGCTTCCCATGGTTTTTTCATTAGGGCCTCTTGAAAAGCTGAATTCATAATGCAGGTGTGTAATTTCTCAGGATTTTTCAAATTTCCTTGAAAGAAGTTAGGCTATCACCAATAGAAGAAAGAAATAGTCCACATTGTGTTCAAACCTGTAAATTTGTATATCTGGTGATGTACAGAGTCTGTAAACCTCTTGAACTGTAACATCTGGGAGGTTTCAGATCTAGTGTAACAGGGAACCCAGACCACCAAGCTATTTTTCAGGAAATTTCACATAGGTCTGTCAAATTGCATTCTTGATAATGTTCAAATCCCCAAGAGGTGTTCTACGCCAGGGAAAATTGCAGGGCTTTTTCAAAAACAACAGCGAGAGCAAGGTTGAGAGTGAAGGCTTGCAAACACTATTTGTTTGCGTTAATTGGGCCTCACGTGTTGAAAGGCTTTTTGTTGACTGTGAAAACAGTCCTGGTTTTTAACAGCAAAATTAGCATACATTTACATGCATCGTGTAAACAAAACATGTGAGCACAGCATGATTCGCAGATCACGTCTGGGTTTTCGGAAGTGTGCAATTAATCATTTAAATTGCTTGGTTTTCAAGACACATCACAAAAATGACCGATGAAAATTTAATTAGAAAAGCTAGTCAATTTAATTAGAAAAGCTAGTCAGGTTTTTATTGGTTTACACATTATAAACAATACATGCTTAAATCAGAGGTCCTGTGTTATGAATGTAGACCTATTGTCTGATAAGACACCTTTGTTATGAGCAATTTAAACAGAAAATGTTCTTGTCACTAGTATGCATGAATGAAAGTATAAACTTTTCTTCATATTACTATTAGATTAAAATCTTTTTAAAAAGGATTAATTTAATAGTTATTACTATTTGTAAATTTCATCAGGCCAACTGGATAAATACAGATCTAGATAATAATAATCAATTTACTTCCCCCCATATAAGCCAAGAAATAAATAGAATGAAATATTAACAACAAAATAATAATACACATGTGGCAAACAAATTCCATCTGGCGTGTTGTTTCAGATTTATTAGGTTAGAAACTGAGCCTGCAGGGCTCAGTATTTAGCCAGGAAAAACAACAAATGAAATAAATGTGAACAGAAACTGATGCCTGAAAAATAACTCTTCATTCAAACCCTAACAGACTTGGCCTGTTTGCTTGTAGCCCAAATCCTCTTACTGTACATGTATATCCTTCAGAAGTATAGAGTTGCATTTTTATAAATCTTCCTAGTTTTTCCTAATAATGACAAATGGCCCAAATCCTTCTTAATCCAGCTGTGATAGGCTTCATCATCACATTCCCATCTCCTAACAGCCCATATCATTTGGCATCCCAATCGGCCAAGCTGCATATGGCCCAAATCCTTCTATTTCCTCTCGTGTAAAAAATAACCTGATAGCCCAGTTCCTTCTAAATCCTCTCACTGCAAAAACCCATTATGGCCCAAATCCTTCTGGATCCGGGCCTCCTTTTAAACTGCAATGCCCTAAATCATCCTAGTTCCTTCACTTTGGCAAAGAGGTTATTGAATGAGGTGGGCTTTTTATGGTTAATTGTTGGTATGGACACTGGACTAGGCTTACATTATCATCAAAATCTGAAAAGACTTCATTATTATACAGAACATATCAATATATTTAGGGCTCAAATTACCCACTGGACCACTGGCCAGAGTCCTATAATTCTAGCAGTGGTCCTGGACAAGTCCTACAGTCTAGTATTTTTCTGTATCCTTTGAAGATTTACTGACAATGTTTAGATTAATATAAGGGAAGCAATATATATTGAAGGTCTTTTAAGTGAAAGTTCTGAGCTGCATGAACAAGAGATATTCTTGTAGATATTTTCGTGGAATTGTATGATGTGTGTGTTGTACCATTGTAATGGGCAAAACACAAATAATATTCTTTATCCTCATGCAAATTTAACATCTATTAAAATACATTGTTTAGATTGATTTTTTTTTCATCCAGAGGAATATGTAGTAAGTTTGCAACATTTCAAAAACAAAACCCTCTGAAAATTGTTTAGTAATAAAAGTACACATTATAATTTAAATTTAAATCCTGTAACACTTCCAAAGCTATCCTTGAAAAACCATTTCATGTGTCAAAGTATGCATAATTTTGCGGGGTATTTGTAAAGTTAAGGAAAGACTATAAAGTCGTATTTTCAAAACCTTTGCATATTTTGAAAGGTCAGTATATAATGCATTTTGGCATTTCAGAGTTACGCTTTCAGACTAGATAATGATTTGGAGGGCCTGGAATTGCCCTTTAAAGGTATGTTATATGGATGGGTAATAAAACAAAACAAAACAAAACAAACAAACAAAAACATCATCTGTTCCAGAAGCTTCTGAATAAAGATTATTCCAGTACCAATGCCCCAGAGAAACTTAAACAGAAGGCCTTATTGCCCCTGTGTTGGCCTTGGTGTCCCTGCAAAAGTTTCCCATAGACTTTAAGTGCCCTTTGCAAAATAACAATGGCCTTGCCGTCTTAAAGATGAAGTTCTAGGCCTGTAACAGACATGTGAGACCTTCACATTTTTTATTTCCAAACTCCGCATTTTTTATGTGATTCTGTGTTTTTTTCTGCCGAATGTCACATGTACATAAAGGTTATCGTTCCTCACAGGACCAGACTTGCTTGGAAGAGAGATGTCATGTTCAGGTTGGACTTTGTGCACAAACAGATACATAAACCCAGTACACATGCTGTAACCAATGAATCATTTTTGGGTAGTTTGTGTCATGGGACATCAGACGAAGCATCTCAACAGTGACTTGTTTCAATGACCGATTTATCTTAATTGCAATCGTCATACAGATGGTCGAGTTCGTTATTGATCGAGTTGTCACAAGTCAAATTGGGGCAATGGGTTGGTCGAGTTATCTGGTCATTAAATACATACATGTGCAGCAAGTTGTATGAGTGGAAAAGTCTCTGTTTTCAATCCAAATCATCCACAAATGAATGAAGACCTATCATTGGCTGAGAATTGTACGTCTTACACGCGTGCACGTTTCCATTGTTTAACCTCAGCGATGGCGACCAATGCTAGGGGTCGATGAAACTGTCACATGCTGGTCTTGTGTGTATTTATTAAAATGAAAACAAGAGGCTGGGAATAAATAAACTCATCCAGTAACCAATGATGTGCCCCTTTAAACTTCAGTGTACTGTACAGTACTTGATATTTCCCACTGTTGCCAATAAATGGACCCGCAACAGCCTGGCTGGCGCTAAAAATACTTACACTTTGTATCCTGAAACAATAGGCCTAACTATCGCCAGAAGGAGAATTTCTCAAAAGAAAAACTTGCTTTATATCTTGATGCTTTTTAGGTGAGGTATGAAGTATTTATAGCAGGATTCCATTCCCATGGGATCTTAATTAGGGATAATGACTTGTGTTTGATAATTGCCACGGTACATGTACACGTGTACCACGGCACATGTACACGTGTACCAGGGTACATGCACATATTTCGATTGGAACCGATAACCTTTTAAGTTTTTTGTCTATTTACGCTGAGTTTCCTCCAGTATGTGTAATGAGTTGTGTTTTCAAAGATGTATAAATAATGAGGCGGAGAGATGGACAAGTTTGAAGATTGAGACATTACAAAACATCAGAGTGTTTTGATAAATAGACCATACATGTACCTGTGTTTACAAAATGAGTGACATTGTATTCCAAGGCCTTTCTGGCAGGCAAGATACTACACTGGTCTTTTCATTTTGTGTGATAATTTCCACATTTAAGTGACAGCTCAACAAGTTTTGAGATGTGTCCCCTTTCTTCATACCAAAGGTTGACAAAAATCACTCGTTATGTACATTCTGCCATTGAGCTGTGTACAAATTGTGCCTGCAGGAAGTCCAGGCTAGCTCTTTTAAAAAATGTCACAGGTTACAATGGTCTATAGGCCGCAAAGTACTAAGAATACATAACTTAAGCTTGATAAAAGATCTGTATCAATACACACTGTAGATCATTTTCAATGGGCTATTGTTTCATTTTAAATTTTTTAATGAATTTTGTCAGCATTTGCCATTTATCTCTACATACAATCATGTATTAATATTTAGTTTGATATGGCAGTCTGACTAAAATATTTCTATGTACAGTGTTGTATTATGTACAAATGTATGCAAACTTTGACATTTATTGGAGCATAAATATTTATTTCTAAAGTTTCCTATTAGGGTTTTATTGTGTAGGATTTGTTCCCTATTTTGTGAATGGATTGGAATAGCTGCTAGTGTGAAGCGAAAGCGGTTTTTTCTCACCCCTGTTTACGTGGCGGACAGCAATAGGAACCCCGTGGAATGAGAACCAGGGAATACGCATGCAGGGATAGTGTGAAAGTGCGTGGGGTAAAAAAACTCCCAGGTCCTTTCCTGGGCTGTATTCCACTGGGATAAGAGATGCAGTGAGTAAAGGGCTTTTAAAGCTGTCTAAGAACAGGTTTATCTTGTGGTCTGATTTCAATAAGGTTGTACCTTGCCCTCATCTGTAGCCTTGATATTCCTATAACGATTGCAGGTTATTTTCAATTTTAATATCCCATTGTTAATTTCTTGTACACAAAAGTGTTTTTTAAATGGTTGGTCGAATATGGCAGAATTTATGATGATGATAATAATTTGAAAAAGTGAATAAATATACAGCAAAATAAACTTAAAATTGTAAAAACAATTAATTTAAGAAGAATAAGAAACCAGTGAGGATGCATTGTTGAGAACTGTACTAAGCACAGGCCTGGATTTTCATGTTTGATAGGGCAAGGCCATTTTCATTTATAAAGGGCTCTTCCATTGGAAAATCCTAAAGTCTCTGTTAAACTTTTGCACTGAGGCCAAGACCAAAAAACTACAATGTTTTTTTTTTAAATCATGATGTAAGGGAGCGTCTCAATAGTTGAGCACGTTCTAGAAGGAAAAGAGCGTTCCCATATTAGCCATTTTGAGTTATAGTGGACATAGCACTAGACAGCTTTGAGTAAAATGGTCTGTATTCACCCAAACCAACCAGCTCACTCCTGTAGTGTCCACCATATCTAAAAAGGCTTATGGGCACACGCCCACAATCCATTTGGCTGCCAGAACCTTCCTCTATAAGATCGCATCATTGTGCTAAAGTACAGGAGCAGTCCTGCAGGAGTGAACGAATACGCGCATTAGTATTTTTTCCAATGGAATATTCTGACAGTCCAACAGAACGGGCCATGTGCACACGCTGGAATACTCATAATCCGATCCAATTAGAACATTCCTACCGTTCGGACTTTTGAGATGCTTCTTATATACATTGTACGTACAACTGCTCAGTTTGTAGGATACAATTTCCATAATGGTCAGTTTGTGCAGTGTTTGCATTACAATTTGTTTTTTCCTAAGTCTGTACATGTATCTGTTCATTATGGTGTGCAGTGTATTTTTACTTGCTGTAGTTGGCAGGTCTGATGCTTCATGGAGACAATGAGGCAATTGCCTCCGTTGCCCCTGGTCATTGCCTTGGTGCCCCTTGAAATGTTTAAATATATAAATTTACACGAAGGCCCCCTTTACCAAGGAGAAAACGACCTTGGTGCCCTTGCCATTTCAAAAACAAAACATCAGGCTTGAGTTACGTGTAGCACGTGTCGTTTTCCCTCAGTCATCATTGAGTTAGGAATAGTAGGGCAGGAGTGCACGTATGCAATTAGCCGAGTTCAAAACCTACGACACAGGTTAGATTGTCATTACCGTCTAATGAGTGGGTGGGTTGAATTAGAAGCAGCTGGGTTGTTTTCCACCAGCGCTACACACAATTCAAAATACATAATTATGGTTGATGACATTTAGGGAACATGTGAAACCATAGGGAATGGCGGAAACCTTTGTTTCCAGAGATATACAGCAATACAAGGTCCTCTTGTGTTTCATCTTTTTTTTCCACCCCTCGGATGAAGCATACGACATGAACACCTGCAAAGAATCTCTGCTAGGGAGCTTATAAAACTTGAGTTTTTGTTGTCAGCACTTTATCCATCATTGGATGTCTCATCCTTTTTCAGTTAAATTGATCTCAGATACATGTATTTGAAAATGTTTTGGTTTGGGAGCTGTCCTAAAACTATTTATCCGTTCTAAAAGTACAGTCATACATAGTTTGGACACTGCACGTGTACATGTAGGTACACAGAATGAATGATTTTGCAAAATTATGTACTGTACTGTACATTACCAAATCCATCAAATTCAAGCAAATTGTGCATTAAGGAATGTGCTCCCATGCATTAGGTTTTAACCAACATCGGATAACGTGTACATGTATTACATGTATATTATCCGTATCAATGTTTCTAAAGTGACTTACAGCTGACTTCCACCCAGAATCTGAGGGGCCTGAATGTTTTGCAGTCAGTCGGACAGTTGATGTGTACATTATATCCTCTGGATTTCCAATTTTGTAGCATGCACAGGCATGCGTCTACTCTGTTATGCTTCGACTCCTTGTATAAAGAGGGACAGAAGGTACTGGAATTTATACTCAAAATCTCTCCCTTTTTTTGGGGGGGGGAATTATTGTGTATTCCTGAGCCCGTACCTTTTTTCCTTTTGTTATAAACAAATGTGGCTTACAAAAATGGATAGGCTGCCACCATTGTTTAATCATTGCATTTGGCTCAATGGGAAGTAAGTCCGAGCGTTACAAGATTCCAGCATATCACATGTATCATGGCAGATTATCGGTCTTGGCTTATGGCCGAGGTTTTGTGATTACAGTAAATACATCTTATATTTTCTCACAAGAGAAAAACAAATCAGGATTTCAAGTCGGGATTTCATTGTTACAACAGTATTTTCAAAGGAAAAAGATTACTCCGGAAGCTCAAAAAAGTTCAGAAAAATAATACAGTGCAGAAGAATATAATTTTGTTTTGAATAGCAACCTGAAGTGGTTATACGATAAAAAAGGGGAAATTCTTACATTGTTCTAAAGGTTTTCACTGTCACTACTTCAGCTTTGTCGAGGTTCCAATGTTTCCAAAGTGATGTGGAGATCACATCTGTCATTCTACTGAGTACATGTACATGTAATAGGCATTTCCTTATTGCTGCATGCAGTGTGTACACAACAGCAAACCATTGCCTACCATACGTGCTGCACATTCACGCAATATGCAACTAATTGGCCTGTTCTTAGGAATGAATGTAAAATATGTACACCACAATGTATTGTAATTATGCAAAATGTGGATTAGAATTGTGTGTACATGTACAGTACAATGTACTCTGTAGAATACAGTTAGTAGCCTTGATATTATTGTTGTTTAATAAGGACTGGGTCCATGTACATATTTTAAAATTAATTTGGCATGCCAGATGAAACCTTGATTGCTGAGAACAAGATCCTGTTTTAATTTGTAAAGTCTGTGTGCACATAATCTCAGTGTATTAGAAATCTTGACAGATCCCATTTGACAGCATTGTAGCTACATGTATAATAATGTATGTTCAGCAGTTTGCATTTTCTTCCTCCATGCTGCAACTTGTAAGATGCGCAATGTTACCACTTGAGATAAATTGTCATAATTTATTACATGTATGAGTATACTGCCCTCTTGTGTTGGAAATTGTGCAGTCAGTATTCACAGAGACTTCCATGGACTTGCTGCACCAGTGCATTGCTAACTACAGTACTGTACATGTACATCACTCATGTACATGTACGTTTGTACCAAAGATTATATAGAGCGCCGAAGGCGCAAAATGGGAAGGTTGGTCTGAAATGTGAACTGTGCACTGGAGGCCATTTCAGTAAGCAACTCTTTTGATGCAACAATAGATCAGTGGAGACAATGACCATTGCTATCAATGGTACATGTATAACAAAACATTTGCTTGCTGAAATGGCGCCCATGCGAATTTCAGGTTCTGACAATACATTGTAGATAGAGCTTCAGTTCCCCATCTCACTACAGTAGTTTGATAAGGGGCACTGGTAAGGGGGTACTTCTTTGAGGAAAATGTAAATTTGTTTTGGACCTTTGCAAAACAGCAAAAGCACAGGGCTCCATAAAGCATTTTGCTGTGGGTGCCGGGATTATATATTCGAGGCCTCCCCCTCCCCAAACTCCTTGTGATGTTGTGCAGTTGTGCAGTAACTCATGTGCATGTAGAGCTCAAAGTTATCCAGGTTACTATTTTCCAGGTAGCCAAAACTGTCGTATGAAATGAAATGATTGATTTTATGTAGACTTACCCATTCACTAATCCATCCCAACCTTGCTTATTACACTCCGAGGATGCTGTCTCGTCCCATCTTACATGTACCTTATCATGTCAAAGAAATTGATAAACTGGGGAGGGACAATTTAACGAGTCTGCCGCGCCAGTGATCCCCCCCCCCCATTTTTTAATTTGATTTCTGTGAATATCATAATTGTTGTGATGATACAGACCTACGAGTATGAGGTTGTTCAGCGGTGGACGGGAAGGTTAATATTGGGATGGGAGGCAAGGCGGGGCGACGGGGGAGGGGCGAGAGTTCAGGTAACGTGCCGCAGAATCAATACTGATTGAATAACCTTGTCGGTAAAATTAGAATTGTTCAATTTAATTACTGGAACCTTTAACAATAGATGGTCTGGTTGTCATGTTACTCACGCTGTGGACTTGGGAAATGAAATGCCGCAAATTTATCGGACTGTGATGGCGAACAAAAGGTGGGTAGATGGAGACAGTGGATAATTCAGTTGGAGTTTAAATGAGTGTACGATGTCGGTTCGATGTTAAACATAGTACACATGTGTTTGAGGCAAGACTTCATACAATAACAGTCATGACAGTAGTGTTATAACACAAAATGATTGCTTTGTAATCTGTTCTAGACTTTATGTGGGTAGACACATTGAAACCATTGACCTACATAACAAAAGGGACAATAAGGTCCCCGGTTGGGTGAAGGTCCCCAATTGAAAAGTATACAAAACCAGTGGGAGCTGTTGCCAAAAAGGTAAAGTACAAACAAAAGAGGGACAATAAGAGGTCCCCGATTGCTGGTGTTTACACATAAATTTGTGGTGTGTGTGTGGAATGTGTTGTGTATGATATATTTGGGCAATTCCATGGTTAGTTTCGTTACACTTTTAGCTGCATAGCACAGCTCTGTGGTTTCCAATATGAATATGAAAGCCTATCAAGTCTCCATTTTTGTACCATGGATACATCTTGCCTAGACCTATTATACAAAAAAAATACAAACTTTTAGACACGTTTATTCAGTTGTTATGATCAGTTTAATTTTGGTTAGTTACGTTACAAAAAAGGGACATGGAAAAAAAAAGCATGTCTTTGAACAAAAAGTTTCCTCAAACAGGATACAGCTGAAACAAACTTTACTATTTCTATACCTACATGGGTACTAGCAAGTGTTTTGGTAGAAAAATTAATAAAATAACTCTGATCAGTTTCAAGCATTGCCCAAAAATCATGGTTAGTTACGTTACAGTTAGTTACGTTACACTTTGTCCTTGACTAATATTATTTGTGATAAACCCTTTGTATATCACTCACAGCTCTAATCTGGTCTATATTAGTAACTAATATGCACTACTACAACATATCCAGATCAATTAAGCAAAAAACAATGGAAAAAAGTAATATTTTGTAATACAGTATGTACAAAATATTAATGTCTTTAACATTCAAACTTTTTTCTTTACACTCATAAGCTATGCAGTATTTTATGAGAAAAAAATAACAAAAAACTAAGTTAATTTCTCTTACTACATAGATACCAAAGAAAACAAAGCAATAGAAAGGTTATTTCAAATGAAATCCATGTCTTAACTCTTGGTCATGGATGCTAATCTTAAAGTTCATCAGAAAATTTGAAATGCCCGCGATTGTTGACAACTTCTGGTACATCTAGTTTCAAAATAATTTTGTCCTTTGTATAGAAGATACAATCTTTTTGAGTGGGCCATTTCCAATAATTGCCTGCATGCTTCATCACAGACACTTAGAATTCTCCACTTTCAACAGCAACCACTTCTCCAGGAAATCTGTGCCATTCATACTCTACCATGTACCAGTCTCCTATCTGAATTGACTCCACACTGCTTGGATCATCATCCGGGTAGCTAGTAGATGGTACCTCAGCACCGTCATCATCAGTGGTGATGTTATCCTTTGTTAGGTTGTGTGGATCTTGGACATTAACATAAGGAACAAAGTCAATTAAAATTTTAGAAAATTGCAGCTTCTATTCATACCTGATATAAACAGTGTAAGAATTTATGTAGATACAGCACTGAACATAAAATCTGTTCCACCCATCACATTAATTTACAAACTCCCATTAATTTAGTTTGGTAGAGAAATACAACTTTAGGATAACCCTTTAAAAATGTAATAAAATTCAGATGGATTATACCATGTTATTATATTGTCATAAAACTTACCCAAATTTTCTCACCACAAAAGTTGAAGTACATGTAGCTGAACTTTTGTAGGACAGGCTTGTTGCGCATGGATCTTGCATACATGCATACAGACAATATGAGGCACATGGCAAACAAACCATGTTTTTTAAGTTGAATTGTGGGTAAAAGAATAGTATCATACTGCCCTCTGTTCTTTAAACTTTACAACATGGCTGAAAACTTGTGCTGGTGTCAACTTAACAGCATCTTAATAGTCTTTATGTCGGTTAGTTACGTTACACCCCGGTTAGTTACGTTACATGGTTAGTTACGTTACAGGTTTTGACTGCTTCTATTTTCCACATGTTACAATTTTTATGATTTTTCTTTCCTTATTTCAATTAAGGATTGTACAAAGGAGGAAAAATCAAGATATCAAAGTTTTAATTAAATGCCTTCTCTAGAGGCGAAAACAATTGGAAGTTTTGGTTAGTTACGTTACATAGGCTTTAATGGGGTACAAGTTTCACAGATTGATGGTCTGAATCTATCACAATCACAAATTTTGGCTATTGCAGCCATTGTGTAGGTTCAATCAATACATAAATATGATTAGATTGATTTGATACACTGGAATCTTCCCCATTCAGTAGTAAATTGAAGTTGTACAACTTTTTTACACATAATTTCATGATAAAACATTGTTGGCACAAAATTCGTTTTTTTGTATCTTTCCTGCAAAGACATGACATTGAAACCATTTTTTCCTGAAGCTTTGATGTATTTGCTACCATGTAAGCCCAATTTTTACTAAAAAAACAAAATTTTAAATTTTGAGGTCATGTCCACTTCTTCATGGAATTGCCCATTTTTAAGAACTGAGGTTTACGGGGAACAGTTCTAATGCGAATACTTGTGAATCTCTTTGGGGAAGAAATATCAATACTGAGAAGAACAGGGTAGAGACAAAGTGGAATCTTGACTTATCAGAAGATTGACACTGTACCACAGGCCAAAGGCCATTGATTTTAGCGTTGGGCCAGCAAACTTATCACCGCACAAGTAGGGCGGTCTTGTTATTTATTATTATTATTATTTATTTGACCAAGACAAACAAAATTACAAAGAAAGTATTTGTGTTTTTGAAAAATAATATTTTATGGTTAATTATAATTTTAAAAATAATGGTCAAGTGTTGATTTGTGAGTCTGATAAATACCTTTCAATTCTGTTGAGTATCGTTTGAAGTAGTATCCATAAGACATATGAGAACAATCTTCTCTAAGTGCTTATATCCAAATAAAAACAGTTAAAATGTATTTGATTATTATCGGTATTATTTTTTTTCAGAACTTTTCAGAACTTCTGAAGCAATATTTTTTTATGAGAATATCATTGTCACAATAAAACCCTGACTAAATAAAGCAAAGAAAACAAACGTTCTTATAAAATGCACCAATATTTTTCTGTCCCTTATGAGAAATTACGGAATGTCTTACCCTCATGAGGCCCGAACCCTGGCCGTAAGCCACAACCGATAATCAACCATGGTATGCTGGAATCTCGCACGTGTCCCCCATGTGGAATACAATGAAAAACAATAGTGGCAGGTCTGGAATCAGGGATTACATAATAATCCTGTAAAAAAGGGAGATTTTGAGAAAGAATTCCAGTACCCTTTGACCCTCTTTAAACGGAGGAAACAAAGCATAGCATGGTAGGTGTATTCCTGTGCACACTACACAATGGGTTGTCTTGGGGCATGTATACACTTGTCAGCTAGTCAACTGACCACAACCATAACAGGACGCACCAGGCGTTCATAAAATCCAGCTGTATTTCTACCTAGAAATATTTTGCACACACAAGTGGTTAAGCCACATTAAGCACACACATTTTACTAAAAGTGCCATAAATTTGAACATTTTTGGCACCTGATAGCATTGTGTCAGCCGGTGAGGCATCGTGGTGTCGTTTAGAAAGCCTGTGTAGAATTTTGATGCCCTACTTTATAATTTTTATCTTTCATTTACAAACATGGAATATAAATGAGCAGTTTGGGCTGACAAATTTTCAACTTACAGCAAAGCCTACACTCAATAACTTTCAAATTCCAGAAACAAGCATGCTTGACTGTCTAGTGTTCACAGCTGCAGCTCCAGCAGTATTATGCTTGAGACCGTTTACAATGTACACTACCATGACTACTGTGGCAAACATCCAACGACTGCCATAATCTTCATATCAACAGACGACTCCACCAATCAGCAGGCGGATAATTCTTCCCTGCCGCTATAATTTATGTTTTGTGTCGAGTGGCGAGGGAGTTATTATTCACCCTGCCCGTACGCAGAATGATGATTACCTTAGGAAAGTATGACATATTCGATATTAAACCTGGATTAAGTGCACAACGTCCAATGCTCGGCCTGAATTATGTACTGTAGTATGTTGCACTGCAGTTGGTGGTTTCTATTGGGTCATTACTGTAGGTAGTTTATTGAAGCAAGAAATGAAATTTGAGATCAATGTAAATTGAATTATAAGGCTAGATTTAATGCGTGTATAATAACAATAATACTACTTATAAAGTGCACACATTCACCTAATAAAAGGCACTCATGGCGCTACAAAAGTAAACAAATTAACAAAAACCAATATACTATTACTACATGTATTTGTATAGCCTGACAAGAGAAATTATGTTCTGGTAATTGTAGGCTAAATTGTAGTAATGAGTTTTTGATGCACATAGTACTTGTGTAGTACATGTATTTACACATAAAACCTTAACTGTCATGACTGTTTGGATTTGTTATAGACCATGTAACCTTTGTTCACAAAAAGAGTTTCCCAGGGCCTTTCTGGCAGGCGAGATACTACACTGGTCATAGGGTAAATGTTTATATTATGTGTCATAATTTCCTCATAAATTTAAGATTTATAAAAAAAACAGCTGAAAAATGTTTGAGATGTGCCCCTTTCTTCATATCAAAAGGTGAAAAAAATCATACTGTGCAACGGTGCAACCTCAATAAAATATATGATTTAATTTTTTCTTCCAACGGGCCTGCAGAAAGTCCAGGCTCTGTGGCTCTTTTGAAAACATGTGATGTCACAGGTTACATGGTCTAGTACACTTAAATGTAAAATAAATGTCGGATGGCAAGATTTACGTGATTGTCACTGATTAATTTGTTCTACATTGTACAGTAGGTAGACTGCAGGGCTTGCAATGATAATGAAGTTTTTGATTCAAATCTCTGGCTCACTTTTGATAAATTTTCGTTTCTTGGAATTGAAGCATACTGTTTGTTGGTATACTTTCATGTTCTTGTTGTCTACATAAGTACAGTACATGTATGTACAATTCAGAACCATGTTACATGCAGGCCTGGATTTTCATCTTTGCATATCCGTTGGAAAATCTTAAAGTCTACAGGAAACTGTTGAAGGGGCACCAAGGCCAAGACCAGGGGCAACAGAGGCCATGGCCTCCATGTACATGTAGGTCCAGGCCATGCAGGCCTAATCAAACAAGTATCATGTAAATTCATCTCAATAGTTCAATCATGTAAATATCAAGTACCTGTATGAACTGTTGCTGACATACCATGTAGAGCTGTGTCTGAATTAAGTGACTTCGGCTTTGGCTATGGCTATTGGCTGCGATGACAACGCTGAAGAATAGGACTTTCCAGCCTTTTGGCCTTGTAAGTCACTGCCGAAGCCACCAATTCAGACAAGTATAGAACATTTACGGCGGGGTTTATCCCTTTATGCTGATGTGACCATTTTCCCAGTGGGCAGATCCATCTACATGTACTGTACACACAGTACCTGTATGACTGTATCCCATGGATTCATGCATTAAATGGCAATATATCCGTTCTGCTAGCGCTACTTTCTGCCTCACTGAATGCTGATTCTTTTTTTCCCCTAATGCATATTTATCATACATCATGTGCACTTTATTGTTCATTATAAATGTTGTCTTTCAAACAACATGAGACTGGCATTTATAAAAATCCTTCATTAAAATTGAGAGTGTAACTCATTCAAATGGTTCTAAGTTTAGATAAAGTTCAGAACATGTACACGTACAATGTATGTAACGAGTTGAAATAGTCATAAATATTTTGAGGTAACAAATGAATTGAGATAAATTCACACTGGTGTGAATCGGGTGCATTGCGAAGAACGAGTTGAAATTGTCATAAATATTTTGAGGTAACAAATAAATTGAGATAAATTCACACTGGTGTGAATCGGGTGCATTGCGAAGAACGAGTTGAAATTGTCATAAATATTTGAGGTAACAAATAAATTGAGATAAATTCACACTGGTGTGAATCGGGTGCATTGCGAAGAACACCCTGTAGACCCTTCTCAGACGACGTTACTGTTTTATCTCTTGCCATGCTGGAGTATGCGCACACCACGCACACACGTTACTTGAACTGCTCTAACATATGTATGAACAATTTTACACTGGACCGCTGGCCAGAGGCCAGTGATTTTAGCATTGGGCCAGTAAACTTATGTCCGGACAAGTCCGGCGGTCTTGTGTTTGTGTTCAAATGATGACTTTTGGTCTGAGTGATATACAATTCTGTTGATTATCGAAGACTACTTACCGATAATATACAAATGAGATAACTCTTCTCTTAACCTGTGTAGGCATTTTTTTTTCTCACTTGAGTTCTGGTCTTGTACATGTAGGCCTACTCAAAATTCCGGTCCAGTAAATATTTTTCCCCCAAATTCTAGCCCTGATATGCTACAAAATGCAATGCTGGAGGGCCCTAACCATGTACGCGTACGTATCCTACTGTACATAGTGTGTAGAACTCCAATATAGCAGAACTCCCGCCTACCAAATGTAATGTCAGTGAGAGGGCCATAGATCACATGTAGCTTTATGAATTGTAAATAATACATGTATACTCAAACAGTTTTAGAATTAATTGAGTAATACACATGTACCACTGGCTGAACTGCATACAATTAAAGGCCCGGAATTTTATCTTTGAGAGGGCAAGTTTATTTTGCAATGGGCACTTCCATTCGAAAAACCTAAAGTCTAAGGGAAACTTTTGGAAGGGGCACCAAGACCAAGACCAGGGGCATTATGTGGCCTACCGCGGCCTTTGTGTAATTCCAGGTCTGCAGTTAACGATAAATTTATGCATTAAAACAAGCCACAACGCTCACACTTTTGTGCAGACTGCATTTCATTTCGCCAGTTAGGCGGCCGTCGTTCTTCATTACTTTAACACCATACACACATCAAATCGCAATATCCCGATGCGTGAAATGGAATCCCTCCCCATCCGAACTGGCCATCCCTACCAAATAATCATCTCCACATCCTTCATATCCTCCGATGCTGCTGCTCCTAATCTTACATCCACGCTTCTCTCATCGGGGGCCTCTCACTCAGCAAGACTCATTACACATGTACTGTACCTCCTCATTATTACATGTACATGTACCTCACTGCATCCAGCGGGTTACCAGGCCATAGTTTCATGAGGCTGTTAATAAGCAGGAAACGGTTCTTTTCTGCTAAGCAAAAATGAGCAGGAAACCAATGACAATCATTGTATATTGCTTGGTATTTTGGCTGTTAGTCTGTTTCTGCTAAGCAAGGTTTTTCTTTGCTGAGCAATTTTAGGGCACAATTTCATGGAGTGCACAAATTTGCTAAGCACAGAAATGTCTTGCTTTGCAACTGAGGGAAAACGATTTATTTTGCCTTTGATCAGTCCATATACATGTATTTCCTTCTTCTATGATTGGTCCAACAGTGACAAGTAAGTAGTGAAGCATTATTCTAAATGAGGCTCAGCTTGTTGGGTCCAGTGGTTAAGATACTGAACGCACCCAAATATATCGAAAATCTGAATGAATTTTATGACCTGATACTTTGGCAAAATCCTCTGCAGGAAATTACACTAAGACATAATTATGTGCGACCTATGACCTGAATGCAGCTTAGCAACAAACAAAAATTAATAAAATGATCTGGTTAGCAGCCCCACAACAAAACTGGGCCGTGAATGGAAAGCTTAACACCTTTGCCTGGGCGAAGACATCTTAGTGAACCATAAGTAGTGGTTATTAGTTATTGCCTCAGGATACTTGATGTAAGCCAATCAGGGGAAGGTGGAAAGACGGAAGGGGATGGAGCTATCAGGACACTTGAGCCTCCTTATGGGCAGTTCTAGTGTTACTCATGTTACGTCGTACATGTTATACATGTTACATCAATACATCTGGTTTTTAAGTGATTTTTGAATGATTTTTGTTTGGTTTTATGTGGTTAGAACAGACATGTTGAGACATGTTTTCTTGATTACAACAAATGTTTTCAGGTCATAAAAATCATCCAGATTTACGATACATGGTCAGTGTGACTGACAGTGGCATTACACTTTACTTTATACATGTAATTGTACCATGAACAACCTACGAACAACATATATTGTACATGTACATGTGCATGTACTCATGTGGCTTACAAGTCGAAAATTTGGTCCCAGATGCGCTATGTATAAAAAGAACCCCCCAATGAATTAAAGATTTAAACAAAAATTTATATTTTTCAAAGCATCAGAGGTCACACCGGGTTACAATTAATTTACCTACATGTCATTTCAAATTATTTCAAAGCTACCTACATTAGTCGGTTTCCCGTACAGTTTATTACTTGATATTTAGCTTACCTGTAAATGGTCAACCGCTACATGTGTTCATAACTTTTAGTCATTCAGGCGAACACATTGACTTCAGTCAAAAATGCAATTACGAATTTGCAAATAAAGATCAATAAATAAAAGGTTACACAGAATTTTAATTTTTTTTGATGAGTGGACTCTGGGAACCACACAGTTTTAGAACTTCTTGGAGACAGCCATGCAGGGCTCGAATTTGGGGGGAAAATTCGCAAGACTTCGGGGCTTGTGGCTCAATCCTTTTTCTGGCCCAGAATTTATTTTAAATTATTGTTAAACACAGTGAGGTTTTATTATTCAATAAACACAAGACTGCTGAACTTGTCCAGCCGTGAGGTTACTGGCCCGACAGAAAAATGACTGGCCTCGGGTCTGCGGTCCAGTGTAAATTTTGAGCCGTGCCATGTGTAGGGGAAAACCTTGCATTTGGCCCCTTGTCCCCACACCTGCCCAGCCAGGTACAGTTGCATCTGGTAGCCACACATGCATATAATGTGCAGTGCTCACTTAGGGTGCAGTGTTGACTTACCGATGCTGTAAACCATACATGTTACCATTCTGACAACAACACCATGGGGAAATTAATTTAAAAAACGCAACCAGATAATCTGACACACGATCCCCCATGTAAGCCCAAACGTTCGCCAACATGCCTGGATGCAAACAGTGTGTTCAGCGGGCACACCGCCCTGCTGCTGTTCCACTGATTTCTGGATCAAATATTATAATGACCAGGCGTGTCATCCTACACATGTACATGTACATTAAAGGGAGGGTATACCTTTGGTAATTACTCCAAAAATTAATGACCATAAAAACTTGCTTGGAAGGAAGTAACTGCAGCTGTTGATAATGTGTAATATTTTGAAAAACAACTCCCTTCTAAGGAATGTGGTTTTAGAGAGAGGGATTCAAATACATTTTAATCTGAGAAACGTTTCTGCATGAAAGGTTTCTCAGATTGTACATATTCCAATTATGGATTATTCTTCCTGTTCGGACATAACTGCTTCAGATTTTTGGCGAAACATGTATCTCAAAAATGCTACCACCTTTTGAAATGAAATTTTGTACGGGTTATTTTTTATTGTATAATTTATATAGGATTTTAGACAATCGAACGGTTCCCCAAACCCAAAGTATACTCTGCCTTTAAATAAGGGGAGAAGCTACACCTTCACAATGTGTGCATACATGGCTTGTTAGGGGAAAAACACCTTGCAGGGGGAAAAAAGGTGTCCACATCACTTCATGATGTATGAGGTTTGTAGATCCTGCATGGCACTGCAGTTAAATACATGAGTTGCTGACTTCTCTTGTTTGCAATAAAAATCTGTCTATATAGTTCACGACCGATGTAATCCCTTTTGCTCAAATTATAACATCAACCCAAGAAGACAATTAGGGTGACAGACAAGCTTGGGCGGTTATTCGGTTTTACCGAGTAACACTGTATCTGTTATTAACCTTTCTTTCAATAATGCAATTAGGTAAAATTAGAAAAATTGAAAATGTTATAAATTATTATATGTTTATACATGTTGTTTTACTAAATAAACAGGACTTTAAAAATGATATATTAAGGGAAACTGAACAAAGAATAATTGACTTCAGCAGGATTTGAACTTGCGACCTTTGGATTAATGTGCCAGCGCTCTACCAACTGAGCTATCTAGCCCTGATGATGGCGGAGCCCCTATTTATCAATGTCTTTGTTCCGGGGTGCCGGTCAGAGGCCATTCAACCAGAACCTGCCGTATAACCAAGGATTAAGTGGCAGGAGAGGGATCACCTCAAGGGGATGTGACTTATTATTTCAAATATTTAGTAATAAACCAAAAGGGAAACTGACTGGGTAAATTTTTAAAATTTTGTGGATGGATTTGATGTTCTTGATGAAAATACAGTGACAGTTTTTTCATTAATTCATAACTAACTTGGGAACTGAATAATTGAATGGTCACTTTACAATTTGCAAGTTGATAAAGTGCATGATTGATTGATTGATTGATCAGAGCTTGAAGATAACACTGGACTCCATGCCCTAGGCCAGTGACTTTAGCATTGGGCCAGTAAACTTACGGAGTGTACAACTTACGACTGTTTCATGTTTTACTAACTAAGAATACCTACATGGAACTGTGTAATATCAGTTCCATAAAATAAAATAAGTTCAACTGTTGATTTTGAGTCTGATAAATATATTGTGTTGAGTATCAAAGTATGCACTTACCCATATGAGATATGAACAAATGAGATAAGTCTTCTCTTAGTGCTTGTTCAAATAAGAACAATTGAATTGTTAATCTGTGTCGATATAAGTTGTTTTTTTCTCATTTTGATTCTGGATTTGTAAAGAAAATTCTGGTCCAGTAAAACTTTGTTTAGCTACATGTACATCTGGTGGATTCTTTCCTAGATTCTCCCCTAATTTTTCCCCTGTTGATTAAGTAGTTGGCTGGCTTGATGGATTTATTAATTAACACACTAAGCGATTGCTGTTAAATGTGGGCTTTTTGATAGTGGGGACTTGATTGATTATTGACCCAGTTGATGGAATTAGGTGATTGATTGATTAGCAATTATCGCTGCTTCACTTGACTTCAAACTGGATTTCTCAAAGTGATCGAGGGCTGAGTTATCAATCAGCTGCATGTAGTTCATTGATATTACCCAATCACTTTATTGGTTATTACTTTCGTAATAATCAACATGTTAGTGTCTGATTGGTTAACCAATAATGATTGTTTATCTCACTGAGTGATAAATATGAAAATATGCAACAAACATTGAAGGAATTTGTTTTTATAAAAAAGACCAATAAGACTGAGGTCTTGACTTGTAGCAAAATTATTATTTTTTACAGAATAAATGAAAACTAATCATACAAAAGGTAAGGACAAAAAAGTGATAATTATTTATTTAATAGTTAGAAAATAACTTGATATATAGGAAGGGAACAAATTTGAAAGGAATTTGTTTTTATATTAAAAAAAATACTATATATTTTACCATGGAGAGGTCCTGAAAATATTTGGATTTTTCTGCAGAGAAAAACTTTTGACCTTAAATAACCACCTGTGGATTAGGCAGGGGAAGGACTAGACCATTATTTAGAGGGGTGTCCATAAAGTGTGAGGATGCTTGATTTAAAGGTAAGGTCATACTAGATTGGTAAGCACTCCAAAAAGTGAGAAGCACTCTGCAGCTGTTGATAGTATTTAAACTACTTTGAGAAGGGAATTCCCTTCAAAGTAATATGGTTTGGATAATTTTACACCCCTAAACAAAAAAAAAATTGAATCTGAGAAATTATTCATGCATGAATCGTTTCTCAGATTTCTGAGGGTTGGTGTCTGTTTGTGAATGCTGCCGGCAGAGATGAGGTTGTTACCCGCTGTCACCTCGCTAAATGTGGATGGATTTGACGTTCTTGTGAAATACAGTTTTGTTGCTGTTTTCTCGGCAAGTAGTCACTGTATTCAGCTAAAACTTACAATTGTGCCTTTTATTATGCCAATAAATCAGCATTACATTGACAAAAGCCAATCCATGACCCTACCTCTAAATGCATGGCTGATATTCCTAGGGCATGCTCCTCCCCCCCCCCACTGCCCTCAGACAGTATAGTCTCTCACACCAGCCGTTTGAAAAGAGGGTTTGCTGTTTAAATATCATGTTTTTTTCCAATACTATGAAACCAACAAATCCTCAGAAGTTGCTAACCTCCCCCTCCCCCCCCCCAAAAAAAAAAGGAAAAGAAAAAAGGAAGAAAAAACACACACCTAACTAAATGCAAGGATTTCATATTACAGTGCGCCACCAAGTGTTTTCCTCCAGAGGGGTAATTTTAAAAGAAGGTACGTGTACACACGTGTAGTTTACCATGCACTGTTCCTGACCCTAGTGGGCATCCTTTATCTCAATGGTCCCCAATGAGATACCCTGCATAGTTGCATTATTTGCTGTTGTTGTAGGTTACAAATAAGCCCGGCCCTTTTCACACTGGATGAGTTTCCTGGGGGAATTCCAGTGAAAGTTTACCTTTTCACACTTGAATTTGCTAAACACTTGCAAGCACCTAGGGAAAAAAATAATTTCCCGGAAAATAGCTACATGTACTCCTGCTTGGGAGTGTGGTTAAGCCAGCTAACCCTGAAATGAGCATGCTGAGTGTTAATTTTTGTCAGGAAATTCGCATCAATTGTGTGAAACGAGCATCAGAGCTTGAATTTTTACACTTGACGCAGGCCAGAGGCCAGTGATTTTAGTGTCGGGCTAGTAAACTCTTGACCGGTGGTCTTGTGGTTTTCAATTGAATATCAAAATCTAACTGTCTAATATCTCTGATAAAAAAACAATTGTGTTAATAAATTGACTTTGAGTCTGATAAAAATCTTTTAATTCTGTATTAAAGAATACTTACCTAATCCAAATGAGATAGACCTTCCATCAGTGTTCAGTGCAATGTTCAAATAAGAACAGTTTATATGTTGACCTTTGTCGAGAAGTAATTTTTCATTTGGATTCTGGTCTTGTAAAATAAATTTTGGTCCGGTAAAACATAAGTTTCAAGCCTTGTGTAATTTTATCCCAAATTCAAGCCCCGAAGATGGAATGACCGTGGGGTTCAAATTTCCCAGGACTTTCCTGGGTTTTGTTACCTGGGAATTTTGCTTGAATAGTGTGAAAAGGGCTGTGTACAGACTTCTTTGCCAATTCTCTTATTTTAGTCAATATGAAAAAACTCCATGTACTCAGATTGAAGTACGTATGCATTCATGATAAACATGGACAACCTCACAGATATTTGAGAGTATTCTTGTGTGCTAAGCTTTGGTCAATATTCACCCTGTCGATCAATTTCTGAAAGTGGATTATTATACACGGTCTATAGGGGCCAACTTGACCACTCACACTTTGTGCTGAAACAACTATCTTGGTTACTGACTTCAATTTTAAAGGAAAAGTACATTATTGGCTTTTTGGGGGGTCAAAGATAAGTTAGATTTAACTGTCTAATTCTATAACAGTAAACACACTGTGCAACCAAACTGTCAACAGTTCATCAAATTTGGGTCACATTTGTTTTGTTGAAACAAGGAAAAACGGTTAAAGCTTTGTCAAGAATGTGGTGAAAGTTGTTATTGGGCTTAATTTGATTGTGACAATTTAAATAAGCAATGGTTATATTGGTGGGGTGGTCTTCAAGTGCTATTTCCTTGATGTTGACCGTTTCTCAGACCCATATATTTCTCTGGAGGATTTGGTACTTGGGAGGAACGTCTTAATCAGTGAACTTTCAGAATCAAAACTTATCATTTCATGTTTCAATAATTGCCAGTTGACACCTTGCGTATAATGTCACACTCTCAAACAGTGCCCTCACTGAGGCAAAAGGAGGCAGAGCATCAGACGACAGTTGGTGCGCATTATGCTAGGGGTCTACTTTGCCTTTAAACTGTTACCCTGTGATTGGTTCAATGGCCCAGCAACAACTCCGCTCTAATTGGTCAAGTTGCACCTTTGAGCTGTTTGTACAGCTTCTGCTCGCATCCCAATTTCATTTACATACATGTAGTTGCTCAAGAGAGGAAAATTGCTCGAGAGTACAATATTGCCCAAGAAATTTATTCGCTAAGCGAAAAGTGACAGGGGACCAGTCACAAAAGGCAGTCATTACCGAGGTACTTTGGCTGGTATCCTGGTGTATACTTATAAGCCCTGTTGAATTGGCCCCTTGTCGTCGCACGGTACAACATTACGAAATTACCCATACAAAATCAAATGACAGAGTTCCCATTAGAATTTACAAACCATCCTGAGAAAATTGTTGAAGAAAGTGCCTTGAAAAGACAAATTTTGTTAGAAAGGAAACGGAACAAGACAAATTTTTCATATGCTCATAAGCAGCACTTGGTATTGTAAATTTACATACATTGTACAACTTAACAGTTTTATGTACATGTTATAAATTACGTACATAATATGTATAATGCAAGTCAGCCTTTTGTCAGTAAAACCAACAGCAATATAGTGAACTCCATGACGTTTTTGTGGAAAAGGAAGTTGTTGTCAGTGTTCAAACGATACAGCGTTTCTGGCGTCAGCCTTCTGGAATACCTAAGGAGGTCAGTGTACACACATTGCTGTATTTTGAAAGTCAATCTGAAACAACTTACATCATGTAAATGAACAGAGCTGCAAACAGAGTCACCTTTCTAGTGTCGATGTACAAAATTGAAGCAGACAAAGAAGAATATTTTGAGGGGTAGCCAATGAGGGATGACACGGTAACGTGTTTGTTCGCTGATGCCTCCTCCGTCCTCGCCAGCACGTCTTGGGGTAAATCCCTCCCCCCTAGGCGGGACAGAAACTGAAGGGTGGCTGACCAGGAGTGTGCGCTGGAGAACAGATAAAAAGCAGAGAATTAGCAGACAACACTCTGGGACATCTTTTCCTTGTGACTGACATAAGTGAATCATTTGATTGTACACAACTGTTTCGAATTTTGAGGATGCTGTGCATGTACATGTAGGTGTAGGACTAGACGGCTGTGACTCGTGCGGGGCAGGACTTGCGAATCTACCATTCCCCCTTCAAGATTCTGTTCCAACACTAAAGAACTGCTCACAATTCTCGCAACAAAATCTAGAGAGGTAACAGTTGCACTTTAAAATTAGGCCTGGAATGGAAAGGAAGTGGAACTAATTTTCTTTGGAATGCCTTGCTTTCTTATCATTTCCCCAAATGCTTCAGTGTTTTTCTGTGGACACTTCGACAGGTCTGTCGCCAGTTAATCAAATGAACCTCAGTGCTCATTGAACTGAGTTTTCGCACCCACTGAATCGCAGAAGATTTTTGTGTTTCCCTCCCTCGCACATGTCGCTGACTGAAATCTTAACGTTGAGGCTTGGCCAGTTTTTGGGTGAAATGTCGGAACTTCTAAACAACCTGTGAACGGTCGCACTGTGTCTACAGTCACAGCAATTACACCTTATCTTCATCAGGTGTGACTGACTGGACCAACCAGCCCAGTTGCAACGGAAAGAACGCCAATTTCCTGTGGAAACTCTGCGAAAATATCATCCTGTAATTATATCCTGTGACCGATTACAAAGTGTTACTTAACTGCAGGAACTACAGTGAAGCACCACTAGCAGCGAGGACCTTGGGGGGGGGGGGTGATTTAACGGCTTGACTGGGAGCCTACACAGGAAACTTGTTTTTGGAGGCTGGGAGCAAAGAGCACTGTTTTAAAAATAACCCAGGTCTACCAAAGGGCACATGCATGAGATTGGCTCACAAACCCAACTTCAGTTTCGGTTGTGGTAGTTTATGGCACCACCTGTGGGATTTAAGCCAGGAATTATCCAGATTCTACAACTTGGAAATCTTTTGAAGGATACTCTTCTGAGCTCAACGGCCTGGTTTTGCTTTTGGGTTCTGACAGGCGACAACACTGGGCCGGAAAGTTTTTGTGTTTGTTTTAAAAGAGAGCTTTCCTGTTGGTTTAATGCATTTACGTTGTGTGTGCTGGTAAGAAAAACTAGGTACATGTTGATTTAGTGTGGACAGGACATTATGTGGACATGTACATGTACATGTAGATATCTGGATTTGATCTCGTCAAGTGCTTAGATACACTTTCAGTGTATGTCCCCAGTGGTGATCATGACTTCTACAAAGGAAAAAGGAATGTAAGTTTATCCTTTGAAGTGTTTTTTAGAAAAGTGCTTCTTTGATAACGACTAGTTTTTATATAGCGTTTTATCTACGGTTGTCTCAAAGCGCTTATCATTAATTGTTTCCAGACAAATTTTTCTACTTTTGGAATTATGAGACCCATTTATGTAACACCTTGTACGGATTTACAAGATGCTGTGGTGCATTCAGCAGCCACTGCCAGAAACACCAGGGTGAACCCCTTCTCATAGCGATAAGTGCAACTGTGTTTCTTTTTACGTGCATTACACAACACATGGGACCAACGGCTTTATGTCCCCTCTGAAGGACGAAGCAATAGTGGTTAAGTGTCTTGCTTAAAGACACTGGACACCTTTGGTAATTTGTCCAAGACCAGTCTTCTCACTTGGTGTATCTCAACATATGCACAAAATAACAAACCTGTGAAAATGTGAACTCAATTGGTCGTCGAAGTTGCGAGATAATATAGGAAGAAAAAACACCCTTGTCACACGAAGTCGTGTGCTTTCAGATGCTTGATTTCGAGACCTCACGCGTGAGGTCTCAAAATCATTTCAAATATTGAACTGAGAAATTACTTCGTTCTCAAAAGCTACGTTACTTCAGAGGGAGCCGTTTCTCACAATAGTTTTCTACTATCAACAGCTCTCCATTGCTCGTTACCAAGTAAGTTTTTATGCTAACAATTATTTTAAGTAATTACCAATAGTGTCAAGACCGGGACTCGAACCCACTCTCTGCTGATCAGAAACACCAGAGCTTGAGTCTGAGTTAACCAGTGCACTTGATCGCTCGGCCACGACACGCCACAAGTTACTTCTTTGACATTGTGGGGCAAGGTGGGATGGTAACATTGTTCTTGTGGTGAGAGGGAAGTCCCAAATGATAGTTAATGATTGTTTATATATTTTGGGAAAGAAATATTTGTGATTGGTAATGAATTAGAAAATCAATATTAAAATCTGAAAGCTGACTTTCAACTTGACTCCAGAATCAAGGGTACCCGAGAAAACCATCTGGAATAATAAAAACATCTATGTGAGAGAATTATTCCTTGGCAATGCTCCTATTTACCTAAGAGATTGTTTATTGAGAACTAGAAACTGTGAATAAATTTATTCTTTAAAACAAAGAGAAGAGGGGTTCAAGTATAGGTACATGTACATGTTGGTTTGGGTAATGGAATGGATAACTAATGTATACATGTACACTGTGTATAGTTTCTATTGTAGTGGTGTCAAAGGCTGTTTTTTTTCATGATCAACAGATGTATGTGTATTGTATAAATATATGATGTATTTAATATACATCAGTTCAGACTGAAAATACTGCACATGTAAAACAGAGCTGCCAACTCTCCCTGATTCTGCAGGAAGTTCCCTGAAAATAAACACAATCTTTCTATGTTCTGATGAATGACAATCTCCCTGATTGCGAAAACTTTTCCCCTGTTATGTTAAACGTAAAATTTTCTAAATATCTCCCTGATTGTTGCACAAAATGTCTCTGTTTGCAAGATGCAAATGTTGGTAGCTGTGATGGAAATGTACACGTACAGTACAGGTATGATAATATTATTTGGTTTTTGCCCGTAAGCACTATACTTAGTGCACATTCCCGTGGTCTGTGAAAAAAATCCACAGGCATAGGCTATCACTCGGGTGAGATGCCTGTGGGTTTTTGTCACAGCACTCGGGAAAGTACCAAGTATACAGTGCTATAAATACACATTGATGTATGGGTGAAAACAAATAAGATTCCTTATCCCCGATTCAAAATGATGGACATTTTTTAATTAAGAAATTGAAGAGTTTTGTCCAACAGAAAACTGGTTTAATTGAACACAGTTCTTGATGATACACATTTTTCCTATGTTTAAAATGCACATTATGCACTTCCCTACGACTCGACATGCAGTGTCAGAGTGCATTGTCACACAATGCACATGTGCAATTATGTACATGTATACAATGTAGTACCATAGACAGATGGAGTTATTACATTTGGTTCACCATAGAGCAAGTTCGGGTGGGGGGCTTAGAGTTGTCTAGACTTTACCGTAGTCGATTTAGATGTCAGCTGAAGGCTGCGTGGCTCGACTAGCTATAGTCCAACTGAATCGACCCAGTTTATTTAGCCCTGGAAAACTGTTTCTCTTGTCAAGTTCACAAGTTACACGTCACAATTATGGAACGTTATGTTTTGTTCAGTATGACAAATTATCTTCGTAGTGAGATAATTATTAAAAATTGATCTGAAGTAAAGAGAGAGAAAAGAAAATTGCGTAGCAACAATATGCTTCATTAGCAATACGTTAACGCCTGCTCAACAAAATACATCAACTATTCTGACTAGTCATCCACCGGATGCATCCAGTGAAAAACAGATCAGGCGTGCATGATTTACATTGTAAATTGATGAAAAGGTCAGCACCATTGAGATAAGGATATGTAGTTATAACGAGACTGTTACTTTGTGCTTTTAAAGCAAGTTAGGGTTTTCATTTTGTAATGGGGAACACCTTCATGTGTGAGTGAGTTAAACGTCAAGTTAGACAGGACTGATTCATTGGGCACCAAGGCCGTGACCAGGGGGCATTGGAGGCAATTGTTTGCTGTAGATAGCTGTGAAGCATCAGACCTATGTGCCTATATTGACCCCCTTGCACCTACGTCACCTGCGGCTACTGTTTGCCAGGCTCTCCATATTGGGAGTGAAATTGCTCGTAAAAAATATGGAAAGTGTGTTAACGCCACTTGGCCTAAAATGCGCGTGACACCAGTGTTCTCCCTGTAACAGGTTGGTCCGCACACCTGACTTGCATCATTGATCACATCCTCCTCAGTTTTCATGATGTGTGTCTAACTTTGAGCTAATCATGAGCTTGAGACCATGCTAGTTTCTCCTTAGTGAAGCATTTATCCTTCCATTGGATCCAAGCAGGAGGGCAAGTTCCCACTCCAATGGTGGCTGTCAACCTAAACCCGAGATCAATTAAAGGGAGAGCAAGGTTTTATGGAAAAAGCCACTGGGTCACCACACAGCAAAATAAATGCAGCTCAAAAACGAAGTTTTGTTTTTGTTTTGTTCTGATAACTTTAACCATCACACTCTAATAATAACAAAAGAGTATCACAAAACTCCATGCAATCTGCGGTATCCTTATTATGTGGTACTTTAAATCTCAGTGTCCTTTTAAAGAGTGAATACAATTAATTTAATTGGACTTGCTAAATGTCATGCAATAATAATTTCTATAAGCAACTGATGTAAAATAGTAACTATGAATCTGGTAAGAGCGGTTGATTGTATCCCTATAGTCTGAAAGGTTTCAAATAACAGTTTCGTCCTCTAACTGTAAGTCACAGCTCAACCATCAAGCAAGGTGATGGTTATTATCAAGGTGATGGTTACTACTGCGTACGCCTTCAAGTCAACAGTTATGTGCTTGTACCAAAATTTCAGCTCAAGTATTTGACAAATGGTTAGATCACACCTGTGGCTTCCAGATAGAGTCACGCTCTGGTGAATCACTCTTGTTGGCTGCGTACGCCTTCATGCGTAACACGATAGCCACTCGTTAATCTGCAGAAGCCTTTCTGTGGATCTGGAGCTGTCTATTCGCTACTGGGTTTTGACACTGACGATTGCACCCGTTTACTTGGCTTTGTTGGTGGTGATGAGGTGAAGTCGAGAGCCTCATGGCCTCTCGCCTCGGTCGGTCATCTTAATGCCATAACCAAATTTCAAACTAAATATCTGACTAAAGCCTGGTTCATACTTCGTGCGAAGCTAATTTTCTTGCATTACAATTGGAAAGAGAGCGCATACCGATTATTGTGTCACCAAAATTCGCAGGAAGTATGAACCGGGCGTAGATGTAAGTAGTGTGGCTCACAAGTTAAACAGTTAGTACATGTATGTGTACACATGTGCGCTCGTCACTCTTCACATTACAAGAAATAATACACTTGGTTGCCTGTTGATAATGATAATAATAATAACCAGTTCTTATATAGCGCGTTTTACAATATCTTATCAATGCGCTTTACATTAGTGCCTGGTCATCAGGCCAATAGCATTCCTGTAATCTTTCTCAGCTCCCTGGGGAGTACAGGGCTCGAATTTGACACTGGACCGCAGGCCCGAGGCCAGTGATTTTAGCATTGGGCCAGTAAACTCAAATTCAATAACAATTCATGTACCTCACTCTATAATATCTTGAACAGAAACAAATTATGTTGACTTTGTAATGATTTGAAATATACTTAATACCCTTAAAGACAAATGAGGTAAATTGCTCTTATAATGTCGTAGTGCTTGTTCAATTAATTGCAAGTTAAAATGTGCAAGGAAGTCTTTTCTCAGTTTGAATCTGGTCTTGTAAAATTGTTTCTGGTCCAGTAAACATATTGTGATACAAGTCCTGTGGTCTTGTGGATTTTCCCCCCAAATTCGAGCCCTGGAGTATACAGCCCCGAGCTGCAGTGGCACTCTGAAGGCTTTTTCAAACACAATGTCAACCTCTACCCTTGTAGGTACCCATTTATACCCCTGGTTGATGTGCAGTACATTCTTATGGACTTATCTATCTTTTAAGGTTAAATGCACACAAATTTTCTTACTTACAAATGACATCAGCTCTACATGTACATGTTTTGCAATATAACAATTTGAGGAAATATCACCAATTAGTAACGGTATTTACACAAAATGCATTAACAATTAATTCTACAAAATTACGTGTACTTAACAATCGGGGAAAGATCTGCCCCTGTTTCTTACAGCAAACTTGCTGAGCAAAATTATCTGCGATAATGCAGCTCAAAAATTAAAGGATCCAATCTCATCACTACTTTATGCCAGATTTTATCCATACAAAAATTACAAAAATCTATCAGGGTACTTTTTGCATGAAACATGGCTAATGCTGGTGCCCGATTGTAAACACGGTAAAGATCACCAGGCATCTACCCCCAATCAGCCAAAAGTTCGCTTATTTACCCAGCATGCCTTGCACGCAGCACACATGACGCAGTACATATTCAAAGCTCCCAGGATGAAAGAATAAAAACAAACAAAGAAAACCAACCTTTAACCTTTTGTTGACTATTACCATTAAACCTGGATGGATGGGTCAACCTGGAAATTAAACTTGTACTAGTCCACAGTTAGAGACATTGTGACAGCCATGCATACCTCATCATCATGATTAGCATTACAACATCCAGTTAACTTAAATGTATTAGGTACATGTACATGTAGATGAGTAAAGTGCTTAAATCAAGATATTGTTGAAGTGTGGCCAGTGTGGGTTGGTTAGTTTAGGGTTTTGCTACATTTGAAGTTGAAAGGTTTTGTTTTATTTGGTATTCTCTTGACACTCTCAACTAGCTGCTGATTGGGTTTTGAAGCTGAAAGTGTTTACCCCATACACTGTACATCATTGTATATCATGCACAAAAGTATACTAGCACTAATATGCTACATGCACAAGCCTTAATCCTTATAGAGTTGATAAAGATTTCTAGTAACAAAGGGTTAGATTTTACCAGAAAGTTGAGCTTGGTTACAAAGGCGTTTGTTTGTTGTTGCCATGGTTTTGATGTCTACGTGGGTTGACAACAAACTTATAAAAAACTCCTTCCTCTATCAGGAATGTTGTCATTCAGTAATATTTTAAGGTTTAAACATCTAAAGATTGTTTTTTAGGTTTATTTTAATTTATTTTTAAATGTATCTACTAGTTCATATTAGAATGCAATCAAACTTTGTATGCCGTGACCTCAATATCAAATTTCTTGTCATAAACCCAAAACAATTACTGATAAATTGTTTAAAATAAAATGTTTTTGCTTCAATTTTATGAATCCCATGTTTTTAAATTTATTGAAACAATGTTTTATTATAAAGATTGTTGCTCATGGTATGAGTAGAGGTATAATGTCCAATTGAAGCCTTAGACTCGTTAAAAGTGAAGTGATGGTACAGGTTTCTTGCACACTGCAAACTCCTCTGAAGAACACCATATGTCATTCCAGCCTTTCTTATCAGTCTTGTACATGTACTTAACACAGTGGTCACTACCAAACCAATTATCAGGCTGACTGTCAGCCCAGTCTCTGTAGTAGATGGCAGTTTCTCCCTCCTTGCACTCCCATACCCCTTCGATCAAATAGAAAGAGACATACAAGTTTGGCTGATCATTGCTTTATTACATCAAAACTTGTTAATAAACAGACAGCTAACTTGAATATTAATCACATTCTCCTCAATGTTCATGATGTGTGTCTAACTTTGGATAACTTGTTTGAATCTAACCTGTCTGATCTACTATGTCAGCTATGAAGAGGATAAAGGCTTTATTACTCACCTGTCTCTACAAGATCATTGCAATCAATCCAGAAATGCTCATTATGAGTGATACTAAGTAGTCGCTGAGTATCATCAGTAGAATTGGGTGTGGCCATAACCCCTCCCATCTTGGAACATTCACCATGAGCTTGAGACCATGTTAGTTTCTCCTTAGTGGCTTTGAAGCATTTATCCTTCCATTGGATCCAAGCAGGAGGGCAAGTTCCTACTCCAATGGAGGCCATGCATACCTCATCATTAGCACTACAGTATCCAGTCAATAGGTACATGTAGATGAGTAAAGTGCTGATCAAGTTGTTCTGAAGCTTGGCCATTGTTAGGTAACTTTTTGTTTTCTTAACATTTAAAGTTGAAAGGTTTTAATTTTTTGGGGTATTCTGTTGAAACTCTCAACCCTACCTGCTGATTGAGTTTTGAAGCTGAAAGTGTTTACCCCATACACTGTTCATAATTGCATATCATGCACAAAAGTATACTAGTAATAATTTGCTACACCCACCAGCCTTAATCCTTATAGGGTTGAAAAAAGATTTCTACTTGTCACAAAGGGTTAGATTTTACCAGAAAGTTAAGCTTGGTTACAGAGTTGTTTGTCTGTTGTTGCCATGGTTTTGATGCCTACATGGGTTGACAACATTGACTGTTTGTAATGACCTACCTCTATCATGAATTTTGGCACTCATTAATATTTGAAGGTTTAAAAAATCTTCTGCTCTAGAAAATTTAAAGAAGCAAATATATGTTCTTTTTATTTTTGGTTGGTCAATGGGTGTGTATTTTGTTGCTGTGTTTTGTCTCCATTTTCTTTCAAAAATGTTAAACACATTTTTGTTGGTTTGAAGATTTGAGGAATAGTCAAAATTCTCTCCAAGCGGTCCGGCTGGCTAGTTCAGTTTTGAAAAGCATTCCTATTCAGTGTGAAATCTGGATTAGTGAAAAAGCTGGCAGACTAGTGAAACAGCAAGCTACATGTAACTGGTCCTGGTGGCTAGCCACTGAAATACCTAAGGGCAAACTTTGTACACAGGGACATTGACTCCCAAAATGGTGCAACCCAGATAATTGTGACGATGACGTCAGGTGAATAGACCCTTCCCATGAAATATATAAATTGAACATTGCGCGTGCGCACCACTGGTTGGCAAAATGAGTAAACCTGGCACCTTTTTGTATGGGACTGATGGTGGCGTGATGCACACGCGTTTGTGCCTCTGCCTAGTTTTGCGTTTGCCAACCAAAAGTGTCTGTACGCAAGCATGAATGTACTTAGTATGTTCCGTGGGAAAGGTCCATTGGGTCAATATGCTAAACATTATAAAAAAAACACGTGTTAGAAATGGCACCAGAGGCTTATTTCATAAATAGCTCAAATTGATCTTAACTGTGTATCAATCTTAACCACTAAGCAAAGTGTGATGTCGCAATACAAATCACTATGGTGATATTGACAACTCAGCTTGAAGATGAATCATAATGCTTTTTGAAATTGAGCCCTGGCATATTGTCTTGAGCACCTCGGGCACTTTCACCTGAATATTTTTTAATTATCAAGAATTTGTGATAGAAATGTCAGGATACAGGTTCACTGTCATTGCAGAAGGTTGCTCATGGGCCCAGCTGGTACGCTGTCGTCACATTCCACCTTATCCGCTGGTGATTTGAAAGTTAGGCTCCCATGTACATATATACCTGTACTTAACCACTCTCTGTAGCTAACACGATGCGTAGATTGGTGCAAATTAGCAATGGACCCCGTGCACAACACGCAGTGCACTTCCAAGCACCTATCCTGTACCCCATTTTGGTAGTCAAGAAAGGAATTGACCCCCAAAATGGTGGAAATGATAGACGAGACGAGCATTTTGCGGTGGTGCGTGCTGCATCTGGAAGGGGTCAGTAGTATGATAGGCCACTTTGGAAACCACGGCTTTGGCTTGGGCTTTGGCTTGGGCTTGGGCTTCGTCTCAGTCAGTGACTGGAAAACATGTGCTGTCCTTAAATGGGGCTTCAAACAGGTGAGTGGAGCTCAAGCTGAGGCCCCAAGCCCGAGCTTTGGTTTTCGAAATCGGCCATAGTTAACAATTTAGAATTATCTGTCAACAACTATTTTCAAAGCATTTGCCCCCCCCCTCCTGTAAAGGGACAGAAATAGTTTGGTTACCTGAGTGAGTATGCTGGAGAATATTTACGCCACAATGCACGCGCATTGGTTGCGTGCATAGACTTTCCATTGTTTGGGATTACACCTCATTCATGAAACAAACTGGATTGCGTGCGTGTCAGGGAAAAAGACTTAAAATAGCAAGCTTGGAAAAAAAAACTATAGGCCTACACATATCTGGTTTTCCATTGTTTCATTATGCCTTACGTGTGCCTGTAAGATAATGGCATTTTGACGTCGATGTATAAGATTATATGCCTACATGTACTTGTGCATGTGTATGTTGTAGGGAGGTACATGCACAAATGAACATGTACGTACAGTATCTTGTACACAGTAAAAAGCAAAGGAATTATAAATTGTCACACAGATGAAAGAAAAGAGAAGATATAAGTCTCTCAAGGAATAATTTAATGAAGAAACTGAAGCTGCACATACACTGTATACACCACAATGAGAAGTATGGTGTAATATTGTTACATGTACATTGCATGTCGAAGCATATTTATAGGACTTTCTTGTTTCTGCTGAACAAGCTTGCATGTACATGAACATGTACACATGTGCAAGTACCTTGTACAAGTACCTTGTACATGTTGATGTACCTTGTACATATTGTTGTCCATGAATCCATAGTGTGCTGTTGTCCATGGTCAGCGGTCTTCACAGACAAAGTGCGGGTAATTGATTTAAAAATAATGTTGAAGTGAACTGTTACATATGCATCAATGGTTTTGAATATGTTGTTCGAATGGAACACTATCCAGTGAAATGTATACAGACAAAGATGTACCCATGGTTGTGGTTTATAATGCACACACATGTCTGTCAACATGGCAATTCAACAACTCTTTGTCCTTCCATTGTTTGGACTTCTTTTATTTTAAATGTCAAGTAATGAACCACAAGGGAAACCAACTGGGTAAATTTCAAATAGTTTGGGGTTGAACAAAGAAAAATTGACTAGAGCGGGATTTGAACCAACGAACTCCGTATTAACGTTCCGGTGCTCTACCAACTGAGCTACATGTATCTAGCCCTATGTTGGCGGTCACCCCCGAACAAAGATATTGACAAAATAGAGAGACCACTAACATAGGGCTAGATAGCTCAGTTGGTAGAGCACCGGTACGTTAATCCGGAGGTCATTGGTTCAAACTCCGCTCTAGTCAATTTTTCTTTGTTCAACCCCAAACTTCTTTTATTTTAGCGACATTTTGTTTGTGAAAACGTAGCGAGGGTCCTCGGTCTGTCAAACCACCTTAGACCCCTTTTGTTAAAGTCCTCGGATTCAATGCGTAGTGCGCTTATTTGCACAATTGTACGGCGACATGGAGACACATTTCCCACCCCCGTGTTACCAATGGAGCATGTATGCTGCAGGGCCCAATTTTATGGCACTTCTTCTCACCACAGAATTCTTCGCTTACAGCGCCCTGCAGGGTGTGTGATTCTACGGGCTGTAGGCAACGGATTTCATGATGAAAGCAGTGCCATGAAATTGGGACAGTTATTTCTAAATATATTTCTAAATCAAGTATTCATTATCCATCGTTCAAACATACATGTACAAAGTTCTTAAATCTGTCGAATACAAGATCAGAAAATAGTTGCTCTTTATTTCTACTGTTCATAATGGTTTCTTTGCCATCCCAAAAAACTGTACACGGGTAAATGGTGGCTGTTGTGCACGTAATCCACACAGACATGACAGCTAGAGCACCATGTAGTATTTGTGACGAACCAGGCCGATGCACAGTACATGTATGTAAATGCAGATGAATCGATAGCGTTATATCTAGTGGTCCATGGTTATATTCAGTCTGGCATCCAGGGACCAGCATGACTGCATCATTATTGGGCAGGGAGGGAGAGATGAGAAATACCCTGTTGTGAATGGGGGGGGGGGCAAGGATTAGGTCTCTCTTGTAAATGCTGAAATAAAATAGTGTAGGCTGGCCATAGACAATAAAATGTAAACAAAATTAGAAAACAAGGGCTGGACAAATTCTGAAAAGCAGAGGTTCATGTACATTTATGTCAAGGTATAGTTCCAAGGTTAATCTTGTTTCATTGCCAAACACGCATCGGACATCTGGGCCTAATTTCATAGAGCCGCTCAAGCAGAAAAAGTAGATAAGCACAACAAAATATACTCACCAGAATAAGGTTACCGGCCGAAATACCATTTCTCGAGTATCATCTGTGACTGGTATCCTGCTCGGTTTTTTGTGCTTAGCAGAATTTCTTTTAAGCTGCAGTATTTTCTGCTTGAGCAGCTCTGTGAAACTGGGCCCTGGCTTTCTGAACGTTTTTCATGACTTTATATTTTTCAACTATACAGTTTTGGTTTACACATCCCTCCTGGGGAGGGTTTGTTTGGTCTTTTAAGTGGTTTTTGAGAACCAAATAGTCAGCCACTTTGAAAGTGACTTTTTGTCACTATGGGCTTTCCCTGCCAGGGTTCTTTTGTTTGTTGTTTTGTTTCTAATTGTTATAGTGCACCCCCAGGCCGGGTTGTTCAGTATTTTGCTAAATCTTTTACATTGTTGTATTCTTAAAGGAACACGTTGTCTTGGATTGGGCGCTTTGGGCTGTAAAAAAGCATTTGCCTTGAAATGTGGTTGGAAAGATGTTTTAAAAGTAGAATATAATGATCCACATAAATATACCTCAAAATAATGTGGATTTTCTGTCACTTTGTAAACCAACACAGTCTGCCATTTTGTAGAACAAAAGATTTGACATTAACGTTAATAACAACTTTGTTCTCAACAAAAATTAGCAGGATACCTGTCAAAGATTGTGCATGTGACATGGTATTTTGGCTGGTAACCTTTATTCTGGTAAGCATAATTTTGTTGTGTTTAGCTACATTTTATTATTTCAAACATACATTAGCTCCCATACCTTGTGGGGGAAAAATGCAAAAAATAGTTAGTGGCCTGAAGTTTCGACCCTAGCAGAGTCTTTCTTGAAGGGAGCTCTGTGAAATCGGGCCCTGACTGAGATAAGATGCACACTGTACACAATCAGATATGGATGGAATCTCGGCATCAACTCCCCTCAACTGTCTCATGAATTGTGTATAGTAAAATGGTGGTGGGCGTAATTACCTTGAGTTGATAACAGGCATGTACAAAGCTTGAAAGCTTTGGGTGGAAGGGCTGGGGTGGGATTACAGCACCTTGTAAAACCCTTTACATGGTGCTAGGTAAACAAATGGGTCTTAAATGTTTCAAACATAGCTCCCATACCCTGTAGGGAAAAAAATAGACAGTGGCCTGACGTTTCCACTCTAGCAGAGTCTCTCTTGAAGGCTAAAAAGAAAGGGACCCCCCCCCCCAAAAAAACACCACATTTTGAGCAGGCGTGTGATTTTTCAGTAATTTTCCTGACTTCAGGATTTTCTCACAACGCCCTTGAGCCTTCAAACTTCCTTGGAAGAAGTAATACACAACAAGGGAGAAAGAGTCTACATACATTTGTAGAGGCCAAACCTTTAGTTGTTTTTCTGGTGATGCACAGAGTCTGTAAACCTCCTGAGTTGTAAAATCGGGGATGCTCCAAAGCTAGAATAATGGGGGACCTGAGTCCATAAGCCATTTATCAGGAATTTTTAAATCTCGTCAAATCTCATCAAATCTCATCCCTGTTTGAGACACCCTCGGGTGGGATGAAGCGCTGTTTAAGAATTGCCCATTACATTATTGTACACTTCCAAGAACAAGGATAAGCCTCAGTTTGCAATGACACAGAGTCTTCTTGAGAAGGGGCTATTGGAAGGGATTGACACACCCTGATAGGTAAAGGGAGCCAGTAAGGGGTTTTCTTTTGGCATGATTGGGTAGTGCAATGGTAGCCTACAGTTTAGGGCTGCTACAGAGTGCTGAAAGTTTGGGTTGTTGGGTTATATACATGTATGCATACACTGTACAAGATGTACATTGTACTGCCAAGAAAACATAGGATACATGTTCGGACTATACTTTGAATCCTTCATCATCAGGGCCTGATTTTGTGAAGCTGCTTAAGTATTAGAAAATAGGGCTTACATTTTTTTCTGCTAAGCGAAAATGAGCAGGATACCAGTCACAGGTGGTACATGTAAATGTGGAATGCTATTTTGGCTGGTAATCTTCTTCTAGTAAGCATAATTTTGTTGTTCTTAGCTGCTGTCGGTGTTGAAGCGCAGCACATGTTTTTCTTACCAGAATAAGGTTACCCAGCCAAAAATGCCATTTCACATCACACAATGTGTGCCTGGTATCCTGCTCATTTTGGCTTAGCAGGAAATTGGTAAGCAACATTTTCTTCTAAAGCAGTTCTATGATATCGGGCCCAGATAGAAGAACCAATATGTACAATGGAGAATTTCGCTGTTTTTTGGTCGGGCTGCAAAGCAATCTTTGCTATACAGGGTGCTGGATGAACATCATTTGTGTCACTGTGCTGTGTGTACATCAAGGTAAATTTCAAGTGGAACTAATAACTCCCCACCAAGGCAAACACAAAGTGGCACTGGAGGTGGTGTCACCCCCCCCCCCCATTTCCTGTATGCATTATTTAGTTCACACTGAAATCATACCAGGAAATTCCTGTAAAGTTTAAAGGGGCACACATGTTATTGCCTTTCGGATAGGGCGCTTTGGGCTACAAAAAGTATTCGTTATGAAATGAATATGGTTGGAAAGATATTTTATAAGTAGAATATAATAGGCCTACATTAAATATCCCTTGAAATTGTGTGGGTTTTGTGTAATTTCATGACAGAACACTGTCCACTATTTTGTAGAACCAAATTTTGGACTCCGCCACTGGTTGTATTCCCAATTTTCCAGATGTAAGTTTATGTTTACAAAAAATCACTACTCACTAATTACAACACACTGTAGGTGTTTTAGTGCATAAACAACTCTTAAAAAAGGATAAAGAGCAAAATGTTGAGACTTTTGAAGGCAATGTTGGTACCTCTCTAAGCATTCCAACCCTGAACCAAAGGACCTTTTTGTATAAAACGCGTAAGAGCAGAATAAATCAATAGAGATATCTGACACCTAGCGATTAATTATTTAGCACAGTAAGGTTGTTTTCTTTTTTTTCTTCTCTTTTTTTCATTTTCAATTTATTGGCAATCACTGAGTTAGAACGAAATCTGTCCCGGGAGGATTTTGAACACGATCCCACATGGACGTGAAGTTGCAGAGCGCATCTAATTTACATGGTCTTATACAATGTTTGAAGTATCATTATGCGGATGTCAGGTAGGGATCAAGGTCTCAAGTATGGCAGCAAAAGCGCAGGTGTGGGAGATGATGAACAAAGATGCGCAGAAATGTTTCAAACTCAACACAAGGATAAGAACTGGGGCCAATTTTATGGCCCTGCTTACCATGAAACTTTGCACTTCATGACCCCCCTGGAATTCTGCATTGCATGGTATACCAGTACGTATCATGCGTGGTATGCAGTAAGTTGAAGTATGGGCCCTTGGATAGAGCAAAGTTGCACTGCAGAGAAAAATTTGACGGATCTGAGTGAGATAAAAATGATTGGTTGATTGGAATAGAGGGAGCCCTCTGTAGTTGTCAGATGTTTAGTAGATCAGGCAGCTGCTGTTATTATATTAGCACATACGTATATCTCAAGACTAAAAATGTATCATGATGGCTTTGTGATTGCAATCAAAATACAATCATCTTCTCACATTCTTGTCTCGTGCGTTCATTATCTCCAAGTCCACCGGCCATTACTTCAGCCTCTAAAAACAAGCGGTTATCACCGCAGATATCAATTTTTCACGTGGTCCCGTCAGGCCTTATGCCTAATTAAGATGCTTTAGTGTTATTGGAGTAAAATTGGTTGCATGATTAAGCTCCTCCATTGTATGGGTGACGGTTGCCAGGGCGACAACCAAGGCTATTGTAACTGGTTGGTGGTGTTGCACGGAAGGTTGCTTTCAACCCCATCGAGGCACTAGGTTGTAATAGCATTACTGTGGAAGCCCCTCCCGATGCTATGAACAATAAAACAGCCCCGGACTACAGGCAAGACACATTTGCGTGCCCCTGACCATTCATGAACAATGCTTAGACAGAAAGACACAGCGCTCGAAAAACCATAATCAAGCTTGATTCACCTACATGACATTGAGAGCAGTTTGTGAATTATAAATCAACGACATACTTGCATGCAACATTCGCCATGGAACGTCTTAACGTGTTGACATAGCGTATTGACGCTGCATCCTCCATCGCTATTTCCTACACCAAAGCTTTAAGAACTTTCCACAGGTTCACAGTGGATCTCGTTTTTAAACCAGATAATCCAACCAACAACTGGAGAGTCTCTCTACTCATACCTTGACTTCTCCATCCGAACGTTGCAGCAACTGAGGCGTTTCTTGTTGAAGTTTCGCCTCTTATGTTTGTTCTTTTTTCCACCTGCATCCACCGTGCAGAATCTAACCACTCTGATCACGTTGGTCGTCAGGGAAAGGCAAAGCTTGTTGCGGATTTTCAACTATAGTAATCACCAGTTTGTGTAGGAGAAGATATCTATAGCGCCGACTATTTTCTTGAAGAGTTCAGCGAGAGAGAGAGAGAGTTCAGCACTCTCCGACCAGGTTCCGTCGTGTGAAACTCTTGTGTTTGATCTAATACACTTTGCTTATTTGCTTTGGTTGACGAAGGTGACATTTGCTTGCCCACCATGGGAGATTCATCATCCGCAGATCCCAGTAAACCCAGAGGTCCTACTGACCGGTATGAACTCAAAATATTTACACTGTTGCACATTTCCGCATTCACTGCAATATATTTGTGGGGGACAGTCATTCCACCAGGCAAAACCAGACAACTGTTTGGTTTTAATGGTGGGTTGTCTGCAGGGAAAAGTAGCACTTAAAGGTAGGGTCATTTGTTTTTGTCAATGTAATGCTGATTTTCAGCCAAGATTTTAAGGAAGACACATGGTAAAGTTTCAACGGTATTTTCACAAGAACGTAGAATTCATCCATGGGTACAAACTGCATCTCTGGCCACAGCATTTGCGAACAGACACCAACCCTCCGAAATCTGAGAAGCTAGTCATGCATGAGTTGTTTATCAAATTCAAATGTTTTTGGGTGGAAAATTATCCAAACCATTACTTCAAAGAGAATTCCTTTATCAGAATAGTCACTAATTATTGAGTACTTACCAATCTAGGACCCTACCTTTATGTGCAATTTAGTTTGCCAGATATTATTTAACAAATCCTTTGTCATACTGCCTTGCCATGTAGGCTACATGTGTACATGTGTTTGAAATAAAGAAAAAGAGTGCCCCACTTCACCCTGTATGCAGCAAACCCAATTTGCTGCCATGCATTTAGCAAGCAGGAGGCTAATGCAATGAAATGCACTCAATAATAATTTACCTGAGATGAACAATTTCTGACGTTTCTCTGAATGCAGACTTTTTTGGAGAAAGAGTAGCTATTTCCCTTGCATAGCGTACAAATTGCTACTCAGAATGTATCGGTTGCTACTCAAAAAAATCATCATTTGCTACTCAATAATTAGCATTTAGTGTGCACAAAAGATGTTCAGTCCATATGCAAAATTGCTGGAGGAAATTGTTCCCTAGCCATTTTTTTCTTCTTCAGATATAAAGACATTATGCTCTCTAATCTACTTCTCTCTATCGCCGAGGGCTACTGCTTCCAAAAGCTCCTTGAAATCTACAACTCCAGGGGTTACCAAAAGGTGCAATTACCATCATTTTAACATATTATTGCCTCGTATTTGGATCTTACTATCAGACCTTTTTGTCAGCAACGATTGTCACCCCTGGCAGTGTGACATGTCCTACTCCATTAATCCATGCACAAAGAGAGAACGCTGGATATAGGGCCATAGATTGGTAAATACTCAAAAACTTACTGACCATAAAAACTTACTTGGTGATAATTTAGCACCTGCAGCTGTTGATAGTATAAACTATTTTGTGAAAGGATTTCCTTCAAAGAAATGTTTTTTTCACGCCAAAACATTTGAATCTGAGAAATGATCCATGTCGTTTCTTAGATTTCTGAGGGTTGGTGTCTGTTCGCGAATGCTGCTGCCAGAAATGTTGTTGGTTACTGCTGTCACCTCGCTAAACGTGGATGAGTTCGACGTTCTTGTGAAAATATCGTTACAGTTTTTCGCTGTTTTCTCAGCAAGTGGACACTGTATTCATCTGAAACTTTCACATGTAACTTTTATTGTATCTTCCTTTATATTTTTTGTCTATAAATAAGCATTACGTTGACAAAAACCAAACGATGACCCTATACCTTTAAACAATCAATAACATGTACATAAAACACAAAACTTGCTCTGTATTTGACTGTAGAAAACAAAATTAGTACAAGAAGCACTATGACATTAGGTCGTGCTAACATTTTACAAACTGCTTAGATTTGTACCTAAGGAATTAATGTTTGGATTTTTTGGGGCATACTTTAGAGTTTTCGAATATAGGTTAAATTCATGTGCAGACACAATGATATGTGCAACCCGAAAAACTAGAAATTATGTTGTCACTACTGTGATAAAATGTAATTTAAGACTAAAATAACAGCGCTGTTCAGCATAACATGTTTTCATGTAATATCGCAAGAGGCATTGCAATTTACTACTATTTCCATTGACAGACATCATAACTTCATTCTCTGTGGTATTTATACCTTTTGTTTTTTCTTCACCAATTCCCCAGCGCTCTGTTGGATGGTCAGAGTTATTAATGAATCCAGATCCAGGTATATATTGGAAGACACCTGAGGACTTCCTTTAGGGGTAACCTGTAGCAATTACTGGTTTAAAAAAAAACCCACATAGAAGGCAGATCCCACAGGAGTTCATTTACGACTGTTGAGATTACTGCCAGCGTTCTTCTGCAACCAATTTATTTGATCTGACAGAATTAATGGGATCTTGAACAGATAAAAATGGTCTATCGTGTATACACCAATCGGCATGATACACAAAATGCAACATCCTGGTCTACTCCCCATGCAGAATAAAAATTCAAATTTCACAGGGCAAGCCAAATAAGCTTTGAAATGTTCCGATCCAACTGTTTACCGTTTTCATTTCTGCGGCCGGTTTTAGGACATGTCTGGCTGGCCATAAGCAGTTAAAGGCTTAGTGATGTTAAAAGATACCTCACTGTCAAGCTCATTTTGATGCATGACTCAGTCTGTCAAGTTCCAATGCCATTGTTTGCCATGGAAGGCCACAGGAATAGTATTCTCAAGGCTGAGACCCTGTCTCGGGATGGTCTCCTTATGACTGGTTATTATTATCGATATTAATTGTTTTCTGGTAACAGAGGCCATGCACTGTCTCCTCCTCTGACTACATCGTACGTACGTAAACTACGTTATACGTACGTATAACGTATACGTACGTACATTGTATAACGTAGTTAGTAGTTAGTAGGGCCAAGTTAGCTGATTGTACATTGCAAGTAGCTCTTGTTAATTTTGACTAGCCTGGTGTGATTTTGTGAAAAAATGTTCATGTGAAAACAACAACAAATTTGTTTTCACACAGACATGCATGACATGAGACTCTATTACATGCAGCTTGCCGCCGACCTAAGAAGTAATTTTAATAAGTCCGCAGCCCTCTTGACTCATCGTTATATGCCAGGCTGATCATAACTAAGTCAAGCCTTGTGATTTCTTTAGGAAATCCTTTAAAAAGTGACACTTCTGTTCAAGACATTAAAACAAAACAAAATTTGGATAACTGGACATATAGGGCATTGACTTGTACTAGATGTACACTATGCATAATATACACCAAGACCAGGGCAATGGCCTGTGTAACTTACATACATGTACCTGTTTTTTGTAAAATGATGTACATGTGTACTTTTGAGGTAAATGCCTCTGTGTGTAAACATCAATGTCAAGTGCATGAAAAAGCAGAAACGTCATACGTATACCACATCATTGGTTATTTACATTATCAATCCATTAAACATGAGAATTCCGAAACTGCAGTATGTTTCAAATTTCATTCAGCAAGTGTGTTTAAATCTCATCAAAGATGTGTTTTTCCGTTTTTGGAAAGTTCGAGAGGAATTTGTTATCTATGTGTATTTCACATGATGCGCATACAATATAACTTTAAATTACATAGAACTTTAACTGCTTTTGTTCATGCTTTTACCATTGTATACAGATTGTGCCCTGTAGTAAAGTATTCACAATTGTAAGTTTAGGTATGAAAAAAGAAGAAGCATTGATACCCAGACTATCTGTCTGCAAATTTTCTGAAAGGGCATTTTTTTCCGGTCTGATGATAAAAATGGAATGCCAGATTTCTTTCAGGAAAAATATCTGAAAAAGCCGTGGAACAACGGTTGTCAAATTATTTGCATCAAGAATAAATGCTGCGAAAAAATTCATGGCAAATCATACAAATTGCATCGCAAAATGCGGTGCGATACACGCAAAATAGTTCACTGAAGTGGTTAATTCTGACATCAGACACAAGACTCATTCAGGCAATACAGTATCTATGTCATGTATATGTGGGATGTACACAAAGTAATCATCTATGGGGTCAAATGGCCCCACGGTGCAACATTGGTCAAAGTTTGGAGGATAGAGGAGCGATGATCTACCCCTCTTATCCCCCCCCATCCATCACTAAGAATAGTAATTTAGTGCAGGATGATTGGAGTAGTAAGCAATGGGCCCTTGAAGCTACAATGCATACATTCCTAAAATGGCAAGGTTAACAATCCCATGTTGGGGACATCTTAAAGGCAGTGGATACTTTTGGTAATTAATCAAGAAATATTACCAAAAAACTTAATAGATGTTAAATTTGCACCGGGGATAAAGAATATTTTTTGGTTTTACCCTTTCACCGATGTGTGTAAAGCACTGTATACTCGGTACTTTCCTGAGTTCTGTGGGAAAAAAATCCACTGGCATATTACTCAGGTGGGATTCGAACCTGCGACCTTTGCCATTCTAGTGCAGATGTCTTACCAACTAGACCAACGAGATTGCCCGGTAGCTAGAGGCAGCTCGATTCCTATATTTACTCAGTAAGGAGCACCTGAAAGCTCTTGATTGTATAAAACATTCTGAGATACAATTCCCTCTGAAGTAATGTAGTTTTTGAGAAAGAGGTAATTTCTCACAAAAAATATTTGAAACTGAGAAAGGCTTTAGAAGTTCATGCATGAAGCCTTTATCAGGCATTTGAAAGCACACAATTTTATGCAACAAGGGTGTTTTTCTTTCATTTTTTTCTTGCAACTTCGATGACCAATTGAGCCCAAATTTTCACAGGTTTTTTTACGCTTATGTTGGGAAACACCAAATAAGGATACTAGTCTTTGACAATTACCAACAGTCTTTCCTGCCTTTAAGGTGCAAACAAAAACACAGGTGGTGATTATATTAGTGGCGGTAATGCAGTTTGCAGCCCCTCCATGGAGTTAAAGAAATGGATCTGATATTTGCAGTGTTATGTCAAAAACAATGTTGTTCATAATTTAATATTTTTATCATTATTATTTAGTATTTTGTATAAATGTCTTTTAGGTATTTTGGGGGGTTATCTTACTGAGAGGGTATGACTTTTGATTGGTTAAAACAACCAAGACGTGGAGACATTCGAGACAGTTTTATTCCTGTACCGAGGATTGCCATTTTCATCAATTTTTGTTTGTGTTTTGTTGCAGAGTATTCAAGAAAAGCTGTCCCAATGGCAAGGTAAGTGTTTTGTATATTTTATAAAAGCTGGACATGTGGTCACATCTAAATTTAGTTTACTTTCATTTGTACTCTAAAAATAATGAACAGTTATAATGTGACTATACTAGTATCTGTTTAGAAATGCTCTAGGCGTAGTGGCGCAAATTGTACAAAAACAGAAGGGAGGGGAAAACGGAGGAAAAGACCTAATTTTGGGGGCTATTGATTTCAGTTGTGCATTTTTTTCAATCTCATTTGGTGAATAAGAGGTGGTGCAAGGATTCTGAGTGAGAGGGGGATCATATCCCCCGCCCTTTCTGGTTGCGCCATTAATCTTTCACCCATGATGTATTGGAAGGGGTCTGCCTTTAAGAAGATGCTCGTTATTGGATTTCATGGAAGCAGTGACAGAACGATATGGTTGAAGGAGTTGAATGATTGTATGTAGATTGTCTGTAGATGAACGATCAGCCATCATACTGTGTAACTCACCCATCAATCGTGGAAGGAGCTCTTGCCAACACGCAATAGATAGAAATCTACATTTTGTCCATGTAGCAAGGTTAAATACATACGCTCAAATTGCTTCCCCCTTTTTTTTGTTAAAGGCTGGCATAAACCTCTTATTGTTACACACACATTTTATTGTTTTCACATCAACATGGCTGTTATTATTATTTCTCAATAAACCTCTTGCATTGTCCGCTATTGCCGAGGTCAAACAATGGAAACGTGATGCGCACAACTCTCAGCCAATGATAGGTCTTCATTGACCTTAGGACACTGTTTGGTATTGTGATGTCACATGCAAGGGGTCTACACCGGTATTAACTATTTGTAATGTAAAGATATTAAACAATATTTTATGGTTGTGTTACTCACTGCTAAAATATAGGTGCTTAACACATATCGGTGTGTGGTAAAACACAAAGAATATTCTCTATCCCGATAGAAATTTAACACTCTATCAAAATTGTGGTGGTACATGTACCCTCTGCTAAAATATAGCATTTGAACTGCCTCTAGATACCTGGCAATCTCTGCAGTCTTGTGGTAAGACATCTGCTTTAGAATGGCAAAGGTCATGGGTTCGAATCCCACCAGAGTAATATGCCTGTGGATTTGTTTTGTTCACTCAACACGTGAAAGGACTGATTAACAGTGCTTTTAAACACACAGCGGTGTATGGATAAAACCCAATTAATATTCTCCCAGATATTTTAGCACAAAAACAAATTAAAGATGTAGATATGTCATTTTTTTTTCAAGTAAAAAACAAAACAAATTACACTTAATTGAAAAAACCCCAAACCACCATGTACATGTACAGCATACCCAAGCATGACTCGCCTGTCGGTCAATGCTATAGTTAGTAGGTCTTGTTGTCGTCACATGCCCATGCCCTGAAGCTGCTCGCTCAGTGCTTCGTTTGACGCATCCCTAATCAAGTTAAGATGAAGATGAGTTTCAACGTTGGCCCTCAAGACTAAATTGTACAGGTGTAGGAGAAAGTCACGACTTTATTTTTAGTCTGGCTTCGTGGAGATTGCCTCTTAGCAGACCAGACGACAGAATTGTGCCTTCTCAGTCTCCAAGGCGCTGAGTTTTGTAGGTTCCCCTGAATCCCCAAGTGGCAGAAAAAAATTGTATAATTTAAAACAGTCTGGAAAGTTTATTTGTTGTCAACAGTGTCTTTAAGCATGGCCTTTATAGCCGCTGGGATGCCTGGGTACATCTCGTGTTCTTTTTTTCTGTCAGCTCGTTCTGTCTCTCGTACAAGCGACCTAAGGAGGCAATTTCTTCAATGTACATCGTAATTTTTCAATTTTATGGAATCTTACTTTTTGAATGTACAAATGTAAGTGCACAATTTCATTTACAGGCTGTACGAGAAACCATGCCGTTAAAACAGTAAATAGTTTACTCTAGTACCAGGTATCACATGCGTCGGAATTCTGAATGAGTACTAAAGAAATTATCCTCTGTGATTTTTACAGTGAAAATTTAAAGTTTGGTGTGTGTCCCTGGCTTCTCAACATTGCGTGTATAGACCATGTAACCTTTATAATTACAAGAACATGAAGAAGAGTGACCTTGTACATGCCATGGCCTTTCTGGCAGGGATACTAAAGGTTCAGCTAATCATACATTTTTATGACATTTGACAAGTGAATGTATGAACAGATATTTCCTACTGGTAGGTGTTCTTTAAACAAATTATAGCAGTCAGGGACTGTGAAGTGTTTTAAGGACTTGATTTTCGGCACTAGCACACCGAACAAACACAAGCCAAGAGTACTGCTGGCTATAGTCAAACTTGCTTCTTAGGTAGCCTGGCTGGCTAGTCACAACTAGCAACCTGTAACCTGTCTGTATGATATTTGTCATGAAATATGTATCAGTATCACCCTTAGCTATAAAACTATATAGACTACATCGTTGTGTGCCCGGCAGAGGGGCGTTCAAGGCTCTACGCCCTTTTACCGGGCACACAAAATGCTGTTTTTCGGTAACAAAAGGCCGCAAGCAATGGCTCCTCAGACAAAAGAAAGACTTTAAGGTAAAATTTTTAGTTGCTAGAATTACTCCAAGGACACGTTTTCTCATTTCAATGCACATTTTAACGTTCCCATTATATGGACTAATGAACGTTAACAAAATGATCAAACTTTCACACTCAGTTTTCTTGAAACACAATTTGGCACATCAACTGCTTACGCCCTTTTTACCAGTAACTTTTCGTTACTTTCTTCTTCCGGAAGGGAAACAAAAAGAAAAGTGCACGGCCTGTTCTTTTTAAATTTCCTAACCATGATTTTGTACATTCATCCATGTATGGGAATGGTCGTTCCGCAGTTGCATGACTAGAATTTTCTAATTTGAATTTGCCCTTTTTGTTTTGTCGGGTACACTTCTTTGCTTTCATCATCGTATGTACATTCACATTAGTGTACCCAGTGAGAGACACATGTGCGCACTTAGGAGTAAACCAATCATCTTGCCAACGACACAAAGATCGCAAGATGAGATGAGATTGCGAGATATGAGCCAACAAAATGAGATTCAAGAATCGTTGGCTAAATTGGAAACACAGCCGATGCATAAAATGAGCCGGTCAGACGTATTACATTCAGCGAGGACCCCTCAACCATGCAGGCATCCTTTGCTGGTCGGTCCTAGCCTTTTACATGACATACGTGGTGTACATGTTCATGAACCTCGCTGACTGTCAGTATCAGTCACTGATTAGCTTGGGTACATTTTACATATGGCAGCATGTCCATTAGTCCCTATGAATGTCACTGCTTCTATTAAACCCCCCCCCCCCAATTTTTTTTTTAAAAGAAAGAAAATAGGAATTAAAACATATGGCCACATTATAAAGGTTTCTGACATTGTTGTAGTCAAGTACTTTTCAGTCGAGTATCAAGTACTACGGAGTACTAGGTTGGCCGAGTAGTACTCTAGTACGAGTACTTGGGCCATCGAGTACGAGTACAAGTGTCCGAGTACCGAGTATTCTGGTATCTATGTACATGTACCAAGTCCAACAGCCGAGTACCACATACTTGGATCTATGAGTTTGAGTACGAGTAATTTACACATGTATTAAAAGAAAGACTAAAAACACTGCAAAAGTGATATAAAAAACATTTATTGTTGACTAATTTCTCCACATCAATGTGTGCTTGTTATGATAACTGTCTTTTAAACATGAATACATCTTAGACAACTTCAATTTGACTTTTACCACAGCTCTATACCTCTATCCCTTGCAATAATGCACGTAAAGGACATTGGAAAGGAAAGCTGTATTTTGACCACAAGTACTTAAAATCGAAGTCCGAGTAAATTTTCAGTCGAGTTTTAAGTTCATGACTTTGAGTGTAGGTTACTTTTTCAGTTGAGTATTTTGCTATCCGAGTACAACTACCGTCAAAATGGTACTCAAGTAGTACTCGAGTACATGTAGGACAACATTGGTTTCTAAGGGTACAGGTTTATACAAATTTTCACAAGACCGCATGTCTTGATACCTAGCATTTATGGGGGACCAGGAAAATTATGCTCTTACCGGAATAGCAATGGTTTCTTTCTGTTTCATATTTGCTGAACTTTGCAATTGAAAAGTTATAGTAGACAGTTAGCTCAATGGAAAACTTACATGTAGTGGTGCTGACAAGTTAGTACCATTCCCATGTATTTACACCTATAGTGTCAAAAGCTCGAAAAGCGCCCTCACTGAGGTCAAAGGAAGACCATCAGGGTTGGTTGAGAGTCGTTGGTGGCGTGCGAACAGCCTGCAAGAGGTCTATTGTCATCTTGGTGGCTTGTCTGGGACATGATAGGGTTCCTTCACATCAAGCCTGCATCTTTCGGATGGGACGATAGGACTGTAGTTCCTGTGTATTGTGTAATGCACTTAACCCTCACCCGAGATACTTATCGTGAAAGAGAAGGGGCTTGCCCCGGTGTTTCTAGATTGGCTGCATAATGCGCCCTCTCTGAGCATGTTTGAAGTATATGTATATATGTGATGCGGATTTGAGCGATGGAATTTGCGCAATATGAATGAATAGTTATACAGGCAAGCAACTTGTCAGCTGATCAGTTGATTTTCTTGTTTTTCACAGCTATTCCATTGAAAATTGAAAAACACTGTACGAAGTCTTGCTACGTTACAAATGTCACTTTGAAAGACTATCAACTAAAATGATACTTTACACCATTTTAACGTGAGGTTAACGACTTGTAACATTTTCCCCCACTCTCATGAGGACTGTATCTATTGGAAAATGAGTGAATCACAAAACTGAATTTGACATTGAAGCCCCCTTTAAGAGAAATGCAGTATTTGCAGGTATTGCTTCTGTGATGGAATCATTCCTTGTCACCAGGGTTCCGTCCCTTGGAATCACTAAGCTGCAGTCCTCATCGGATGTATGATGCACATTTAAGACCCCATCTTGACAGAGTAAGAAGTTTGCCCTGAGTGTTGATTGATGGGCAGCAGCATGTGCTATCAGCGCTTCTTAGAATAAAAGCCTTCATTTAAAGCTGATATATTATGAATATTTTGACATCACCTATGCATAGACGGTTTTCCTTGTCCATCATGTCCATAAAATTACAACATATGGTGCCTATTTTTTGCATTATAAGCATTTTTTTTCCTTCAACCACCCTCTAAGATTGATTTATTATGAAACCCTTGCGTCTAACAAAAAAATAATACACGTTCCAATGATTTATAGTGCCCAGCCAATCCATTTGTGACTTTAGTAGCCATTAAAACTAAACATGCGATTAAACCTCAGCAGGATTTGCCATTATTATGAAAAATATAGACGTTTGTAAAGCGGGGGTTCTCGTCATTATGCCACCGTCTTTGTTGTGTTCCCTGTGTTCCATAGCATGAATGAATACTGATGTAGTTATCACAAACAAGGGGCCTGTCTGTTTTGCCTTCCCAGCCTCAGTTTGGTTACATTGAATTTAATGGGAAATTAAAAAATCTGATGCAATCGTGAATTTATATATGTTTCTTTTTTTCTGTTTTTACCTTAATAGTACATTGTAAATGACTACTGGGTTGGCAGCCCTGGACCCACACTTGTAAAAAAAAAAAAAAAAAACATCTTGCAATTTGAAAACAATTTGGGGGCGGGGGGGAGGTTGCGTAGCACTAGGCTACGTCAATATGTAACAGACAACCACTTCCAGGAAATCTCTAAGAAGACAACAAAGTTCACATGTCAGTTTCCACACAATTGGCTTTGTGACAGTAAGATACTAATGTGAAAATGTATGCTGTACTCCTGAAGTGTTCCCTTTGCATGCAGTGCAATTGATTGCCTCCAAGTTACCTGAAAAAATTGTCCTGTTTGACATGGGCTTAACCCCTTTTCCTTTTTTGTAGTAAAAACCTGGTGATGTATTTTTTTAATACCACAAACATCATCAGTACTGTTACATCATTGTATACCTTTGTCTTGAATGCTGTATTTTCATCGGCGCAGAACGATCACATGAGCGGGCAACAAATATCCATGTACCACTCTCCTCTCACGCGCGCGCGTCGTACAACTTTCTGTGTAGCAAAGGATCGAGATTATCATCGTTTCGATGAAATTGGAGTCCTTCAGATGAGGAAAATATTACACCAGAGGGGGCAAATTTTGCCCCCGAGGGTGTACAAAACACCATGGACCATGTCACCGCAGGCAACAATTGTATACTGTTTCCTCATGTACGTGTACATGTATTTGGTCATGGTCATTATCTATCCTGCACAGCAAAGATACAATTTTGAAAGCTTGCTTTCTGTTCTTACCACTTTACATATTTATACTTTCATCCTTGGTCCCTGAAGCTAAAGTGAGTGCCTGTAAATAATAAATGTTGAAGTAGAGTATGGATGCATATAGCTGAATCGCACCGATGGCATTAAAGGTGTATGGTTGCGGTGACAACCAGGAGACTGAGTGAATGCTTAAAAAAGAAATTTGACCCAATGTCTCGGCTCTGCTTAATATTGAGGAAATTCTGCCAATGTTAAAAGGAGGATTTCCTACAACCCCCCCTTCCCCGCCTTGTTAACATGTTGCATACATCAATAACAGTTACTTATAGTCAAATTATTAACAAGCATGTTTCCATTTCGGATATCAAGAATATAGAGCTACAGTAGTTGCAGCTTTATCGTTTTATTTACAATATGTAGTTTATACTTTTGAAAGTGAGGTTATCCCTGCGAACTGACCAAAATTAGCCTGGAAGGGCAAGACCTTTTTCATTTTGCAAAGGGCACAGTTTCCATTTGAAAGTCTTAAAGTCTATGGGGAAACCTTCGAAGGGGCACCAAGGCCAAAACCAGGGCAACAAATGCCATGGCCTCCGTGGCCTCCATGTAATTGCAGGCCTGGATCTCAATGCGTAAATTGGAAAGTAATTCTCCTTGGTGTGCATACATAAGATGCAGACTCTTCACTACTTTAATATGGCGTGTCATGGCCAAGCGGTTAAGAGTACCGGACTCAAGCTCTGGTATTTCTGATCAGCAGAGAGTGTGGGTTTGAGTCCCAGTCTTGACACTTGTGTCCTCAAGCAAGATACTTATTAACACCATTATTGCTTCATCCTTCGGATGGGACGTAAAGCCGCAGGTCCTGTGTGTTGTGTAATGCACGTAAAGAACCCAGTTACACTTACCGCTATTTGGATGGGTGTGCCCTGGTGCTTCTTGCAGTGGCTGCTGAAGGCGCCGCAGCACCTTGTAAACCCTTATAAGGTGCTACGAAAATTGGTATCATATTAAAAAAGTTCAAAAACCTGTCTGAAAAGGCTTCTGTTTGTTCAAGCACCTTAAGTACCTTATTGGTAGATATGTGCACTATACAAGACTATATTATTATTATTATTATTGTTTTTATTATTATTATTATTGGAATTAACCTGTGTATGTACATGTATTCTGGGAATATCAAGCATACAATCTCGGTGAATATGACCCATGAATCGTTGTTTACTCGTCTCCTCTCCAAGGGAACAGAACTTAGCTGTCCTTCCTCTCTTTGTAATACCCACCATTATCCCAGCCGTAACCAGCTGTAGTTTACTTAATCACAAAGCTATAGGCCTAACTGATATCATTAGTGCTACTGTATATCAGTTCCGTTTATTGGATAGTGCATGAGATCATGCTCAGATCTGCTGCACCCGTTTTCTGAAAGGGAATTTGATTGCCATGAGATCTCAAGTCATCTCATGTAGGACTGGATAATGCCATGGACTTCGTTCCTGATGAATTATTTGGATAATTTAATTTACATGTATATCATGGCCTCGGCCTTGACCTTCCTTAGTGAATGGGCAATTTTCTGTGGGTAACGCCAACAGGGACGAAGTTTAGTTTCTTCTGGGATTTGACAAAGGGCTCCATATCATTTGTAGATGATTAATTTGAGATCTCCATCACCAAATGTAGAGTCTTACCATGGTTCCATCATCATGGTTTTTTCTGCTGCCAAATTAATGCAATTCAAAATGAGGCTGGAAGGAAAAAATAGTCTGGTGCTAGGTGATTTTTTTGTTTCTCCCTATTAGTGCTCAATCCTGTTGGTAAGGTCAATGCCTCACACATGTGCGCATTTGTCCGCATTGAATATGCAGATATCCCTTGGATCTGTCTTGGAAGCGGGCTTTCATTTGAGAAGTTTAACATAAATGCCCCCGGCTTCTAGAATATGCCTTCATTCTTATTTTGTTTTCTGTCATGTAACAAGTGCATACATTGCATGTGGTTACTTTTGAAGTCCAGAAACAAAACAAAGATGGCCTCAGTATTAATGGTCTTTTATTGCGCAGTAAGGCTGTGCCTGAATTGGCATCATCATTTGTTGAAGTATAGGAAATCCGTAGCAACAGTCCTAACTGCCTAATGCAGCCTTAAACACCTCTGCAAAAATCACCTTCCTGCAGAGCTGCCAACTCTCCCTGATTGTGCTGAAAGTTCACTGAAAATAAACCATACATGTAATCTTTCCGTGTTCTGATGAACGAATTTGAAAATCTCCTTGATTGTGAAAACGTTGTCCCTATTATGTTGAAAGTGATTCTAAACATCTCACTGATTGCAAGATGCAAATGTTGGCTGAGCTCTGTTCCTGTCCCAAGGGACATCATTTTTCCAGTTTGAAAACCAAATAATCCATCCCAGTCATGACACTTGTGCCCTTGAGCAGAGCACTTAACCATAATTGCTTGTAAAACGTTGGGAAGGTAGTGCATTCTGCTCTACCAGCCAGACTCCTGTAGTGGATGATACCCACGCCTACATCCTTACAAACTGTGACAGGGTTGGGGGTGTTAACCCTGTTTCAACCCCAAGAGTAGGTGGCAATGTGCTCCCTGGTGACATTTGATCTGGGTGGACAGCCCAAATCAGTTTAAGTGTAGCCCTCACCTTGAAGTGGCCATCGGGGCCTTGTGAGTTGGGCGATATTTAAAAAAAAAACCTTTTTTTTAATTATAAAGTCACAAAGAAAACGGATGCCAAAGTATAGCACTGTAAAATGGGTTTTATGTTTTCTCACATGAGGCTAACTCTGTATCAGCAGGTGCAGTTTTGCATTATTTATTTGCAGCAACTCCATTAGTGATGTTTTGGTTGTCCCCAAAAAACAGGTGGCCATAAAAAATAACCACAGGCGAGTTAGTGGGGGTAGGGAGAACTCGCTTCTCAAGATTATGGGAAACTCCATAAATAGTTTATTCAGTTATTGAAATGTTTGGCTCTGTTTATCATGTTTTCCAGTAAAGTTATATGGTTCATGGCCTATTAAGGGCCCAATTTCATAGAGCTGCTTAAAGGGTCTGCACAACATTGGTAAGATTGAAAATATATTTGCTCACATATTTGCACATACATGTAACTTACATGGTATAAAGATGGTCAACTTCCCTTGAAATAGTTTTGCTTGAAATGCTAAAGCTTTTAGGAAATGAGTAAAACAATTAGTCTTTATCGCGCGTGTCCATATGCCCCAGCGAATTCTAGGAGATGTCTTCATTCTTATTTTGTTTTCTGTCTTGTAACAACTGTATAAGGTTATTTCTTCAATGAATTATTGTTATTTTTGTTTTCAGTTTAATTACCAATCCTGGACTTTGTCTTTAAAGGAAAGAAAACTAAATTGAAATTCTTCTATATTATAGTCAGGATTCTGTTTGAAAACAAGGAAGTCTCATGTTTTAAAATCAACAATTGTTTTTTTCTAATATCTTTGTTTTTGTTCTATTGTAAATGTGTTTTTCATAGATGGTGTCAGATATTGCAGTGTTATTGTGATAACAGAAATTAACAATTTCTTAGCTATTTTCACGGTCACATATTTGGAAGGTCACGTGAGGTGTGTAAAGCAAGGCCATTGGCCAATATCTATCACGACAGGTAAATGTTCAATTACCCGTTCACAGGTGCCTTTTTGTAGGACATCCGTTTCATGGCATGTTAACATGTATAATAAGCAAAACAAACAACAAACCCTTGGAGGAGTCTGGTCCCTGGGAATGGATCAATACATGAGCAAAGGGAAGGTGTGTTACTAGACTTACACAGAAAGGGCAAGGTTTGCTTCAGGCCATGTTAGCTCAATGAATAAAGTGAGATTGTAGAAGCCAGGACATCGCTAGCGGCTCCTGACAAGGCTCTTATTGTGTTGATTTGGCGAATGTAGACAAGTTATCCCTAAAGGATCTCGAGATGCAACTGTGAAGCGTCTGGTAGAGGAGTTAAATATCAATGTTTAAAACTTGCGGTGTGTTTCGTTTTTTTTTTGGCCATGATTTGAAATAGTTAAGCTTTTGAGAAAGATTCTGCTGGGGTCAAAATGCGAGGCTGTTAACAATTGTTTCCATAGTTTAGATTATTTAGAAAGATTGAATCTGTTTTGTTTAAATGTGTTTACAGATTTGTCAAATGGTGTTGATTCATTTTCAAAATACAAATTTTGAAAATGCTACCCATGCAGTTGGCAGACTACATCAGACATGTACCTTGTACATGTACTGTATTAAAGCACTATCCAACTTGTTCGATAGAAATTAAAGGGCTTGACTGTGTGTACAAATTTCAAGTAATCTTGTTGAATCACATTTTTATTTGTATTGAACAGAGTTACTTGTAGTTGCTCTTATATGCAAGTCTCACAGGTATTCAAACTTTCCATGATCAAGTTAGTCCCAACCATATTGAGTTTTACGTGTGCGCGATTCTGTTTCTTAAAATACATGTACTTTAGTTTAGCTTAGTTTATGACGATAGCAATTATATGACATTGTAGGGAAAGACAAATTTAGTTAAGAGTATTTGAAGTTTAATAAATTTAACAAACCATTAAAGAAAACCATAGAATAAGTCTTGACCCCTGTTTCTGGTTACTTGAAAACAACTAAAAGTTTTGCCCAACCGATGCTCATGTTATCATTCAACCTACATGAATGTGGTCGCACAATTTCAGTAGTGATAAGCAAATGGGTTTAAAAAAAAAATCCTCGCCCAAAGTTTTCAATTTTGTTTTAAATGTTAATTTTAACAAACTGTTTGTATGATATGAAAATTGAATGTACATATTCAGTTTGCGGTAACACCATGTGTATTACCACAAACTGATTATTGATACCTCACCATGCAATGCCTCAAATCCCATATATGAAAATTGAAGTTGTATTTATAAACATTGCTGTGGGTTACATTGTTATTTTCAATAATTTTGTATTTTAAGTAGAAATTAAAGGCATGATATACTTTTGGTAATTGTCAAAGACTAGTATCCTCACTTGGTGTATCCCAATATGTGCATAAATTTACAGACCTGTGAAAATTTGGGCTCAGTTGGTCATCAAAGTTGCATGAAAATAATGAAAGAAAAACACCCTTGTTGCATAGAATTGTGTGCTTTCAGATGCCTGAAAAAGGCCTGAAGTCTTTTTCAGATTCAAATATTTTAGTGAGGATTTACCTCTTTTCCAAAAACCATATCAGGGAGTCGTTTCTCACAATTTTGTATACTACCAGCAGCTCTCAGGTGCTCTTTACCAAGTAAGTTTTTATGGTAATGCATTTCTTGGGTAATTACCAAAAGTATCCATTTGATTTCATAGAAAAATGTAGGTGTCAATCTAGTTGTTTTCCTGTTTTCGATACATGCGATACTAGCACATTGTAATAGTTGAACATGTAATTATCCACACATGGAGTGTGTGTCCTACAATGCGTTTCATTTAAATCCTCCAGAGAAATATTTCTGTCTGAAATGCTGTAAAAGTCGAGAAAACAGTGTTTGAAGACCCCCCCCTTCCCCCAAGTTGTGATTGCATGTTATTTTGATTGCATCAATCAAAATAAACACATGGTATTGAACTGGCGCAACATTCCTGACAAGATATAAACAAAAATTTTTGTTGTGGTCAGCAAATCTGCTGGAAATCTCATTTACTCAAAAATGTTTGTGAAGAAAAACCCCAATGATGTACTATCGCTTTAACAGACAACCATTTTTTAAATAGATTATCAGAGGAAGGAAGGGACTTCCAGCATTTAAGCAAACAAGTAACGTCTGTACAGTCACCTCGACACACATGCATATTGAGCTTCAGGAAATTCTCTTTAGTTATTAATTAGTCTAGATCCAACATGTCCTCTCAGCCAGGACCCAATATTAGCAGCTGTTTACTGCATGCAGAGTGCCCCTCAGCAGAATTTCTGTCACTTACTTCAGTTTGTGGGGGGGGGGGGGTGGAAGGACTTGCGAATACATAACGCCGTATATTTGCTATTTCTGTACAACGTATAGTATAGACCCCCTTGCATTGCCCGCCAGCGCTGAGGTCAAACAATGGAAACGTGCACGTGTGTACACGCCGTGCACAACTCTCAGCCAATGATAGGTCTTCATTGACCTCAATGAGGGCTCTGTATGGGCTTGTGACCTCAATTGCGATGAGACAGACAGGACACAACACAAGTTTGTCTTCCGTAGTATTAAAAGGAAACAAATAAAAATTCTTGTTTTAAAGGAGATCAAGTAGATTTTACTGGCATTACTTTGCGTTGAACACATTTTTACATTACATAATGTAGACTCTGGAGTTGTTTTCCTGCTAAGCTCAAATCTTGTCATAGTACACATGGTATCATCTCATCTTAGGTCACAACTCTTTAACAATGATGTAGATTTGTAGTGTGCATTGTTTTTGTTATTGTTTGTATTCATGTTTTCTTTGTCTCCACGCCATGGGTGCCCAGCAGGGTATATTAATAATTTAATCATTTGAGAGGCTAATCTTCCTTACCAGCAGCTGAGAAGCTGAAATGCGAAGGACGCTACTGCAACATGTTTGAGAAGCAGGCATGCGAGGGCACCTTTGGCAGCCAGCCACATCAACCCATGTATGACCACAAAGCACAGCCAGAGATTAAAAAGTGTTTGATTTTTCGGGGAGGGGGGGGGGGGGCGGGGAACCACAGGACCCGGAGAAAAAGAAGAGAACCAACGCACAACTCTTCTCACATATGGCCTCAGCCGGGTATCGAACTTAGGGTCATATTGGTGAGAGGTGAATGTGCACGCTACAAATCTATATTATTATTACACATTTTAGCCTACATTTAAATATCAGCATTCGTATAGTACCTTTTGCACAAGTTGATAATAAATGCATGACTGGAGGACGTTCATGACATTTGAAACTATGGCATTCCCATAAAAAAATTCACATATAATAACAAATTCTGGACTTCTTACCAGAATTTTTTATTTTTTTGTACAACACACACAATTCCTAGTCTGCAGGTACATGTTTTTGTAACCTTGTCACATCGTAGGCATTGGACTGAGAAAGCATCCGCGCAGTGACCGGAAAGTGGACAATTAAACGTACAACCAGCCAGTTACGTGTAGTTTGCCTTTGACTTTGTGTCGCCCTCTGCCCTGGACAGATTCTGCCGTCCGTTTTCACGTGACTTGGCAGATATTCAAGCGATTGAATTAGAGAGGGGCAAGGCATATACGTATAGCGGGTTGCAAACAGAGAATAATGTCATGCTTGTTTAAGTGCGTGTTGCAGTAAAGGTGCAGTAAATACACTTCGAGGTTGTAAGTGTATTATGCATGGCAGCTTCAAGTGGTCCATGGTTTGTGTAGGTATGGAAAGAGGAGATTATTAACAAGAAGCTCAGAATTAAATTTGCATAATGATGATTGGGCCAGGGTCTGGGAGAGAGTCTGCCTTAATATAGTGTATTGAAATGTGTAATTAGCTAAATGTGTAACTAGCTAAAGTACTTGATAATTAACGGAGCCTGCCCCTCCCCTCCCCCCTCCCCTCCCCTCCCCCTCCCCCCTCCCCTCCCTCCTTATTTTATTCCAACAGCACTTTTAGCAAACAATAACAGAATAAATAGGAAACAAGAGAAATGTTCAGTTTTAGTTGTAGATGTTGGAAGAAAACCCCCAATGGAAAAAAACCCACGTAATCAGGTAGGGACTGAAAACCCAATCCACATACAAGGCTCCGGTCCGAGGTGGGATTTGAACCAGGGTCCACAGAGGTTAAAGGCAGGGAAAGAAATCACTGAGCCAGCCTGATCCCCCCTATGTTCAATCAGTTTTGTTGGTTCATGAATTGTAAACCATTGTTTATAAAAGAGAGTCATAAGGTGTTCATGTATACACTGAACAAAAAAAAAGGGTGGGTCATTTTTGTGTGACTTTTATTTTTTATTTTATGTTTTAAAAAAGAAAGCTCTCCTTGACTACCATACTAGGGATGATCCAGTAAATGTGGGACCGTATCTGAAGGACAACTGCTTGTAATGTTTGTTACCATTTTACCGTTTGCTAATTACTGATTGTGGCTCACGAAATGTGATGCTAATAAAATGAAATGAAACTATTGGGATTGTTTTCCTTGGGATTGGGAAGCACCATGGCTCTAACTCTTTTTTTTTGGGGGGGGGGGGAAATACACAAAAGACCGCAGGGCATGTAGCTTAAATTGTGTTTACATGACCAGAATTTTACAAGACCAGAATAGAATTGAATTGAAAGAGAGAAAGAGAGACGGAGTGAGAGAAAAAAACAAACCCAAAACCTACTGGTAAAAAAAAATTCACAGTTTAACATTTGAACTGTTTTAAATTTAACAAGCGCTAACAGAAGATTTATCTCATTTGTATAATGGGTAAGTACACTTCAATACTTTATAACAGAGTTGAAAGATATTTGTCTGAAAGGCAACATTTGAACAAAAACTCAAGACCGCCGGACTTGTCCAGTCATGAGCTTACTGGCCGGGGCTAAATTCACTGGCCTCAGACCTGCAGTCCAGTGTAAAATTTGAGCCCTGAGCAGTAAGTTTAGTGTCCATCACATATCGATTGTAAGGCACATGTCACATGAGGCAATTTAAAGGGAACAACAGGTCAAGATCTCAAATTACAAAAAGCGTTCACTTCTTAATTTCCACATAACGTTCATAGGAATGATAAGCAATTGTTGGAAAAAAAGGTGATGATTGTTCTATATCCCAACACCCCCATGTTCCGACAACCCTACATGTACATGTACATGTATGTTCCGATGACCCCTTTTGATTTACACACTAGGGTTAGGGTGGGGGTTAGGGTATGGTTAGGATTTGGAGTATACTCATTTAGGGAGTGTCATAACTTACGGGTGTACATGTAGGAACATAGGGGTGTCAGAACATCAGGGTGTCGGAACTTAGGGGTGTAGGAACATAGAGGTGTAGGAAGATAGGGGTGTAGGAACATAGAGGGAAATTGGGGTGTAGGAACAGAGGGGTGTAAGAACAGAGGGGTGTAGGAACATGAGGGTGTAGGAACAGAAGGGTGTGGAACAGAGGGGTGTAAGAGCAGAGGGGTGTAGGAACAGAGGGGTGTGGAACAGAGGGGTGTAAGAACAGAGGGGTGTAGAAAAAGAGGGGTGTAGAAAAAGAGGGGTGTAGGAACAGAGGGGTGTGGGAACAGAGGGGTGTATGAACAGAGGGGTGTAGGAACAGAGGGTTTAGGAACATGAGTGTTTAGGAACAGAGGGGTAGGAACAGAGGGGTGTAGGAACAGAGGGGTGTAGGAACATGAGGGTTTAGGAACATGAGGGTTTAGGAACAGAGGGGTGTAGGAACAGAGGGGTGTAGGAACAGGGGGGTGTAGGAACAGAGGGGTGTAGAAACATACATGTAAGGGTGTAGGAACATAAGGGTGTCAGAACATAGGTGTGTAACCTCAGAGAAAAACGTCACCTGTGCCACTGAAGTGTTCCGGTAGCGTGCAGTTGAGTTGGTTGCCGCCAAGTTGCCTGTCAAAATTGCCCTATGTGACACGGCCCTTAGGATAAAACCGAAATAATATTCTTTCTCCACGATGCAATTATTACAGCAATTAAAGCATGTATACAACTAAAAGGCCTGCACGTTTCCCACCGCTTGCTTTGGTTTCAATAACTTTGGCCACAAGTACATTGAATTGAATTGAAATGGTTTATTGATAGAAACGCCATCGCAGCCGGAGGCCAAATTAAAGGCATAATAAGCCTATACCTTTGGTTTTTAGAGCCGATTCTTTTAATCCTATACAAATGTAGATACAATAAGATTTTTTTTAAAGATAAATTTGTACAAATATATGTGTTAAAAATTAACGTTAAAACTACATGTACTATGGAAAGAAAACATACATCTATATATATATATATATATATATATATGTAGGGGAGATGGCCTTGGCTTTCGATCCAAACCGGACCTTCGTCAGATGCATAAATGAGCACAAATGAAAGGAAATGTATAGACTATGTAACCAGTGACATCACATGTTTACAAAAGAGCCACAGAGCGTGGATTTCAGGAAGAAAACATTAAATCTGATATTTTATGGAAATTGCACCGTCTGATTTTTTAATACCTTTTGATATGAAGAAAGGGGGGCTCATCTCAATAATAAGTATTGAATTGATGTAGAAATTGTGGCGCAAAATGTCAAACTTTTGCATATGACCAGTGTGGTATCTTGCCTGCCAGGAAATGCCCTGGAATGTACAACGTCACTCTTTTTTGTAGACAAAGGTTACATGGTCAATAATGACTGTGCTTTAAATGTCAAAAGAAAATAGAATGACTATGACAGTATCTGTGAGTCAAAAGAGTTATTCAATAAAAAAAAGTATGGAGCTAAAACATTACTACTGTATAAATCTTAGATCGCACACATGCTTTAAAAACTGCCATTTTGGTGATCATATCTACATAAGAAAAGTACACAAGGTTGGTGTTTATCAAAAGAATTTGACAGAATCGCTTGGAAACTTTGTTATCATTTCTAGAAACTGAAAACTATTAAGGGGCCTATGTCCCTTAATGAATGCATGTACATGTACCAAGTTTACTTTCATAACAAAGATTTTTGTATTTTTGTTTAAAAGTCAGATTTTATTCTCAACACGTATGTCAGCTCGATGCACAACTACATTTATTCACACTTATTCAGCGTGATGTGGAAGATAATGTTTTGTAGTGGTTGGCTCAAAATTGCATCTTACTTCGCGTGCCAGCTAATTGTAACAGTTACACGTGACTCAAATATGCACTGGTGATCACCAAACAGACTGCACTGGTCGATGACATCATCTGCAAGGCTCAAAAAAAGAAAGGGGAAAAAAAAGAAGAAAAAAAAGAGGAACTTTAACAGTAAATAAACAAAGACAAATACCATGTCAGCCAAAGATATAGCCACATGTGAGAATTGGATTTGACAAATCCTTCAGGACTGAAAAGAAAACAATGTATGATCCAGTTATCCTGAATTTCAATATTGTCAGTGTTTAAAGAAAGAAAGAAAGACAAAATAAGATTTTAGAGTACGGGATTAAACATGACCCAGATTGCTGAATGTTTCTCTTGTACATTCTTGAGCAAGACACTCTTACGTAGTTGGTTTGTCCTTTAGGAATTTCAGCTGTCTATAGGTTTCATGTACGATTTAGTCAATAAAAGCTGAAAACATAATGTAGGTACTCAATAAAAATGATCAAATTGTTTTCCAAAGGTCAAATATCATGCCTGGACAGGCAGTGCAAGTACATGTAATGTAAAAATCCATTTAACAATCGACAGTCGTTACTCACGTTACATTGGACACAGATATGACATATCTGGTTTTTGTAACTATATTGTCACCTCATAAACATTATTAACCCCTTACACACCATGGAAGGCACCTGGGCACAACTAGCGGGAGTCAATTCCTTTGTGTACATTTTGGCTCCCAAAATCGCGTACAAGATAGGCGCGTGGAAGTACTGACTCCCAAAATGGTGGACAGGATAGGCGTGTGTAAGTGCACTGTGTGTTGTGTAAGGGGTCAATTAACCCTTTGCACGATCTGCTCTGATCTGCTCACATGCTTGGAAATGCATGCCTACAATATACAATGTACAACATGTATGTAATGTTATTTGATTTTACCCTTACTACAGTTACACCGATGTGTGACGTGAAGCACTCTATACTCAGTACTTTCCAGAGTACTGTGAACAAAAATCCACAGGCATATTAGTTGGGTGGGATTACATGTAGATGTACAATGTGCATACATAATTGTACAATTAGGCACATACATGCAATGTATGTACAATTAGGCTCATACATGTGATGTACGTAATGTATGATGTACGTACATGTATGATGTACGTACATGTATGATGTACGTACATGTATGATGTAGTACATGTATGATGACGTACACGTATGATGTACGTACATGTATGATGTACGACATGTATGATGTACGTACATGTATGATGTACGTACATGTATGATGTACGTACATGTATGATGTATGTACCTGCATACACTATTTAATGAAGTGGCTTTACTGTGGCAGGTGAAACACCACGTAGCTTTCTTTGCCCAACTCAGTTGGATAGTTTTGGACAATGCATTGGTGGTGTCTCCATGGTAGATAAATTCAGTGCTTTACAACAGCATTGGTATCCATGGCAACGAAAGAGCCTCTCAGTATGGCCGATATAAATTACACCATGTTAGATAATGGGGTACATGAAGGTCTCTTCTGAGGCTACGTACATGTACATACATGTACAGTGAGGTCAGAGGTATAGGTACTTAGTGAATAATTGTGTATCCCTGGCCATGCATGTGACCATGCTGCACATTAATTAGTACGCTCAGGGCTACTGTTGTGGGATTGGATGTTGATTGCAAAAAGGAGCAAGACTTCTCTTATAATCTTCTTCGTCATTAATGCCGTTGCCATGGAAACAGCGGATGAGGATAGGAGGTCGACATACGTTAGAGGAGGAGTGTCATCATGATCATAGCAGGGCCCAATTTCATAGCGCTGCTTAACGGTAATTTTTGAGCCTACTGTAGCAGAAAAATTTGCTTAAGCGTAACGTATTTCACAGGTTAGCGAGAAAATTGGGCAGCCAGTCTGCGCATTCATTTTCATACAGTAAGCACTGGAAGGTTAGCATGCCTTTTTGTTTGCTTACGGTTAGCAGCGCTGTGAAATGGAAACTTGCACAGTAAGCACTAAATCGGCCGTTAAGCAGCTCTATGAATTTGGCCCAGGCCTGTAGCTGCGCATGGATTTACGTGTATGAACTCTCACCCAGTCACTAAACCTGTGAGGGCTGGCCAACTCAGAACTATGGCCAGCACGCATGCAAAACTGAGAGTTCCTAATTCCATATAAAGCCACAGGCCTGCTATGATCAAGAGGACAGTTCCCCTTTAATGAAGGAACTCTTACTCTCTCAGTGACACTGTTCTAAATACCAACACTCTGTCACTTGTCAAAAGAAAATTGATGGGTCTCAGTGCAGACAAGGACCATTGCTGTCAATGATACATCAAAACATTTGCTTGCTGAAATGGCGCCTATTCAAATTTCACGTTCCAACAATAGCTAGAGCTCCAGTTCCCCATCTTTGCTTTCGGCACTCTATAATCTTTGGTCTCTACAGAGTAGAGTTGAAGTTAAATGATTTTTGTGGTTTACATATAATTGATTATATTTCAAAGAAAAATTGTCTATGTACATAGTGTCTATATTGTACCATATTATGTTATTATCACGATTGAAATGCTTATTATTATAATAATTAATAATAATAATATCGGCTGCACAGCGCAATTCCAAAGAGTGATCATTGCGCTGCAAACCTTATTATCCATCTCAGGGGAGTATACAGCTGTGCTGTCAAGTATGTAACGCACTAAGCTAAATCAATCACAATAACCATGTTTGCCCTCACAGGTACCCATTTACTCCTGGGTGATGAGAAGCAATTATAGTTAAATGTCTTGCTCAAGGACACCTAGTGTCATGACTGGTATTCGAACCCACACCCTGATGACTCGGCACTAGAACTCGAGTCCGATACTAAACTGCTCGGTCACAACATTTTGTAAACAAAACAATGTTTTTAAAAATTGTCAAGAACAAAATAATTTTTTTCAATTTATTTTATTATATATTATTTTATTTATATATATATTTATCCATTATTATCATTCTAATTTTGTTTTATTTTATTTTATTTCGGGGTGCGTAATTTTAATTTCTTTGAATTTAAGAACCATAAAATAAGTGTGTTGACCTGGGTGAGTATACCGCAAATTCCTGTCGGCGATATTTGCTGTCACATTCATTACCCTGACCGACTCAATTTGTCATTCTGATTTACTTGAGACTTTGTTCTTCTCCGATCCTTAGTGCCAGCTAAGTGATTTCAATTAAGTTGAAGAATGTAAGAGCACACTGATAAATAATGGAACACATGGCCAGCCATCATTTGTTTGCTCTATAAATGAGCTAACCCAGGCTAGATTAAAAGGTGTGACACTGTCGATACATTGAACGAACTTTGCATGAAACAGTCAAAGAAAAAAATCTGAGAATACATGTGAATTTAAGCTCAAATTTCCATGATTTACATTCAAAGCTTTTTGTTTGTGTTGAGAAAATATTTGTTCTAACATCAGAGCAATTTGCAGGACTGTAATTTCATCTTTGAGAGGGCAAGGCCATTTTTATTTTGCAAAGGGCACTTTCAATTCATTGGAAAATCTTAAAGTATGTGAGAATCATTTGAAGGGGTACCAAGGCAAAGACCAGGGGCAACAGAGGCCATGACCTCTGTGGTTGCCTCCGTGTAACTCCAGGCCTGAATCTGGTCCCACAAACATTAATTTCATGATGCACGTCATGAAATGTAGAGATCCATTCACAGAGCCTAATGAATTGTGCCATTTTGTATGAACTGATTCACTCGTGAATAATATGCAAGTTATTCATCAGTAAATAAAGAGATCCCATGCTTCATAAGGCTCAACCACTTTCGTTCCCTCATGAATATGGATGAGTTTCTCCACCAATTGAATGAAGAGATCAGCAGCTTCGTAGAGCCCATCCACTTGTGGCCTGGGCCCAATCTCATAGAGCTGCTTAAGCACAAAAAGTAGCTAAGCACAGCAACATTACGCTTACCAGATTCAGGTTACCAACGAAAATACCATGTAACATGTACCATTTTTGACTGCTACCCTGCACATTTTTGTTAAGCAGAAAACTGTTGAGCAATATTTTCTGCTTAAGCAGCTCCAGGAAATTGGGCCCTGGTGATAGTAATCGATTTACTCATTAATTGTGACGATTCCTCCCCAGACTGTTCTATACCACACACCCTCCCCATTGACACAAAGAGAACTACGTACATGTACCAACCACTTGTGGCCTGGTAACGGTAATTTATTCAGTCGTGCATTAATGCACGGTTTTTCTTTCAAACAACGCTTTGCCAACAAGAAGACAGACATGGCCGCTGGCTGTACACCCGCATGTAGATTCAACGCCACTGCGTACACTTTATAATGCATTCCTTACAGTCCACATTTACAAGATGTTTAAATTACACATGTATGCACGTGATGATGGAAACAGGGTTTCTGGGTTCGCTGTTTAATCAGGTCACACGTCGCAGCCAGTTTTTCTAAAAATATACATGTATGTCTCATTGTTTGTATGCTAAGTTAAGTTTATCTCAGCATAGAGACACCTGACACCGTGAGCGTGGACATGATAGCTAGAGCTTTACACATGGGGGAAAATCGGAGCTACATAGCACAGATGCAGTTTTGCATTACATCCTGCACGTAGCCTACGCATACATAAAGACATGCTACATGTACTAGGGAACAAGTATTATGACCGGCTTGTTATGTATTTGAGTTATCACTAATTAGTCAAAATTGTTATTAAACTAATTGCCTGGCTTTTCACGCAAGTAGCATGTGTGCGTTGGCGCACGCATGAATTTATCTAAGAAAATAATATGTTGTTCTGGAATGAAAATAATTTTTTAAATAAAGAGTAAAACGTGATGACTTTTAGAAATAAAAGGTCAGTCAGAGACTGAGCATAAAGATGCGAAGAGATGAACAGGACTTCGTGTTCAAAAGGGCATGGCAATTTCCCCCAAATGAAGGGCACCCAATGAGGAAAATTTGAATTTGTATTGAAGATTTTTAAGAGCACCCACAGCAATTGCTGTAGTGCCGTGGTGGAACTCGAGGCCTTGATGAAAAATAATGTAGTATATTCAATGTCAATTATAATCCTCTGTCTCATTGTAACCTTATTGTGTATCTTTTGCTCAACCGACCGTAAAACCCCATTCCCTTCACAACTGCACAAGAGAAGTCTTAAGATTAGATCAGATTAACATAAATTAATCATCATGAAAACATGAAAAGTGTTTTCCCACAGTCATTAAAATACAAAAGCCCCAAAACATAGTAAAAATTGCAACCGTCACAGATAATAAAACCGAACAAAAAATAATGAACAATTACATTGTAAAAGCAGAAAATGCAATACAAATGCAAGGAAATGCATTAAAAAAAGAGAACAAAGCTATACGCATTCTGCAAGACAACTGTTTCTCAGCACAGTTAGTTTTGATATTTGATTGACATAAAAATTTACTTGGTAAGAAGCACTGCAGCTGTTGATAATGTATAACATGTTGAGAAACGTTGCCCTTCTAAGCAATGTGGTTTTAGAGAGAGAGGGATTCAACAAAATTAATCTGAAAAAGGTTTCTGCATGACACGTTTCTCAGATTATGTATTCCAATTACAGATTATTGATTCTTGCGTATACAAAACTGCTCCAGATATTCGGCAATATCTCAAAAACGCTACTGCATTTTGAAATAAAATTTTCACATGTTGCTTTTATTGTTTATGTCTAAATTTATATAGGGTTAAAACAATCAAATGGTTCAAAAAACAAAAGGTATACTTTGCCTTTGATTCAAAATTGTTTAGCTAAATATTACACAAACGTCCTCACAGTCCTCCTCGCAGCCAAAGGTTGAAGGTAGACGGTTTAGAAAATAAGTTTATGTACAGAAATATAAACAATTCCATCCAGATATGAAAATAAAAATGAAACAAAAGTATAAGCAACAAAAAATACTCAATACAATATACCAACAGCTTCGGTAAGCATGTATGTGGTAAAAGGCGATTCAATAAAACAGTACAATCACTCGGTAAAACTTGAAAGAAAAAAAACACCTTTGTTCTTTCCAAGCAATAAATTTATTCCATAAAATAGCTATTTAACATTTAAATTAATTTAAACTTTTTCATTTTTGTTGTATTTTTGCTGTTTTTTTTATTGAATATACAAATGCAATTCCGCCTTGGAGCTGCAAAATGTATTTTAATTTTTGAAATAAATGAATCAATATTCAACTCCTGAGATTTCAGACTGATAAATCATTGATAGTGGTATCAAATAGAATTTGTCAACATGTGTAATTATTAGGTGACAAATTGTCAAACTCCCTTGGTCGTAACCACACCCCCTCCCCACACACACACACACACACACAAGTGTGTAAACACCTGCAATCGGGGACCTCCTATTGTCCCTCTTTTGTTTGTACTCTAACTTTTTGGCAACAGCTCTCATTGGTTTTGTACACGTTTTCCAACTGGGGACCTTTCCCCAAACGGGGACCCTATTGTCCTCTTTTGTTATAGGTCCCCGGTTTGAATGTGCATACCTACCCACACACACACATGCACACACACGAGAGAACAGTGCTAGTGTCCAAGACCGAATGGCCAGCTCAGTGTAAATGAAAAGTCAATACACCAGTAAAGTAAACACTCTTAAATGCATTTTTATTCAACTCAGGGGGGAACTGTCAAATTAGGTTGGGAACGATTCTCAGTCGGATTGATGAAAGTATTTTAAGCTGAGTTTATAGACTGTTTATGCCGGGAGATGATGAATTACATCGTGTTATGACAGTAGCACTCTGCGGTTCTTCTCTGTCAGGAGTAGCCATCGTATGTCGTTCATAATTCAATATATTGCACCATTCCTGAATGGGGTTTGCTTTTAAAGACTTCAGATCAAGAGACTGTGCAAGTCTCCCACGTATCGTAAGCGAGAAAACAACCCAAAACGAAGACCATATTTTTCTATGAATTAGAATGTATTTATGCAAAATGCTTGGAAAATGAAAATATAGCAATTTGTGAAGAGTGTGTGGGAGGGGGGTCAGGGAAGGCTGTGTATGGCTTTAAAATGTTTTCAAAATGTTGATATTTCTACAGTTGAAACAATAGCGAACAGTAAATGAGCACAATTTGTGAAAAATCTAGTCGTAACACGTGGTGGTGGCCCAGTTACCCCCTACCACCCTCCACCCTCCCCCCCCCCCATTTTTTTGTAATAAAAAAATAAAACTCAATATGATAAATAACATCAAAAATAAAAACAAATAATTAAATAATAAATAATTTGTTTTTATTATTATTTGTTAAGTTTTTGTAAATCACATTTGCTTATTTTGACATGTGCACAACTTATTTGGATTTTGCAAAATTGAAATAACTAGAACAGGTCGTCAGAAACACAAAGGAATGTACTCCCAGACTCCCATGTCAAACTCTCATTTATACCTTTGTCATTACCGATCATTTACATGTACAATGTTCCTTTAGTCTCAAAAATGTGTCACGCAGATGCCGTGTAAGTACATGCAACCTTTATTTTAAAGGTGCTGTATTTGTTGGTAATTTGAGCCTACTGATTGTGTTAATCCTATATAAGTGTAGGTACATACAATAAAACTAACCTGTGAAAATTTCACTTCAAAAGGTGGTCGCGTTTTTGAGAGCGAATATTCCCATACAGGTAGAATAGTTTCTGACAGAAACGCTTCTCAGATTCAAATTTTGGGGAATAAAAAGTGATATATTTTCCATAAGCATAGTACTTCGGAGTTAAAAGTTTCTCAAAATTCATTGTACTACCTAAAGCTGCTGTACTTCTTACCAAGTAAGTCTTTATTGCCATTTATTTTCAGACCAAACGTGTACTGTGCCTTTAAACAGTCGTGATGCCGAGCATCAAATTAAATTTTTCATCAGTTGCAGACCTGACAACAGCGAGTGTACAAACACTTGATACTCTGTGCTATTTCAGCGAATGTAAATGACAAGCTAAACCGAACAGAGTACTTCCAAATGAGCAATTGTCTGAAAGTTCAATTTTGACTCTGTTCAAAGTGCTGTCAGATCCTCCCTGCCTTTTGATAAAAATAGTTTAATCAAAAGCAGTATGTATTTTTTTTTTGAGTTTCCTCCGTCCACAGCAGGGCATCGGAAACTGATTTCGATCACTAACTGAATCATGTACATTGTACGCGACAAAGCATTTAAAAGAAGCCGTACAAATATTGTATCACTGTGCAGCATGTCAGGAAAAATCTTGCTTAAAATTTTTCTGCTCAGTAAAAATGAGCAGGATAGCAGTCACAGATAGTACATGAAAAATGATATTTTGGCTGGTAACCATATTCTGGTTATTCTGTTTGTTGTGCCTGAGCAGCTCTATGAAATTTGGCCGATGTCTTTTTCTCAACAAAAATTGTCCTACCAAGAGCCAAATATCATGCCTGCCACAAGAGACCAGTAAATAACGGAATACAAAATGGCCTCTTGTTTGAATCCCGTTATTAGCAGTGGTACTGCAACAATTTAATAGATATAACAATTGCTAAAGTGGATGCAATATTGCCTGCATGTCACACATACTTCAAAATAAGATTGAAACTTTAAAACAAATAAAAATTCTTATATTTATCCACTTCCTGTACTTTGTCTTCAAAAGGCAGTGGATACTTTTGGTAATTACTCAAGAAATACATGACCATAAAAACTTACTTGGTAAGGAGCACCGAGAGCTGCTGATAGTATTGTGAGAAACGACTCCCTCTGAAGTAATGTAGTTCTTGAGAAAGAGGAAGTTTCTCACTAAAATATTTGAATCTGAGAAAGGCCGTTAGGCATGAAGTCTTTCTCAGGCATTTGAAAGCACACAATTCTATGCAATGAGTGTGTTTTTTCTTTCATTATTTTTCTTGCAACTTCAATGACCAATGGAGCCCAAATTTTCACAGGTTTGTTATTTTATGCATATAAAACTTGGGATACACAAAGTGAGGAAACTGGTCTTTGACAATTACCAAATGTACATCCTGCCTTTAAATAAATTATCTGACAATTATCTCTCCTCAAGGAGGAACCCCCGCTGGGAAAAGAAGACCGGCGCCTGTTTTTTTTTTAAACTAAGAAAAAACATGTCAGTGATAACTGCAATCACATTTGAAAATAGTCATCTGAACCTTCCCATTCAGATCCGGTCCGCGACCCTTTTGTGAACACCTTCTCAATCCAAACTGAAATATGAGATAATTAAAAGAAACCGAGCTGCTGCACTTGTGAAGCATCGGACTGTGAGAAAATTAAATCAAGAAAAATTGAAAGTGGCACTTTTCGCATGTTTATTTTGTTATCGCGGATCTTCCCTTTATAGACCGAAGCAATTAATCGACCGAGAAAGCTAACACTAACAGGTAACGGTTCAATAATAAATGAGGCACCATGGTGTACACTGGATTTCCGAACTTGTGTATTATAAATTGAGGTTGTCGGTCAAGTGTGAAGAGAGCAGTTTATGAATGAGTCAGATGCATATAGAGTATTTCCCAAAGAAAACGTTTTGAGTTTTTGATATAAAAGGGGTTATTCATCATTGTTTGTTTGTTTGTTTTGTTGTTGTTGTTGTTGGTTTTTTTTTTTTGGGGGGGGGGTATTATTTAAATAGTACATTTTAAATTCATTCCAATTCTCCAGATCATGCAACCAATCTGGGACAGTTTCGTCAAATATTTTTCGATTGGCATACCTTAGGGTTTACGCAAATTGTCGCCTATACGTAAAAAAAGAAGGGGAAAATTTAAAAAAAAATCTGTTTATTTATTTTTTATTATTTATTTTGACTTAACAACACGCTTACAAAAATTATCAAGATTAAATCATTTAGATTGCACAGTAAGGTTTTTAAAACTAAAGACAAACACCTAGTACAAAACATTCGTTTCAATTCTGGGTGCTTTGGTCCAAAATGCCCAGCAGTTTTGAAAAACCTTAGGGAAGAACCTTGTACCTTACTTGGTGCTTTGGTCATCACTTTGCACTTGCCAATTAAGGTACTGGGATCTGCTTGTTCACAGAAACCTTGTGTGCTTGTCTGCATTAATCTAACATTTGCCGCATCTGAATCAAGCGACTATGGCTGTTGGGGGCAATGACAGCGTTGAAGAATGGGACTTTCCAGTGAATTAGCCATAGCCAATGCCGAATCCACCAATTCGGACTTGGCCTAAATCTGTGATTAATTTGTAGAAACAGTGACATTGTGACACTTCCAATCAAGAGTAAATAACAACTAAACAAGCAAATAGAAGGAAAACAATTCAAGTCAAGTACAGTTTCCATTGTGACACTTCCAACCAAGTGAAAAAACAAACAAATATCCCAACAAACGGATAAACAAACATAGAAAACAATTCAAATCAAGTACAGTTCCGTTGAAATACTTTCCACAAAGAGAAAAAAACCCAATCAAATAAACAAACAAACAAACAAACAAACAAACAAAAACAAATAAGGATAAGAATTCAAGTCAAGCCAGTACAGTTTCCATTGTGATACTTTTAACTGAGAGAAGAAAAAAACAAACCCAAAACCCAGATAAACAAATGAGGAAAACAATTCAAGTCAAGTACAGTTTCCATAGTGACACTTTCAACCAAAGGAAAAGCAAGCAAGCAAACAAACAAACAAACAAACAAACAAACAACCCAATAAACAAGCAAACAGATAATTAAACAAGGAAAACAATTCAAATCAAGCACAGTTTCAATGTCAGTAGCTGAACATCAAGTTTACAGTGCTCTTCTATACGTGAATCAAGGGGGTAAGAACTAAAAAAAAAAAAAACTTCATCCCTGATGCAAGAAAAACCTACTTCAGATAATTCAATAAACACAACAAAGTGGAATAGAAGGGGGGGGGGAAAGACATCATAATTTAAAAACCCTGGTTGTGTCCCTGTCAGCGCTTCACATGTTGCTGACCTTTTTAGAATCTGCTGAAATTATCATCAAAAAATTGACCAAAGAAAGAGAATAAGAGAATTGCTTTAAATTGGCCTTGCATTGTATAAGTGTTTTGTTATAATGCTCAGTTGTCATGGTTTTACATCTGAATGAGGCCACTTCGCCTGACGGTTTCTTTGAGGAGAGGGGAAAAAGACAATCCCGTTCTTTCATTGTCAGAGAATTAATTGTGTTTCACAAGAGACCGCTCTTATTCTCATGCATGTACATGTACATCAGTCAAATGTCAGTGAAAGGAACAGCAATGATAGGATTCATTTGTATTATTGCTATTATTATTTTTTGTAAAGCAATTAATACTTCAGGTCTGCTAGTTTTTCAGTACACTTACCATACAACCAATTCTGTGAACAATTTGGTCATCATTCTGCTATAGCCAAAACACCAAAAAGCAGTTATACATTTTATCAAATACTTTGTGCAGAATCATATCAGGCTTATTTTGATTGTGGCCTGTATACGTAGCTATTAACATACACAGGTATCAATAAACACACGAGCATTCACTTGGACTCTATATAACCCAAATAATGTTCAGAAGTAAAAAAAAAAAAAAAAAAAAAAAAAGTTGGCTCCAGATACTCGGACTAAGTAATTCTTAGTCTAAACCTTTCAAAGTTTTCTTACAGACCTTTTTTGTAGTACAACTTCCCAGTTGCCGTCATGTGCATTCTCATAAGTATTGGACACAGAACCACCTTTCATAATTAGCAATGCTAACTGTTTCACATTGTCATCAACCACGATCATTGAGGTCTCAACTCCAGATCAATATCAATACCTTACTCCCCAATTCACCCAAAACGGACCACTCCAAGCCCCAATCTTCATGTCGGGTTCCCTTGTAGGCTAATTATTGGCCACAGTGAATTTTGTTAGGTCAGTTTGATGCCAGTAAGTTATCAATTTCTTCTCATGACAGTAGCTTGGTGGAAGTACAGTTTTGTGAGAGGACTCCTGGAATCCTCACAGCTGAGTAAAGTTCAAGTGGTCAAAGGCAGCCCGCTTCTCATCCTTTGGATACTATAAGACTAACAAAATTAGAAGTGATATATGTCGGTGTAATTAATTTGTCATCCAAAAGTGGAGCAATGCAGAAGGTCATGGAAGTGAAGTTTCATACTTCAAGTATTTTTTCATTATTTAATTAATGAATTTATTTATTTTATTATTATTTTTTATTTATTTATTTATTTGTTTATGTATTATTTAAAAAAAATTGTATTTACTTTATTACACACCCAACAGTGCAATAAGCGCCAATAAAAGAATGGACAGGAGATGATGAAAAAGTGGTCAGGTTTTAGATTTGGTAGAAAAACCCCTACAGGGGCTGATAACCCAAGCTTCATACGAGCTCCGGTCTGAGGTGGGATTCGAACCGGGGTCCGCAGAGGGGTAAAAGGCAGGGAAATAAACAACTGAGCCAGCTTGCTTTGTTTATTCTACTGAGTGTTACAGATAAAACAAAAGCTTTATTTTTTACAGTGATTCACAGACTAGGAATTCGTCTGCTCAGGACTTTGAGCTCGTTTTGCTTGGATTTTGTAAATAGGTTTGTGTATATTCTGGAGCTCCCGGTAAATGGAGTTTATTTATCAAGAGTGGTCTCTTAAGTGCATGTAATTGCCAAAAAAAACATTCCTCTTTAAAGGCCCTGGACACTATTGGTAAGATCGAATAACACAAATGTTCACAGATTCACACATAATTTACATGATTTAAAGTAAGTAATGGTAGAAAGGTTTCCTTAAAATATTTCTGCATAAAATGCTATCGTTTCTGAGGAATGAGTAAAACAATAGTTTTTATCACACGTGATAAAAAATTGATGTTTGAAAAAACAGGAAACACATAAGGTCTCTTAACACTATTTTCTCGTGACTTCGATGACCAATTGAGCTCAAACTTTCACAGGTTTATTTGTTCATGCATGTTGAATCACACAAAATGTGGACACTGATTTTGAGCTGTTTCCAAAAGTGTACAATACCTTTAAAGAGAAATATTTATTTGTGGAATTTCACTTCAAATTTATACGCATTTTTCATTTGATTATTGAAAGTGCAATTAACAACCTTGTACAATGTAGCACTGAGCTGACGAATTGTTCCAGAACTAGTGAAAAGACTGTATTTAGCACCTCAAATAATATACGTTCATGCATCCATGGATAAAACCTCTGAAGACCTGAAGCCTCCAAATTAACATTTACAAATTGGTTCGTAACTTGAAACCTGCTTCAGGAAGTCCTTTCCGTGAGCTCACAGCAGTAGCCTGAAAATCTTAACGGTTTTTGGATCCCCCCCCCCCCGAAGATTATGATTATGCAAAGCTGTAAATGGACTGGATATGGTGTGCATAAGTTTTATTGACCTAGAAGGTATGAAATCCCATAATTTGTTTATGGTGGAATAGCGTTTTCTTGAACTCGGAATCTTCGGCAAATTTGTTGATTGATTCTCGTTGTGCCAAGGCACCATTTCGTGGAAGCAAATTTAATAAGAGATGCCGGGAAATGGATTGAGTCCATCGATTTGAGTTCCACTCGGCAAGAGGGGATGGGGAAGAAGAGTGACGAATTATGCAAATCATTTCATCCATCCTAGTTGTATTGATATACTCATTAATTCTTTGTTTTTTTTGTCTGGTCCTACCCCCCTCCCCCCCCCTCCCCCTCCCCCTTTCTCTCTCCCTGTACAGATAACAACGTACCTGGGGAAGCGTGACTTCATCGATCACATGACACATATTGACAGTATCGGTAAGTCAGTTTATTCAAATGGTGCATTTATCAAATAAGCACAAATTTGCACTAGAATCAAGGGGACTGGTTGGCTGCAGCCATGACAGGCCATAAACCCTAGTGTACAAAGAACATGACACTCTACTGTACATGTACATATCTCTTGATGATATAATATATGTGCATGAATTACTCATTAGTCATGGTGTTGGTTCGTCAAATGTCTCTTAAATTCATCCATGTATGTGTAGTCCAAGAGGCTTTCATGTGTGTATAATTTCCCTTTAATCATCTTACATGTCTGAGTGAAATAGAGCATAACACATTAAAGGTAGGGGTCATAGATTGGGTCAAAGAAATGCTGATTTATAGGCAAAATTATCAATAAAGATACAACAAAAGTCACCTTTGAAAGCTTCAGTTGAATTGAGTGTCCAGCAAAAAAACTGTCACTGTGTATTCATCGAATTCATCCGCAATTAGCGAGGTGACAGCGGGTAGCGAATGCTATGGCCACGGCATTCGCGATTGAACACCTACCCTCAGAAAATTCTGAGAAATGGATCGTTTCTCAGATTCCAACATGTTTTGAGATGAAAGATTGTCCAAACAATATTACTTCAAAGGGTATCCTTTCTCAAAATAGGTTATACTATCAACAGCTGCAGTGCTTCTCACCAAGTCGGTTTTTATGGTCATTGATTTTTGGAGTATTTACCAATCTTTAAAGTACTCGGTGATAATGGATTTAAACCCTCATGTACATTTTTTAAAGAATCAGTACACAATTGTCAGTTACTTCAAATGTAATTTTGTAAACAATCGGCTTACATTGTGCAAATACATTATCCCCAAATGAAGTGAAGCAAAATTGCATGAGGGATGGTTAGAAGGTCATGAAGTGTTGCAAGATCACATGACAGATCTTATGCGATGACAGTTTTGGATAGGCTAGACAGTTTCTACAAATGTCATTTTGTACACAAGGCTTTCAGTACAAATATGTAATCTCATTTCAGCAAGCAGCGCTATTGATGCAGAACCCCCATCTCTCACTGATTCCGCAGAAAGTTCCCTGAAAATAAACAAATTTTTCCATATTCAGATGGACATGATTTGACAATCTCTCTCTGAGTATGGAAACTTTTCCCTATTATGTTGAACGTACTTCTAAATATCTCCCTTTGTTGTACAAAATCTCCCTGATTGCAAGACACAAATTGTTGGCAGCTCTGTTTGATGCAACAATAGATCAGTGCCGACAATAACCATTTGCTATCAATGATAAAATGAAAACATTTGCTTGCTGAAATGGCGCCCATGCATATTTCACGTTCCAACAATAGATAGTGCTTCAGTACCCCTTGCCTTCGGCGCTCTTAATCTTTGACTCTCAGTACCAGTACATTTCTCAAATGTCAATTTGAATACAAGGTTTAATTGTATAGGACATGTAGGCCTCTATCCCAAATGAAATGAAGCACAAAGTAATAATTACATCAAGGGATTTACATGTATGAAGGTAATACATTTTTGACACATTTACACGATTATTCGCTACCTTATAGAGATCGAAGACAATAGGAACAAAATACCCCACAGGGGAGTTCTAAAGAAAGGGATGTTCTACAAGGAATTGTGTGTACAAAATCAATTTGTGTGTACAGGGACAAAGGACTGAACAAAAATCTCCAAAGGGATGCAAAAAATGGGAAATGGGTTTGTGTACATTTTTGCATGGAGATATCTTTTTTCTTTCTTTTTTGCGCATCTACATTGCTTCATTATTATATAAGTAGCCGGTTCCATGACTTGGACCTCCATTAATTTGGCTTTTTGGACATGTACATGTACATACATGAATGAATTGAATGAATACAACAATTGTGTATATTATATAGTAGAATTTGTTTGGAGAGTAAAGTCCAAAATTCTGAATCCAGCAGTTTTGAGATACATGTACGTAGGCCCTAAAAGTACCAAAACAAGACACTTTCAACCCAAAACCGATACCGATCGTCCATCAAACAAAACCTCAAATCTTTCAAAGCATACGTGTACATTTATGTAGTTATTAAGAGCAGATTGGACCTGTTCGATGTATAGTCTGTGCACGTTTTGTACGTGGTGCACATTTGATGTTGATGGGACATTAGTTTGGTGGAATCGTTCTCGGCTTAATATATATCACACACCTTGCTCAGAATGTGGCTCGGCTCGCAGGGACAGTTTGTCCACGGTGACCTCACGGGTTGTTCAAAATTGATCCCGGCGAGACACGTCATATAGTTGCCTGGATGAAAGCTATTAATGTCGCTGTCATTTATTCAGTGTGACTTGTGGAAATTGACAATGGGCTGACAAGTGATGGTAGAGGGTGTCATAAGCAGAATCCAACAATCTCCCCTTACCGTCTTGCAACATGTCTGCTCGCCAGTTTGTCACTTGTAATTTATTTTCCCCCTTATTAAAGGAGGCCCAGGGATACTCTGATGCTCTTGGCAGATGTTGCAGTGAAACAATTGATTGATGTTTTGAGTTAGCGTTGCCCCTGGATTACCAATTCCATTTTTTAGGATATCGTGGATGATGTAAAATATCTCTCATTGTGCGGGAAAACATGTATCGTTTACGATGCGAGTTGATGTCACGCCCTGTAAAAAAACCACCATGGCCTTTAAAGTGTAACCATCACTTCGTGTAGGTTGTGTTATAAGTGTGGGTTTCCGGCATGCAATGCATCAGGGGAAAGACATTCTGCAGTCATAGCCTTAGCTGTAGCTACCAATTCGGATACGGCCTAACTGTTTGATAGATCATTGATGAGGTCAAGCGAGGTCGCGGCTACCACTTACTTTACAATAGGTAAAGCAATAATACAACATTCATGTGCCACACAGGATGGTCCAATGAGCAACCCTTTTTTGACATCTAAGCCAAGGGTGCTCTACTCAAATGACGTCTTGTTTATAAGGTCTTTTGTAATTATCACAATAATGAAAATCTGAAGCTCACTATTGAGTTCATACCAGTAATCAACCACCAGAGAAATTGTTCTTGAATATAGCATTCAACAAACATTAAGTGTGGTTCACCAACACCTGACCAAAGATTTTGCTTACAGTACACTCTTCAAAATGTTGCCAACTTTATTGAAAGGTATGCTCCGTTGTCAGTAATTTTAAAACAAATTTCATAAAAGAAATATACACGTACATGTTTACATGTAGTCTGTGTTTACTTAGCAAACGGGCAAGCTACATGTAATATGGAAAGTGGTGGGTACATGCACGTATAAACTTATCAGAACAAACAACGTGTCAATGCAGCTCAACCAAATTTGAGGGAAAATAATGCAAACACCAAGAACTGGAGCAGGTTTTAGGTATTACAGTAGAAACAGACTACAAAGGGTAACCAGTTGCAATGATCGCAGCTCAACCTCATCAGTATTGGTCCCAATATAAGGCCGTGTCCCAATTTGCGGCTACAGCTACGGCTACGGCTGGACCGCCTTGTCATCATGCATTGAGGTATAGGACATCCATACCAACACCCTTAGCAACAGTCATAGCCGTAGCCAATTCGGATACGGCCTAACTCTTTGATAGATCATTGATGAGGTCAAGGGAGGTCGCGGCAACCGTTTACTCTGTAGAGTCTACAGTGAAATCACGCCCCGGGTCAATTGTTGTAGTACCAAGGCATAATCTTTTCTCCATAGTACACAAACATCTTTCATCCAACGCGGCCTGTCAGAGGTGGTCGTCTGGGGCCATCCTCCTGGGTAAAATATCCATCAATTTAAGTTGCACAGGTCTGCTTGATTGCACTTTTGGTAATGGGGGGATAACTTGAGTCCGTAATTGAGAGCACAACAGACGTTAATATCAATATCTTGACCCACTATTTGGTTGTCATGATGGTATTTTTCTGCCACTGCCCGCCATTTATTTGCACAGTTTTAATTGCTGCTTGAGGAACGTGAACCTATAATTTAACCATGGGGGTTGTCGGGATGTCTTTTTGACACTTGTAGAGGAAACTGAGGGGATGCAGAGCGGAGCAGCCGACAGTCTTGAGCTAGTTTCAGACGTCTCATTTTTCTTAATATTTTAAGTAATAAACTACAAGGGAAACTGACAGGGTAAATTTCAAATGATTTTGGTTTGAAAAAAAAAATTGACTAGATGCGGGACTTGAACCTGCAACCTTCTGATTAATATGCCAGCGCTCTTCCAACTGAGCTATCTATCCCTAATGTAGGTGGTCTACCTATTTGGGCAATATCTTTGTTTGGGGGTGCCAGTCAGAAGCCATTTGACCTGTGATCATGGTAACTGTCTTGTAGCCAGGGATCACACCCAAGTTTTTGAAACAACCTGGGAAGCGGCAGCAGAGGGATTGCCTTAAGGGTATGCGACTTTTATTGGGAGGCCTCAGGTTCAAGTCCCGCTCTAGTCAGTTTGTCTTTATTCAACCCCAAATAGTTTGTCATAATAATGAAATGAATATTTTTCTTAGCAATACAATGGGTTTGTTGTAAAGATTTCCTTTCAAATTTGTTATTTTTAACTTTTTTCCTCAGATGGAGTAGTTTTGGTGGACACAGAATATGTGAAGAATCGAAAGGTGTTTGTTCACGTTTTGGCAGCATTTCGTTATGGAAGAGAAGATCTGGACGTTCTGGGACTCACGTTCCGAAAAGATCTGTACCTGGCCTCCATGCAGGTACAGTGTACTAAATATTTCATTTTCTCTAAAGAATATTTCCTAACTGAACTAGTTGACAAGTTGTTCATGTCTGGTGTTAGCCAGTATCTTTTGCACACCTTGTTTTAGAATTTTGAAAATTGTATTGTAAGGGGTGGGTAAACATTTTCAATTTTGTTCACAAGAGCACAGAGAGTACTTTTTCATGACTCCCCCCCCCCCCCATGAAAAAAAAACCCAAGAAATCAAATCCATTAAATGAACAAAGAGTGCATGTTGACTCAAACCCACCCCACCGTTCTCCTTAATTAGGGATGTGTGTAGACTACGACTATTAGGTGCATACATGTAACTTCAAATTCAGACTAGGGCTTGATGAATCTTAAGTTTATCTATCTATCCGTTAACGTGGTGGTCGTTGGGCACCACTGATAACTTTGCAACCAGCTCTTTCCTCTTCCTGTTCTATCCTCCACAACCCGCTGTGAGTTGGGAAAATCCAAACCCGTCCATTCACTGGATATTGTCCTCCCACCTTTTCTTTTGTCTTCCTCTTTTCCTTCCTCCTCTAACTGTTCCATAAAGCACGCTTTTGGCCAATCAAAATGATCTTGAAATATATCCGTGTCATTGTAGCTTTCTTCTCCATGCAATAAAGTCTATATCAGTTACGTGTGTGTAATTATTGAACCCCTGATGCCATATTTAGGTCCTCACGTCGATCAGGCATGTGATTTCTCAGTATTTTCTCAAAATCTCCTTGAGCCTTCAAATTTTCTTGAAAGAAGTAAAGCTGTTACCAAAGGGAGAAAGAAATAGTCCACATTGTGTCCAAACCTGGAGTTTTGTATTTCTAGCGATGCAGAGAGTCTGTAAACCTCTAGAATTGTAAAATCTTGAGGTTCCAGGTCTTGAGTAGGGGAGAACCCAGGCCCACAAGTCATTCTCAGGAATTTTCAAACTCATCAAATCTCATCCCTGGTTGATATGCACTATACATTTTAAGATCGTTGAATGCACACGTGTGGTTTTCTTTTAAAATAGTCATCTACTACTTGGAATTAGGCTCTCCTGGGCAAACCATTTCCAGGTAATGATGGACATCTTCATAAAACTTTTAAAAAAAGCCTACATTGTAAGGTTACCAGCCAAAATACCTCATCTAATATCATCTGTGACTACTCGCCTGCATAATTTTTGCCTTGCAGACAAATTTAAAGCAATATTTTCTGCTTAAGCAGCACTATTAAATTGGACCCTCAGTTCTTGTTCTATTTGTTTTTTCCGATTTATTGTTACAGGTGTATCCGCCTGTTCCAGAAGAGCAGAAGCCCCTGACTCGATTGCAAGAAAGACTGATTAAGAAGCTAGGGGGAAATGCATACCCCTTCCTCTTTCAGGTATGATTGGTTTGTTCTCTTTGGATCTTGTTTTTTTGTTTTACTGCTGTATCAAGTAATAGACCACAAGGGAAAACGGACTGGGTAAATTTTAATCAATTTTTGGGTTGAACAAAGACAAATGTGCTAGAGCGAGATTTTAATCTGTGACCTCCGGATTAATGCTCCAGCGCAACTGAGCTATCGAGCTCTGATGTTGGCGGTCTCTTTATTGTGTCAATATCTTGGTGCCAGTCAGAAGCATTCAACCTGTAATTGCTGTGTTACCAGGGATCACACCCAAGTTGGCGATACAACCTGGGAAGTGGCAGGAGAGAGATCATCTTAAGGGAATGTGACTTTTTATTTCAAATATCAACTGGTAAACCACAAGGGAATCTGACTTGGTAAAAAAAAAAAAAAAAAAAAATAAATAAAAAAATGGAATTGAACAAAGAAAAATTGGCCAGAGCGGGATTTGAACCTCTGACTTCCATATTAATGTGCCGGCGCTCTTTCAACTGAGCCATCTAGCCATAGATATTGTCAATATCTTTGTTTGGGGCTGCCAGTCAGAACCTCAGATGGTTTTGGTAATGAAACATTATTGCATCTGAAGTGCCATTAGAAATCAATAAAAGTATGTCAAAAAATTTGGAATCACCAAAATTCAATACAAGGATTTGCCTGCAGTTAAATTTGTGAAGTTTCCGTAGTTTCCTTTTGAATGCTGCCTTTAATATGGCCAGACATGCCAGAGATGCGATTGGTACCCGCTGTCACCTCGCTAAACGTGGATGAATTTTATTTTCTATATGAAAATACTGTGACAATTTTTTTTGCCGTTTTCTCATCAAGTCGTCACAAAGGACTTAGATTGTATTTTTCATGATAATTTAGCCTACATGTATAAATCAGCATTAGGATGACATAATCCAACCGATGACCCTACCTTCATTGCTCTATGCTTTTTAAAAGTAATGTGTATTTTGTATACAGTGATTGTAGGCCCTGCTTAAAGGTGTAGGGTCATAGATTGTTTTTTGTCAATGTAATGCTAACTTATAGGCAACATTATAAAGAAAGATAGAGTAAAAGTAACATGTGAAAGTTTCAGCTGTCCATTTCTTGTCATATTCTCACTTGAGAGTCGATTCCATCCACGTTTAGCGAGGTGACAGCGGGTACCAACCGCATCTCTGACTGCAGCATTCTAACGGACACCAGCCCTCAGAATTATGAGAGATGATTCGTACATAAATCATTTCACAGGTTCAAATGTTTTTCGGATGAAAAATTATCCAAAACAACTTACGTCGAAGGGAATCTTTTCTTAAAATAGTCTATACTATCAACAGTTGCAGTGTTTCTTACCAAGTAAGTTTTTATGGTCATTAACTTTTGGACTGTTTACCAATCTATGACCCTACCTTTAAGGCTTTGCTTGTGTCTTAAGCATGTTTGTATAATTATCATAAACAAAGTATAATGGCAAACCTGAATACATACTTCCGTGTACTCCCAAGAGTTGTGTCATTCTAAAAAAAATTGGTCATGTCTATTTTCTAAGGTTGACCCAGTTTTTGTGCTGCCAATTACCCTCCTTGCATTTTCCCTCACACAAACATGGTGCAAAGCAAACTGTGAATAGTATTTGTGCTACAATCTGTGTCAGTGATAAATGAATATATTTATTTTAAGAATGGAAAATTCCACTCTGGCGTTAAGCTTCTTACCAGGTTCACAAAGTGTCTCCTGTAAGTCTTGGCAGTTTAGCCCGTTGTGTGTTAAACCAACTTGTTTTTCTGTCATAAATTGCAAGGAGAGCAATATATGCCACAAGGTTTGTGCTTTTAAAAGCACATTTAAAAAAAAAGACTTTGTCAGGTTTTAAATGGAGGTTTATATAGTTGATAAATTTGCATCGGGGATAAAGAATAGGTTCAGCAGTATCTGTTTGTGCGGTTAGATGTAATATGTACATGTGTGCAGTTTGTCTAAAATTCCATTGCTAAATTTTACAGAGATGCTTATTCTGAAAACATTGCTGAGCAAAAATGCTAAGCAAAAAGGAGCAGGATACCAGTCACAGATTGTACGTGTGACATGATTGTTTGGGTGGTAACCCTATTCCAACAATAGAAAGAGCTTAGTTCCCCATCTTGCTGTTTTGGTGCTCTTTAATCTTTGCTGAAAACCCAATCACCATACAAGGCTTCGGTCTAGGATTCGAACCAAGGTCCTGGTTGCAAGGTGGCAGCAGACATACCTGGTAAATTTCCATCCTTAACGCCATTCTGAGCATACACCTAAACAGGATGGAGGACGGGATGGAGGCCTAGTTGTGGCACTTGTGTCCTTGAGCAAGATACTTAAATATCATAATTGTTTTGTCCTTCGGATGGAACATGTAGGTCCAGTGTACTAGGACTGACAGTGCATGTAAAAGAAACCAGAACACTTATCGTGGAAGAGTAGTGGTTAACCAGGTGTGTCTGGTTCACGGAGCAAGCACCCTTGTTTACAGGTTTCCTCAGGCTTGCAAGCTACAGTGATTAAGTTCACTTATGAGGCATCTTTGATATTATAGAAATATAAAAGTAAGTCTGCTCCTAGTGTCCCTGACAGTCTCCTATTGGCCTGTGGTTTTGTAACACAGAGGCTCTGCACATGATTTGTTACCTTTTCAATGTGCACAAAATATATACTTGTTTACAACAGAAAATTTGTCCATGCCGAAATTTTTGATGTGTTAGAAATTTAAACTATGATGATGGCAAGACAAAAAACGAGTCCCATGCTGAATTACGGTTGTTGGAAAGTTGTATTTTTTTTTGGGGGGGGGGGGAGAGAAATTTCATCCTTTGTCGTGGAAGTTTCAAAGTTGAGAGCTTGGGTGAAATGATCAGTCATGATTGTGATACAGGTTGTTGTCACACATATCACGAACGACAAAAACACATGGCCCCGAATCTTGGATTGTTGTCCCCCAGCATTTATCCATTCCGTGCACATCCTTTCCCTCTGGCCATGAAAAACGGAGGAAAGGTGGTTTAGCATTGAGAGGGTGCGCACAGGAAACGTATGCCATCACCACCCACGCATGACAAACCCTGATGTGCACATGTCCTTAAAGGTAGGGACCATAGATTAGTTTTTGTCAAGGTAATTCTGATTTATAGGCCAAGTTGTCAATACAGATACAATACACATGTAAGTCACCTGTGCAAAGTTTCAGCTGAATACAGTGTCTACTTGTTGAGAAAACAGGAAAAAACTGTCACTGTATTTTCATCAAGGACGTCGGTCCCATCCACGTTTTTAGTTTTAGTGAGGTGACACGGGTATCAACTGAATCTCCGGCCGCAGCATTCACAAACAGACAACACAGAATTTGAATCTCCAAAACTCGCCTTTAGGTGAGTTTTGGAGATTCAAATTTGTTGACATACTTGTATTGATTTCTAATCAACAGGGGCATTTCAGTCAAAATAAGTTTGAAGAATGCTCAACATCATTACCCTCTTTATAACAAGTAAGCTTTCGGATAGAAATAAATTATTATTATTATTTTTTTCAGGGGGCGGGGGGCGTCATTACCATTTAAGTAAGACTCTACCTTTAAGAAGTTGAATGTAAATGTACATGTACTTTGATTGAAGAAATGATAATCATGTCAGGGACATGTAAGTCATCACTATAACCATTACAAATGCATGTAGCTTAAAAGTAGGAGGGAAAAGAAAGCGCCCTCAATAGTTGAGAACTGTGGTTCAATCGCAAAGGTCATGACTTTTAGAATTGAGTGGCACGAACATCAAAAAAAGTTGAGGGCATGCGCCCGCCCCTCTCCCCCTTAATTATGCCACTGTCTCTATTTGCATGCATACATGTTTATTTTAAAGGTAGGGTCATAGATTGGTATTTGTCAACGTTATGTTGATTAATAGGCAATATTTTAAAGAAAAATTTAATTAAAGTCAAATACAGTCTTAACTCTTGCTGAGAAAACAGCATAAAACTTTCACAGTATTTGCACAAGAACGTTGAATCCTGTAACGTTTAGTGAGTCGACAGGCGACAGCAGTACCAACTGCATCTTTGGCCGCAGCATTTGCCAATGGACACCAGCCCTGAGATATCTGAGAAACGATTCATCCATGAATTGTTTTGGGGTGAAAAATTATTCAAACCATATTATTTCAAAGGGAATCCTTTCTCAAAATAATTTATAATATAAACAGTTGCATTGTTCTTAACAAGCATATGCCAAGTAATTTTTAATTTTTTATTGAGTATTTACCAATCTTTGACTCTACCTTTAACATAAATTACTTCAAGTCATGTGTTTTAAGCCCAATCTACACTTTAATGTAAATATTTGACTCCCTGATAATGAGACTTTGGTTTGCGACATGTTATGGACAGATCCAGCCTTAAAAAGTTAAAGTTTAACTTAATTAAATTGAAACGTGGAACTCTCACATGATGTACATGTAGAGTCCAATTCATATTACTGGAATAAAAGCTCCTTTTTCTGAGTTTGGTTACACTTTTGTTGCGGTTTTGAAAAACAAAAAGCAATTTTGACTGTCTTTTCATTGAAGCAGTTCACATTATTATATCATCTTGTTTCCTCCAAGGTATGCAGATCAACAACTTCTTGCTGTACTGAGATTGTACCGATCTTGGGGGAGGGGGGATAGATCACTTCATGTAATGTTGCTTCCCCTCGTCTGTGGAACAACAGTCTCTCCATCAAAATCTAGCACATCTCTCGGCTCTTTCGGCTCTTTCAAAATGGCTCTCAAATCTCATCCACTACAGTTTACAAACTTACATTACCGGAGCATACTTTCTCCTGCTTGTCATCATGAAGTATATTGGTTTTTGTTAATTTGTTTTTCTTTTGTAGCTCAACGAGGGCCTTTTATAAGGTGGATGTGTGCGCTTTATAAGTATTCATTGTTATTATTATGATGTTTCGAGCAACAGAATCAAGTATCAAAATGTTTTCTATGGACATGGGTTCAAAACCCACCTGTCCTGTGGTATCTATGGATTTTGTCCCCCTACAAGACTCAGTAAGCACTGAGTATGCAGTGTGTCATCATACAAAGGTGGAGGGCCAAAAATAGAATACTCTTTGTTACATCAGTCAATTTGAGATATCTTGTTATCATGCTGATGTATTCTGTACACAAAATAATCCCCCCAACTACTTCTCTGGGGGGGGGGGGTTACGAAAACAAAATGCTCAAACGAACAAAACAGGAATGAACAAGACATGACAGAAAAGACAAATATATAACAACAAAATTTACAAACTGTCTGATTCGTTTTGGATAAATTACAATTTTAAAAGAATGTATTAACCAATCATCAATTTTTTTCTTGCAGTTGCCAGAGAATTCTCCGGCGTCCGTCACACTACAGCCGGCACCTGACGATCGGGAGGGTAAACCTTGCGGAGTTGACTACGAGTTAAGAACCTATGTGGCCGGTAAGTTAACTAGGGCATTTGAAAAATAAAGCGTAAATCCCGTGAGAGACGATCGCTTCATACAATATGTAAATGAACGCGGTAACTGCATTCGGTGCAGCTCATTAGGCCATGTGCAATCAGTTTCTAAGATGGTAATGGCCGCTCATCAATTTTGTGCACTTTTGCTGAACCGTCCCCCAATCATTGTGTAGGATAGAGGGCCCCCGTTGTGCAATATCCTTTCCTATACCCACCATAGAAGCGGAGAATCGATCAGTCTGATGTTCCCTCGATTATGATGAGGGGAAGATCCTCATAAAGAAAAGGAAAAAACATCCCTTGGGAGAGACGGGGAATGGAGGAGAGATATCGGGCGAACCGAAAACACAATCAGGGCAATAGCAACGGCTGCCCATTAGCAGATGTTTTTTATTCCATTAGTGTTGTTGTTCAATATCTGGATTTGGCTGCCGAGATATGCACTTTGCTTCTTCTCTTTTTCTTAAAGTGAAGGCTTGCCCACGGAAATAAATGAACAGTTGTCATTTTAGAATCTACCAGGTTCTGGTGACTCTTGTTACTGGTGACTCTTGTTAACGCGTACATGTACTTTGTACATGTAGGTCGTTTTTCTAATGTATCTGTTCTGTTCCACAAATCACAAAGAATGCCCCAATTGAATTCTGTTTTCCTTTTAAGATGTCTCTGTCATTCCTTACCACAAATATGAAATGATAATTTGTGCCTTGCACAACAAGTTGGGTATGTTTTCCAGCATATTTAACCACTTTATGTCGGTATTTTAAACAAATATCTGTGCCCACCTGCAGTATTATTTAGGGGAACTTTTTGGAGCTTCTTGAGTAATCGTATTCCTTTGAAATTATTGTTGCCACAATGAAACCCTCACTTGACAAAAGAAAGACAACAAAGGTTCTCATATAATTAGTTCCAGGATTGGATGTTGACGTGCGAGAAAATTAAGTGAACTATTCACTGTAAGACATTCCATAATTTATCGAAAGAGAACAACAAATCCTGGTGCATTTCATGAGAACATTTGTCGTCTTTGTTGTATTTAATCATGGTTTCATGGTAACAGCAAACATTAACCTGGAATTTCCGAACAGTTCGGAAATATGATACTGTGCAGAGTCAAGGTAAAGATTTCTTAATACTGGCGTGAAGTGGTTGAATAATGGTACTATAAGAGCATAGAGCAAGGACAGCCTTGCTCTATGATATGAGCCACAAACTTACGTTTGCACGTAAAGGTGGAACTAGACATACATGTAGACATGGAGGATTAATTAGAGAAAAGCCCCTTAGTGTTTTTATGAGTGGTTAAAACTTAAAGACAGAAAAAGAAAACTCCCACATTATGTCAGACTAAAATCCAAAATCTGAAATTATGAAAGTTTTGAATCTATTTATATCTTTAGCAGCCTCAAAAAATTATGTTTTCTTTATGTACGATATAGATTTTCAAAAGAAAGTACCAGAGGGAACAAAAACAAATGACTTTATAAAAAATATATATAAAAAAAGAGAAAAAAAAGAGATGGGAAAAGAAAAATCAATTTTTCAGAGGGACTGTTCAAATGCGGATTGTTGGTCTAGCTGTGATTGATTTTCCCTGGGACTCTCAACAGACTTCAAAGCCCCTGTATAAATAAGAAATTCAGGTTGAAAATGACAGACTAAATGATCACAAGACTACGATTGTTATGGGAGATATTATGGATTACGTTCCAGACAGAAATTCTGCCGTTGAAATTTGAAAAAAAAAGTTTTGAAATAAATATTAAGATTGAGATGATTTTTATCCCCCGATCGATTCCATTGAACGGTTAAACTTGACCGACCCGCGGCCTCCCCCTGTAGCATTTGGGTAACCATATGGAGGTAGACCACGACAGTGTTTGCATAGCCCGAACATGATGTCACACTTCAAGGCTCGTGAATAACGCCAGATACCTGTCTGACTGGATGTTGCCGGATGTACCTTTGACCTTGCATTCATTTCACGCCGAGATTCGCAGGCAATTCACACATACATGTTCACATACTACATAGTGAATTCAACAACATTACATGATGTACAAACATTATGCACAAGCTGCATGCAGACGATCGAAAGTGCAAGCTGACAAATTACATCACCTCGGACCAATCATAACACAGATATGGAAAGCTTACGTCACTGCTTGTTTATCTAATGAAATCATTGTATCCAATGAAATCATTAGGTCTGTAAAAAACATGTTTATTTTGTGTCATTTGTGAGCTTTTTCCATGGCCCTCTTTGTATCAAGAAGTCATAATTTTGAATGTGTACTCTAGGCGCGTATTAATGGGGTGGCCGGCTGGCCATGGCCACCCCACTTTTTGCTCATGTTTGGCAGATTAAGAATTCAGACATAATGAAAGTTTTAAACTAAATTAGCACAAATCAAGTGTTAGTGGTGAGTCTGGATCTTCTTAAGTCTTCTTTATAGAGATATTTTCAGCCTATCAAACCTGTCAAGAAATGAGGTAAAGCTGGAAAAAGTCATTAGTTTCATAAGCGTACAGTGGAATTCTTATGCTACATGTATACTTTGCCTGCACAGGACACAAAATTCAAACCAACAAGAAGAACTAATGTTGTCAAAAACCTTTAAAATTTTTCTTGGGAAGAGGTGATATAATGTTATATACTGGTTTGGGCGTACACAAGCAACTGAGGCCTGCGCTAAACGTCGCACGTTTGTCGTGTCGAACTCAAACAGTTGTAAAATTAGGAGTTAAATTCGACAAAAGAGCGACGTTTAGCGCAAACCTTTTATTTAAGTTCGGCACTGCCGTGTAGCATGGCAAGCCCTGCCGTGCTACACGGTAGCGGCACGACACGGTGACAAACGTCGCGCTCTTGCCATGTCGAATCGAACTGAAAACATTTGAGTTCGGCTCGGCAAAAGTGCGACGTTTAGCGCAGGCCTGACATTTCATAGAATCCCTGTGGTCATGGTTCTGTGGCTCCAGTGAAGGCACTGAACAATGAACGGATTAACTCTTTGGATTTATTGTACCTAATGCCTTTGTCGAAGACCTGCTCCTTTCACATACCAGCTGAGATTTTGTAAAGATGGACTTATACTGCATTGTCATGAGACCTTTCATCTCTCCGTTCATGAGGAGGGGACCAATGATCACCCTTTACATTTAAACGGCTTTCCAACTGTCTGACTGTGCTTGAGAAGCGCAACCGAAAAAAAAGAAGGAAAAAAAGGGAAAAAAAAGAGCCATTAAAATCTATAAATTTCAATAAAAAAAGTCTTTATATGGATGGCCAACTGGAGTTTCATTGTTATAATAAATTATTAATGGCTAGAAAAAAAAAGTTGCTGTTCAACTGAAAATAGTCCTGTAAGGGTAGCAGGAAAAGGATTTTTAATCCTGAAGTGATCTGGGCCCAATTTCATAGAGCTGCTTAAGCACTACCAAATTGATTGAACATTTTAAAGTCTCCAATCCTCTCTGTATTTTGAATTGCCTTTTGGGGGACAGACCAAGAATTTGATGTAAAAAACTGCAAATAATAGAGCTTTATTGTAACTACATGTATATTGTTTCATTTCATTTCATTTATTCTGGTTGTGAAACCAAGGACTCTCGCAAAAGCAAACTTAATCATTACACTAACCAAGAACCCCATGGAGAGAAGACGAAGAAGGAAGTTTCAGTTTTAAAATGTGGGAGGAAAACCCCAAAGAATTATTTCAGGGAAAACTCACGCACACAGGTAGGGACTGAAAACCTAATCCACATAGTGCCCCCGGCAGGATTTGAACCGGGTTTCTAGAGGTGGAAGGGTATCACTACGCCAACCTGACCACTGATAATGTTTGAACATTTCTGAATGAACCAGTACCTTAAGGTTCCTAAATCAGTTTTGAGAGCATGTGTATGTTTTTAAATACCAAATGCCAAATTTTGTGAATACCAAATGGTTTAGTCTTTGAGGAAAACAATGAATAAACATGATAAAGTGAGATTGTAGAAGCCAGGACATCGCTAGCGGCTCCTGACAAGGCTCTTATTGTGTTGATTTGGCGAATGTAGACAAGTTATCCCTAAAGGATCCAGATGTAATGTTGAAGCAGCTGGTAGGCAAGATGGGTTACAATGTTTAAAACTTAGCCTTTGAGAAAGATTCTCCTAGGGTTGAAATGTGATGCCAATTTGTGAAGAAGATTTTGCATTCATAACAGAGGTCATTTCGGTCGGTAAGCAGTTTGCAAAAGCTATTTTTATTTATTTATATAAACACCAAATAATTCACAACGGTGTATGATGATGTGAGCACTTCACAGGCCTGGAAATTCATCTTGGAGAGGGCAAGGTCATTTTCAGTTTGCAAAGGGCAATTTCATTGGAAAATCTTGAAGTCTATGGGAAACCAAGGCCAAAACCAGGGGCAACAGACGCCATGGCCTCCATGGCCTCTGTGTAATTCCACGCCTGATTCCACTTAAGCTGTAGATACTATGGACTGAACTATCCATCCGTCTTTCCCAATGCAAGGCTTCCTTGGTCAATACCATTTTTATTGAACCCTTCAACGAACCCCAAACACTGCCCGACGTTTGCTTGCCGACGTTTGCTTGCCGACGTTTGCTTGCCGGTGTGTCGTGCAAACCGTAACGCTTCAGGAGTGAATCCCCGAGATTATGCCATGCCTCGGTTTTATTTATCAAGACGGTAATTGCCTTTTGAGGTGAGGTTAGCATTACGGTTGTGTTTTGCGGCGAGGGAAAATCTCTGTACAGGTTGAAATCCTGCCTTGATGAAAGCAAATAGACAGGTTTCAGTCCCTTTGTGTTTGTAGACAAGAGATGTAGACCCTGCGTGTACACAGTCATGACAGTAGTAATTGTAGATGCTTGTTTGCTTGGAGGACAATGAGTTAATTAAGTGTAGCATGGAAAAATAATGATCTGCTGGTAGACCTTTACATGTACATGTACATGTGTTTTGCTGAGGTTCTGCTCAATTGTCAAATCCCGGAACTAATTATGAGAACCATTGTTGTCAAGTTAGGGTTTCTCTGTGGCAACGATATTTTCAAAGGAAAAACGATCACTCAAGAAGTTCTGAAAAAAAATTACAACGGGTGGGCACAACATTTTTTAAATAGCCACGTGAAGTGGTTAAGGACATAAGTGTCAATGCTGGGATTTGAGCCCACACTCTGCTGATAAGAAACACCAAAGCTTGAGTCCAGTGCGCTTGATCGCTCGGCCACGACCTGCCACATTTGTACAGAGGCATGCAACTTGTCAGCTGATCAGCTGATTTTCTTTAATCGTTAATAATAAATGTACATAAATTGCCAAAGAAAGAGAAACAAATCTGTACAAAGTTAAGATTGGTTATATAGCCATTACCCTGTCCTTTTTCCAATTAAAAAGTTGCTTGTCTGATCTTAGCAGGTATGTCATTTGTACATGTACATGTATGCATACAAAAACCAAAAACGCTCACTGAAAACTTGTGAAAAAACCTGACTAAGGGAATAAAAGAGTGGTGATAAGATCTTTAAGACTGGCAGGGTTGTGGCGGTGCAAAAAAGAACCGAGCCGAAGGTGAGGTTATTTATTGCATGGCCAGGACCATGCAAGATCTGAAACAGCCGTTTAAGATCGAGTCACATCCCCATTCATAAATTCTCTTTTTGTTAAAAAGCGTAATAAGTTAGGAACATCTGTAAAACTTCTCTGTTTTTGAAATTTCAATTCCTGTCACGTCCTAAGGCTCCATTTCGCATGGGGTCAATTTCCAAGCGACACTCAACAGTTGTGCATACTAATAGACTTTACATTGAGTACCAGTGTATATTGATTGTGTGTCGCATTATTTGCGCCCTCGTAAGCTTGCGCGCCAACATACATAAGCTTACGCCAAATGCGTGTCATGTTAGCCAACCCGTCCTATACAGCTCCAGCTACGTCTTTGTCAGCCATTTAATCCCAGGTAAAACCATTTGAAATTTCAACATTTAAATTGTACTTTGCCACAGAATCTTTCAACCGACTTGAGTCGTTCATCTCTTAATTCTTGACAAATAACAGAAAAACCACTTGTATTTTGATAAATTTGTGCAACTGAAAATAATTCAATAGATGTTAAATTTGCATGGGGGATAAAAGAATATTGCGTTTACCCATAACACGGATGTGTGTTAAGCACTGTATACTTAGTAATTTCTGAGTCTTGTGGAAACAAAATCCATAGTCCAGCTACTTGGATGGGTTCGAACCCGTTACCTTTGCAATTCGAGAGCAGATGTCCAGCCATTAGAACAGCGAGCTTGGCCGGTAGCTAGAGGCAGTGGAGTCCTATATTTCAGCAGCGGGTACCACAACGATTTGAATAGATGGTAAATTTGCATCATGGATAAAGAATAATATTTGTGCTTATACCCCATATGCCGATGTGTGTTTAAAGCACTGTATACTCAGTACTTTCCAGAGTCCTGTGAAAAAACATCCTCTTTTGAATCTCTGGCTGTGCTCCGTGGTCATAAATGGGTTAATTTGGCTGGCTGCCGAAGGTACCCTTGCCTGCCTGCAGCTCAAACACGTTGTAGCCGCATCCTTTGAAATTCAGTTTCTCAGCTGCAAGTAAGGATGATAAGCCTCCCAAATTATGTTCGTTATTATCTACACCTACAGACTTCCTAGTTAAGACCTCTTGACATTCCAGCAAATATAAAATAGAAGGAAAAAGGCATGGTCTATTACATAAATGTAAGGTTACTTGTGGAGATTTTCCCAGAATTTGAAACATAAAATTGGGGTTAGAATGAGATTTTAGATTTTGACTGCCAATTATGTGTGAAGCAAAGACCAACAGTTTTTATCAATCCCTTTATTTCATTAAAAAAATGTTGTTTAAGTATTTTTTTAGTTTTCAGACTTAAACTGACTTTAGTGGAAAAATAACCAGGTGTCTTTATGACAAGTTTCATCAAACGTTTTTTTTATGAAACCTTTAGTTAGAAAATTTATTTTTTTTGGTTTCCAAAAGGCCACCAATGACGTCATTGAAAAAATATATAATAATGTTAATAAGTTTGTCATCAACAGAATATTTTGTTTATACAATGCAATTTTATTTGTTAAAGGTGAAATTCACAATTATTTATTGCAAAATGGTTACAGTTGGATTAAACCTGAATCTCTGATAAATTGTGTCAACATTTGTTGCTTTTGTAAGGTGAACATTAACCACCAGAATGCGCCGTATTTTTGACCGCGTGAGGGCGCTCTCAGAAACATTTTTATCACTTCCGGGGGTATAACTTATCGTCTGCTCAGCTACCTGTGTACAGTTTAGCATCGGCGTTCTGTCACTTCTGTGCGCAAGAGAGTTTAGTCAGTGCTTCTAGAATCTAAGGTAATAACGGCTCCTTTAAAGGTCTTATTGTCCGTGATGGATACGACGTCTGGTAGTATTGTGTTACAGTCCTTAGCTGTCTGGAGGAAGTATTTGAAGCAGTTTTTGTTTGCGGAGAACAGTTGTTTCTATAAAAATAGAGGAAAGGATGAGCCACGCTTAACTGCCAGTTCTGATATATTTTTAAGATTAGATGCAGGGCTCTTTATTTCTTTAAAGGAGCCTTTACTAATCCACCTTAGATTCTAGAAGCACTGACTAAACTCTCTTGCGCACAGAAGTGACAGAACGTCGATGTTAAAACTGTACACAGCTACCTGAGCAGACGATAATCGCTTAAGTTATACCCCCAGAAGTGATACAATTATTTTTGAGAGCGCCCCCACGCGGTCAAAAATACGGCGCATTGCCCCAAGCATCTGGTGAAATTGAGAGTGACTGACTTTTTGTCCTTTTTCCCTTCCGTGTCAGATTCCATCGATGAGAAACCCCACAAGAGGAACTCGGTCAATCTGGCCATCCGTAAGGTCACCTACGCCAATCCTGAAATGCCCATCGCTCAACCCAGCGAGGAATGCTCCAAGACGTTCCTCATGAACACCAACTCACCCCTGCATCTTGAGGCATCACTGGACAAAGGGGTACGTTGGCCTCGCACCCCTGTCCCTTTTTACTGCTTCTCCGGGCACCTCAAACTGTCTCTGCCTCTGACTTTTGTATTTATTCTCAGGGCATCATTGTTTTTTTCACATCTCAATTGGATTTCCTTATCGTTGTTTTTCTCTTTGCTGTTCTTGGCCACTGGTTACATGTAGAAAATAAACCCAAATCACAAGACAAAAAAACAAAAAAAAAAACCTGTCATAACATCGCCATGACAGGCAACCAGTATCATTTTTGAAATGACAGTTATTATTAGAAAGTGGTTGAACAAACCTCAGGGACTGTTTTATTATTTACAAAAAACGTGTATTAATCCTTTGATCTGTTTGAATCCCTGTCCAGTGGGAAGAAGTGAGCTCCATGTTGTCATGGTTGTACCAGGATCAAATTTCATAAAGCCTGTTAGCACAAAAACTTGCTAAGCACAGACAAATCTTGCTTAGCTGAAACAGGTTACCAGCCAAAATTTCATAGAATTTACATTGTTGCAACTGGTTCCCCGCTCATTTTTTGCTTAAGTGTTTCCTCCTTAACAGCTTTATAAAATTGGGCCCTGAGCTCGATTTCACAAAAAGCTCTGATTGATCTTAACTGTGTATCAATCTTAATTGCTAAGCAAAGTGTGACGTCACAATACAAATCACTATGGCAATTGTGACAGCTCATCTCAAGATGAATCTTAGAGCTTTGTGAAATGGAACCATGGACCCCTCGTAGATAACTCATGTTTTTTTCCTACGGGCGTTCGGCGCTGCCAGACCACTGGCAAGGGAAAAAAACTGCCGAGGTTAAGCCAAGTGTCGAGATCCTAGTGGAACAAACCTCTGAAGAAAGTCTCTCTCTTTCAACCATAAAAAGATCAAAATCTTCAAAAACAGAGTCACCTTCTTTCAAAAGCACCCCATATTTACATGATTTACAACTTCCATCCCACAGATGTACTACCACGGTGAGAGCATAGCGGTCAATATTCAAATCACAAACAACTCAAAGAAGGAGGTTAAAAAGATCAAGATTATCGTCAAGCAGTACGCCGACATCTGTCTCTTCAATAAAGCCAATTATAAATGTAATGTGGTCGAGTTTGAAACAGAAAAGTAAGTTAAGATTCTTGCATTTGTTGTCCGTCAAATCTGTATTTTCTCAAACACAAACTTAACAAAAAACAAAAAACAAAAACAAACTCAGATGAAAAACAGCTTGGGTTGGGTGGGGGGGGGGAATCAGGGGGCGGTGTGGTTTTTAAATTAATGGCTTGGTTGTGGATAATGGGCTGCCATAGCTGAAGCCAAATATACCAAACTTTGACAAGGACATGTTGCTTGGACCCAATGTCATAGAGTTTGCTTAAGCACAAAAGTAAGCTAAGCACAAAGAGATTTTGGTTACCACTAAAAAGGTTACCAGCCAAAACACCAACATCATTCGCACCATTTGTGACTGGTTTCCTGCAAATTTTTGCTTAGTTGAAACTTTTTCTGGCACTTTTTGACATACATGTGTAGGTGGAGTTGTTACCTGGGCATAGAGCTGCTTAAGCACAAATTTAAATGTAGTGCAAAACAAATTTGCTTACCTCTACAAGGTTACCAGACAAAACGCCAATGTCATTGGCACCATTTGTTACTGGTTTCCTGCAAATTTTTTCTTAGCTGAAACTTTTTAAGCAACATTTCATGCATTATAAGCAGCTCCGTGAAATTTGACCCCAGACCCAATGCCATATATCTTACATCTGTTAAAATGTGCAGGGAACCACAATATATCAATTGAGTTTTTATATACCAATTGTTTGAGAACAGAAAACAAGATCATTGGGCATGATAAAGTGCTTAAGGGTTTACCGCTGTAACAAAACTGTAGTTTAGATTTTTGCAGGTGGGTATGAGTAAATTGATAAGACAAAAACACCCATGTATGACATTTAGATTAAACGAAATTCATCCAGCTGATATGGAAAAGTGTTTTACATATTAAATTATTGGTAGTGTTTGTGGCCACCTGCCCCGTGATACCTGAAACGACCCTTGCATAGTGGGCCCCTTGATAGCACGGCACTCAACAGCTGGATGCATTACTTAGTAATAATTACGCCAAACAACCCGCAAGGGAAACGACGCTGTCAGGGGAGATGTGCAGAATCGAGAAACGAACAAATTCAACGCTTGGAATTTTCATGGATATGGCATGATAAGAGCTGATTATGCGTTTGTTGAAAGTGAACAGTTACTTTGGAAAATCTGCCAGTGCACTAGAAAAGTGAAAAAAAGTACTGTACACAAACATGCTTTCATGACGATGCCTTGTGTATTGAAAGATATGAAGTTAAAAGGAAAATTATGCATCAGGAAAAATCAATACCTACACTGGAATTCAACAGTTAAAGTGAGACAAGAACTAGCTGGGGGGGCTTTTAATTTTTTAGTGAAAGAAAAGCCTGACAAAATATTTTACACAAACTGCATTCATGGAAATACTTGGAATTGTTTTAAATTATGGAGTTAAAAGAATAGAGCTGATGTTTGTCAGGAACAATGATTACAAGTGCAGGTGACCAGTTCACATAAGGCAAAATTCAGGTAAATTCCCTATTCTCTGGGAAAACTTCTTGTCTAGTGCAATAGAAAAAGGACTAATTACTTTTTACATTTGATAAAAATGCCTTTGAAGAACAAAGTGTTTGTCAGGGAAAAAAGTACATTATGAATACTGAAAGTAAAGGAAAAGCATGATCAGCTGGTTTCCTTTATTAATTTTGTTTAACCTTTAGTGCAAACACTTTCAGCTTGACTTCCCGTCGTCGTTGGTGTACACTCAGTATTGTTTTAAAATATGTTACAAAGGTGAATTTCTTTGACAAGGTGTTTGACTTGTGAAAAAGTCAAACATCAAACACGGAGTTGCGCCATTTTCACCTGTGTGCATGCATCCTGTTTACTGCAAAGGATTCGTGCAACTGTATCGTTGCTACTCAAACGGTGAATTTCTAGTGGCGGTAGAAAACTATTGATCTCAGGCACATTATTATGTTGCACCGTGATATTGAATTAAGTAATATGAAACATAGACAGAGGCGATATGCTTTTGATAATAATAACTAGTTTTTGTACAGTGCTTTGTCACGTTTTTCTACGGGCGTCTCAAAGCGCTTATCGTTGTTTATTTCCAGACAGGTTTTTGAAGAACCCCTTCTCTTAGCCATACGTGTTACTGGGTTCTTTTATGTGCATTACACAACGCAAGGGATCAACGGCTTTACGTCCCATCCGGAGCATTAACGGTTAAGTGTCTTGCTTTAGAACACAGGTGTCAAGACCAGAACTCGAACCCACACTCTGCTGATCAGAAACACTGCGCTTGAGTCCAGTGTGCTTGACTGCTCGGCCCCGACATGCCACTGATTAACAGTTTCAGAATCCCTCTTAATTTAAAAATATTCACATGCTGTAATTCACAATCCAAACAAAGCAAGGTTTCTGTATTGCTAGAAATTCTTATTGGAGACTGAAGGCCATGACAGGCAACCAGTTTCAGGCAATCTCCACAAAGAGTTTTTTCCCTTCACTTTTCTTGTGATTTTCTTGGTGGTAGTGTGTCAATATTAAAAAAATATTCTCTGGTGCTACTGTAGGTGCGTGTGTATTTGTTTAGGCACTGCAATTGGTTCTCTTTAAGTTGTCTGTAAAAACTCAGCATGTGATGTGGCCCTAAAGGGCATGCATTCTTATTGGTTTTTATCCCCAGAGAGAGAGAGAGAGAGAGAGAGAGAGAGAGAGAGAGAGAGAGAGAGAGAGAGAGAGAGCAATTTTTCACATTTGTATTCATTACCAATTCTCAAATCGTTTGAACTCTTCGCCTCTTCCTTTCAGAGCATCAGATGGCTTGCCGGTCTTGCCCAGTCACACTTTGTCCAAAGTTTTTAACGTCACCCCACTGCTCAGCAACAACAAACATAAACGAGGACTGGCGCTTGATGGTAAACTCAAACATGAGGATACAAATCTGGCCACATCAACGATGTAAGTATAGTTAATAATTTTGAAACAAAAAGTTGCATCCCCTTAAAGGGTATCCTCATGATCAAAGCAGGCCTGTGCCTGTACATGGAATTATGAACTCTAAGTGCTCTCACCCAGTTACTCCAGGTGCAGGCCCTCCCTCTGTATCATATAATAATGGAGAGCACACGCAAGCCTGCTGTAACAGCCCCTTTAAGGTGATCCCTGTACTGCCGCTTCCCATCCCAGGTTGCATCACATACTTGGGTGTGATCCCTGGCTATACTACAGGTTGAATGGCTTCTGATTGGCAGCCCCCGAAAAAAGATATTGAAAAAAAGTAGGGAGACTGCCAGCATTAGGCCTAGATAGCTGAGTTGGAGTGCCTGCATGTTTCCGGGGGTCGCAGGTTCAAAGTAAATTTTTCTTTGTTCGCCCCAGAATTAATTAGAATTTGCCAAGTGAGTTTCCCTTGTGGTTTACATGTATTCCTATTAATCATGATAACACTAATAATGGGTAAACCCGATGCAGAAAGGCTTATTCTTGGGAACAGCGAGGATCCTGCAAAAGACCCTCGAGATCTAAGGCTACGGGAAGTAGACCGACTCGAGGAGTTAAGGCGCAAAGGAAAATCAGATCTTTCCTTTACACACTGTGATAACTTTATACAAATATTGGATGCATAGGAGTGTATTGTTTAAGAATATAATCACGAGATGAAATCTGGACTTTTCATTTTCTTGAGGCGAAGCCGGGAGAAATGGAAAAGCAAGATCTTACCGAGCGATTATGTTCTGAGACAATGCATGAACGAATTGCATTTAATATTGAATATTATTTAATATTATGAACTATATGAACAATATCAAATGACAAGGATCTATTTGTGAGGTGTTGGATGCATTTTATCATACAATAGAGCAGAATATAATCACTCATTGAAATCTGAAATTTTCAATTTTACTCGGCTACACCCTGTGAAATGGAACAGTCCAGATTGCACCTCGCAATTAAATTCTGCTATATCAGGGCTCGACCTTAACGCTAGCCCGGCGTACATTGGCTAGTAAAAACTGCTGCGGGCAAGTAAAAACCACTTCTCAACTTGCACGGCGGGCTACTTAAAAATATGTGCCCGTTCCTTGTTTTTCAGATGTGATAAAAGAAAATAAAAATAAATCTTCAAAGCTTAATTACCTTTTGGGTGTAATGAATGTAACTTTATTTTGTTGCAAATGCAACCACACTACACGTTTACATTTTTACGGTTCGGATAACCGTAAAAAATTTCACTTAAAAGTGCCGCGGAACGCATGACCACATCGCGATCTCGATGTACACAATGTGCTACCCGTGCGACACACAAGCAGTCACATCGTTTCCACTTTACAGGTCTGTAGTCTTTGTTATCATGTGACTTTGCGTGCTACAATAAAGCTAAGATATATTGAACGCTAGAGGGCGTTTCAAAACAATTCGATAGAATGAGAAACAACCAGTGCGGTACGCGATAGCATACAAAATCCGGTTACAAACGCCTTGACGAAAGACTCTACGTTTCTATGCAGAAGGTTATTCCCCCCGAATGTGCAATATTCATTATCACTGTTGTCGTGATAAAAGCGTATACAGCAATGGCGTCGCTGGTCCGCACGCAAAATCCGTTGACAGCGTGGTCTGCGGGGCACACTTGGAAATCTGAAATGTCGGCTGGTTTTACGAAAAACTACGCAACATTTAGGCTTCATTTTACAAAAATGACAGAGTTTAGGATCCCCTGGATGAATGGAAAGATTAGTTAATTGTATAATGTAAGATTTGTTTCTCTTTATTTTATTTTTGTTCGTTCTTTTATGGGTTTTTTTGCGGTGTGGTTGTGCCAAGTCAAAATGCTGTAGTGTTATGAAGACGCAATGTTTACGATCGCATGCACGGTTGCGTAAATGTGTTTTTTTTAAACCCTAAATTTTGTGTCTGAAACGGACGGTTACGTGTAACCGACCGTTTCAGAACCGTTTCAGGCTTATGCGTGTGTTGTGACAGCGAGTACAAGCAACTAAAACGTGTTCACAGAGAATTTTTACTACCGGGCTGCAACATGTGGCGGTAAATGTCCACCGGTAAAAATCCAAAATCCGTCACCAAACAAGCGAGAAAACGCAGCAACAATGATTTCTAGCCATGAACTAGCCTTGATCAAGGCTGTGTAGACAAGTACTCTAGCTAAAACCATAGAGCAAGGATACTAAAACTTCAGCCGCCCGAATGCGATACAACCCCAGTCCCCCGACTGACTCTAAAAAAATAGCACACCGCACTCTCACCATGCACACACACAGCGCCTGTACAATGTACGCAGCCCCACACACACACCGCTGGTCCACACACAGCTATCGCCCACAATCCTAGCCCGTGAGCCGTCAGGCTCACTGACGGCTCACGGGCTAGGATTGTGGGCAATAGCGGTGTGTGTGGGACTGTGGAAACGAGCGTTTGTGTGCTTCCTTGGGTGAGAGCGTGGTGTGCTGTTTAAAGACAGTCGGGGGACCTGAACAGGAGTTGGATTGCATTCGGGCATCGCATTCGTGCGGCTGTGGTTATGCACATTTTCAGCTTTATAGTAAGCAAACTATTACACAGCCTTGCAATCAAGGCTAGCCATGAACAAAAGTCACTCAACCTTCTCAGTAGTCAACAAGAACATTAAACCTGATTTAATGGTTATGTTTTTTCCAAACATATTTTCTCGGGCTAGTAAAAATTTCTGCGGGCTAGTATAAAACACAATTTACTTGCCCGGTGGGCTACTCTCAGAAAAAAAGGGCAAGCCCTGTATATTGTATTTTAGGCCTGGAATTTCATCTTTGAGAGGGCAAGGCCATTTTCATTTTGCAAAGGGCACTTCCATTCGAAAATCTTAAAGTCTATGGGAAACTTTTGAAGAGGCACCGAAGCCAAGAGCAGGGCAACTGAGGCCATGGCCTCCGTGGCCTCCTGAAATTCCAGGCCTGCATGGTATTTATATGCGTCCAATACTTGTGTCGTATTTACTCCTCAGTGAAGTGTCGTGCTCAAGGACACGCATGTCATGACCAGGATTCGAACCCACACTTAAGTCACCAGACTTTGAGTCTGGTGTGCTAAACCAATCAGCCGCGGCACATTATGCTACATGTAGCACCCAGTTGATGTGACCGTGCAGCACTGAATCCGTCAAACTCAAGCAAAGGAAGGAGATGAATTTTAGATGATTTGATTTTGTATCCTCCTCTACTTTTCTCCCCTCCCCAGGTTCAAACCCAGCGAGAAAAGCGGGGAAGAGGCTGAAAACATTCACGGCATAGTGGTGCAGTACAAGGTCAAATGTGTTCTGGAGGTTCCCTTCGCAAGGTATCTCCCGGAATTCCTTTTTTTCCCCGTACTGATAAAAATAATAATAATACAAACCAAGAAATCTTGGCATTAACCAGGGCCCAATTTCATACAGCTGCCTAAGCAGAGAATATTGCTTAACAATTTATTGCTAAGCAAAAATGAGCGGGACACCAGTCACAGACGGTACACAGGACAAGGTAATTTGGCTGCTAACCCTATTCTGGTGAGCATAATTTTGTTGTGCTTAGCAACTTTTGTACTTGCACAGCTCTATGAAATTGGACCAAGGGCCCAGTGCAGAATCCGTGGGGAACTTGGAAGTGTAGAGTTTGATGGTGAGCAGTGCCATGAAAATGTATGTGTACATTTACCTGTGGACAGAAGATGATGAAGCAGGCATTGAATTTCATCTTTGAGAGGGCAATGCAATGTTTATTTTGCAAAGAGCACTTCTACTGGAAAACTATGGAAGGGGCACCAAGCTTAGAGAGGGGCAACAAAGGCTACTGGCCTCTGTGGCCTCCGTCTAATTCCAGGCCTGATGAAGGAGTTTCAGGTTTTCATGGGTTGTGAAATAAGCGTGAGCCAGTGAAATTTACTGGCTACTGACTTATATTTTTGAAACCCCGGGTTTTGATGTGGGGGGGGGGGGGGAATCCTCAAGAAAAAGAATGTTGTTTTGGGTCTAGATTCAAACTGCAGCTCACAGAGGACCAATTATCTGAGGACATCAGTCCAATCCAAGTCACTTTACTGCCATATCAAATCACAGATATCAATATATTCCCGTTTGAGCAGTTACAGAAAGTACAATCAAAGGAAATAATGATAAACTCTGAAGTGAGAAAATATGATGTTCAGAAAGTATGACAAAAAGAAGGGCAGTAAAAATGTTGAGGGGTTTATAAAACGGGAGCGCTTGTTGACCCCCCCCCCCCCCGCCGACCTCAACCTCCCTCAGCTCTACAAGAGGAGGAGAGATCTTGTGGCAGAAGACATTTACAGAGCTGCCAACTCTTGGTTCTGCATAAAGTTCCCTGAAAATAAACCAATTCTTTCCTGTTCTGAGTAGCAAATATGAAAATCTCCCGAGTTATGGACATTTTTTCCCTGTTATGTTGAATGAAATTCTAAATATCTCCCTGATTGTTGGACAACGTCTCCCCAATCGCAAGTTTCAAATGTTGGCAGCTCTGCGTTTAGAGAAATAAAATCGTTGTCTTCGTCATTATTGTTGAACACACATGTGAGACTATTTTTTGCTTTATCTCTCTGGGAGTCTCTGTCGACCATTGTCAGTCCTTCTGCCATTCGTCCTCACGCATCCCAAGCCTGAGCAGCCTGCCGACCCGTACCCTCCTACACCAGTGCCAGAGCAGAAACAACAACAACAGAAGCAAGAACCAAGTAAGAGATTATCTTTTTTCCTTCTTTATTTTTTATCAGCATTTTCATAAAAGAAATTCTCTCTCGAAAGAAACTTTTAAAATCACACATAAAATTTGTTTAAGTTGTCTTTCGTTTTCAATCCTATACGTACTTGTATGAAGACAATTGACTTGCTTGACCAAAATTTCTTCCCTCCATCCACGAATAAAAATGAGTACCAGTGAGAGAAGACACATGTATACATGTACTGTATATGTTATTATGTAATGCACACATGTATGCTTATGTACATGTATGACATGTATGTACATAACATATGAACAAATACAACGGGTACCAGTTGGGATAATTGTTAAGCTGCAGTTAAACGGGTTCTCATGAAGTGTCAGAAGACAGACAAATAGTTTAATGGGGACCAGGGAGATGATTGAGGCTGGCATGGTCAGAGACATTCAAAGCTCTTGGGGAACCGGGGATAACATCAAGAAACTTGTGACACATGTCTGAAAAACTCTTTTGATTGAAGAGCTTTGTAAAAAAATAAAAAAAAAATCATGAAAAAAACACTGTTTAAAACATTTATCTTAGGAACATTGACATTAAACAGATTTAGTCAATGATTTGTTTTTTTGATATTTATTATTTATTATACAAACATTCAGTATTTATGGATGTAAAGTTGACAGTTACTCAGGGGGTGAAAGGGTGGACAAACTATTCATTATTATAAAACCACTTACCATTAAAAAAAAATGAAGATTTCCATATCATTAAAAGTCATCAAATTTTCCTCAAGCAATTAACTTTTCATGCGATGCTTGTAATGTCAGGGAACATTAAAGCTAATGTTGTAGCTGTTATCTTTTAAAAGTATGGGGCTTCACAAATAACTGCAGACTTTGATAATCTTGAGTAAGGTTAATGAATGTTTTTTGTTGAGCCTCCAGTGAGAACTGATGTTACTTTTAATAAACTACTTTGTTGTCGCCAAGTGAAACACTAGGGCCCAAGCTCATAGAGCTGCTTAAGCTCAACAAGTAGCTGAGCGCAACAAAATCATGCTTACCAGAATAAGGTTACCAGCCAAACTGCCAAACCACATGTACAATTTGCAACTGGTATCCTGCTCATTTCTGCTGAGCAGGCAATTGTTAAGAATAGTTTCTGCTTAAGCAGCTCTAGAGCTCTAGAGCTGCTTAAGCACAACAAGGAGCTGAGCGCAACAAAATCATGCTTACCAGAATAAGGTTACCAGTCAAAATACAATGTCTTGTGACTGGTATTCTGCTTTTTTGTCTTTAGTAGAAAATGTTAAGGCAATGTTTTCTGCTTGAGCTGACCTAAGCAGACAATTTTGCATAACAAGTGGCTGTTAGAGAGGGGATCCAAGGTCAAGCTCAATTTTGTGATCAACTCATTTTCCAATAGATAGAGTCCTCTTGAAAAAGTGGTGAAATAAGGGTTTGAAGATTAAGACAATTTAGCCTCGCCAAAAAGACATGTTTTTAGAAATTTTCATTAGTAGTTAAACTATTTTTCAAGCATGTTTAGGTTTGTCACTTCATCACTTTGTCACTTCAAAACAATAAATGAATGGCTTCGTCATTTTGTAAAAACGCAGAAGTCAAGCCGAGTGCTCTTTTTTTGTCACTGCCCACGCTATGTATTTCAATGGATAACATGGCTATTTGTCACTTCATAAAAACAATGGAGAATATATGATTCGTTGGTTATCAGGTTATGCTTACGAGTGTAATTACAAAACTATTACGTATAAGGTCCTGGAACTTTGTGAAAATGATAACAGCATTGAATACAATCAATCATTCCCCCCCCCCCTAAAAAAAAAAAAAAAATCTGAATAATTACGACTTTATAGTATGTATTATTATACAAAAATTTGATAAATTTGTTCACTGATGACAGTTGAATCAGCCCCAGACGCAAATATTTTTGAGTCGCTCCTTGAAAATGTAAATTTCTAAGTAGGAACTTGCATGCATGAGGGTCTGCACGTTTATAGCCTAGTGGTAGCGGTTTGTGCAGTATCGACAAGACGAGACATAATGTATGTAGGAAGCTGCATCTACACACTACTGTCATTGGAGTTGTGCTGTCATTGTTGTCCATGTCTGAGTTGTGGTCATTGATGTTCATGTATGTTTTTTTTTTTAAATCATAATCATGTTGTTTTGGTTTACAATTTTTTAATTCTCATATTTTTATCTTATTTATGGTTAATATAAGTTCTCTTTTTAATATTGTAAAAATAAAACTTAATTCAGCCTCCTTTAAAGGAACATTACAGAATTGGTTTTTGCCAACAAAACAGTTGCTGGCAGTGTAAACACTTTATGTAATCCACATAAACTGTGGATCCACATCCACGTAATCCACGTAATCCACATAAACTGACAAACTGACAAACCTGTAGAAGTTTGAGATCGTTCGGCCATCTGAGTCACGAGAAAATAGTGAAAAACCGATTACACATTTCAACAAATGAATAAAATGCTCACTGAGCGATAAACTCCAATCGGAAAATTAGTTTATTCATTTCTCATCAAATATGACATTGCAGACAGAAATATTTCAAGGGATGTTTTCTGCTATCATCATCATTAGACCGTGTAAGTTTTGTGTAAATCTGTGAGCAAAAAGTATATTTTACAAGTTTTTTTTTACCAATTCTGTAATGTTCCTTTAAAGGCTGTGATGTTTTTATTGCTGAAATAAACCAAACAATAATAATAATAATAATATGGGCTTACGCTTGGGTTTGGGCTTTGTTGGCTCGTTGAAACCTAATGTTTACAAAATGATTGACGGAGCCTAAGCCTCAGTCGAAGCAGAAGTGCAGACAGAAAAATGTTGACAGAAAATATCTTTATTTGTACACACAATGTACGTATGTTTGTCTGTCAACTAAGTTATCGATAAATTTGCTGGTTTCCATAAAAAAAAAACTAGTTCATGTTTTTTTGCTATTACCAGTGTTTACAGAAAGGGGGCATTTCAGTTTTACGTATTGATTTAATGTTCTTTGGATGAGTTGCTGTGGCAGGTGTTGGCAGTTTTGGCAACATTGTCAAGGCACTTAGTCAGTGTACACAAAACCAGACCACTGTAAGCCAACATTCACCGTGGAGAAATTGTGATTATGCTGTCAAAGCCCTCAAATTAAGTCTAGCGTCGTGAAATCTAGCAAGGCATGGCTGTTAATTATTTAGGAAAAGATGTCATACTGCAATGGGTTTCGGGGGAATATGTTTGCGCTAGTATCAAAACATTTTTGTCGACAGTCTTTCTGTGTATGTTCAGATCAATTAGCGGTGAGCAGGTGTGCAATCAAAGGTCAGACTACACCCTTGTTGGACCGCAGGTGCTGGCGGCCCCCTCAATCATGATAAATAGCCACTTTAAGAGATGGAACACGGGGATAGCGTCTGCGTATTCCCCGGTGAGCAAAGCTTTCCAGCACCCACATTGTGAATAAATGGGTACCGGTGAATTTGCTGATGTGATAAGACGTCCTGGATTGCATATGCACTGCTTGTTGATAACGGAATACCTTCCAGGACTGCGTTATTATTTAATGGAGAAGCGATAAGAAAAAACCTTAAAAAAACAGAAACATGTTTTAAAAAATGAGGAAACAAAAACATCTCATTATTATACTGACCTGCGCTGTTTGGGGTGGAATTACACATGATTAATTAGCTCTAAGCCTTTAGGCTGGAAATCCATGTGTCCGTCATGCGTTGTGCAAAATGCGTAGTGCACAATGCGTACAAATTTAAGTACACACCAAGCAATGCACATAATTCCATGTGTCCGTATTGCGTACTGCGTTTTCCATACAAAATTATAATGTGCATTTTGCTTGGTGTGTATTTTCATTTGAAAGGATTGCACACTATGCATTAACGACACACGGATTTCTGGCCTCAGTCAATTTGATCCTTTTGACTCCTTAAAAAATCTTGCACTTTATGGTAACTCAAAACCATAATGTTTAGACTTGTATAATATTGGGACATGTATTCCTGTCCCAGTGATAATTCGGGTTGTGCATCTACGTCTGTTTTTCTAAACGGTTAAACGAAACTTGTGACTTCCGTTTAACTGTTTAAAGGCACTGGACACTATTAGTAATTACTCGAAATAATTGTTAGCATAAAAACTTACTTGGTAACAAGCAATGGAGAGCTGTTGAAGTATAAAACATTGTGAGAAACGGCTCCCTCTGAAGTAACGTAGTTTTTGAGAAAGAAGTAATTTATTTGAATTGATTTTGAGACCTCACGCGTGAGGTCTCAAAATCAAGCATCTGAAAGCACACAACTTTGTGTGACAAGGGTGTTTTTTCTTCCATTATTATCTCGCAACTTCGACGACCAATTGAGTTCAAATTTTCACAGGTTTGTTATTTTGTGCATATGTGGAGATACACCAAGTGAGAAGACTGGTCTTTGACAATTACCAAAGGTGTCCAATCCAAATTGAGAACCGGAACTATGGTGCAGGGAACCCATGTTGCCGACTTGAAAAGGAGGAGCAGATGTCAACACACTTTCCAATATTTAAGATAGACCACTATACCTAGTCCTGATGTTCACAAAGCTACTGGGTGGGGGAAACATCCCTTAAAGTGTGCCGGTGTAGTGTTTTGGGGTGTACAAATGTAAATGTACAAATTGTAGGGATTAAGATGAGACACATTCCCACCAACAAAAAGGGATGTCAATCATTCTCCCTGGATACGGTCTGGGGCTAACATTTTAAAGAAAAAGGAACGTATTGTCTTCCCTTTTTTTTTTTTTTTACTGCCGGCTTCGGTTAAACATTAAGGAAATTAGGAAACACGCTTCAGTGTTTTTTTTTTTTTTTTTTTTACGGGTAAACCTGTTAAATGTTAATTGTCCCAACCCTAGTGATAAGCAATTTATTTTGCGCATACAGTCCAAAATCCTCTAAAATCAGACAAGTTCTTGTATGGGCATCTGGTGATACATCAAGGCATGATCACAAGGGAAAAGCACCCATTTATAATACCCTATGGACTGCTGTTATTTAACCGATCAATTTGAAACTAATAAAATGTTTACGTTGAATAGATCTTTACTTCTTTTTGTTGTTTTCTCATTTCTTTTTTTACCCATAGCAGAAGAAGTCCCAGAAGCGCTTGACACGAACTTGATTAACTTTGATACCAAGTAAGTGACTTTTGATTGACTTTTGTTTTTCATTTGCCGGAAATATGCATCAAATGGTTTGAAATAAAGTCTCACCAATCCCTTCATGCATATTTCTCAGTTGAAGTTGTTCTTGTGTTCCTGAACACTTTTCTTGTAGAAATTTCAAATTAGTAGTGTCAGTGATACTTTCAGAATCTCACTTTTTATGTTTAACTTGGTTTGTTGGTATTTATTTTTAGTTTAAATTACATTGGTTGATTTGAATGATTTCAAATCTCAATATTTGAACGGCTTTGCTGCTTAATCCTTCCACCTAATCAGGTTCTTCGTGAAATCATCCAAATCAACCCCCATTCAATCAAAATCAAGTATAATACAGACAGTAGTTCCTTTACCGCCAATCATCAAATAATTGACTAAAACGTCATCGCTTCTAACTCAGTGTAATTCAAGGTCATACAGTCAGTGACATCCAGTTCATCTATCGCTTCATCCCGATGGACAATTTTTCCCCCCACCTACTGCATGTAAATTGTTGCTCTCCCATTGCCTTAAAAAAAGGGTTCATCAGCCGGCATTCAGAATTCATTTCCAGTTTATTTTTTGCGATGATTAACTGTATTTTATTGTGCATCTTTTCATCTTTTGCATGGTTCTGGTGAAAATATGTGAAATAATGACCAACCCAAATGAATCATTGTTGCTAAAACATGTTTTTTTGTAAATGCTGCAATATTTGATGATAAACTATAATAGTAGTACCATGTAAACAAAGCCAATAGAGACCATAACTGCCACAATTGGCTTGTACCAAAAGGCTCATAGCATCCGTAAAGGGGCCACAAGATTTGACAGATTTGACCCACTTCTGTTCAACCTAAAGGCCTTGGAACATGTAGAAAAGGTCATGTTCTGATTTGGCGGCAGATTGCGCCACAGCACCTTGTAAACCTTTACATGGTGCTGTGTAAATAAATGGGTCCTTATACTTCAAACATAGCTCTGCATACCTTGTAGAAGAAAAACAAATGGGCACTTTGAGACGCCCTCGGGTGTGATAAAGAGCAATACTCGTATAAGAACTACATATTGTTGTTATTATTTGACATTTGTCCACATATATTACATAATATGTTCAATTGCAAATCAATAAAGTGATACCAAATTTCCAGCTCATTACATTGATTGTTTTTTTTCTGTGGAAAAGGGCAATAATGTGCTCCAGTGCAGTTTACTTTTTCTAATGTTACAATGCATCAATGTTTTTGTAAAAGTGATATTGTGTTATTTACTTACACCATGGAGAGCCATTTTTATGATAAAATATTTTTTGATCTGCATCAAAAATGTATGATTCCTTTAACAAGATTGCTGTTATGCGGAAAAGTGGCCCTAGTTATTCTAGACACGGTCGCTTCATTACTTTAATATTTCAATAAGCTTGACACAAACTTGACACTTTGATTCTTACAGAAAATAAGCTCTGTAGATTGTAAAGTGGGTTTACCAAGTAGAGTAAATCGCTAGTTATTGGCTTAAACTGGGCTTAACATGGATTGATCAACTAACACCTACAACTTGGGTTAGGCAATGCTAGCCCAGTGAATGATTCTTTCAAAAACTACTCTTTAGACGTGTTAGTTTGTGAAGGGGTATTAACCTATGAGACTAACTTGGCTAGTTACTGGCTAAACCTGAATTGATAAACTAACACCTTCAACCTGGTTTATGCAAATACTGGCCTTGTGTATGTAGTTGCTTTGACAAAAAGCTATCCCTCCATTCCTCAATATACAGCATGCAGTCAAATGAACTAACTGTCAAGCTGAACCCTAACCCTAACCAGTTAATGCATTTACGTTACTTTTCAATCCTGTTTATTTCTCCCTGTTCAACTAACCCGGATTAACATTTTGGCCTGGCCTGCTTGGGCATGTGGTATTTATTTTGCACCAGGAACGATCCCAACCGCCGGGCAGGGAAATATTGTGTGGGCACGACTTATTCGCCCAGCATGTTAAATCCCAGGTACAAATAACGCACTCTTAACAACACACCAGAATTATCGACATGTGCCCGGCAAAAGGGCGTAAGGTCGTGAGCAATAAATGCAAAACACTTGTTTCAAGGAAACGAGACCCAGTTGAAAAATGGCGGACATGTAGTTATGGAAAAAGCTCTTGAGACTTGCTCTTGCAATGTACATGTATGGTATACTTTTCTTTTTGTCTTCTTCTTTTTTTTTGGGGGGGGGGGGAGATACTTTGGCCATTTTGTTGCTCGGGACCTTCTGCTTGGACGGATGCTGTACTAGGCATGCCCAACAGTAGCATGTCTTATGCCCTTTTTCTATGCACCTGTTTGATATGTAGCTCACCTGCACCCTAAACTGTACTATACTGACCCTGTCAGCCCACATTGCCATGACTGCACTCACAGCCTGTTCAACTAATATATCTTTGTCATGTTTGTGAAGTCCAATTGTACACAGTGACTTGTAAACAAAAAACAGCAAGAATTCACAGTCCTGTCTTTTGCTGCTAACCTGCTGCGTAGTGCATATCTTTGCTTGTGTTCAGATTCTGACAAGTTGAGGGATGGAGTCTGTGTCGACAAGAAACAGTTTAAAAAAAATTCACGTCCATCAGCTAAATGAGTTATGTACATGTTCGATCACATGTCACATGCATTTTGTGCATTGTTCAAGGCATATGTGTATATTTTTGTAAGTTTGTTTTGGAACAGCATTGGCTGTAAAAATTAGTTCAGATGAACAAAATATATAGTAATAATAACAATTTAAGTTTCAGCGAAAATCATATCATGTAACTCGTGTAAAAAGGCTGTAAAATGAAACAGTCTGGAAATTCAATACTGAAAGGAAGTTGTCACAAATTTTCAGGATTTTTTATTTTCAGACAGTCACACCCTGAGTGGATATTATTGAGCCTTGCACACATGTACATTAAAGTGAAACCAACAAGTCAGGATTCTAGACTAATTTATGTATTCAAGAGTAACGCAAAAGTGACATGGATTTCGGCTGCAGTTGTTAAAGAGGAAGGGAAATGTCCAATACAATTTTGAGATGTACTCAATTTCCAATAATGTGAGTGGGGAAAAAATCCCAATTCTATTACCTCACATTAAATTGGTGTAAATTGCCATTGTATTCGATACCCTTCCAGTGCAAAATTTGTCAACATCCAAAACATCTGATGTCATAATTCTGAAAAAAATGGGTCTCTACATTTTTGTACGGGGATGTTTGGATGTTGACAAATTTTGCACTGGAAGGATATCAAATACAATGACAATTTACGCCATTTAATGTTAGGTTAGAGACTTGTAGTTTTTTCCCCACTCCCGTGAGGACTCTATCTATTGGAAATTGAGTGCATCACCAAATTGTATTGGTCATCATTTCCCTTCCACTTTAACTAAGGGGTTAACAGCTCTTCCTCATTGATGATTGAAGTTCACTTCACAGTCGTGCATGCATAATGTATGATCGGCTTCTAACATACAGAATCAATTGCAGGAAGTATTTTAAAGGCCGGTTCACCTGTTAAATGTTTCACACCTCAAAGGGATCAGTGGCAACTGCAGTTGTCTCCCTTTATGTTTTAAGATTCTCCATCAGTGCTCACCCTTAACACAAGCCCGGCGAACATTGTCTAGTAAAAACTGCTTTGGGCTGATAAATGCCACTGCTCAACTCGCCCTGTGGGCTACTGAAAACTGTGCCTCCTACATGTTTAAAATGGTCAATATTTCTGTGAATCACAATTTTTTTTTTAAGTGTTAAATTATCTTTGAGTGTGCAAATGTAACTTTATTTAACCAATAAGCCTGGTTGTGATCGCTGTACCATTAACACACGGAAATATACATTGATGACAATACATGCTTCAAAGGTAGACTACTTCCTGGGGGCAAGTAAAATGCAAAGTTGACTAGCCCGTTGGGCTACTGTATATGCGCAAGGTCTGCCGTCTATGGAGACATACTTTATGTGGCAGAATGTTAATCAGATAGGGACCCTAGTTGCCCGCCTTTTTTATACAGAATCCGTGTCTTTTTTTTGTCTGAAAAGATTCTCTCTTTTCAACTGCTATCAAACTTTCCAACTGATCTTATTTAGCAAGCATCGTCACCAACGTAATGCTCAAGAAATGAGTTGTACTTAAAAAAAATCCTTGTTTCAAAAGTTTTTATGAGGACTTTTTTTGAAGATGTTTGACATCATTTTAAAAAATGCTGCAATCGCACTTAATTTCTTGGGCCAATCTCAGTTGAGAAGCAGCAGAAAGCAAAATACTTGAACCTCCGTTTCTGTTATATTTTGGGAGGATTGGTCGGGGGGGGGGATGGGGGTGTAAGGGCAGGGGAGAACAATATTTGTCCCAAACACAGGGAGTATAATGATAATGCTTGGTCTTATATAGTGCACATTTTCTAGTTGCTAGATCAAGGCCCTTTACAACACTATTATCCCTGTTCATCTGGCATACTTTTAAACCATTCCTTGTACTTTCTCATTCAACCCCCAAGCTGCTTAAATTAGCGCTAAGGGGTTAATCCAACACGATTCTGCCTCAGCCCTCTCAGGTTCCCATTTATGACACTTAGGTAAATAGTATCTTTGGTTATGCACGTCAGTTTTGAGGGGTGGGGAGAATGGAAGAGGCTCATGGGTTTCTCTTTAAGGGCAGCACCCTCCTCCGGCCCTCGGAAAGAAAGAAACCCAAAACATTTTGAAGTTTTTCTCTTCTTCCATCGTTTGTTCCAAAAGAGCAAAACCCAGGATCCGTAACAAGCCCTTCAAATGGGAATCACTCTTCACGGCAACAAACTTAATAAAAACAAAAGAACAAGTGCAAGGGTCCGAGTATAAGAGGATGAACATCTTACAATAATCTGCCTTATTAATGGTAAATACATTAATGTAATTCCTTTTGCTTGGCCTATTTCCAGGAGCTGTCTGTTTTTGTTTCATCACAGTACAGTACATTAACCAAGATTGCACTAATCTTGAACTGTTACACACATAATAGCAGAAGAACGAATTTCGACGTCAAAAATAGTCTGTTAGATTTGTGCTATTTATTTAATTTTGGCGTTGCTCTTTGGACGCCCTTTTTTGGGGTCTTCTTTTTCTCGATGCCATGATCAAGCATCAAGCATGAACTTTGCTGTTTTCCTTTTTTTTTTCTCTGTGTGTCTTCGCTTGACACCAGAGTTCGGAAGACTGTTTTATTTCGCCAAGCCGATTCACAGAACCACCATCACTTATAATTAAGGCTGTCAAGCATTATCCCGACGCTTATAAAACACCCATGATACTATCCTGCCTTTATGATAGAGCATCCACTCTTAAGCAAGGTGGACTAAGACCGCGTATATAGAACGGTATCATGAGTGTAGTCCATGCCGTGATGCTTTACAACCTTACTTGTAAGAGAGGGTTGCCAGACGAATCGGGTACGTTAATTGGTCTGATAGATTACGTATAGCTGCTTAAATCAAAATGGCTACCAACCAAAGAGTTCTATGATATACATTGCTTGTGCTTGGTGCCCCGCTAATTTTTGCTTTGCCTAATCGCAATTTTGGTAAGCTTCATAGCTTAATGAACTTTGGCTGTGGTCAGCATTCATTTTCTAAAGAGCTGTCTTTTGTCAAAGATATATGATGGGATCAAAACAGATTTGAAATAGGCTTATCTGTCTCGATCTGAAGTCCAGAAATTGCATCTGGAAAAATGGGTCAGAGAGAATTTCAAGGGAAAAAAGGGCGTTTTGGGCTGAGAGATGATAGTCTTTATGGTTTGCAGTAGTAAACTTTTATCATGTGTTGACATCTTGGTTGTCTAGCATTCAACCCAATGCAATAAACTTTAATCATGCTGCTACCATCTTTGTGATGTATTCAACAGTTATGAATGCCAGTGCTCGTTGCACAAAAAAGAAACCCGACCATTTCTTCTTCCATCCTTGATTTAATTACAATGGTTGGGAATGGAGAAAAATCAACCGAGGTGTGGAGGAGAATAAAAAGTCTGGTTCCTTCATATGAAATGAAAATTAGAACGGGCACCAGTTAGTGTATACAGGGAGCCCTACATTGATGGACACTCTATAAAGTCAGTGATGCGTGACCAGAGAAATACATCCACGATATCAACGGAAAGCTAATTACTCAAAGTTTATAATAAAACCATAATAATGGTCACTGTGTAGATATGTTGGACATATTTTTTCTTTGTTTTTTGGGTTACCTGTTTTTTTTTTTTGGGGGGGGGGAGGACACCAAGTATACTGACCCAATTATAGCCTTTCCTATGAAATATGCTAATTACATTCACGCTAGCATACAGACACTGTTGGTTGGCAAACGTCATAGAGTTGTGCACTAGGTAGATGCACAAACGCGTATGCCTGACGCCAACATCAGTTCCATAAAAGAACGCGCGATGTTCCCTCATTTTGCCAACCATTGCGCGATTTGCCTGACATTGCCATGACAATAATCTCGGTTGTGCCATTTTGGAATTCAAAAGCACTCTGCAGTTATGACACGCCACTTTTGCCTGGCTGTCTGCAGACAAACATTTCACTACTTACGTGATCACCGCATCATCTGCGCGCCAAACTGCACTTATAGTCAGTACATGCCAGTAAACATAAAGCTTTGACTTGTATGTGCGTGTACGGTGTACGTTAGTGAAATATGGCACGTTTGTCTCAGATCCGGGTACTTGGCTTCTATTTTTAGCATTAGTGTGGAGTGCTATTCACCTGACATCATTATGACAATATGATCTTAGTTATGCCGGTTTGGAAGTCAATTTACCTGTGTGTTATTTAGTGTAGTGCAAATGTTTAGGCGACGCAGCGTTTACACGCAACTGTGCCTGTGCATGCAAGGGTCAGGTCAATAGTGGCTGGACGTTGTGGATGCCAGAAGCTGCTTGTAGTATGAACCACTCACCAATGTACAGTGAAGTCCATTCTGTGAACCAAATTACACAGCACAACGCACACAATACACACAACTTACACAGGCACAAATTGCACATTTCGATGTCCATCTACATCATGTGACATGCCGTCCGATAACAAAAAATAGGACATCATTTCAGAAGATTTAACAACTGACCCTTTGGTGCGTTTTATGAAACTGTAACGTTCCATGTATTTTGTGAACACTAGTTTGAGAAGTGCCCACATCACAAACTGTTTATGGTATTGAACATTTTTTTTGCACAGCTCTTTAAAGGTTTGTTTTGGTCAGTGAAATAACTCACGGAAAGTGTGCTTTGTCATTAGCCCCTAAACGCACCCCCAGGAGCTGTTTTCACAAAGAGCTGAGATTGATCTTATGCTGTGTATCAATCTGAATTGCTTAGCAAAGTGTGATGTCACAATACAAATCACTATGGCAATATTGACAACTCATCTTAAGATGAATCGTAGTGCTTATGTGAAAATCCAGCCCAGGTGTTCGTCAGTGCAAAATGTCAATGTGTAAACTGCTATCGGTAAACCAACGAAAAACAAGCCCCAAAAATCAACAACGAAAGGAAAGTTTGTCTTGTATGTCACACTAAGAATTTTCTTCAACGATACATGTCGTAGCCACAAGCTGCGTGTACCGAAATCCCCGCAGCGGCCCCAAAATGGTCGCAAGACTAGAACCGCTTTCTCTCAACCCCAAAAAGGCCAAATGTAAAGGTAATGTGCCAATTGGAAAATTACAAAATTCAGATAGTTTATTTACAAAGGAAAGGTATTGATTTATAACTGCACAGTGTTTCCGCACAGAGGACTGCATGTGAATAAAAGTCACAAAACCAACATTTTTGGGGTCAGCAAATTTAAGAGTAATCTTAAACCCAGTTGTGACAAACTGTGCACCTCATAATAATTCATTTGCATGACAAGAAAAAAAAAAAAAAAAAAAACAACAACCTGCATTGTGTTTTGCAAATATAGCTGTTAACAAATGCCTTGACTACTTTACAATGAAATCTGACTGTTCTTTCTGTTTTTTCCTTTTTCAATAAATCATGTATCTCCCATTTTTTATCATCATACCATTATCTTGGCTTTCTTCTACTCAAACCAATGGAACCTATGGTTGGTCCAAATTGATAGCTAAGGCTAGGGCTGGATCACCGTGTCATTGTGTGTTGGAGTATAGGATGTACTTGGCAACACCTTTAGCAACAGCTATAGCCTGTAGCGCCAATTCAGTTACTGGCCTGACTGACTGATTGAAGGAAAAATGGTCTGGCCCCTTTGGTGTGAAGCAAACATGAGCATCCATTATTGTTGATGCATACAGGGGATTTGACAAAGATGGTTGCAGTGTGATACAGCTGGAAAAATGACTTATCTCAACATGAACATTCTTCAAAGAAAAAACACACACAAAGATTTCAATTTCATGAAATTTGATGTTGACATTTTATTTAAGAACCACATTTACGCAAAGAGAATCATAAAGCTGAGAAAATTATCTTGCCTTTGAACTTTGGCAATAAATGTCAAAATAGAAACTAAACACTTTTGAATGTACCATAAGTAATAATTGACCCAAAAGCAGGGTCGATAAAAGTGAAGTTTATATGGCCAGAAGCATCTTGTGGCATTGCCACTGAGAAGAAACATAACAACATTCTTGTACTCTATTCTTCCCGTCTAATTTCTGCCACCGCAGCCTGTAATTATCCATCTCACTGACTTCTACTCCAGAGTAACTTTATGTGGCAACTATCCTTGCTCTATCCCTCTCCTTTAAAATTCCCAACCCCATGTTGTGATGATCGCTCCTTCTCCTCTTCCGCATTTCCTTCTGAGTCGTCTCTTCACTCGCCTTCGACACGTCTCCGTCTTTGTATGCCCCTTGTGTTTTACCTTCCCCCTTCAAGGCATTGTGTTTTCCTCACCGTGTTCCTCGCTCGTTAATGTTGTTCGTCTCGTCTGATATGCCTCCTCCTCCATCTCTCCCCAGATCTCTCTCCAGCTTGATTGATATCCCCCTCTGCAGCATCACTCTGAAACTGCTTTTCCTTTTGGCTCTAGTATCTTTCTCCCACATCTGTCTTGTCTCCCCCCCCCTCCCATCCTTTCTTCTTCGTCTTCTTCATCTTCCCTCATCCCGAACATCTTGTCTCGATGTCTAACATCCCCGTTGGCATCATGTCTTCTGACTCCAAATCACAGAATGAGCTGTAAACAGTTTAAGGCTATCATGGAGTGAGAGCACAAAAAGCATCCCTGTCTCTCTCGATAGTGCACAACACTGGGGGCGCTATCTTCCATAGATTCTCTACAAAAAAAATTACAAAAACAAACTTACAAACAAAAAAGGTGGACAAAAACAAAACCTCGCACAAACCAATCTGGAATAAGCATGAATAGTGTGTTTGTGATGGTGAAGTCCTCTTAAATTTAGTTCCAAGTTAAGCTTATTTGGAGATAATGGCAAATAAATAATCCTTCAAAAGTCGCTCTTGTATCCCTCCTTTTTTTAAACGAAGATTTCCTCTGTTTTTCTCCTCCTCCCCCCCCCAACAGCGGAGTGGAACCAGCGACCCCTCAAGATGATGACTTCATTTTCGAGGACTTCGCTCGGCTGCGTCTCCAAGGGGCCGAAGGGGAAGGCACCGAGGCTTGATTGGATAGCACCCGTTGCCATGGCAACACAGCACTTAATGGCTCCAAAATGCTGGGGGAACAAGTCGCAGATGGATGTGTTGTTATTGAGTTAAAAGGCGGTACACCTTGGAGGGAAGGCAGAGGGCGGATGAACGGTGGTAGCGTACGACGCCGCAGGGCTTGTTGTTAATGTCTGCAAAATCATCGTTGCATCATGGGACTTATAGTATTTAGAAATTCAAAAACAATCGTATGTATTTTTTTCCTTTTTTCTTTCTTGCAAAGTATCCCTCAGGTCTTGTAAGAACATTAAGAATTATTTGTTGAGCTGTCAGAAAAGTTATTAAAAAAACTTTGAAAGAAATGATGGGTAAATATGGACCCCCCTTAATTTTTGTCAGGCAGGAAAACAAATGTGATTCAAAATCCACTTTTTTGTGATTTAGAGATTTTGCTTAAATGCATAACTCAATACACAGGCAACCGGTCAACTTGCACACAGATTGAATTGGAAGTTTCACTGTTTACCAACTGAACTTATAGTAACTACTACGCATCGTTTTTGAAATATACCCATTTGTTGCAAATTGCTACCAGATTTGAAACCTTGATTTAAGCTACAAGAATATTGTTTGATATTGTTCACTCAATGTTGAAATGATACAACACTAATCAAAATACCTAAATATCAGTTCAAGAAAAACGGTAATTATTGAGTTATTACAAATTACTAATCACCATTCTGACTGAAAGGTGCTCAAAATTTGCTATTTTTTTAAATTTTAATTTCACCCAACCTACAATGGGTACAGAATTTGCTTTTATGAATTATGATTTTCACTCCAAGTGCGGGCTTTCAGATGGTATTCTCAGACCAACCAAGTGTTAACTAAAATTATAATTTGTTTTCTTTTTTGATTGAGTGCCTACTATTGGCCTGAAGGAGTGGTGCTGCTTGTTTTCAACCCAGCTAGGGGGCCTTTATTTTGTGTAATATAAATCTATACATAATGTCCTGTAGGTTTAGCGTCATGGTGATGTAAAGATATAGTTGTGTACGTACTGTTACCTTGGATTGCACTCTTGCACACATCATCATCCGATTATGCTGGCACGTCGCCAGAAATGTTGCTTTGTTTTTTACTAGACATTTATAGATTTTAACATGGACTTGATGTTTATATATAATAACAATATTAATAATAACAATTAATATAAATTTTGGGAAAATCAGAGACCAAAAGTAGAATACAAACAGTGATGTTCTGGGATATGTGGACCTTGAGGTCACAGGTTGACCTTGGATTGTCACAGGTTGACCCTAGAGGTCAAAAATAGTTTTGATAAAACTAGCAGCTGTAAGAGAAAAGGAATTGCTTATGTGGTTGCGAATATTGATGTAAACTCCAAAAGGATTACAAAGAAAAGCCAACATTCTCCGTAGGAATGAAGCTATCAGTGGGATAAATTATCAGGGGTTAGGGAGTTCATCTCGTTTGAGCAGAAGTTTAAAAATTTCATTTTACAAGGAAGTAATTTAACATTAAAGTGTTGAAGTTGTTTTATTTTCTGAGAAGTTTGGATGCTTGATACTAACATATATGGGTTTAATACGTGATTGGGCGTTTTTATGTTTTTGCTGTTTTGTTTGGGTAAATTTCCGTTTCTTCGAGACACGTTGTAGATGTCGCTATATTTTACTTGAGATTTTAAATAAGAACAGATGGCTCAACTGTTTGTTGGGTATTGTATAGACTATACAAGCTTTCTTGCCTTTAAATGTCACCTTGACAGAAATATAAAAAAAAACAACGAAACAAGGAAGATCAAACGATTTTAGAATGGATAAACTACATGTAGGCTGATAACTGGAATGGAATGGGGTTGTTAAAAACATGTACGACACTAGTTTCAAAGCAGGGTCTGTGACTAAAGTAGCAGTAAAAAAAAAAAGCATATTATATTGTAGAATTACAACGATAACAATAAAGAAGTTAAAATGTCATGATATAATTGTTGGCAGAATCTGTGGAAAATAATATTGCCTTGTACTAAGAAGAAGAATAATAAACAAAAATCATACAATACAGAAACATATTTTATTAGGTATACATGTAAGATATACATGTACCTTGATCGTACTTTGTAATTAGAGTAAATTCATGTAGTTTGTGTATTTATAGACATGCACATACTGTTGTAACAATAAACTTTATCTAAAATACTTTAACAGAGGGGGAGGGGATTGTAGGGAAGGGGGGGGGGGTCGGATGTACCTGCAAATAAAAAGTTATTTAAGCAAGGTTAGCAATAAGGACTCTTCTTTCATTCAGTTTTTATAGAGCCACCAGTGGTGGAGCAGCTTTATGATGAGTTTATTCTGATTGTACTCGGGGGAAACAAGATTAAAACTGAGACCAGCATAATTTGGGCATTATTGTGACTCGGATTAAGGGTTGGACTGAGTTATCATAAAAAGGAATGTGGCCAGATGGTTACTTGAGATGCTACTGAGGAATGTATTGTTAGAATTAGTACAGTGACTCTAAGTTGAGTTTGTGGTTCGAGGAGCGATGCTTGATTGTAGAGGTTGGTCTTGGTTAGGAGGCGCGTCTTGATTGTAGAGGGAAATCTTGGACTCTTGAGACAAGTCTTGGTTCTAGTGATAACTCTTTCATCCAGAGGTGAGTCTTTCATCATAGAAGTGAGTCTTTGATTCCAGAGGTGAGTCTTTGATTCCAGAGGTGAGTCTTTGATTCTAGAGGCAAGTCATGATTCTAGAAGTGAGTCTTTGATTCCGGAGGTAAGTCTTTTATTCCGGAGGTGGGTAATGAAGTGATGAGTCTTTGACTCCAGAGGCAGGTCTTGGTTTTAGAAGTTAGTCTTTGATTCCAGAAGAGAGTCTTGATTGCAGAGGTGAGTCTTTGATTGCAGAGGTGAGTCTTTGATTGCAGTGGTGAGTCTTTGATTCTAGAGGCAAGTCATGATTCTAGAAGTGAGTCTTTGATTCCGGAGGTAAGTCTTTTATTCCGGAGGTGGGTAATGAAGTGATGAGTCTTTGACTCCAGAGGCAGGTCTTGGTTTTAGAAGTTAGTCTTTGATTCCAGAAGAGAGTCTTGATTGCAGAGGTGAGTCTTTGATTGCAGAGGTGAGTCTTTGATTGCAGAGGTGAGTCTTTGATTGCAGTGGTGAGTCTTTGATTCTAGAGGCAAGTCATGATTCTAGAAGTGAGTCTTTGATTCCGGAGGTAAGTCTTTTATTCCGGAGGTGGGTAATGAGGTGATGAGTCTTTGACTCCAGAGGCAGGTCTTGGTTTTAGAAGTTAGTCTTTGATTCCAGAAGAGAGTCTTGATTGCAGAGGTGAGTCTTTGATTGCAGAGGTGAGTCTTTGATTGCAGTGGTGAGTCTTTGATTCCAGAGGTGAGTCTTTGATTCTAGAGGCAAGTCTTGATTCTAGAGGTGAGTCTTTGATTCCAGAGGTGAGTCTTGAATCTAGAAGTGAGTCTTTGATTCTGGAGGTGAGTCATGACACAGTGATGAGTCTTTGACTCAAGAGGCAGGTCTTGGTTTTAGAAGTTGATTCCAGAGGCGAGTCTTTGATTCCAGAGGTGAGTCTTTGACCCTAGAGGCCAGCTTGACCCGTTCAAGGCAAGTCTACAGCTGTTTTTTCTTGAAGAGACAATATGGACACACTGGTCATTTTACAACCACTCCTGTAGGTTTAGAATAAAGTTTGGCATGAGAGAGGGGAAAAGATTGGGGGAGTCTGAGGGGAGGCTTTAGGATAGAATCTGCTGTAGTCTTCAGTCACTTTAATCCACATACTTGTTAGTCTTCGCAACCCAACAGGCTGAAATCTGTAGTTACCTGGAACACACACTAACCTAGTAATTAGCGTAGCGGCATTTAGGCTTTAGAAGAAAATGCCAAGGCTTATAAAAAAATAAAAAATACCTCAATATAATCGGACCTGAAATGTACTCTCTTGTAATGCTATTTCCCTTCACCTTGCTTCTAATGCCTTGAAATTATTGCATATTTGCTGTGCGCCATTAAAAAGAAAGGAAAAAAAAAAAAAAAGAGAGACCAAGTTTATCCATCAGTAAAGCATTACCAGAGATTTTAAGAAAACATGAGTGTTTATTAAAAACTTTACTTTATAAGCGGGCATAAAAAAAGAGAAATGCATTTAGTTTTTATTTAGATCGGTGTAAAAAGGTTATCTTTTTAAGATATATATTTATTTAACTATTTTCGTTTGTTGACGCTTGGAACCATTCAGTTTAGACAGCTGTTGTATTTTTAAACTAATAAAAATAGAAATGCATCCGGACAGCAATGCAGGTAATGAATGTATTTTAAGTGGTTTTTATCAACGTCTATAAGGTTTTTTCCCTGTTCGATAAAAGACAACAGGTTTGTCGGTCACGCTAGGATACCACTGCAATTACAGCAGATTAGTGAGATGGTATATTTCTGTATTTTTTCCTTTTTTTGAGTAACGATGTATGGCTTCGGATGTTGATGCTCATTCTGAATTGGGCGGTGACTACTTGACACAAATGGTGCAATGCAAAGCGAAGTTGCCGACTCTTCATGGAGGGATTCCTCCTAGTTGATCTCTGCGCAACTCTGTGAATCATTGCGTCGTCGCTTGGCATTCACATTTGTGTCATGAACTTGAGGTTTATGTCGTCGTCGATTTGAAAAAAATTAATGATTCTGCACCATTCGGGCACTTAATGTCCAGCTCACCGTGTGAAACTAAACTTGTAATATTTTAAAGAAGCACTATGTACTGGTGTTATAGCACGACACTCCCACGGTGAACATTGTACAGTTACAATTATTATTCTATGTAGTGTGATTATATATAAGTAATGTCAAAAGCTTGGTACTGTTTTAATAATTGTGGACTAACATTAGGCAAAAACTTGGACCACTCTACGCACAACACAAACCAATAAACATGCTTGTTATTTTACCAGGTGTTACTGGAAGAAAAGAAAAAGTTTTGTAATTCTTTTTTTGTATGGGGGCAAGGCCAGTTTTTGTGAGGAAAAGGATTGTGCCATGAAGAATGCAATGGGGAAAAATATCTATGGATGGTCGTGGACAATGTAGGCTGGTGGCATCTGTAAGATTCTTGGCCCGTGACATTCTCATCCTGCATCAAACAATGGACAAATTGTGAGGTGTAAAATAGAGACAACGGTTGAACATTTCAGAGCTTTTTGTTCACCATCATGAATCTATGCCCTAATTTACCCCCCTTTTGTTTAGGCAGAACTGGGATTTGCTTATTGCCACCTTGTAGATGGTGTCAATGAACTTCAGCTTGTCCGTACACAATATGAGTTCTGACACAATTTACCCAGTATGGGTTGAAACTGAAGATGGTAGCTTTCTCGTTCCATTTTTGTTGGATAAGGTCAGAGGATTCAGTTGATCAGCTAAAAGGAAGCTCAATCGAAAGAAGTTTGCCAAAGCACTATGCTAAATGACACGTTATAAGAGTTACTGTGGCTCCTCAAAGAACAAGTGGTGTATCAACTACAATTGTTGAGCATTGCTCTGATTGCCCCAACAGCATACTGATTGAAATGTTGAGTTGCAATACACTGCTTGGTCTTTCTTGAGCCATCGCATCTCTTCAGAAATACTTCTGTGGCTCTACAGCAAATTCTCTCGATTGTATTTCCACCCCACACATGGTTTCAAATTTTATCCAAATGCAGTTCTTGATCCCTTGAGGGGTAGAAATGTTACTGAGCTAAATTTCATAATGGTGCTTACCGTAAACGAGGGATCGTGCTTACCGTAAACGAGGGATCCTGCTTGCCGTAACCAAAGATTTTCTGCTTAATTTATGAGTTAGCAGCGAGTTAATTGCTTGCGATTCAGCGTTTAATCAGTTGGTGTGGAAAGTACTGCTTGGCCTAAAGCAAAAAATATCCGTTATAAACAGAATGTTGCGGTAGGTGCCGCCATGATATTTAGCCATTGACCTTTGACCTTCATCCTTGCTGGCTTGCCATTGCAAAGTAATGAATGTAAATCAATATATATGTAGCTTAAATGGAGCTGTGCTTTATTGCAACATTCATATTATTATATGTTTATTGTTGTGGATATATGTCCATTAAGATAAATATATACATGTTGATGGAGAAATATGTTTGTGTCTTTACTTTGTTTGTTGATTACTGTGTAAGTACTGAGGTCACACCATGTTGTGTGACTCTTGACCTATATTGCTGAGCAGCCGTAATGAGCAAGTTTGGGTGGGTGACTAGAGTTGACTAGACTTGACCATAGTCGATCTAGATGTCATCAGAATGCTGCATAGTTTGAATAGCTAGTCCAACTGGATCAACCAAGCCCTGGAGCAGTTTCTCTAGTCAACTCGCCGCGAAGTCATGTCACAATTAATGAGTTATATAATGATAATGGTAAGGTTTTGTGCAATATGATAATACTTTATCTATGCAGTGAGATAAGTGATGAGTTGATCGACTAGATGCGTTTGAGTGAAAACAGACTATGCGTGCGTGATTTGAATAGAAAAATTGATGGTAAAGTCAGCACCCAAACTTGCTCTGGCTATGTCAAAATCGGCAACTACAGCTGTCATCATGCGTTGAAGTATAGGACATTAACACCAAATATAGGATAGCAACACCCTTGCTTGACTGCTCATACGCACAGAATGACTGCATTGTCAGTATCGACATACAATCAAAGGTGGATTTCAACATACGAAACAGGGAACCATTTGGGACATTTTTAAAGGTTAATCCATTCAAACTAATGATACTTTTAAAATGCAACACACTACCCTCCAAGAATTATCGAGTCAGCAGAAGTGCCCTCCAAGAATTATCGAGGTTCAGCAGGAAAGGTGGATTACACACATCATTTGATCGCATTGTGATAGTGTGCTTAAACAATGCTGTTTTGAAAATGTAAAGTCAATGAAACTTGACCCAAATGATTGCAAGTCTTATCACAAGTCGTAAAACGTTATGAAACTAAGAACACACCCCAAGATGACATGATCAAGGGAGTGATGCACCATGACTTACCCAAACCTAGATCCAAGCTCAAGAAGCTAAAACCAGAGCTAAACCTTACATTGTACTCTTGCCAAAGTACTCTCCGATAGCAACCTATGGTACACACATCGCTATCATTTTAAAATCTCTGTACATGTACATGTTTTCTTTCGCTTATTGATCAAAGGGAATGAACAAGGTATTATCAAGGGGAATGACTACCACAACTTGCCTTAACCCTAGATCAAAGCCGAACAAGACGACACTGAAACTGAAGAGCAAACCCTAAATGTACTCTTGCCAAAGTACCCTCTAATTGACCCCTGCACAATGCACAGTGCACCTATCCTGTCCGCCACTTTGGGAGTCAAAAAGTACACAAAGCAGGCACTATATTCTTCCTTCCTGTTTTCCAATTTTTTGCCCTTGGAAAAATCAGAAAAATTGCGGTTAAATAGCCTGAAAAGTCTTCTAAAGCTTACACCATGTGTACATGAAGGTATGTCCTTGTACTTGATGAAATGTTCCTACTATTTCCCAGGACCAAATATCAAGTTTGGCAAAGAAATGACTCCCAAAATGGTTAAAATGGTAAATGGCATTTTGCGGAGGGACGTTTCGCGTCTGCAAGGGATCGTAAGCAACCTATTGTACTGCTGGAGTAACACACATTGACATCATATTTAAAGCTCTGTACACGTTTTATTTTGTATTCAGTAATAAAATTACACTTCCACATAATAGATACATGCACATAATGGCATTCAGTTTATATAACACTATAAATACAATTTGCTTTCTTCTGTTGGTGTACAAAATACACATCTTTCCCCCACAAAGTCACTTTATTAGTTCTATTTCCGAGTTTGTCCAAACAAATGTGTTGGGCTTGGAAAGGAAAAAAATGTACCATCTGTAATTTGTAAAGCTCACTGATTTTTTTCTTCTGTATAAAAAGATACAATTGCCAAGCTTTGTGTAAGTTGATACAGTTACATTTTTTTGAATTGGGCAAAATTTGTTGTATTATTAATCTTTCAAGTAATCTTTCTTTTTTCCCAAGACAACTTCATTTTGTCCAAACAAACTGGAAACACAGATAACAATGCCACTAAAAAAAATCCCACACGGAATACAAATACGAAATAAGCTCCACATAACTCAGTTAGTTGGGCATTAATCCAAAGTTGATACTTCTGTTCCATCTTGCTTTAAAATCCTGGGTCCAATTTCATAGAATCACTTTTCTGCTTACAAATATGAGCAGAATACCAGTCACAAATGGTACACTTTACATGATATTTGGGGTGGTAACCTTAATCTGGTAAGCATAATGTTGATTTGCTTAGTTACTTTTTTGCAGCTCTATGAAATTAGGCCCTGGTCTTTTACAGGATTCTCACAAAATAACCAGTGAATTGTAAGTCTGCAAAATCCATCCAAATACTACACATGTGGCAATTCAACACCCAAATGTTTGATAAAGATTGGCTACGGGCCATGTCACACGAGGCAATTTGAAGACAACTTGTTCCACGCAATCTCAAAAAGAAAAACATTTGCAGTTAAAAGTTTCTACTGTTCTTCGGGGACAGAGGGACAGTGTCAAAAAAATTATCATGTGCTTTCAGAAAAGCCAACTTTATCACTGTACTAGCCAAGAACTCCATGGAGAGAAGACCAAGAAGGAAGTTTCAGTTTTAGATGTGGGAGGAAAACCCCGGAGAACTATTCCAGGGAAAACCCACGCAATCAGGTAGCCCAATCCACAGTACTTGTAATGTAAAAATCACCTTGTTTGACAAGGAAGGCCATAAGAGTGGGCGATTTGAAGATTCAGAACCAGATCCATCAAATTCAAGCACAAAGCAAGGATTCTGAAGGACTTGTGTTGGTTTAGCGTTAATCATTTTCTGCATAACATGGTTTTTCTGTGTCAATCTTGACTTCAAGACAGTGGTACACCACTTTATGTGAAAACAGTCGGTGTTTGCCGATGCTAAAAAGGTGAAAGGTTATTTCAGTCTGAAAACATAAAGACGGGCAATCGAGAACGGTTTTGCATGACGTTGTTGAATGTTGAATGGTGAATTTTACACCATTTTACCATGAGAATGGAGACTTGTACCCCCCCCCCCACTTTCATGAGGACTATATCTATTGAAATACGAGTGCATCTCAAAACTGAATTTGACCTTGGAGCCCCTCTTTATCATGTGACGCTCCATGCCAAAAATTCACTTCCAGCAAACACTAAAAACTGATGAGACAAAGAGCTTCTAAGTAACACAACGTTGTGTGCTCAGAAGAAGGGAGTAAGGCTCAACTCCCTTCTTCCAGGCACACAAAGTACCTTTTTCCAGTAACAGAAGGCTGTTAGTTATAAAATGGCCCCATACAAAAAAAAGTAATCACTGTTACATTGTTGTTGGTAGAATTACCCCAAAGACATGTTCACCCATTCCCATGCAAATTTATGAATGGCAGAAAACAGATCAAACTTTCACACTCAGTTTCTTGAAACACAACGTTGCATATTAATTGCTTACACCCTTTCTCCAGAAACTTTTCCTAGCCTTTCTTCCGGGCACACAAGGACCCAATTCAGACCTACAAGGTAAGTATTTCTAGAACATTCAAGACATCACATCACACTGACACCACAACCTTATGATTTTTGGTTGTCTTCACTTTTAGTGCCATTTCCAAGAAGTGCCTATTTTTGCCTCGGGGCATCCCTTATGTTGAAGTTTTTGTATTATCAGCAACAAGTTTCAACATAACTGAATCACAAAAACCAGTCAATAAAACAGATTTCTGATGCAGTTGATCACCGTAACGCAAATAACAGTGGAATTTCTCAAAACCCAACTGAAAAGCTTTTTTTGAGTTTGTTGTTTGAAACACAAGGTATGAGAGTAAACAAACGTAATAAAATACTTTTCCATGTATGGCCCTTTATGAAACCACGGTTTCAGCTTGGACTTCGTCTTGGGCTCTGTGAGTTGTTTTTAAAACACGCACTATGGTACGGGGCTTTAAAAATAAGTGGACGGAGCCTTAGCCGGAGCATAAGCTGGAGGGTAAGCCGGAGCCTAAGCCAGGCCCCAGCTGAAGCTGTGGTTTAAAAAAGGGGCCTTTATACCATGCATACTTTGGAACACAAAGTTTAAAATCCTGAGATTTTTTGGCTTGATTTTGTTTTCAGTATATGTACAGTTGATATTTACAGTAGATACAACTTTGTTCAGTTTGTGTAAGCTAAAATTCAAGTCACTGGAAATAAATATTATGAATGCTTTTCTGACAATGTAAAGACAAGCAGATGAATGTTGCACCAATTTTTGTATTGTCTTGACCAGTTTTATATTAAAAAAAAGGTGATGTCATGTGACTGCATGGACCATGTGTGGTCAAACATAGATGGAGATTGCTGTGAAGTAACTTAGCTTTGTATGATAATCATAAATATATTTTGGGAGGCTAATCATCCTTACTTGCAGCTGAGAAGCTGAAGTGCGAAGGAAGCGGCTGCAAGAAGGCCTTTGGCAGTCAGCCATATTGACCCATGACCACTGAACACAGCCAGAGATCGAAAGTGTTTCTGGAGGGAGGAAATCCGAAGGGCCCAGAGTAAACCCTTGTGGCATAGGAGAAAACCAACCCACAACTCTACTCACATACGGCCTTAGCCAGGAATCAAACCAGGGCTACAGTGGTGAGAGGCGAGCGCTTTACACACTAGCCACCTACAATGCAGTGTGAGGTTGGCCCGACAGAATAAACTTCTTGAAGATTGGCCCGAAGTTGCTGTTCTCAAGTGACGTGGTTTCTTCTAGTGTAACACGGTGTTGGTCCTATGGACAGTTTTCCTTCAAACACGGAAGGAGTCTGTGAGTAACTTTGCTTCTTCAAAAGTAGTCTTGGTCCTCTTAAGGGCTATGCTTCTTCTTAGCGTGTCGTTTGTTGGCATGCGTCTTGATTATCGCCATCACCTTGGGTTTATGCTCCAGGAGCTTCAGCATGGTCGTCTTGGCTTCTTCCAGATGCTCCATCACATACTGACTCCTCTGGATGTTGCCCTATGGAAGAGACAGCAAAATATTGTTAAATGTACCCTTCTTTAGGCGAAGATGAAATTTACCGAATGTGAACATTCTTGAAAATGGCCGTTGGGTCTGTGCTCCCCCTTATTCTAGACCCAGAACCTCCCAGATGTTACAATTCAGGAGATTACAGACTCTGTGCATCGCCAGAAAAACAAAACTACAGGTTTGGACACAAAGTGGACTATTTCTTTCTCCCTTTAGTAACTGCTTTACATTATTTCAAGAAAACTTGAAGGACCAAGGAGATATTTAGGAAATCCTGAAATCAGGAAAAAACCTGAGAAAAGACAAGCCTGTTTAAGACAGCAGCAACGGCTCTGCTTACTGTCAGCGTATTTCAAAGTTTAGCAAGGAATTATTGCCTGTGTAAAGCCAACCTAGAAAGCAGAGAATGGCAACTGCAAGGGCAGAATCCCACGGTAAGCAGAGCCATGAAAATGGGCCCAAGAAGAAGACAGCAGATGAAGAACCACAATGTATACTATGACAACAAGATCCGCGAGTGCCACAGCACTTATCCAGATAACAAGAAAAATTATCTCGTCAAGACACCTCACTGAACCTAAAGGTCAACTTCACCAGATAAGTTTCAATGAGCCATCTTGATGAGATAAATACCTACAGTAAGGACTAATAGCGAGATAAACTATCTTGTTATCTGTGATAAGGGCACTGCTTGACGTTCAGGGCCAAATTTCATGAAGCTGTTTAGGAGAAAACATTGCTTAGCAAACTTCTTCACTAAACAAAAAACTGAGTGGTGCAACAGTCGCAGCACTGTAACCTTTATGGCATTCTGGCTGGTACCCAGTCTCTGCTAAGCATGCTTATTCTGTGCTTACCTGAATGAGTTCATAAATTTTGGATGTGTCGCTCTCCTTCCCAGGGGTTTGCCAGTCTGCCATTCCTTCCTTGATGTCTTTCATTTGGTTAAATACATCCATTTCTAAAGCATTCTGTTGAAGAACGCAAAGGACAAGGTTTAAAAATAAAACAACAAAATATATCTACTCTGATTTAACAACTAACAAACCTATAAGACATTGGCCTCAGTCTGGTGATTTGACCGCAAGGCAGAGTATACTCTCAACTGAATAAGTCCAATGATATTATACTTTTGAATATTTTTTAAAGGGGAAAATGGGACTATGGCTTTATGTCCCATCCACAGGACAAAGCAATTACGGTTCAGTATCTTGCTCAAGGACACAAGTGTCAAGACCGGGACTCGAACCCACTCTGCTGATCAGAAACACCAGATTTTCTACCTTTCGCCCAGGTAGCAGTTAAGATCTTATTAGAACCGAGAAGTCTCCCAAATTCCGAAAATCTACTCCGCGGTAGTAGAACAAATAGCAAGACAAGTTCTCTAAAGAACAGAAAATCTACACAGCTAAGTAGATACACACATGGTGTTGCCGCAAACCGATTGTACATTGATACCTCATCATGCAATGCCTCAAAAACCAAAGACACCTTAAAGGCAAGCCACTCACCAAGTCTTCAAACTGGTAGGTGATATGTCTGACCTTCCAGCCGTCTGTCTTCTTGACGATTCCTCGTTGGTTGGCAATCTCATGAATGTTGGACTTCTTCTCTTCTATATTTCCCCCAAAAGAATTTAGTAGAAAAAGCAAATCAAAAATCAATACAAAACTAACTTCTAAAGACAGTAACATTTCCTGCTTTTATTAACTGTAGGCTTTTGGAAGAGTTCATGTAAATTCTCAAATTTGAGTTTTGAAATACCAATTAAGATAGTAAATTCTTCAAGAAATTCAAAATTTAAATATTGTAATATTACTGCATCTTGACTAAAGGAAAGGCTCCATGCATAATTGTATCGCGATGCAATCATCTCGGTTTTTAGCAAAATAAATTTCTTAAAGGCAGGATATACTTTTGGTAATTGTCAAAGACCAGTATCCTCACTAAGTATATCCCAACAAATCCATAAAATAACAAACCTGTGAAAATTTGGGCTCAACTGTTCATCGAAGTTGCATGCAAATAATGTAAGAAAAAAGACCCTCGTTGCATAGAATTGTGTGCTTTCTGATGCCAGACTCAAATTGTTGGGGTGAAAATGTTTCTCCAAAACTACATTACTTCAAAGGTTTTACAATATCTAACAATGTTTTACAATATCAACAGCTCTCCAGTGCTCTTTACCAAGTAAGTTTTTATGGTCATTAACTTTTGGGGTAATGACCAAAAGTACACTGCCTTCAGAAGTAACTGCAGTCTCAAACTGTCTCGATATTGCACTGACACAATACTTTCATGAGTAATTTCTTACCTTTTTGTCTGACATCCGTGTACCTCTCGAAATGGTTATGGGTTGGCTTCCAAGACTGCCTGTAAGCGTCGATTAACCTCAGACACGGCCTCCTGAAGTAATGCACTATGTTCAGATGATCCATGTCAGCGACTATACAACCAAAGCAACGTTGACAACAAATTAATTTTCAAAACATGACAGAAGTTTTCAACCTAGAAATATGGCACAAGGTCATGTTTAAAATGAGGTGCCCTCCTAAAATAAGGAACATCAAAGTTGCCTGTGCAGTGGGCAGGTCTTGGCCTAGTCACCAGCCAAGCATGCAACAAGAGAGCTGTGGGCTAGTCCAACTTGCTTCTTAGGAAGACTGGTGGGCAAGGGTCAACTGGCCTTTCCCATGATATATGCTAACTACATTCACGCATGCCTTTTGGTTGGCAAAAGCCCTAGAGTTGTGCACAAATGCATATGCGTCAAGCCACCATCAGCCCCCCTACAGAAAGACGCGATGTTCCCTCATTTTGCCCACCAGTAGCGTTAGTGTGCACGCCGATGCGCAATTTACATATTTCATGGGAAAGGTTAATTTCATGGCTCTGTTTACAGGCATGATAACCAACCCTCAGCAAAAAGTAAGATAATGTTTTATTGAGTACAACGGCTTAACAACATGTACATATGATACAGGTTTGTTTTGTTTTTTTACTTTTCAGGCTATTTAAACACAATTTTGCCAAATGTTTTTAGGGGGGGGGATCAGAAACAGACTAGGAAGTAGGAAGAATATCATGCCTGTGTTTACCAGTGCACAATTTCATAAAGCTGCTTAAGCAGCAAATATTGCTCAACAAATTTCTGCTTATCAGAAATGAGCTGGATACCAGTCATCGTAAAGTGCGCGATTCTATGGGACGATAGCACACAACCTTATGGAAACAATTTTCTGCTTATCAGAAATGAGCAGGATACCAGACACAAATAGTGCATGCGACATGGTGCTTCGGCCGGTAACCTTACACTGGTTAGCAAATTTTGGTTGTGCTTAAGCAGCTGAAGTTTACTGTCAAGATGAGTGGCTGTTTCCTGTTACTGACCTGCTGCCTTTTTCTCCTTCTTCTCTTTCTTGATGCGGAAGTGTTTATGTTTGGTCTCTGTCTCCTCGTCAGTGGACTGATCATCTAAGATGTCGTGATGCTCCGTGGCAACCCTGCATCGTTAAGAATCACAACATCACATCAATGGCACAAAATAAATTATACTACATACCGGACTTAGAAGCATTCAAACTTTTCAAAAAACACACCTATCTAAGAAACAAAACAAAGACAGCTGCTCTAGAATGTGGAAGATCACAGGTTCAAATTCCAGCCAGAACGCCTGTGGATTTGTTTCCACTGCAGTATTTATCATACATCATTGTAGGGTAAAACAGAGGTGAAAGTCACTGATGGCGGAAAAAAACTGAAACTGGGATCCACATCTTAGGAGGTATGTTGAAATGATGGCATCAACAAATTTTGTTTATAGCCCCCTGGAGTTCAAGAAGCTTTTGGGAATAGTATCCTCAGCACTAGAGAAGTAGATCAAAGAGCCGGACTTATTTTTTTTAAAGAAAAATACAGCAAATTTGATTAACAAAGTAGACTTTAAAAATTCTGAATACTATTTAAGGTCCGAAATTTCTCATCCCTGGGTATGACTAAAATCATATTCCCCAAAATACTGATCAACTTAATTTCAGGAGAAAACTCTCTTATTCTGGAGACAGAGTGATACAGGCCTGGAATTTCGTCTTTGAGAGGGCAAGGCCATTATTATTTTGCAAGGGGCACTTCCATTGGAAAATCATAAAGTCTATGGGAAACTTTTGAAGGGGCACCAAGGCCAAGACCAGGGGCAACAGAGGCCAAGACCAGGGGCAGCAAAGGCCATGGCATCCGTGGCCTCCAGGTAATTCCAGGCCTGGACTGATTGAAACTTGTGAAATTTTTGTTAAGAATGAACCTTCCAGTTACTTATTTCTTTATTAGATTGCAGAGAAAACTATTTTTTAACCTCTCATTACAGAGAAGAACATTTAGGATAACTCACACATGTTGCTGTTTGCGAGGTTTCTTCCTTGGCGACGGACTACACTCAACGATAGATGCCGAGTTGGTCATACTCAAATCTCTGGCCAGGCTAGCCTGGGAAATGGTGTCAGAATGGAGGATTTCATGCTCTTGCTTGACTTTGATTGATGAGGGTACAATGTCCAGGCTAGCCTCGGAGGTGTTGCTGTCCATGGAGTGTTGACTACTCGCTAACGAATCACTGAAAAAAGACAAACACAAATATCTTTATTTTCTTCTCTCTTCAGATCGCCATAACTAGACCGCCGTAACCAGACCGGGGCAGGTATGGCCAATAAATAGTCTGATCTCCCTTCTCTCCATAAAGACAATCAGCAGTCTTGATTGTTATTGAGAGCAGGGAACTGAGATGGTGGCAGTATGAAATTCAATTCAATTTAATTCCACATTCATTTCCATACTTCCACTTAAAAATGACAAACTTTAAATGGAAGTAATGAGCCGAGTATAAACCAAGAAAAAGCAAAACTCACAATAATAAGGTTTTTTCCGGGCCAATTTCAACAAAACTCCATTCAACTTTGATTGAAAATGAACGCTCCATTGCACCAGCATTCAACAGTTAAAAAGAGTTTGGCGTTCACTGGTCAAACAATACAGTTCAAATTCATCAGGTCACAAAGGTCATTCAACATCGCAAACAGCCAACAGCAAGAGGCTGGTCCACCATTCAGTTTCATCAATTGAATATAGGTAATAGAAAATTTGAGTTTGGGCACCAGACAAAAATGGCTAACCTGTGTTTTGGTGAGCTTGATGTAGACCTGGTAAGTTCAGTCTTTGGGCTGGGACTGCTGGGTTGACTGCCAGACTGAGCTGTTGACATGGGCTTCCTTACAGAAACACTGCAGAAAAAAATACATCGACATGTCAAAGAACACACAACCTAATCTTTCCAACAGTGTAATGGCAGGGCCAATTACTTTGGCACAACTTAAATTAAGGCATTTGGTATTGGTTACCACACACCTTATGATATAAATAACATTTGTTTAAGGTCAGTTTGTGACCAAATAAAAGTTTGGGAAGTTAGCTTTGAAACTGCGTATGCCTCGACTGCAGTCATTGTTTCCAAAATGTCTAAGTGCACGGCACTACACGTCTTTAAAGGTAGGGTCGTGCTTCAGTAATGACCCCCCAAAAATGTAAAGTTTTTAATCCGAAAGCCTCCTTTATATATCATAAAGATGGTAATGGTAGTATAAAGCATCCTGCACGAAATAATTTGTCTGAAGTTCCCCTGTAGATTAGAAAAGTATGTCGAAAAATTTGCCTCTAGAAAGAAAAGGCGACTTGTGGAGATTCAAATTTCTGGGGAGCACGTTTGTGAATGTCACGGCCAGTCTTTTTCTGCTGTTTTCTGCTGTTTTCTCAACAAGTAAACACTGCTTCATTTGAAAGTTTCACAGGTGACTTTTATTGTATCTTTCTTGATAATTTGGCCTATAAATCAGCTTTATGTTGACAAAAACCAATCTATGACCCTACCTTCAACACAAGGCACTGCTAGAGTTAAAAGTAAACCCACATCTAAAACTGAAACTTCCTTCTTTGTCTTCTCCCTATGGGGTTCATGGCTAGTATAGTGATTAAGTTAGGTTTTTTGAGAATCCCTGGCTTCACAACCAGAACTAATAAACAAAATGAATAAAATAGCATTTGAAGACCCTCACCTATCGTTGATTCTCCTCTTTAAAATGCTTGGTCTTGGCGAAGCACTTGGGTTTGGTGAACTACTGGATGTCTGTGGCAAATTCATGGAGGCAGCCGAGCTGGTGTGTACATTCCCACCTGAAAAACAGAAAACAATCAAAAAGTTTGTCAGCACAATACAAGAATTTGTTTCCCTTATTTTCTCCTTTAGTCTTTGCAAAAGAGCAACAATGTCACATAATGAGTCATGACCCAGTGAAGCAAAAAGATCAGTCAAGGTCACCAATATGAAGGCCTGGTCCAATTAATTGTGCAATACCAACAGGAGCCTACCCCCAACTGGCAATACCAAGGGGTGTCAACCCTGTTTGGGATGGACAGACAACCCCCTAACCAAATGGTGTCACCCCTGTTTGGGATGGACAGACAACCCCCAACTGGCCCCGCCCAAGGGTTGTCAACCCTGTTTGGGATGTACGGACAACCTTAACTGGCCCCGCCCAAGGGGTGTCAACCCTGTTTAGAATGGACAGAGGACCCCCAACTGGCCCCGACCAAAGGGTGTCAACCCTGTTTGGGATGGACGAACAACCCCAACTGGCCCCAACCAAAGGGTGTCACCCCTGTTTGGGATGGACAAACAACCCCCAACTGGCCTCACCCAAGGGGTGTCAACCTTGTTTGGGATGGACAGACAACCCCCCAACTGGCCCCAACCAAAGGGTGTCACCCCTGTTCGGGATTGACAGACAACCTACAACTGGCCCCAACCAAGGGGTGTCAATCCTGTTTGGGATGGACAAACAATCTCAATGAAGACCAAAGGACCAAATCTACCGGCTTGTTTTGGAGATTTGCCCAGAAACGACTGGACTTGAAACTGCTTTGTCGAGGTGCTATGCCCTCCCCAACCATGTGGACTAGATGATCAAAGATTCATCTCCGTTCTTGGTTGTGAAACGACCAGTGCCTGGCATGTATGGGTACTACACTCAACCCAAAGTGCACTGTCAGATGTTCAAGCTACACGGGCTAGACAAGAAACGTACCTTCCAACGCGGGCCCCATACCCATGGGGTTGTGCATCGACACGGGGCGTCTGGAATCAATCATCATACTGACTGGGTTGAGGCGTACTGGCGCTCCTCCAGTGGCAGCGTGTGCTGCTGCAGCGGCGACGGCTGCTGCGACTGAATTATTCTGCTGCGGCGGTGGATGCAGCTGATGCCTTATGTGGGGGTCGGCTAATGAAAAAAATGTACCACAGACAGGGATTATGTTAATTCTGATATGAATAAACATGAGGAAGGCAGGACAAATTTGGGCCTGATGTGAGGTCAGCTGATAAGGGTTGTAAAAACTGTTTACAGAAGTAATAAACACGACATAGGAAGGACCAAGTATATGAATAGACATGACATGCAAATAATTAAAGCTTCTAACCAGACGCAGGTTACCAGCCAGAATGCTATTTACCATACAAAGCTTATTGGCCGGTTACCTGCTAATTTTCGCTCGGCAAAGAATCATGTTTTAGATTAATTTTTTTTACTTGGCACAATTAGCTTTAGCATACCCAATAGGCATATCAAAGCACTCATTACTACATATTTTTTGAAGATAGGTATGAAAGCAGAGCTATTATTGAATTATGAGAATCAATTATAAAGCACCTTGTCAAGAGTTTACAAGGTGATGCAGCCAACCATGCTAGAAACACTGGGGGTAAAAACCCTTCACTTAACTATAAATGTAAAGTGTTCTTTCAAAAACATTACACAACACACAAGACCTATGGCTGTTCGTACAATCCGAAGGGAACGAAGCAATTATGGTTATCAATGGTCTTGCTCAAGATAACAAACTTAAAGTTTGATTGCGACCCCATCGACCCTTCCTCCCACTCCCCCATCGACCCTTCCTCCACTCCCCACGATCCTCCCCTCCAAGAACTTACCCAGGGTTGGGCGACCAGCTGCTGATATTGGATAACTGTGTGGCGGATTATTATACATTCTATAATCTGTGTCGTTAAAGAAAAATAAATCACACTGTCAGTTTGTATGAATTAAAAAAAGTGAGCGTAGTTGGAATGCATTCACCATGAATACATATAATAGATAATAAACTTATGGAGTGCATTTATTGTGAATTGGTCGCCGTTGGCCGTACTCCCACGACCAATAATCGGCCATGGTATGCTGGAATTGCGGACTTTGCTCTTATACATGCCGAATACAATGGATCAACAATGGTTGCACCCTATGGACCTCTCATAATTCTTGTTTGTACAACAAAAGGTCAGAGGTCTGGAATCAGGGATTCCAAAATAGACCCACGAAAAAGGGAGATTTTGAGCATTAATTCCAGTACACTCTGGCCCTTTTTGTGCAGGGGAAACTAGGAAGCGTTGCATGGTGCGTGAATGCCTGTGCACGCTACACAATGGAATGTCTGGGCGTATTATTATTCCGGGCTTGTAATATTCTGGATGTATAAAGTGGATTTTACCCGACTTCCGTTTGTGTGTCCAAAAAAAGTTTGTGTGTGCACGTCTGCTTCCTGCCTGAACTGGTTAAGAAGTAAAACTAAGTGGGTCAGTCTATTCAGGTATCAAAGACTTACTCGTCAGAGGATCAAAGTAGAATGCGGGCATTGTCTGTGGAAAATGGCCACTATGCGCGACCGTACCCGGATGAGGGGGTCTCTCACCCCGTCCGTCACTCATTGACGCTGCTGGAGGTAACGCATTCACCGTCGTAGCTACGGAGGCATTGGGCGAGTTTCTGTGAGTCGTCATGTAGGACTCGGAAACGTAGGCAGCGTTGGGTCTGGCAGAGTGAGTCATCTGCTGTCGAGGGTACACTTTGGCTGATGGTGGAATCCAGAAAAAGAGAGCGATGAAATTTGAATCTTTGCAAGGTGTAGGAAATAAAGACTGGGTTGGTTTTTTATTTTATTTGCTGAATGTTCAAGAGGTTTTTAAATTGGTTGTGATATTTCTGGCCCAGTGCTAAATTCACTAGACTCAGGCCAGTAGTCCAGTGGGTAATTCAAGCCCAGTTAGTTCATAAAGTTAAACCACTTTGTGTTGGTATTCCCAATTTTTTTTTCCATGCCTCTGCATGGTATTAATTATTCCGGAGTAAGCATTTTTCTTTCAAAATACTGTTGTCACAATGAAACCCTGACTTGACGAAGGAAAGACAACAAAGGTTCTCATAATAACAACAAGGGTTTGTCATTCTCAGACAAGAAAATATGAGTATGTGTTCAACGTGAATCGCAAAACCTCAGCCTTGAGCACAGCGTGGTAGGTCTATGCTTGTACCTGCTACACAATGACTATCCCAGCAGATATTCACATTAGCCATTCAACTAAATGCAAAAACGTTGAGGGTGCAACCAAAGTTGTTCCAGGCAACAAAAGCCGCCAACCAGTTTAAGAAAAATTTGGCGGATATGCGACGTGAATTGGTTTACAGTATAGACCTTATGCACATGGCGAAGGGCGCCCTCGGCTAGAGGTCAAAAGAAGATTGCTTGTTTGCTCATCCTCGGCGTCGCGCGTACAAGATGTGTGTTTTCCATTGTTTTGTCATCGTTTTACCTCTAAGATGGCGGCGTGATGACGTAAATGCATGGGTTGTGAGGTTACTGGCCCGAAGCGAAATTCACTAGACTCCGGCCAGTGGTCCAGTCGGTACTGCCAGCCCTGTTCGTACATAATGGTCAGGTGTAATGAGTATGTTTTAGCTTACCAACTGGAATTGAAGTAGTAGTGACAGACTGGGGCTGAGTGCTCAAAGTCGTTACTGTGATAGCTGAAGTGCGGATACTGCTGTGTATAATACCTGTAAGATAACAACAACAAATACGTCTTTAACCACTTCACAGTGAATTTTATTTTTTTTACATATCCGTGCCTCTGCGCGGCATTGTTTTTTTTCGGAACAAATGATTTTCTTTGAGAATATTGTAGTTTAAACTGTGACAAAGCCAAGACACAACAACACATCTCATAAAAATGCACTGGGATATATTTTTCTCTTTCAATAGAACTCTTTATTTATGTTCCCTCGGCTGTGAGTCGCTGCAGAAAGAACAAAGGGAAACAATCACGGCATCCTACCGATCTCTCAAAATTCCTGTTTGTCCACACCATGGTCAGACAGGAATAGCCCATAAACGAAGGTCTGGAATCGAGGATGCACACTAATCCCCAGTAAAAGGGAGATTTTGAGCATGGTTTCCAGTACCATCTGTCCCTCTTTGTACGGGTCAAACGAAGCAGAACACCTTTAGTGCACGCATATTGTACAATGGACAAAGACAACTTGGCTGCAATAACATACCAACCGACTACAAACAAAAGAGGACACTCTGAACTGTTCCAAAAAGTATACAAACGTCCACCGAAACTAAGTTTGGAAAAATCATGTGTTAAAGCCTTACAACTCTCACACCCATCAAAATTCAACTGCAAGTTTTGTTTGATTCTGTTAAACTGAGGACTGCAATGGTATACTGATTAATCATCAATGGTCAAAATGTCTTACTCTGTGAGGGTACGGTGTGGTGCGATAAGTAGTGGCAGTCACTAGACTACTTGAGACGTTATGCCCGCCGCTGTGGCACACCGGTACTTGGGGGTGACTCATTCTCTGCAAACCCATCCCCTGCGAGATGTACGTGTGCTTCGTTCCGCTCAGCTGCAACTTCTGATTACTGTGCTGCGACACCGGTACCCAGCCATAGTTCGACCTGGGGTCTATCATCTTGACCTCAGCCCGAGCGTCCATTTTCACCTCTGACCTCACTTCGATCTTGGTCTCCATCCGTTTGATGGGCTCTGATGACTTGGGGTCGGCTTTGCCGTCGGATTTCTTGTCGGTTTTGGACAGTTGCTTTATGTCCGGCCGGAAGGGATGAGCAGCACTTTGAGGGTGTGACTGGGGCAGGGACGAATGAGGAATTATCCTGAGAAAATGAAAAAAAGAGTCAAAACATTATTGATCATCGAGCTCCGCCCACCATAGCGATAGTGTGTCATGCCTGTGGCTTACTAAAAAGCAGCACTCTGCGACGCTCAGAATGCACGATGCAGCAATCCAAAAGGGAACAAGAGATTTGTCCGACTTTCAAGTTTGCATATTCTGATTTTGCATTGGCAGAGCCAATTAAGTTTGGGCAATGAGGGCAATGAGATGTTACAAAAGCTTGGCCAGTGGTCGGCTCGATTCTGGAAAAATATCCACAAGACTGCATGGCTAGTGTAGATAACAAGTTTTACAAGACCAGAATCAACATTAGAAAACAACTTTCTACACAGGTTGACATACAAACTGTTTTTTATTTGAAGAAGCATTTATTTAAAAAAGATTTATCTCATTTTTGTTTTTGACACTCAAAAGAATTGAAAGATATGTTTATCAGAATAAAAGTCAACATTTTATCATTTTTTTATTTATAATATTAAACCAGGCATCAACTTCACCCAAAAAGAGGAAATTACAAAATTTCAATGATTTTGTAAAGTATTTTTCAATTTTGAATGGTAAAACTGAGAATAAAAAAAGAGGAAATCAGCTGATCCGAGGAAAAGTTTCATGCCTGTTAAACAATGGGGTATTATTATTGTTGAATTGAAAAACATAAGACTGCCGGACTTGTCTGGTCATGAATTTACTGGCCCAAGGTTAAAATCACTGGCCTCGGGCCTGTAGTCCAGCATGAATTTTGAGCCCTGGTGGTCAAATGGGGATATTTCAACCCTTAATGATGTACTTGAAAGATTTTGTTTCAACTTATCTCTGCAAAGCAAAGCCTTAAAATCCTATACATGACACCGTCTTACCTGTGAGCCTCCGTACTGCTGATAAGGTGAGAGGGCAGACTGGTGGCAGCTGCTGGGGAGCTTGACCTGGTGACACCCGGGGGGCCTGTGGGTGATGTCCCGACCCCTGGCAGACCAGTCCCTACCCCTGCCAGACCCACAGGGGAGTGAACTTTACCGGCCATGTGCAGCTGGGCTGGGAGGTGCACCTGGGAAGAAGGGTGATGGTAGCGCTGCAACATTACAAAAAATCAACAGTTTGCAATCGGGTTATCAAGAGGGGGACTGGCAACAGACTCCCACCATTGCTGAGGTTAAACAATAGAAATCATATGCGTGTACCACCACGTACCACCACGCACAACTCTCAGCCAATAACATTTCTTTCTTTGACCTCAGTGAGGGCGCTGTGACCTTGTATGCAAATTGCATGAAGTTTTTGTTTATATTTCTTTATCCAGACGATGTTTGCATGGTGCTACTACAAAACTCTAACCATACTTTGAATAAAATATGCAATGAAATGGTCTATTTACCTGCAATTGTTGGCCAGCAAGCATCGGTGACTGGATGGCAGAGGAAGCCAGTGAGGTGGTTGTGCCTGGAAACTGACTCTGGCTGACAGGACTGGTGGTCCTTAGGATGGCCGTCGTCAAGCCGCTTTTGGGTGCTGACATGGCAGCTGCAGCAACTGCTCCTGGAATGGAGAACAAATAGGGATTAAATTAACACGCAAGAACTAGAAGGAGCACTTGCTTTGTCAAGCACGTAAATCCGCTGACCCGCACAAATCCCTTTGAAACTAAATAAAAATTATTGTTGGGATCCCGATGTTATCTCACGTCCATTAGCCATGTACAAGCAGTTTCGCTTGTTACATATTTTAAGCATTGCCGTGGCAGTTGCGAAAGTGTTTGTTTGCTTTTCGTTTTGAAACAGCCTCATCCGTCAACACTCTTTCAAAGCTATAATTTTAAAAAAATTATAAATAAATCTTTTGGGAACAAAATGGGCAATACAACCTTAACTACCACTAATCATTTGCACATTTTTTTGTGCAATACCTTAGATGAAGGCTTGTAACTTTCTCAAATCTATGACCATTAGTTTTTTAAATCTAAGGTTTTGGGTCAAATCCACCAACATTGTGACCTAGTATCTGTAAAAAACGTTGATAGCTTATGAAAGGATTTTTAGGATAGTGTTGTGTTTTAAAACCCGCTTACCTCGTGGCAAGTGTGACGGAAACACATGCTGTTGCACCTGCCCCTGAGCTACATGGGTACCTGGGATCATTCCATGTGGCATGGGTAACGTCCTGACAAACTGTGACATCGGGTGCCCTGCCTGTCCTCCTACTGCACCCGGTTGGGTACCACTTGTGGCTACCTGTGTGGGTGTACCAGTCACCTTCAGCTTTTGGCTCTCCACAACAAGGGCACCACTGGGTGCAGAGCTAGGCAGTCGTACTTGTGAACTGGGTACCAGTTGGGCACCAGGTACTGGGTAGGAGGTGGGTAATAGATGGGTACTAGGTACTACTGTAGAGGTACTTTGTACAACATAAGTTCCGGGTGCTGGGTGAGTGCTGGCAACAGACTGGGTGCCTGGTAATGGGTAACCAGCGAGGGTAGCTTGGGTACTAGGAACCAATTGGGTAGTGGGCTGTGGGTGGGTTGCAGACACCGTCTTTGAGATAGCAGGTCTAGGGATTGTCGGAGATGATTTTGAAATAATCTGTGTAAAACGGGAAAAAAATAAAATACAATTTTCAAAAAGGAAACAATTGTTATAACATTTATTTCTGAGTTTACTTTACACTATTTAACGGTCTTTAAAAAAACTTACTTGACAAGTTTTTTTAATGTAATTGAAACAAACTGCATTTGGAAAACTTAGTTGAATCTGCATTTAAGGATCTGTATGTACAGGGAATGACTGAGAAAAATAAAAAGCAACAGGCCTAAAATAGAGCTATTCAAATAAATTTCAAACTGTGTAACAGTTATGAATGTAAATCTTTTACTAAATTCTGTGCATTAACTTTACAAATATCCAACAAGCTTTTGGTCACCTCATAGCAACCACTGAATTCTACATTCATTTAAATATTTTTATTTAATTTGGTTTTGAACATATTGAACAGCGACCATGTTATCAAAAGCGTGCTAAATATAATATCCCTCGATAACCACCATAAATTATTATGCAAAATGGTACCAGGTTCTTTTTCAGTATATATTTTTGGGGGTTTGGGGTAAAATATGTACAGACCCAATTTATTTGTGGTGTCATTGGAAGTTTTAGGATGGTGACAAAAATAGCACTGGAAGGGTATCAAATACATTGACATTTACACCACTTTTAAGTGAGGTTAGAGACAAATAATTTTCACCCACTTTCATAAAGACTATTTATTGGAAAATGAGTGCATCACAATACTGAAATTGACCTAGAATCCCTCTTTAATTAATTATTTTTTTAAACTTACAATTGGAGTAACAGAAGCTGTCACAGGCACCTTGGCTGTCTCCAGCACGTGCTTTTGTTGAGTAATAGTAAACATTGACTGCGGCGTATCGATGGGCAGTGAAATACTCATTGGGGGATTGACTGGCTGAACTACAACCTTCGGGTTACTGGGTTTCTCTGCCGATCGGGCAGCTGGGCTTTTGCTGTTGGGCTTGGCCTCAGCGCTGTTGACTGGCGTGGTCGGGGTACTGGCTTGGCCAGGATTTGAACTCCCACTGGCTGGGAGAGACGTTGACTGACTACTCATATCAGTAAGGAAATTCTGTAATTATTCAAATTGAAAATATTTGTGTTACACAAGTGAATATTAGTCACCATGTAACTGTGTGTGGATGGTGGACGGACTACCAACTGCGAAACAATGTTTTAATACCTAAAACCTATGCTATATTATCACATCCATGGATTGGATAAAGAACAAGAATTCAGCTTTGATCAAAGTTTAGATTATCACTTAGTGTAGGGTAAAACTAAAATGCTTTCTTTGAATATTGTAAACAGTCAAGCATTCAACATGGGAAGCTACAAAATAACAAGTTTAAGTGCAATATGTTCAAATAATGAGGTATGGTTAAATTACTCCTAGAATTATGAGGTTCCATGAACCTCATAGAGGTCCATGTACAAACTACAATACAAAACTTTTTTTCATTTACGTTTCTGCACCTGGAGTTCTCATTTGAAATCGGATCTCGCCAAAATTAGGCTCTACGTGTTCTTTGGAATCTCATTGAGCGTTGCATGGGTCAAGAAAATCCACTCCGCAAATTTAAAATTGCTAAAAAGCAATAAATTCTTACCGTCGTTCCCAGTCCTCTTCAAACAGTGTGAGTGTTATAACAAATATGGCGCTGGAGTCACATGATGTGTGTACAAAACCAATCTACAGTTGCCGGGACCAGCGTTGCTGCGCGCGGAGTACCAGTTTGTTCGGTAGACCTTTGCGAGCGCAGCAAGCGCCATATTTGTTATAACACTCACACTGTTTGAAGAGGACTGGGAATGACGGTAAGAATTTATTGCTTTTTAACAATTTTAAATTTGTGGAGTGGATTTTCTTGACCCATGCAACGCTCAATGAGATTCCAAGGAACACGTAGAGCCTAATTTTGGCGAGATCCGATTTCAAATGAGAACTCCAGGTGCAGAAACGTAAATGAAAAAAAGTTTTGTATTGTAGTTTGTACATGGACCTCTATGAGGTTCATGGAACCTCATAATTCTAGGAGTATGGTTAAATGTATTCCAAGGGCAAGGCTCCCATAAAATACTTTTAAAACTGAGGCAATAAAATGGTTAATGGACGGAAAAATATTGTTTGTTTAACCTTTTTGTTTAAAAGAAGTTACATGTGGTGTAAGTTAAGTGATGTGAGTAATTATGTAGCAAATTTTACCTCGGCTGTGCCACCACGGTCTTCCCTTTATCAACAAAACATGCCGTGTTTCTCGTTCAATCCGAAATTATTTGTACCCAAATAACCATGCCGACCCTACCGGGCCGAGATAGCGGAACACACCAATTTAACCGACTCCATTATTTCTTTCGACAATCAAATTCATGAACCACAAGCTTCACCAACGTACTACGGAACACGAGTTGAACACATAATAAAGAGATATTTTGTAAACTGTATTGCGGAGAAACCAAATGTATTGTAGGAAATGAAATAATTTCTTGCTCGATCTCTCTCTCTGCACAGAGCATACTGTCGATGAAGTGACACACACATACATGTACACTGTGTGTTCCGAATGTTGGTTTTTGGAAACATCAGATATTTTTGCACTCCTGTAAAATCAAATCCACCGGAGGAATTTTTACCATACTTCCGGAATATGAAATTCTCATAAATAAGCTTTTATATTACTTACTTATTTCAAGCTTGCAGTATTCGGTCGATGCTGAAATTTGGGGTTGATTTTCGGCATTCTTTCTCGTGAAGGCGTACTACACTTCCGATTTTTTTGAACGATGTTTCTCAGTTCCACAGCTCTCAGAAACAACAAGGGTGATTGGATTATTTTACATGCAAATTTACAATGCCGAACTGCTTATGAAACGTTATCTGCAATTGGTTGTACTGTTCAATTTTTATGGAATGGTACATAATAAGTAGGGTAAGTAATTCTCGTTCACGTGAATATTTCTATAAAAGAAATATGTATGAATACTTAAGTGATACAAGATCAGTTTTATAAATTGAAATTAATAATTTCTCATCTTTATTAAGTTACTACGAGTAAAGATGATCAACAAATATAAGTATTTATGATGAAACATTTACACACTTTAAATACAAACCCCCAATTTTAAAATAGTCTCATCCAAAGTGCAATCAATTTTCCCGCGGTTTCGACTATTTTATAGAGGGGTGGTTTAGTAAAGGTCGTTTTTTAGCGCATTTCTTTCGATACTTCCGTATGAATTGTAAATAAAAAAATTATATTTGTACGTATATTTGTTGTAACAATCAATACTTTAATTGTATATTTAATATTCAGTAATTCATAAAAATAAACAATTAAAATGTATACCCTCCAAAATTTAGTTTAACCATCCTCTATTTACAGACGATGGCGACCCCGGCTGATTGTTTTCTGTGTGTTGTGTGTGTACTGTGTGTATGTATGAAAGTAGCGTGCGTACGCTCTGCCCGGTGCTGCTGTGAACTGTATGGCATTACATGTACTGTATGTACACCGTACCACCGTGCGGCGTGTCTGTGTAGAATCCATCCAGCCAGGGGTCCATTGCTAGAGTAGTGTAGAAAACCCATCAGCCAGCCTTCCTCCTCTCTCTGCGCTGTACATTGTACACAGCATGCTGTATTGTGAATAATGACTTCTCCAACAGAAAACCGTCTGAAACAATTGGAAATCATAGAAAACGACATCGCTAATGTGGTCTTAAACGCAGGTAAATTGAAATTTGTTGCACACATTATGAAATTGGGATAATTTGGTCAGATACTGGGAAGTGTTTGATCCAGTTCAAACCACGTAAAAAAGGTGAATTTTGACGAAATGAAAACGTAGTCGAATAAAATAATGTTATAAATGTGATGAAGAACGTGCGCCATGATGGAACCTCACATGACCTTGTTAAAATGTTGTTTGGTTTACTACCTACCGTCCGGACCAAATTAAAGCTGGGATGCAGCTGCTTGCAGGGTGGTTGACCATCGGATTGCCATTCTTACTGAACAATTCTTCTAAATGTAATAGTTTTAGTATCTTATTTATTCTTCTTTAGTTACCAAAATATGGCTGTTTTTTGACATTTTGTTTTTTAAAAAAAAGTTCATCAATAAATGAAAAGATGGTGTTCAGTTCGCTAGTACTTTAGTAGCATCCCAAAGATTTCCTTGATCCAGCAATTGCCTAGCAAAATATAGACTGAATATGTTTCATGCAAACTGAGTGAGTGCTAATTAACATGCTTACTGAGTAGCAAATGCTAAAATTTGAGTGGCAATCTGATACATTTTGTGTTGATTAAATACCTTTTTGATTGAAAATGAAAATTGATAGGCTAGCCAAACTTCAATCTGATCATTTGTAAAAACAACATTTTCAGGTCGTGCAGTTGGTGAACTCAGTGAGGACAAACCTAATGAACATTTGACGGAGCATTATACAAGACAGTTCCTCAAGACCTTGGAGAAGGTGGAGAAATCGCTATCAGAGCAAATCAACTACTTGTCACAAGTTGCAACTGGTAAGCAATTTGTATTGTTTAGACTAGAGAATAACTGTTAATTGAACTTATATAGATTGTAAAATACTCCAAACACTTATGCCCATAAAAACTTACGAAGTAATAGTATTCTTGGCTTGATGAGATGCAATAATTATAACCCTCCATCCTCCAAACGATCTTGTGTTCAAGTTTGGCAAACTGTTTCAATAATGTTTTGTTTGTCAACATGTTAAATGCAAACTATTGAAACAAAAGGGGGGAAATTGCAAAGTTTTTACACATAGTTCATCATAGCCCCTCCTGTCTACGACCGTTGGGAGGATCAAGGGTTACTATTATTGCAAATGTATATATGTATTGTATGATGCCTGTTTAAAGCAATATTTTTAGAGTTTTTTTTGTACATTATGCAGCAGCTGATATGATTACACGCCGAGAACGTCTCTGTAGGTCTGTGTGGTACTCTGTAACGTGCTACACAATGGAATTTCTCAGTTTGACACATGTATAGTCTGCCAATGGCATCACTTGGACATTTTTCAAATAGGTTTATCACTATCACTCGGGCCTCCCTTTTTGTGTCTGTGAAAGTTTTGCTTTATACCAAGAAACTACTTATGGTATTACAAGGTTTTACCAGATGTGCCTGATTTTGGCATGGAGCGTCACATTTGACTAAGAAACTTAAAGATAGGGTCATCGATTGGTCAATACTCAGAAAAATTAATGACCATAAAAACTTGGTTGGTGAGGAGCAATGCAGCTGTTTATAGCAGAAAGGACTCCCTTCGAAGTTATATGGTTTGGATAATTTTTCAGCCAAAAACATTTGAATCAGATGCAGTTGGTACCCACTTTCACTTCACTAAACAAGGATGGATTCGACGTTCTTGTGAAAATACTGACAGTTTTTTGCCATTTACTCAGCATGTAGACACTGTATTTAGCTGAAATTTGACATGTGACTTTTATTGTATCCGTCTTTATAGTTGTGCCTATAAATCAGCATTACCTTGACAAGAACAAAATTTATGATCCTAACTTTAAGTTTGCATACCAATCAAAACTTCTGTAAATGGAAACTGCAAATTTTTATTCCAGTTTGTTTTGTTTTTTTGCATTTTTAGGTCAACCACATGAGGGCTCTAGCTACTCTGCCCAGAAGGATGCCCAGATGGCAATTCATCGTCAGGAGCATCTCAAGAGTGAACTGAATGAACTCGGCAAAATCTGTGGAGCCGGCGAAGGGCAGTAGTCATCTTGAAGAAATATTCAGTAACGGCCAATACATGAGACAGTTAGTGCTCACAACAGTAGTTTGACTTCCACTAAAATATTCACGAACTGAAACGTATATTTCTGCAGATAGCTGTAGAAGGGGGTTGTCAATTCAAAATGTCTGCCTTGAAAAGAGTTACACGAGCACAGAGGCGTATGGTTGTACCCCAGTCTGAGGACATTCAAAAAGTTGAGAGGAATGAGACGGAGAGTCATCCTGCCCAGGCCGAGGAGGACATCTCTGGTGGGAACAGTGAGGAGCTGCTTGTTCCTGACGAGATGGTAGCGTTCATAAGTGCCACTTATCCTAAAGATACTGACAAAGATGGCCAAGAAGAAGGAACATCCTGCACCATCAGCCAAGAGTCTCCTGCAGACTTATCTGACAAACCCATGGATGTGACTCGAGGAGAAGACGGTGGAAAGTCTCTGGAAGATCCAGTAGTTTTCAGCTCACAAGAGATTTGTGATTCAAAGGTGGAGGTTACTCCAATTCCTAAAGATACTGGCATCATCAACCAGGAGTCTCCTGCAGACATGCATGACCAATCCATGGAGGAGATTCATACAGATGCTCCAATTCCTGAAGATACTGAAAGAGATGGCCCAGAACAAGGCACATCCGGCACCATCGACCAAGAGTCTCCTGTAGACATGTCTGATAAACCCAGGGAGAACACTCTTGAAGAAGACAGTGGAAAGTCTCAGGCGGACCAGGTAGTTGTTCACTCACAAGAGAAGCCAGACTTGGTGATGGAAAGCACTCCAATTCCTGAAGATACTGACAGAGATGGCTCAGAACAAGGCACATCCGGCACCGTCCCCCAAGAGTCTCGCGCAGACATGCCTGAAGATGAGAGTGGAAAGTCTCAGGCGGACCAGGTAGTTGTCAACTTACAAGAGAAGCCAGACTCAGAGATGGAGGATGCTCCAATTTTTGAAGATATTGACAAAGGTGGCCAAGAGGAAGGAACATCCTCCACCATCGACCAAGAGTCTCCCGCAGACATAGTACCTGAAAAACCCGCGATGGAGGACTTGTTCGATCCTAAATGGGTTGAGCTAATTCAACTTCTTCCAGAGAAGTCTGATCCTGAGTTAGAGTTAAAAGAAAAAGATCACCAGGTAGGAGACGTAACACATAAGTTCTCGTACCCTGTCCCCATGCTGCCACTTGCTGACAGTGTCAAACAGCAATGGGAAGAGGTGAATAAAGATTTAACAGAGGGTACCTCAAAAATCGTTCCAGTCCGGAGAGAGGACGAGAAACGCTTCTGGACCAATAACACAGACTATAGGAAATACTGTCAATCCTCAACGATTGATGACGATTATTGCACCGAAGTGGCACACGAAATTCGGGCACACCAGGCATACCGAGGAAGTTTCATCAAGAAAAGCTTTGCAATCCAGGATCCACTGCTGCACACCTGCGAAAACAGCTTCAAGAAATGCGACGAGTCGGCGAGGATGATGATACAGGCATCTTCACATGCTGTCTTGATGCTGAATGCAGTGGAGGACATTCTGAAGACTTGCCCCAGTGATCGACAGAGTGATGGTCTTCTCATGATTGAAGGAATTCAGGGGGCACTGGAGTGTATCGCCAATACTTCAGCTAGGGTCATTGCTCGGTCAACCATATCCCGTAGAACTATCTGTATGTCTCAAATACACCATAATAAGCCTGAATCCATCAAAAAAATCCTCACACTCCCAATGGACACAAACGATCTTTTTCATGGAGAGTTTAAGAAAATGCTGGATAAGAAACCTAAGGCTAAAAAACATAAGCTTCAGCCATCGTCGGACAACAGCCCTAAGAGCGATGAGGAACCCAGCACAATAAAACGCAAACGTCAGCCTTCGTTGGACAAACCTGCAAAGAGCAATAAGATGGACCACCGTCTGAAGAAAGCCAGCGCCCAAAAACAACGGCGGCCTCATGTGAAACCGCATTCTGGTTACAGAGACCCCTACGGTGGGAGTTATGGTCCCCCAAGTCAATTTCCACCATACCCCCGTGAGCGTGTACCACCATACCCCCATGAGCGTGTCCCGCCATATCCCCATAAGCGTGCCCCCCGTTACCCCCAGGAGCGTGAACCACAGTACCCTTATGAGCGTGACCCACCGTACCCCACGAGCACGCCGGATCCTACCCCTATGACTATGAGCAGCATGCCTCACCATACCCCCGCGAGCACGGTGATTACAACCAAGGGTATCATTTTGGTTCAGAACGTGATCGCTTTCAAGGTGGTTCCAATTTCGCTGGACAGCAAAAGTTCACGAAAACTATCACGCAAGAAGGTATGAACAAGAATGCTCAGGAACGGATAAGGGAACGTCTCAACCAAAAAGGGCACTTATGAAAGGGAGTAAAAGAGTAGTGACTTGGTGTTAAACAGCCTTCGGCTTGATCCTTTATCACCCGGCCATGACCCTGCTGGTTTTTAACAGCAGACTAAGACCTCGTCGCCACTCTTTTGTTCCTGTAGTACGCAGTAGTTAGTTACTGTGCACAGTTGTGCCACCTTACACGAACAGTTTCAATTGGTTGGTCAACTCGCTGGAAATGAATGTTATTTAGAGCATGAAGAGTAGTAGCAAGATTAAAATGCAAGGCCAACTTTCCACAACAAAAAGGCTCAAAGGTAACCATTTTTAGTATAGCTGTGTCTGAATTGACGGCTGTGTCCAACAAGTCGTTGCTAAGGGCGTTCAAGCCGTACATGTAGCCACCAATTTGGACACGGTCTATTGTTTATAAAGCAATCACTCAAAAGTTTATAAATCTCATGTATATTATATATGGTGTATGTTAACCAAAATTTTGCCACATTTTTTTTTACTGTAGTGTAACTACAATGTATGTACACAGACAGTATGTACTGTGATGTACGTATGTACGACGTACTTTTACTTGCATTTTATTTAAGAAAATACGAAACAACAGAAACTACATGTACCTGTGTAGGTCTATATTTTACAGTGACAAATGCCACATTTATTTGTTTAAAAAAAGGAGTATAAATGCCCTTGTCACACGGGGCAATTTTTACAGGCAACTTTGAGGAAACCGACTGCATACAGTGTAGCATGCAAAAAGGAACTTTTCAGCAGCACAAGGGACATTTTCCATATGTAGTGTCTTACTATCCCTAAGAAAAGTGTGTAAAAAGTCGAGCACAAATGTTTTTGCGTTTATGGAGATTGCTTGGGACTGGTTGCCTGTAAATTGCTATGTGTGACATGGCCCTAATAACGCTGCATAATTAAAAAAAAAAAGGTTCAAAGATAAAATTCAGTTCTGTAATACATTCAGTTTTCCATAAACCGTGCAAGTCTTGTGAGTATTCAAACTATTTTGGTCCCACGTTCATTGTTTAAACACGTGAAGGAAACAAACTCGCGCACTACAACTGGTCATAATGTTCGACTTGCACAGTCCATAGATAGAGTCATGAAAGTGGTGGCAAAACTACAAGTCACTAACCTCACGTTAAACGGGTGTACAATGCCATCTTATTTGATACTCTTTCAGAGAGAGAAACTTGAAACATGACGTCGCTGGACATTCCAAGAGGAATTTTTGCACCAGTCAAAAGGTCAAGTTAAATGTCATTTTGATATACATGTATATCAATGTTTGGAACGAACTAAAAATAATCCGTACAAAAATGTACAGACTGTTAGATTTGAAGGGTTGACGTCATTGAACATTTTTGGATTTTGACAAAAACTGCACTTTATCAAACACAGTGGCATTTGATACCATTTTAACCTGAGGTTTATAGAGACTTGTAATCTGTTTCCGTTTTCATAAGGACTCTTATCTGTTGGAAATTGGGTGGCTCACAAAACTGAAGTTGACCTTGGAGCCCCTCTACAAAGTGCTCAGTATTTCTTTTTGGATTATCAGGCCAAATATTTCATACAAGAAGCCTAGAATGTTGAATTATACATGTACACTGTATCACAAAAATACTGTTCTCTTTAAAACACAACTTTTTAAGATAGAAAAATAAGGATATAAACTGTACAAATAGATTGAAATTTGTCGTTGAAACACAAACTTATGCCATGTTGTCATGTTATTCAGAAGAAGCTGCAAGGCAAAATTTTAAACATCACATGTACAGGTTTTGTATTTTATTCTCAGAACCCACTTTACTTTTCTTGAAGTTTTTGGTCCCATTTGTTTGGGTTATTTTTGTACATATTTTTTACAAACACAGTAAACCATTGGTAGACAATGCATTGTATGAGTACTGGAATTTACCAAGCCTTGCAAGGCTGGGTAAATTCCATGAGAGCTTGGGTACATCCCAAAATGAAGAGAGAGAAAAAAAGTAGCAGTAGTAGTACATGGAGTAGTAAGCCACTTGATTGTTAATTTTAAATACTACAGAGAGTCTAGCATTTGTTAAACAGATCTTGTCTTAACCTTTGGGCCCAATTTCATACAGTTTCTTATGCTTAAAGGTATGGTGCTCCTTTGGTAATGACCCTGAAATAAAAATTGTGTAATTTTTATCCTGAAGCCTTTTTGTTTGTGAAGATGGAAAATGTGGTAAGCATCCTGCAAAATTAAAATGAACCCGTTGATCAGAAAAAGAAAAAAAATTAATCTCCAAAGATCACCTGCAGGCAACTTTTGGAAATTTCTATGGTGTCTGTTTGAATGCTGCCCTCAACACGGACAGAGATGCGGTTGGTACCCGCTGTCACCTCGCTAAACGTAGATGGATTCAATGTTCTTGATGAAAATACTGCGACAGTTTTTGCTATTGTCTCAACAAGTAGGCACTTTATTCAGCTGAAACTTTTGCAGGTGACATTTATTGTATCTTTCTTGACAATTTTGTCTATAAATCGGCATTATGTTGACAAGAACCAACAAATGACCCTACCGTTAAGCACAGTAAAATTATGCTAACCAGAATAAGGTTACCAGCTAAAATACCATGTCATATGTACCAACAGTATCTGATATCAGGCTAGTTTTTGCTTGGCAGAATTTTCTGCTTAATTAGCTCTATGAAATTGGGCCTGGTTGTTTTGAACGCATGCTTGTTAACAACTTTTGAGCCCTTGCATGCAAACTCTGCAATTCCCAACAAATTGAATGATGATTTTACATGGTCACCCTAAACTGCATACAGTTAGACATATCATAAGACTTGGATGCCTCTTTTGATAGCACGCTCTGCGTACATCTTTAACATGGAATGGATCAACCACTGGATTAATTAAAATATCCAATATATTTGAATATTTTGAAGTCGCACTCAAAGGGGTTATGATCGAACAAGGCATTCTAGGGGAAATGGCATGGCGCGATATCTCAAGGTCATACACCACTGGGAATGAGGTTGATGTGATGTAGGGACACTTAGTCAGCAGGGATTTAACGTTGAGCTCGCTCGTGACTAAAGAAGATACTGTATCAAACATTCAAATTCAACTCACAAATAAATTGCTTGTATTATGAGTTGGTCTCTGTAGTCCCTAAGGCCTTTGCAGGCAGACTATTCAACAGATGTACATGTAATTATTGCATTAGGGATAGATACAGAACAGTTTGATTAAATTTTGCATTAATACAAATGTACATTAACTGTGTATTTCAGTTTAGATTGTTAGTTTGGTCATAACACCACAGAATAAGAGGACAACCTCAGTCAGAGACACTTCTTTTTAACAGGTGTCCAATCTGAGTTACAAGTATTAGTAAAGCTGGGCTCGATTAAGACCTAAGATTATTCTGAAAATGTGTATCAATCTTAATTGATTTGGGGTTGAACTAGAGCGGGATTTGAACCAACTACCTCCCGATAAAGGTGCCGGCGGTTTAAATCAACCCCAAATTATTTAAAGTTTACCTTTGGTTTATCGTGTATTTCAATCTTGATTGCAAAGCAAAGTGTGACAAAATACAAATCACGATGGCGATATTGACCACTCATCTTGAGATGAATCTTAGTGCAGGCCTGGAATTACATGGAGGCCATGGCCTCTATTGCCCTGGTCGTGGCATTGGTGCTTCTTCAAAAGTTTACGTTGACATAAAGATTGTCCAATGGAAGTGCCCTTTGCAAAATTTAATTCCAGGTTAGTGCTTTTTGAAATAGAGCGCTGGGCAACCTGAATTCCAATTTGGAAAGGACACTGATGTAAATATACATGTATATATAAATAAAAATAAAGAGATATTTGGCAACTGAGGACAAAGCAATCATTCTAAAATTACCTTCATTGTTTTTGTTTTAGACAGTGTACACTAACTTTTAACTTTACTTAAATTGTGTTAAAGGCATGATATACTTTTGGTAATTGTCATAGACTTGTATCCTCACTTGGTGTATCCTAACATATGCATCAAAATAACAAACCTATGAAAATCTGGGCTAAAAAAAACACCCTTGTTGCATAGATTTGTGTGCTTTCAAATGCCTGAGAAAGGCTTCATGCCTGAAACCTTTCACAGATTCAAATATTTTATTGAGATTACCTCTTTCTCAAAATCTACATTGCTTCAGAGGGAGTCGTTTCTCACAATGATTTATACTATCAGCAGCTCTCAGGTGCTCCTTTCCGAGTAAGTTTTTATGGTAATGTATTTCTTGAGTAATTACCAAATGTATCCACTGCCTTTAATACACTACGGCTAATTTTGAACACTGGCTAATTTTGAAGCTACAAAAGTTCTCTGTACAAAAAATGGCACATGTTTTAATTTTTACAAGCAGTACAAAAATGGTTGAGAAGGATATTTTGTAGTTTAGAAGACACTTGAGGAAGTTTTCTTTAAAAAAATAGTTAAAACTTACATGTTGGTAATGTTATTTTTTACAAAATCGTTATACACAGTTTAACAACAAAGACACAACATTAGGTATTTGCCAATACATGTAAATCAATAAATTCTTCTGATTTTTTAGGAAAATGTAAAGATTTGATCAACTCATTTATGTAAAAATAAAAAATTCATGGAGACTTTTGATTGATATTTTAAAGAAAATTGCCGGCAACTTTCAGTTGTTTCTCAAAATTTTCCTTTTAAATTGTAATGTACTTCAGACAGATACATAGGTTGACATTACAGTTGAGATTTGTTTTCAGTTTTGTGTATTGCACAATTAAAAACCTAAGGAGCTTTCCTTATCCTTCAAAATACTCCACTTACTCCACTATTGACCCAATTCACCCGACGCTGTCGTCACAATAATCTGGGTTCCATGGGAATTTTAGATGGTGTGGCATTTACACACTTGCCTGGGATGTGTTCCACTCAGGCAAACAGTGCAATTAATTGCCAACTTATGCACGTTTTCAAAGTGGAACGTGTTGGGCGCAGACGCTTTTGCAACATTTGATAAAATTTGTCAAATGGTCCAAACTGTTAGAATGACGCACATTTTAATAAACGGGTGGGTGTGGCACGGTCGCTTCATGTGACATGCCTGGAACGGGTCAATATGGTCACTCAACACCCAAGTGATTGGACACTGAACAGATTGGTAGCTTGGCCCAATAATAAGTATTTGCAGGCCTGGAATTGCACGGAGGCCATGGCCTCTGTTGTCCCTGGTCTTGACCTTGATGCCCCTTCGAAAGTTTCTCATAGACTTAAAGATTTTCCAATGGAAGTCCCCTTTGCGAAACGAAAATGGCCTTGCCCTCTCCAAGGTGAAATTCCAGGCCTGCTTTGTTGTTTGACTCTGCAGAATCATGTTCACAAAGTCGGACAAGTTTCCTAAATAGGATTTTTGAGGGTTTGGGGGCTGAGACTGGGACCCACATGCTACATGTACATGTACATCATGGTAGATTAAAGGGTGTACAGATTTCACCAGGCTTTAAGGCACCCTTGGTTACAGAGCCATATTCTTTATAACTCCCTGTGCAGTGCTGTAAAATCATGTTTGTTTATCAACCCTGTTCGTTAAAAGTTTAAATTTCGTCGTAAATGTATACCATGTGTACAGTTTGAAAAGAAATAAAATAAACAATAACCACTTTTGAATTTCTGAGTAAAAGTTTGAGGACTATTTGAATTTTTCTTTAAAGAGGAGAGTATTTATTTTCAGTTAATTTTTTCTACATAAGTAGACTTGCTCTTTTTGAGGTGCACATTGTTTGTAATGTTCAACCAGGACAACCTAGAGATGGGGTTATAAAAAGGTGAATTTTTGTGGCTGAGACATGGTCTAGTGCAACGCTCGTTCTGGTGGCAAAATCATCGAGTTGCAACACTGGTGTCCTCTGGCAAGACACGCAACTTTAATGGCTTCTCTAGTATAAATGGGTACCTGTGAGGGCAGAGATGGTTCTTGGGATTGATTTAGTTGGATGCGCTACATACTTGACGACATAGGCTGCATGCTCCCCAGGGAGCTGATATGGTTTATTCAATATATGGCAAAGTGACGAGGTTAATAATATTTGTGCCCCAACTGAGGGAGTGTCTCAATTGGCGCCCACCGGCGCTACATAAATATCCATTATCATCAAAACTATGATTATTGAGGACTTTATTTCAACCGCGGCATGGATTGGATGCTATCCAGCATCCTCTGTCTGTGGTCCTTGTCCTGAATCTGACACTCCATCAAGTCTTTGTTGGTGATGCTGTCCAGGTACGTCACATTATCCCAGCCGCTGTTCAGTAGCTGGTAACCGTACTGCGGTAGACCCAGATTCATCAGCCACTCCATTATGGTGGAGGGACGACGTAGGATTTCGTACTCCTGAAGACGGACAAAGAAAACGACAACTTTGATGAGTGGTAGTTTTAAGAGGATTACAGGGTTTCCATTTCACTTTTTCTTGCACAGGCAAGTCCTTTTTGCATGCCTGCAAGCTATTTCACAGGTTCATGTATAAAATTGGGTACTTTGGCTGCAGCAGCATGGCGTGTGTGGGCCGAGCAGTTCAGAGCAAAGGACTCGAGCTCTACTTAAGTTTTTGATCAGCAGAGAGTGGGTTCGAGTCGGCTCGTGGCATTTGTGTTCTTGAGCAAGGTACTTTACCATAATTGCTTTGTCCTTTGGATGGGACATTAAGCCATAGGCCATGTATACTAGTATTGGTAGTGCACGTAAAAGAACCCAGAACACTTATCATGGAAAAGTAGGGGTTAAACCGGTGTTTCTGGTTCACATAGCAAGCACCCTTGTATACAGGTTTCCTTGGGCTGGTGAGCTACAGCGATTAAGTTTACTTATGAGGCATCCTTGGTTTCATTACCAGAAATATATAATAACAATACTAACAGCCACTAACTTTCGTCAGACTTCTTTACAAGACTTACATTTTTATGTCATATCAAAAGTTTTAGAAAGTGCAGTGATTTATGGAAATTGCTCAATGTGTAGCAATTATTAAGCATGTTGAAAAAAATTTGAATATTTGTTTTACCTTTCCAAATTTCAAGAAAAAAATGAACTGATGAAATTCTTTGATCCCTCCAAGCAAATCAAATCAATGTACATGGTTAACAATCAAGACAGAAGTCTCAGGTTTTAATCTCAATGGTGTATAAAAAGTAAACGGCAGCGACAAAAGTGAAGGGTGGTCTAGTGCAGTGAACTCATTTTCTGGTGACAAAATTATCGGGGCGTTTTAGCCTTTCAAAAGGACTCTGTTAGGGTCGAAACTAAACAACATTTTAAATAATTTTTTGGGGTCAAACTTAAGTCCATTTGATAACAACAACCTACCTCCATGTCAGCCAGCTGGTTCTTAGGCGGAGTCTTGGATTTGGCCGGGAGGGGAGGGGGAAGCCCCTCGATGAGTACATCCTCCGCTGGTTTCATTTCACCGGCCCTGACAGGCAGCTGGGGCTTGAAGATTTCATCGAGAGACTGATTGATATTCTCTTGTGACGCATTCTCGCTGCCGTTCTGTTTCTGCTCAAACTGAGCCATTAACTGCGAGACCTTTCCAGGAGGTTGGACTCGTTTGGGGCCTTTAGGGAATCCCGCCGGGTAACCAGTACTCGCAACCGGATTGAGAGGCATGGGTTCTGTGAGGGGAATGTCACCTCGGATCTCTGGTGGAGGCACCGGAAGAGGGCGCTCTAAATGGGGGTTAAACTCTTCTCGGCATGGTGTCCCAGGGGTTCTGACAGATCTGTCGCCCTCGGAAGGACCGGAAAAAGTCTGGTGAAGCTTCTTTTTTTGGGTCTCGCAGGCGAGTCCAAGTTCAAGGGTGAGTTGCTGTGAAGCTTTGAGCTTGCTGGGGGTGAGATCGCTCAACGGAACCACGTCAGGGGTGACTGGGCTTGACCCCTTCCTGGGAGGCGGAAGTGGAGGGGGTTCTTCATTGTCATCATCTTTACCCCCCGGAGTATTCCCCTCCGGTGTGGTTGCCAGGGTGATGGTGACTTCACCGTTTGGTCGCCTCCTGTTGACTGGATTGAGCAGTGCATCTTCATCAACGGTCGGTGGATTCTCCATGGAACCTTTGGACTTATAAAATCTCTTGACTTTCCCTTTTCCTGTAACCCAATTGAGAAGGAATGACTCCAATTAATTTCTATAATGAATTATGAATGTCAAATGCTGAAGAATACAAATCAATTTTTTTTTTACATTATAAAGACCGAGTTCCATTTTGTGAAAATAAGACCATTTACTTTCAGTACATTAATTGCCAAGAGATGTACCAAGGCCAAGAACTGATTCTGCATGGTTACCAATCTGTGTTTCGCGTAGCTCTCGGAAATTGTTTTAGTCCGTGAATTGTATTTGAGAAACTTTTTTCTGGTCAGAATCAGTGTTTTTTAAAGTGCACAAATCCACCAACAGTATGCCCCTGTTCATCTACCCTTAAGGCGTTCATGAACCATCTCAACTCCTTAGGAGTATGCAGCACCGGCAGCCAAACGGGCACAAAGGTTGCTAATCATTCACATCAACAATCTCTACCCTCTCAGGTACCTAAACACGCAATTTGGGTAATCCGATGTTCGCAGAAATATGCACAAGACTAAAGCCCGGTTTATACTTTACACAAAAAGCAAATTTTGGTAACGCAATAATCAGTACTTGCTGTTTTTTCAAAGAAAAATTGTTTTGCTATAAACCGGGCTGAAGTCATTACCAGGTAATGTCTGGCGCCGTTTAGATTCTCAAAAGCTCCCACTGAGACTCATTGTTTTGTTATCTTTATTCACTCACCAGTTCTTGCTTGTAGTTTGGTGTCCATCTCCGGGACGTCTTGACAAAGACCACCGTCTTGTTTCTCCTCAAACGAAACCAACTCTGTTGAAACAGGGACAGTAAAATCGGGATGAAAATCTTCAACTAAATCTTCCCATGACTCTGTAACTCAAGTGATTAGAGAATATTCTGACCGGGATGGGTTTCTTTATTAAATCAATTGAGTCAGTGCCATAGAAGTGGAAACTGGATAATGCTGAATGAATCATTACCCAGGCATGATTGAGTCGTGACACCATTTTATGGATGCGTGCGGCCATTTTATTCTGCCATCTTTTCATGAGTGCCATCTCAAAATGACGAGAATGCATAGCAAATTTGTCACAGATACTAGGTCAATCAGATTTACCAGTACAAATGTGCAGAAACTGCTCCATACTTTTTTGCCAAACATTCTTGTCACAGGAGCAATTTTGATCCAGCAATTTTGCAAAGCGAAATATTTAGACTGAACATGTTTTGTGGACACTGAGTGAATTGCTAATATTGAGTAGTAAATGATGACTTTTGTGTGCATTTTGCTAAGTTTTTTAAGGAAAACCGCTCACTGCATGTCACGGAATATTGTTGTGCAATACACGCTTGTCACCTGGTATCAGAGCTGCCAACATTTGCATCTTACAATTGGGGAGATTTTGTACAACAATCTATTTAGAATTACATTAAATAAAATAGGGACAAAGTTTCCACTATCAGGGAGATCTTCAAATTTGATCATCACAACATGGAAAGATTATTTTATTTTCAGGGAACTTTTCTGCAGAATCAGGGAGAGTTGGCAGCTCTGCTTTGTATCGATACTCCTTGTCCAGAACAGGCCCAATTTCACAATATAATATCAACTTGTCTAGCCCTAAACTACGTTAAAAGTATTTGAAGAAACAGAATCACACACAAGTAAAACTCAATATGGTTGGGACCAACTTGGTCCCAGAAGTTGGACTATATTTCTCACCGTATGTTTTGGTCTTCCTCAATCCGCCGTACAGACTTTCGTCACTTGATTTGACGTGTAAGGCACCTCTGAACAGATCAGGAACAGAAAGGAAAAAATTTACATCAAATACATCATAATAATATTGACCCAATTCAATTCAATTTCACAATAATCTTGGCTGCACCATTTTGGGAGTCAATGTTCCCGTGTGTCAATAGGTGGCAGCAGACATCCCAGGTAAACTTGCGTAGCTTACGTCGTTCTGAGCATGCCACAGTTCCGAGAACAATGGAATTGCCTGATAAGTCTGCCGCCACCTAGCATCCCCAAAAATCTTTAATTTTTTTCCCCCGCTGTGCTTGAGATCCCAACTTACGTAATCTCTCCTGTCTTGTGTCCCTGGTGAGTAAGTACAGCAAAGAACGAGATGGGAATGGAAGAAATCTTATCTCTCAAGGAAACCACAAACTCTCCTGTAATATCAAGAGACATTTTGTTCATTACTATAAGTAAAAAATATGCTTACTCTCAGTGGTCAACCCTTTAGAAACCATTAATTTCTGTGTAATAATCACCCAAAACGTGGCTTCTATTGTTGATTTTTGTACTCTTAAAAAAGCAATGTGAAACAGAAGTTCTGTTTTGTTTCACAAACATAGATAGTATGTCTATATGTGACAGACTTAATGTCAATTCTGGACATGACTTTCACTGTGACCTGTTTCTGGGAAGGGAAGTAGGTCAAATCTTGCGGCCGTTTGCAGCCGCTATGGTCTCTAACATGTCTGAAGGATTAAACAAATATGTTCCGACACCCTTATGTACCGACACCTATAATGTACTTTACTAATCCTAACCCTAATTCTAATCAATCCTTACACTAACCCTTATACCCTAACCCTAACCCTAACCCTAACTCTAACCCTAACCATTACCCTACCCATTACCCTAACCCTAACCCTAACCCTGTGTGTAGGTACGAGGGGTTATCGGAACATGTTGGTGTCAGTACATAGAGCAGTCACCCTGTGAGTCTCTACAAAAAACAAAAAATATAAATTTGCCTAAATTTGTAAATCATTGAACTCAAGTTCTGAAGTTCTGATTTAAGCAGAGTGTGCATTTCCATCAGTATGCTCTAATTGTCTTCAGGAGTTGTTTCACCACAGATTCCTTTCTGTACCTTTAAGAAATATTTCCACTGGTGCATTTTTCTTCTTCATAGGCTTTTCTTCATGTAAGGGTTTCCATTCTAATTTGTAAGTAACAGATTATTTCTTACCGTAAGACTCTTCACTTTCGCTGGATTTAATCGCGATCAGGATATGCTGTTCTTCTAAGTAGTCATAGTCCGAGAGGAGAGGAGTCAACTGCAACGTACGAAAACAAGAAATGAATAAAGTCATGACATGTGTCGTGGCCGAGCGGTCAAGTACACTGGACTCAAACACTGGTGTTTCTGACCAGCAGAATGTAGGTTTGAGCCCGGTCATTAGGCATGGGACATTAAGCTGAATGTCTTGTGTGTTGTGTAATGCACTTAAAAGAACCCAGTACACTTGTGGATAAGAGAAGGGGTTCGCAGGTAATTTTCATGACTTTTATTTATGGTTGAGCCATCTTTTTTTCCCCCCATTTTGAATCAATGTGTTTCCAAATTGGGTTTTGAGGATTAACCTTCACATAACAAATGTGCAAGATTAGGGTTAGAGTCAGGGTTATTGTTAGGCTTAGGGTTAGGGTTGGATTAAGGTTAGGGTTAAAAATGGGGACAATGAGTTCGGGTATCTTCTTGGTCTGGTAAAGTCCCTGCTGAGAAGAGTTCCGTAGAAGAAGATGAAGAAAAAGAAAAGAAAAAAACAATAACAACAACACATATTGCACGAACACCTAATTATAAAGACATAAAAATACTACTTGGTTTTTATGTAGCGCACATATCCTAGTGGCTAGATCACGGCCCTTGACAACATTATAATCCCTGTGTCAGGCATGATATTTGGTCCTTGGAAAAAAAGTGGGAACTTTTAACGAGTACAAGAACTGACCTGAATAATATAAAACAAGGAGGGTAGTGGTAGCACTCAGAGACTAACTAGTTACTTTAAAAAACGCATGAGCTTTCGTAGCAACAACTACTTCATCAGATCATATAAAGGCTTTAATGGACCTATTTAATCACAATTTTTCTGATTTTTCCAAGGGCAAAAACAAACAAATGTAAATTAGACTTGATTGAGTAGGCAAATATTATGCCTGCTGACCATTCCTATTACTTTCTCAAATCCCTGAGGGAGCATACAAACCTCGAGCTACACAATAATAACTCAGCCCTCTCAGGTTCCCGTTTTATATGAAAAAAAAAGCAATTAAGAAAAGCAATAATGATAAAATTGCCTCGCTCAATCAGATCTTTACAACTGTCCATTTTCATTAAAACTCCAAGGCCGTGATTTGGTGAATTACAATTACCGGTAGAACGTTTCAAGCATATTGGGAGATGAAGCAGGTACACAAATTTAGCACAGCTTTTTTTAAAGCCACGATAAAGCAAATTTGATCAAGCAATTAAGGTATTCCTTTTCATCTGATCTGTGCCCGTTTTTATCGTCAAGAAAATAAATATTTTGACAGAGGAAAAATGTACATGAAAAGAGAGGGGTCTTTGCAAAAATTGGCTAGCTGGTAATTCAAAAAAAGATGGAGATTTTCACTCCTACATCTCAGACAATGGATAAGTCTTACTATGCTGCATTCTATGTGAGCATCATTATTGGTTCACTAGGACTGATTGGCAATGCATTTGTCTGTCTGGTCATGCTGCGATATCCAAGCATCTTCAACTCCACAACCAACAAGCTCGTCATCCATCAATCTGCTGTGGATTTTCTGGGCTCTTTTCTGTTCTTGCTCAGACTTGCTCTGGTTGTATCACCACAGAGTCAAGTGCCAGATAACATCTTGGGCTCGCTGTACTGTAAGCTGTGGTGGTCAGAGTGGCCTCAGTTTAGTCTCTACACCGTGTCCACCTATAACTTAGTTGCCATATCCATAGAGCGATATTACGCAATGTGTCAACCAGTCAGACACCGAAACAACCTCTCAGGCCACCGGCTCAAGATGATTATGGCTGTAATCTGGATATATAGCTTCACCCTAAATCTATACGCAATTCTCACATCGTATAAAACAGAAGATGGATGTGACATCAGTTGGCCAAGCCGAACAGTCCAGGTTGTTGTGTGTGTGTTTATCTTCAACGGCATCGAGGTCTTTATCCCAATAGTCATCATTGTATTCTCTTACGTCAGAATCATTCTGGAGCTCCTTAAACGCTCTAGAGCCAGGGTTGGCGACAACAACCAAGATGCAAGGAACATGCTGACCAGAGCAAACAAAAACACAACGCTGACTTTATTTTTGGTGGCAATATCCTTTGCCATCTGTTGGACACCTGTGAGTACAGACTTTACATTGTACAGTCTGGGACTGAAGGACTACCCTAAAACCAACATTTTCAACGCTATCTTAGTGTTGAATCTTTGCATCAATCCATTCATCTACTGCTGCACCTATGAACGCTTTCAGAAACAAGTCAAGGTGATGCTGTGTGGTGGACGCCACCACAATGTCAACCGTGTCAACGACATTAAAGGCTCGACGAGGCAGGAAGCACATGCACAACATGCCGTGGAAGAGAATGTTGTAGCGTCAGCCATTTTAACGGACAGTCCTGCGGACTCTTAGAATGTTGTAGACTTGAATCTTTACATTAGTGGTCTTATCTACTTTATGTCTTTTGTTTGTGGTGGGTATCTGCTCTGCAATCTGCTGAACACCTGTAAGTATCAACTATCCATTGCACAATGCCTTTCCAATCGTCTGATGAGTTTCAATGTTTTCAATTCAATTTCAATTTGGAGTTATGCTGCAGACAAGAGTTCCGAGCAAGAAGAAAATGAAGAAGAACTAGAATTTAGTGTACGAACAAACACAGAGGTGTTCGGCTATCAATTGGGTCAGTGATTAATTAAATCGATGAAAAGATTGTTGATAGCTTTTGAATTTTCACGGAAAGTACATTTGTTACGCAGGAAATAAATGCTAAGGTTACTACTTAACTTCCGCTTTCAACCGAAAGACAAGGTCAATTGAGTCAACACTCTGTGTAGCGTTTGTTTATTTTTCGAAGACCTCTCCGATGATGTATAGATTGTAAAATTCCGATGCACGGTTCATAAGTTATTAATTTTTCAAATATATTAAATTTTTTTAAATTTAATTGAACACCTGATTACGTCATTATGACGTCAAGAAAGCGGTGTCTTCTACAATTGAAGAGCTAACTATGTGCGAAGTTTGAAGGTTGTGTGATCTTTGGAAGTGTGTCTTTTGTTATCTGACAAAAATGCTCACACTTGGATTAGACTAACAGCCCATACAGCCTTGCTCAATGCATAGCCTATGCCAAATGGACTTTGCCCCCCTGTGATCAGTCGAGCAGAACATGCCACGGTACGCATAGCCTTCAATGCATGCGATGTGTAGGCGCATGTTCGTATGTCTACCTGTGTTCTTTCAGTTTCACTATCGTGCGTTGTCACGGTGGGTCAACTTAAACGTGCGCCTTTTTCATCCTCATGTAAAGGTCAAAATATTGTCATCTGAGTGCAAAAGTTTGAGCAGGCTTAACGTTCCACACCTTGATATAAAAAATAAACTAAAATAATTGGTAGTTTTTGAGATACGAATTGTTGAAATTTTCAACTTCCGATTTGAACCGGAAGTAAATGTCAAATGGGGTCAAGTTTTGTGTAGGGTTTGTTGAACTTGCAATGACCTGTCCGATGATGTGTCGATTGTAAAAATCCAACATGCGGTTCACGAGTTATGATTTTTTACAAATATTAAACTTTGATTTATTGTAATTCAAAACCTGATGACGTCATCATGACATCATCAAGTTTGTGTTGTCTTGATATTGAGATTCAAATGTCTGATGAGTTTCAATGTTAAATTCAATTTCAATCTTGAGTTATGCCGTAGACAAGCACGAAAATGATGTTTTTCAAGAAAAAAAACCAAAGGCAAACTTCGACCCACGGTAACGACCCGGAAGTAAAGGTCATACGATTTTAAGGTTAACTTTTCAAATGTAGCCCATGTCTTGGTCTATCATATGCCCAAATATGAATATTGTAGCTATAATATTCGGAGACATACTGGCATTGGCATGACGTCACTTTTTGAACTTAAATTGCTTGTAATTTGACACCCGATGACGTCATCATGACGCAACAACTTCTGTATCATCTGCTAGTTGCAATCTACCTACATGTAAAGTTTTAAGTTGATATAGGCCTCGCAACTATGCGTTTTTTTGTGGACAAAGCCCACTGAGAAGAAGAAAAACTAAAAAAAAAAAAAAAAAAAACAACGAACAAAAAAAATGAGTTGTTCGCGCTGTTGCACGAACACCTCAACAAGAAAAGAAGAAGAAAAAAAACAACGAACAAAAACAATGAGTTGTTCGTGCTCATATTGCACGAACACCTAACAAAAAGAAATCAGGGGGGAAAACAACCTGATTTATACTTCCTGACTGTTGTGTCATACCTTGGGGAACTCCTCTATAGACCATAATGGCCTGATCTGAGGCACACCTGATGCAGGCGTCTCCTGAAGGCACGTTCGGTTCAAACCACTCTTTACAGATCCAGCTGTGGGTAAACAAAATGTTTTAATAACCGATGAGACTAGAATGGCTGCTGAAGATAAGTCATCTGCTGTTGGTAACGTTCCTTTTCTGAAACATAAGGATCAGCATAAGGGTAATGGGTATAAAGGTGTAAGGGTAAAACCCAAACAAAATGTTCTACCCCAAAATAAATTACATCCATTAAATTGTTTGTGGTACCTACTGCTAGTAACAGGATTTGAATTAGCACACTAAGTGGCTTCTTATTGGCTAGAAGTCTGCTCTAAAATGCAGTGGGGTCATGGGTTCGAATCCCACCTAAGTAGCCAGTTTTTTTTTTTTAAATTAACATTTATCGATTTGTTTTTTTAAATCTAAATCTAATTAAAAACACTCATAAAGATAAAACTTTATGACTCCTTTACCAGCCATACAGGTGGTACCACCCATAAGACAAGGGGTCATGTCACCTGCACCACAACTAATCTAATCTATCTAATATCTTGCAGAGTTTGTGGTGTTAAATAAATAGGTGAAACAAGAACTACAATGAAGAGGCGTTTTTACGGCCACAGATCAACAGTCAACACCCACAAGCTGGATACACCTGTAGGACACCACTTCAATCTTCCTAACCACTCCATTTTTGACATGAATCTACAGGGCATTGAGGCACTAGGTAACTCCAGAGAGACTGTCCGTCTGAGTAGGGAGAAATTGTGGATAAGGCGCATAAAGACCATTCAACCCCATGGTTTGAACATCCAAGAAGGAAATGACTAATAACCCTTTGTCTTTGCCTTCTCCCTTTTCCCCCACAGATATCCATATTTTTAGTCTGCCCTATTAACTATTTACATGTATTTACTTTTCTTCCAACCTTCCATTTTGTCCTTTGTGTTTCCAACTTCTTGTGGTCTAGCCATCCCCTTCCCTCCAACCCCCCCCTTTTGTCTTCATAATCCCTGCTTACCCCTGCTTTTTCTGAATGCTTCTTGCTTTTCTCTCTCCACTCTCTGTATTCATGTTTTTCCACTTGACTGCTTTTGTCCCCCTTGTATGCATGTATGTGTTGTCTTGTCATTTAGCCTTCGAGAAAGACTCTGCTAGGGTCGAAACGTCAGGCCACTAACTAATTTTTTGCAAAGATAAAACTTTTTAGAATGCCCCAGATTGCACAGTAGGGCTTTAACCCTCGGAGAAGCGGGCCCTTTTGTATAATGCGTGTCCTCCAGGTGGAGGATTTTATCACCACTCAGTTTTGTAGGTCAATGACCCCTTCCTGCAAGCCCAAAGCAATTTTAATCCCCACAGGGCTTTTGTCTGGGCCAGCAGTGTGTGTTATTTACGACCTGTTTTAGCTCTGGGCGGCACAGGGTCGACACAAAGAGATAATGGCACAAGGAGTTGGCTCACTAAGGTATCAAGTTACAATTCCCAAGGGCATAGCTGTCCCTTGGGACTGCTGTCTTTCAATAATTCTTACTCGTCAGTGGTTATAGCCTGGCCAATGGGAGTCTACAGGCTTGTGGTGTATACAAGGGGTGACGAATACAGAAAATCGTGGCTTTTTTGGCCCATTGAAAAAAAATTATGACCATATTTGGAATATGTGGAGAATTTTTCACCACATTGCTTCCCCAAGGGTTTTAAATAAACACCATGTAACCAAATTCCGAGGACCTCGTTTCAATGTTTCAATTCAGCGTGCTTAGGCAAAACATTCGGTTCCAGAATGCACCCCCCCCCCAGTTTTGCAAAAACCTATTAAAGGAGAACTCTGAAGACATATATGATGCTGCCTGACACCTTCATGAATCAACCAAGCAAGCCCATACGCTACTAAAAAGTTTCAGTCAACTTGATTCGTCAATTACAACCACAAGTAGACTACCTTCAAGGCAGTTGGAGTAAAACTCCAGGTAGAAATTGCCACACATGCTAGTGTAGATGTTGGCGGATGCTGAAACGAAGACTATCTTGACATTCTCAACAGTTCCTCCTTGGAATCTCTCTGTAAAAAAAAAAGACAAACTGTGTAAATCCATGGATTTCCTAATTTTATCCATTTGTCGTTGGAAAACAAGTGTTTATACATAAACCATCTTTACTGCTCCATGCACAAATACATGTATAACAGTTTTAAAGTATGTACTTTAGGGCAAAGTAAAAAAAACACCAGTTGATTGCTCCGCCCCTCATTCTTTTTTTAAGCTGCATCCCTTTTTATAAATGTATATTTTTGTCCCGAAAAAGACAAACTTTTTTCATGTATTTTTGCTTGATCTTGGCACCATTCTTTCGACGATTTATTTAATTTACCCATATTTCAGACTAAGTCTTGTAAGTTCTACAACGCCAGCAAATTTCTAGTCTGGCTCGTTCCTCATTTTAAAAAATCAAAACATGAAAAGGCCTTAATCCTCCTTTTTTTGGAAAAACCAGAACGGCCAACTGGTGTATTTTTGGCTTTATCATTTCCTCCCACAGGGATGTTTTTAAAATCATAATATTAATAATTCAATAACATACAAAAATGTTAAGGGATATAGAAACTTCCTTGTAAATTTGTCTTTTGCTTTATATTCTTTGTATACGGGAAGGGATATCGGACAAAAAAAAACATGAAAAGTTAGATACCATTTCACTTTAACTTTTCATTATTTTTTTTTCTCCAAAAATGATTTTTGGCGCCTTTAAATGTTGTTGTAATCTTTCTCTTGCTTGTTTTTATACCTATGCAGTCTAGACACTCAAATGCAGGTAGTTCATGCCACTTTATTTTTCTCCTGACGACAAACAGATCACAGTGTTTGAACACATTGAGACTTGTCTCACATATGGACCCAATTTCATAGAGCTGTTTAAGCAAAAACATTAGCAGTTCACAAAACAAATTGTGTTTACCAGTAAAAAGTTACCAGCCAAAATACCATGTCATATGGTACTCTTCTTCCAAGACGGGACTATTACTTGGGCGGCCACGGTGGCCTCTGTTGCCCGGTCTTGGTCTTGATCTTATTAGTGCCCCTTCAGAAGTTGCCTTTAAAGGTATTGTACACTTTTGGTAGCAGCTCAAAATCAGTGTCCACATTTTGTGTGATTAAACATATGCATGAACAAACAAACCTGTGAAAGTTTGAGCTCAATTGGTCATCGAGGTCACGAGAAAATAGTGAAAAGAGATCTTATGTGTTTTCTGTTTTTTCAAATTATCGCGCGCGATAATTACTATTGTTTTACTCGTTTCTCAGAAACGATAGCATTTTAGGCAGAAATATTTTAAGGAACCCTTTCTACCATTACTTACTTTAAGTTATGTGTGAATCTTTAAGTTATGTGTGAATCTGTGAACATTGTGTTTTTCGATCTTACCAATAGTGTACAGGGCCTTTAAGATTCTCCAATGGAAGTGCCCTTTGTAAAATGAAATTGGCCTTGTCCTCCCCAAGATAAAATTTCATGCCTGTTTGTCATCCAGGGCTTGAAATTTACACTGGACCCCAGGCTAGAGGCAAGAGGCAAGTGATTTTAGCATCAGGACTCAGGACCAGACAAGTCCCAGTGGTCTTGAGTTTTTCAATTTAATAATACCTCCCTGTGTAATATCTTTTTTGATATTATTGGTGTTCAAATGTTGACCTTGAGTCGGATAAATATTTGTAAAATTCTGTTGAGTATCAAAGTGTACTTAGATCAGTCTTAGTGCTTGTTCAATATAAACAGTTTACACATTAAAATGTGTGGAAAGTTTTTTTTCTCTCATGTTCATTCTGGTTTTGTAAGCAAAAGTCTGGTCCAGTAATAGTTCTGTGTGAAGAGCCCTGCAGTCTTGTGGTTTTTCCCACCAACTTTGAGCCCTGTAGACCCACACACCCTTAGACTAGTGTTCTTCCTATTCACATGCAAAACTTCAAATACAAACAAATATACTTCTTGCTCACATTCTAGTACCATCCTTGGGCAAGAAAATCAAAACAAATTGTCGCATGCTTCAAATACAAGAGAAAAAAGATTGAAATTAGACATTCTTATCATCAAATGCTTTTCCTATAACTCTAATGGAAGACTTTCGGGGACACTAGTTGGCAGCAGACTTACCTTGTAAATCCATTGATTTGGGGAATATGAGCATGCTCAGAACTATGTAAGCAATGAGAATTTACTTGGTATTTCTGCCAAAGTTTCCCAATGCAACTGAAATAAACAAGGGCGCCCTCCTGTGGTCAATGAGGGCAACTTTCTGAACAACAAAAATCAATGACTGCTATCCCATGCAATTGTACAAACACTATCGAGCATATTGCATGCATTTTGTTCTCTTACCATCTTGTGCATGACCACCCTGCATACTCTCTGTGGTGTACATTAATCAATCAAGGTTTTTATTCATTTCATAGTTACCTTACAAGATTAAACCCTCAATATCATGCATTTTGGCGTGTCGTGGCTGAGCGGTCAAGCGCATTGGACTCAAGCTCTGGTGTTTCTGATCAGCAGAGTGTGGGTTCGAGCCCCGGTCTTGACACTTGCGTCCTTAAGCAAGACACTTAATCATTATTGCTTCTTCTTTCAGATGGGATGTAAAGCTGTCGGTCCCATGTGTTGTGTAATGCACGCAAAAGAACCCAGTTATACTTATCGATAAGTGAAGCGGTTCACCCTGAGGTTTTTTTTTGTGAACCATTTGGAAAGAGGAACTCTTCTTTATTGGGCTGGTTAATGGATATAGACAATTTGGACACTTACCTTTTGGAATGACTGATGTTGCAACAATTCCAACATCAAATGTAGAAAAGACCGGAGAGTGATCGCTGGTTACTATATCCGTTGTGCATCCTGGAAAAACAATTGAGCGTAAATTGTGTAATCATTGCTCTTTGATGTATCAAGCTTTATAGGTGTTTGGGTTTCAAAAATTGATTAAGCCAGGCCGACATGACCATGTATGCACCCAATCCTCGACTTTCATTTCATTTATTTCATTGATTAATTCTGGTTGTGAAGCCAAGGACTCTCAGGAAAGCAAACTTGATCACAATACTAGCCGAGAACCCCATGGGGGGGAGACTAGGAAGGAAGTCTCAGTTTTAGATGTGGGAGGAAAACCCTAGAGAATTCTTCCATGGAAACTCACACAATCAGATAGGGACTGAAAACCAAATCCACATAGTGCCCCCGGCAGGAATCGAACCGGGGTCCGAGAAGTGGAAGGCGAGGAAAGATACCACTACGCCAACCTGACTGCCCTTATAGTAGTAAGGTTTCTGAAAGTGTGGTTAGACCTTTTGCATCAAGTCCGCCATTTCTGATGTAGAACAGTGGAACTGTGCAAGCGGGTACATTTAAGTGAATAGCACTCTGCACTAATACGGCACTTTTGCGCAAAATACTCAGCTGTCGGACAAACATTCCACCACTCACACTATCACAGCATCATCCGTTTGCCAAACTGCACTAGTAGTACAATCAGAACAGGCAAGTAAACAGAAAGCTTGGACAAGTACGCACGTGTACGTCAGTGAAATTTGACACAATGTCTGAGATTCGGGTATCAATAATAGTAATAGGCTTTTGTAATGCGCCAAATCAATCTAAAGAGATGTTCAAGGCACAGAGAAGCAGAGACAATGTAAACAAAACAATTTTTAGCATTAGTGAGACCATGATAATAACCAACTCTTTCTAATTACCATATGATGTGTTGACAATATGCATTCCTGGATATGACCTCCATGTGACCCGATCACACCACGACGGCTCATTGATTCTCACCTGGAAGCAGGCATTGAAACATAGACGTCATACACTACGTTACTTGCTGTTGGATGTTCAATAAACCCTCAACCCTCCTACTGTCTGACCATTCAATATCATTCACTGTGGTTTTCAAACGGCCACAACCCTGCAATGTTTTTCCTTTTTTTGTTTTGTCCTTGGGTCTCCTTGAGGTAGTAAATATTAAAACAGTGGTGTGTGCACACATACACACAACCAGCTCTGTGTTACATACCCTCTTATGGACATTCCTTTGCTCTGTGCACTTAAGAAAAACATATTTTTCAACACCAGTGAAAACACTGTGTGGACGTGTGTAAGTCCACATAGTATTTTAAAACCCTGCTTTGTGTGGACCTATATTGTTCTCAGGTCCTCAATTTGTATGAAATGCTTGCCCACAGTGTGAAGCCATGCCAGTCAAAGGTCGATCATCTGACAGGATGCTGCCAGGTTCTAAGGCCAGTATCTGGCGTTATTCACAAGCTTAAAAGTGTGATGTCAGATGTTTAGGTTCCCACAATCCTCTCTTTGCCGACACGTATCTTTTCCCCATTACGCTTTGTAAAACACTTAAGTGTTTTATGGCAACATTCTTCTCACCATTGTTTTCTTGACCTTTTTGTAGTCATAGACAAGTCTGTCTCCGAGTCTGTAACGATACGTCGGAGGGAAGGTAATGTCTTCTTCATCTAAAGAACAAAGGAATAAAAAATGACTGAGTTAACATGATTAAGGGAGAAATGCAAAATTAAACAAGTGGCAACCCGAGGTAACTCGAGGTCGAACTCCGAAAAACCTCAAAAGAACCTTGATTCTATAACCTCAAGTAACTGCTTGTTTAAATATGCATTCTTCCCTAACTTGAACCTGTGTCAATTAAATAGGCCCAATTTTTGGACCGTGAATTGCCAGGGCTGCTTTATCATGCATTACTATTAGTTACAATGCACTACAAAACACTGATACATTTTTTGATGCATTTTGTATTGATCACTTATCATTATTTATCTGTACGTATACAAATATAAGTGGAAATAAAACAAACAAAGTTACGTGATTCTTACCGAAATCCACAAAGATCTTCCCCTTGGTCTTCTCTCTCTTCAGCTGTTCGTGCTCGAAAAGAATGGCGTAGTTCTTTTGAGCAATATGCCGCAGAATATCCTGAAACCAATCAACCATAATTTCAAGTTCCACTTGTTTTTGTTGGTGAAGCGTTAAAACAAATCTTCTCTAAGAATCCAGAGGGTTATGGTTCGACTCCTGCACATGTCATCTGAGGATTACACTCGACAAGACTCGGGAAAAAATACCTTCTTATCAGCTTGTATCAGATTTATTTTCATAAATTTTTAATAGATTGTCTTAGGAGGACCCTTTTTTTGTTGCAAAAACGTGTTAATTCATAAGACCTCATGATACAAAAAAATCTCTGTGTTACATACACACTGTGGACATTCCTTTGTTGTGTCAGCTGAAGTAAAAAAGTATTCTTCAACATTTGCGAAAACACTGTGTGGACGTGCGTAAGTCCACATAGTGTTTAAAGTCCCTCCACTTTGTGAACCTCTTTCATTCTCAGGTCCAAATTTATACGCTTTTTTTTCATGATTGACATCTTCAGATCCTCCGAGACGAAAATAACTTCATAAAGATGTAAAAACATGTTTTTGATCAGTGCAAAAAGTGCACTTTCCTTTTGTCTGTTGGCAACAGCTATCCTGCAAATGAGTAATGTCACTTGATATCGTTAAGCTCACAGGCTTTTAATAGTTGATCAATGAACTTAATCTATTGTAACATATGGCCCACAGGTCAAATAGGTGCTTTTTTTAATCAAGTAATAAACCAAAAGGGAAACTGACTGGGTAAATTTTTAATCATAAACAAAAAATTAATTTATTTTAAAATTTGTGTAAAGTGACTCGCAGAAAAACTGAGCAATCTGCATAAAAATGGTTTGTAACGGCTGGCAAACAACTCAAATGTGTCATGTGATCCCTCAAAAGACGGTGACATCACAGGGAATGTAGTTGACCTACCGGAACATTCCACTCGATGCGATAGTTGAGATCACCAAGGAAGAAGATGTGATGAAACTGGTTGGTTAGGTCAAAGAGGCTCATGGCCTTGGAGCTGAGAGACAGACCACGTAAGATGTCATGATAGTTGTTGTTACGTCTGAAAGGCAAAACAAATCAACAAAAAACAATCATTCACAAATATTTGAAAACAGCTAAAAGATACTTGATTTTGGTTTTTGGAAGAATCTGGCGTTTTCAGTTTGATGAAAGTCAGTGTATATTTTGTCAGGGATTTACATACAGTCTTACTTTTGAAAGCTCCAATCAAAATACATTTTAAGGATTTCAAATGCTGTTTTCTCAACTTTGAGAGTATTTTAGATGGAAATATTTGTCTGAGAGATTGATACTGGGGCGAGTGTTTGGTAACTCAGACCAATTGGTTAAGCCTTTTCACAAGTCCAGTTGTACTGGTCAAGTCGCTGGTCCGACCAAAGGCAGATTTTACAAACTAACAAACTGACCAACTCTCTTAAAAGTGTCAAGTAATAAACCACAAGGGAAACTGACTGGGTAGCATTTAGCCAGTCAGTTTCCCTTGTGGTTTATTACTTGATATTTGGAAAAAAAAATTGCATCCCCTTAATCCAATGTTAATAAAATTCCAATGAAGACATTAATTAAAGGCCACATGCTTTGAGTAAATACTTCTTTAAGAAATGTACTTATTTCATGAACTGATGAACTGTTTGTGGTTAACAATCAGTTTTTTTATAAAATTGTTTCGGTTAGTGAATTTTACATCAGAAACTTGTTCCTGGTCAGAGTTGGCAGAACACAAAATTGGTAAAAAAAAATTAATCAGTTGACCATTCAGATTGAAACTAATCTATTTAAAAAAAAATTATTTGCAATTCTGAATAATCCTCACCGTGTACATTTCTCTGTTCCTGAGGTAAGATGTGCATTAATGAAACAAAATGAGGTACCGCTGAAGAGGAAAGACACTCCCACTGCTCCCTTGTTGCCTAGGATACAAAACGAGAGTACATCAATATTCATAAACCTACAATGATCATGAACTGCATGTTTATCAATTGAAACTTGTAACAAACCCAAGCAAGAGTTCAGTAGATCATTCAACACACACATGACACAGTGTTCAGTAAATATCTTGGACCTACTTTGCACATTGATTGTGTTGTTGTAGACAAATGGTGCCAAATCGTAATGGATAAACTGTCCCAGGTATTTATGAGTTAACAGTAAAGCTTTCATGGACTTACCGAGCGTATTTGCTATTCCTGTTCTGACTATGGATTCCCTGACATGACTGATCTGATGCACATGGTCCGGTCTGACGAGTACAGAGAGCCTTAAGCCCCATAATGACGTCAGCGATACCTGATTGGTTGGAAGCAATATTGAAGTGTAAGGAATGGCATGAATGTGAAATGTTCTAAGAAATAAATAATGTGCAAAAAATTAGTTAGTGGCCTGACGTTTCGACCCTAGCAGAGTCTTTCTCGAAGGCTAAATGACGAGACAACACACATACAAGGGTGACAAGAGCAGTCAAGTGGAAATACATGAATAGAGAGAGTGGAGAGAGAAAAGCAAGAAGCATTCAGAAGGGGCAGGGGGTAGACAGGAATTATGGAGACAAAGGGGGAGGGGGTTGGAGGGAAGGGGATGGCTTGACCACAAGAAGTTGGAAACACAAAGGACAAAATGGAAGGTTGGAAAAAAAGTAAATAATTAGTTAATAGGGCAGACTAAAAATATGGATATCTGTGGGGGAAAGTAATGTGTGAAAAGTAGAGAAAATAGATTGATCTATGAAACAGCACAGATGTTAGTAATAGTAATATTAACACGCAGTTCTTCGATAGCGCTTTGTCACACCCAAGGGCATCTCAAAGCGGAAGCGCCCATTATTTTTCTATAAGGTATGTGGAGCTATGTTTGAATTATAAGGCCTTTTTTTCTTATAATAGCACCATGGAACTGTTTACAAGGAAGCAATCTGGAGACAACCATACCAGAAAGTAACCAGGGCAAACCCCTTCTCACAACGACAAGTGTACTAGGTTCTTTTACGTGCATTTTACACAACACTCGAGACCAACGGCTTTAGATCCCAGCCGAGTGGCGAAGCAACAATGGTTAAGTGTCTTGCTTAAGAACACATGAGTAGAGACCGGGACTCGAACCCACACTCTGCTGATCAGAAACGCCAGAGCTCGAGTCTAGTCACAAACACCAGAGCTTGAGTCTAGTCCACTTGACTGCTCGGCCGGGACACGCCCTCTTGACACCAAAACGAGCACTTGAAAACAGCGAGGGCATCTTACCGCGACGTATTCCTTGTTCAGCCCACTGAGTCTGCCGATCTCTGTTTTGACTCTACTGATCCAGTCTTTGTCACTGATGGCGGCACTCTTGAACTCCTGCGTACCGATGATGTAGATGTCGTGAGGTACGGCGGCGAGGCTCGGGTCTCTCGTCTTCCCATCTCCATGGCAGAGCAACCATGAGCTGATGCTAGAAGGTGGCACTGCGGCTCCTAGAGGTATTTCAAACCAAGAAGGGATACAGCACTAGCTTAGAAATAACGGCCGCAAGATCAAGTTCAGTGTTGTGATGCAATAGATAGAGTTCTCATGAAAGTTGGGGAAAAGTTACAAGTGTCTAATCTCACATTAAAATTGTGTAAAGTATCATTTTATTTGATACTCTTCCAGAGCGAAATTTGAAACATGACTGACAAAATTTAATTTGACCTTGGAGCCCCTCTTTCACCAACCCACATTTTAGAGAAAAACATGACTGCTCATGCAGAATACATACCCATGTTCCATGTGCCGATAAACACTGAAATCTGCTCCACTTCTTTACTGGTGGAGTGAAGCACTTTCATATACTGAATCAGTTGGCAAAATGTCTCTCTTTTCTGAGGAAATAATCACAGTGAAACCTGTCTCATTGATCAAAAGCAAATTTTAAACACCCGCTAAGCATGTATCATTGCTAAGAGCAACAACAGTTTTTGCTCAGCAGTGTAATAAACAGCCAGCCTCTGTCTTTTCTACAGATATTTTCATGGTAAATGTGCCACCGGTGTGTCCGACCTAGTTCCTCCTATCAGGATGTTTGAGCATGAAGCCAGGCTGTCTGCTTCTTCTCACCCATACACTCTTGCTTTGCCGAGATGTACAACAAAGAGCCATTCCAACAGCTTTATTCAACAATTTTGTGGTAAGCAGTTCAATGAAACTGGGCCCTGTTCTAGAAGGAAGCCAATTGTGGGTTCGAATCCCACCTCAGTAGCTTGTGAAAAGTACAGTGTTTATCACACAACGGTGAAGGGGTAAAAACCGAAATAGTATAAGAAAAAGTGCCAGACTATTTTCCCTTCCAGCCTCAGTTTGAATGCATTGATTTGAATGGGGAAAAACAAGATGGCTTCCCCCTGCTGAAATTTCCCACCGTCAGGGATGAGATTTGATGCTTGCATGGCCTGGATTCTCTCTCATTCCAGCTGAGATCGAGAACCTCCAAGATGTTACAATTCAGGACACCAGCAGACTGTGTATTATCGCCACAAATAGAACACCATTAGTTTGGACATTAAGAAAAAGAAAGAAAATTTGAAGGCTCTAGGAGAATTTAAGAAAATCCTGAAATCGGGAGAAATCACACGCCTGCACCATGACAAACCTTGGCATCTTCAAAGTTGAACTCTTTTTTCTTCCCGTTGGAGAATCGAATCGCAAGCTTCAGATTGTTCACCCTGGACTTGATCAGCTGTACAACTAAAAGTAGAATAAATAACACATTTATTTATTTATTTATTTATTTCATTACAAATACATCAAAGCAAGGGCCAACAACAGAATGAATAGGAAACAAGAAGAAATGTTCAGTTTTAGATGTAGGAGGAAAACCCCAAATAAGGGAAAGCCACACGATCAGGTAAGAAGTGAAAACCCAATCCAAATGCAAGGCTCCAGGTCTGAGGTCGGATACGAACCGTGGTCCACAGAGATGGAAGGCAGTGAAAGAAACCACTGAGCCAACCCAATTCCCCCGAATCATCACTGCAGCATTACTTTAATTTCATTTCCTTTACAATTCCCTTTTCTTTTACTTAGATTCCTGATGCACTAAAGATAGCATTGTCACATCCATTATGTACTTGCGTTTTCTTGAACCAAGAACATGTAATGTTCGAGGTACACAACCAGAGTGTACTGCTTGAATCGTTGAGTCCATAACAATGGTTCACTCAGAGCCAACACTCTTCCCAAAAGAGATTTACACATGGCTGTACCTGCAAGTTTACTAGTAATAGTTAGTTCCTGTTGTGTTTTTTTCTTTTTAAACCCACCCTATAATTCAGAAGTACCAGCAGTCTCAATGCTCCTTATGTACAGGAAGGTCTCACCCTCCTCAGGGATGTGACCCCCATTTCGTTGTGTGACCAGAAGAAGGACATAACAAAAAATTTTAAGGGTAAAAGGGCGTAAGCAATCAATGTGCAAAAAAATTGTGTTCCAAGAAAACTGGGCGTGAAAGTTTGATTGTTTTTTGGCCATTCAGAAGTCATTAGAGGAAGGTTAAATTCTGCATGGGAATAGGAAAACATGTCTATGGGGTAATTCTAGTATAAATGCCATATTTTTGGGGTCAGGAGCCATTTTATTGCTTTTGTCCTTGTTACTGGGATAAAAATACTTTGTGTGCCTGGAAGAAGGGCGTAGAGTCTTACGTCCTTTTTCCTGGCACAAGAAATTTGCGCCTAAATTGTGCATAGTTGATACACTTCATATCTGTAATGACTACTACTTGTTACTAATATCTTGAAATCCAAACCGAAATCTCACTTGGTTTACCTCACTTACGAGTAAACCATGTATCTACACACATGTAGGCTCCTCCTCTACAGTTTTTGTCTCTGCTTTTTCACTGTGTTTTTCATTTCTGTACAGTGCATTGAGAATTCCATCATTTATGTTTTGCGCTTCATAAGTTTGGCTTATCGTTATAATTTGTTATTATTTAATCTTTGTTATATTTGCTGCTCTAGCCCAACACAACAACTTGGACTAGAACAGAAACGAGAAGAGAATGGAAATTTAGTGTGCAATATACAAACTAAAATTCTGTGTGCAATTAATACCTTTAAACTACACACATCATGGGGAGAGGGGGTCTCTAATCAACAAGCTCTGCTTCATGGAGACCCCCACCACTTAATCACCTTCTATTCTGCTTTATCACTATATGTTGATTGATTGAGTGGAAATAAGGTATTGAAGTATAGAAATTGCATGAGGAGGGCTTCATCCAACAAGGGACAAACACGGCCTGATGATGATGATATTTATGCTGTGCAAATGGGAAATCAACACCCTCAAAACAAACAAACATTGATGAGGTTTCATAAGGTCATGGTGAGGTCTTGATCTATCTCGGGTCCAAGAGCTACTCCCACTGGCCCTGGCGCCACATCTATCTGGCTCAGAACCCCTGGCTCGGAACCAAGTTTCCAGAGGTTCTGGACTGAAGACTGACATCTTTATCAGATGTGTAAACAAAATTTGGTATTTCCTTATTTTAAAGTGCGGTACTGAATGTCAGCAACGTTACAGCTATCTAGTTGGCGTTTGTTTAGAGTTTAGAAGATAAAGCCTTTTGCAACATTGCTACAACTGGGTTTACACACCAACTATAATCCTTCACTGTTCAACAGAATCCAACAAGGAACTCAATAGAATGTAACTGTGCACAGCCACAATCATGGGTACACATTTTTTCTGTGTCCATGTTATGAACAACACTTTGAAAACCAGTGATGTAACAATTATTTCAATGTTTTTTGCAAATCAATTAACCAGGGCTGTGTGAATGAAGAGTAAAAAGTACTTGAGTTTGATGAATACAAGATCTGCAAAGAGTTACTCAATATTTATGTGTTGTTCATTTGGTGTCTTTGTAACAAAAAGTGTACCCATGATTGTGGCTGTGCACAACTCACTGTTTTCATGTGTGTATGGCGTCATTTCTTCCTTCATATCCTTCCCACTGTGTTTCATTATGGACATGTTACCATGGGAAGCATCTACTGTCAACTTGACCTTGGTGTTCTTCAAGGCTCCCTCAACTTTGACCTGGTGAAGAGCAACGATAAAAATGGTGATTGAATGGCAAAGTTACACCCTAAACTTACAAGCAAAGGTGTTTCTCCCTAACACCACCCCCACACAAATAAAAGAAAAACACAACAAAAAACATTTAATAACAATAGCAGCAGCACCATGCAGCAACAGCAACAAAAACAGCAACAGCCACAGCTAAAAAATAACAGCAACAGCAAAATCAACCAAAGCAACAGCAGCAGCAACACTAGCAGCAAAAGTAACAACAACAGCAACAGCAAAATAAACAACAGCAAAATCAACAACCATGTCAACAGCAGTAAGAGCAACAGCAACAGCAGCAACAGTAACAAAAGTCAACAACTGTAATAGCAACAGCAAAATCAACAACAGCAACAGAAACAAAGAAGAAACAGAAACAGCATCAGCTGCAACAGCAAACAACAAAATCAACAACAGCATCAGCAAATCAGCAGCAACAGCAAAATCAACAACAGCGGCAGCAACAAAAGCAACAGCAGCAATCAGGAAATAGACACCCCCTGCTTGGGAGTAGGGTTAAGCGAGTTAACATCTGGGGTTGGCATGCCGACTGTTCATTTTCCCCCCAGGAACATGGGGTGGCGTTGGGAGTTCCCCCAGGATTTCCCTTATTTTGTTTTGCTATGTATTCAGGGTTTCTGTTGATCCTTAAAAAGCATTAAAAAAGTCTTAAATCGAATTAGCCAAATTTAAGGCCTTAAGAAGCATTAAAAAGTATTAAATTCAATTATTTGAGGTCTAAAAAAAATGGATGAAGTGCGCAATAAAATTTGAATCACCTCGTAAAGAACCGAATTACTCTGCGTGTAAAAACGTAACATAAAGTGTGAGCGGGTAGAGCTGTTTCTCCACCTGCTTTATCCACTTATTTTGGTCTTAAATGTTGTTAAGGGTAGCATTAAAAGGGTCTTAAGAAGTCTTAAATTTGACTTTGGTATTGTTAAAAGGGCTTAAGGTTTGCGGTAACACCATGTAAGTAAACCTCTCTAATGAGTAGCGGTTGTTCTGAAAGGAACCAGTGCTGTAACAAATCAACTTTTCGATCACTGTGCTCTGGTTGTCTTCAGGAGAAAAGCAGATCGAATAAAAATAGACTGCTCTGATCCACAACGACTGAATTCTCTCACCTCAAAGGACGTCACAGACAAACTGGAGTTATTCGGGAGTGTCAGGGACTTGGCCGAGTCAATACTCCCGTCAGTATTTCCACCTCCCATGTACATAGAAGATTCACAATCATCTGTGAGGTCAGGCTCCTCCTCTTGCCTGGTTGATGGGATGGGGATTCGAACCTCAGCCTTGAGAAGTTCTTGGAATGTTGCTACAGCCTTGTGGGGGAGAAATAAAACATCGGCATTTGACAAAAATCTACTTGTTTCTTCTTCGGATTCTGTTGACGAGAATTTTTATTGGAGGGAATGACACTGGCACATAAATGTTTGCAGCTCTATTCAAGAAAGCTTAACTCTGGGTGTTTTTAAAGGTAGGGTCATAGATTGGTTTTTGTCAACGTAATGCTGATTTATAGAAAAAATTACAAAGAAAGATACAATAAAAGTCAAGTGTGAAAGTTTCAGCTGAATACAGTGTCTACTTGCTGAGAAAACAGCAAAAAACTGTCACGTTATTTTCACAAGAATGCTGAATCCATCCCCCAAACCCAACTCTGGCCGCAGCATTCGTGAACAGACACCAACCCGCAGAAATCTGAGAAACGATTTATGCATGGATCGTTTCTCAGAATCAAATGTTTTGGGGTGAAAAATTATCCAAACCATACTGCTTCGAAGGGAATCATTTCTCAAAGTAGTTTATACTATCAACAGCTGCAGTGCTTCTCATCAAGTAAGTTTTTATGTTCATTTAGTTTTGGAGTATTTGCCAATCTATGACCCTACCTTTATAAGTTCAAAAATTCAAATTTTTGTTTAAAGTTCATCTTCGTACAAGCACTTTCAAAAAATGTAAGATTCACTTCTTTTTTTTCCTTTATTTTTAAGATTGATGCACCGTCGGAATTGACCAACATTGGCTATGGCTAGATCACTGCAAGAATTCTTCAAGGAAACCAACAGCCACACCCATAGCCGATAAAAGGCTTTAGTGTACAACTGTTGTTTCAGTCCAAAGAACGCATGCAAACACATTGCATCTTGGTGCAGCTGAATTTGTGCTCATATCCCGGCTACTTTTAGTGAGATCCAACACTGTTGGACAAATACTTCCTCAACCCAACACTCGTTTAACCCCACAAAAAGATGGCATCTCATTTCTTTTTCCTTTTTTTGTTTCTTTTATATCAACCAGTGCATTCTGAAAAATTATCCATGAGAAGGAAACAACCCTGGTATTTACAAGGACATCCTGGTAAAGTAAGCAAAGTGTGTAGCAGTATGTTGGTTTAAAAAATGAGCAAGGAAGCATGCAGGGTCAGCATAGAGAGCAAATTATACCATACAAGGGTGCAGATGAGCAGTGTATGTGGTAGCTCCTTCCGGAATTTAAGTGCATGCCAGTCTCAGAGCGTGCCAAGATGTTCGTTTTCTAGACCGAGATATATGTTCTTTAAAAGAGTAACTCTATTTTTTTTTTAAGGAGATAAGGGAAAATGCTGAAAGACAGGAAAATGCGGAGAGAGGGGAAAATGCAGAGAGGAGGGGAAATGCAGAGGGAAGGAACAAATGGGTGGGTGTTTTAGTTTTTAAACATCTGGACACGCTGGCTGAGTTGATGTCACAAAAGGTGCACTGCTCCTTTAAAGTGTTCTTCAACAGCGCTCAAACAGAGGTCAAGGGGGGTCAATCAGACAAGTTAATTGGTGTCTCACCTTGTTCTCTAATGTTGTAACCCTGGCCTGACATTCTCCCAACTTGCTGAATAAATGCTTCAAATCACTCCCCGCTCTGCTAGCCTTCATTCAAGAAGTGAAACAGAATCACTATAAAGGCCGAGTATTCAATCACTTCCCACTCAGCAAACCTCCATAAATACAATCATATTAAATGCCAAGTGTGCTAGCCCTCGTTCAATATGTTAAACACCAATACTTTGAACATGTCGAAGGCCAAAATCGTACTATAGTCCATTCATGTCTATAGATGCAGACATTTGATACAGTCATACTAAATAACAAGTTTGTTAACCTTGATTTCACGAAAATAATAATAATAATACTGGGGTCTTATATACAGCACACGTGTCTATCAATGTGTTTGAACAAAAAAGAATTGTTTTTTCAGACAGGTGTTTGAAATTTTGAATTATGAAACCTATTTATGTAGCAGCTTTTAAGGGTTTACAAGGTGCTTATGGCGCATTCAGCAGCCAATGCCAGAAACACTGGGGCAAACCCCTTCTCTTAGCGTCAGACCAGTAAACTTAGGACCGGACAAATCCGGCCCTCTGGTGTTTTTGAACGTTAACAATACCTCACGTCATTTTTAGTTCAACAAAATTATATCCCAATGTTGACTTTGGGTCTGTAGATATATTTCAATTCTTTTGAGTAAGAACGTATTACCCATAAGACAAATGAGATAAATTAATCTTAGTGCTTGTTCAAATAAAAACAGAATAACTTTGACACTGTGTAGATAATTTTTTTCTCATTTTGTTTCTAGTCTTGTGACAAATTTTCTGGTTGGGCAAACACTTTGAGCTGCACGCCCTGCTGTCTTGTGGATTTTCCCCCTCAAATTCCTCATGTATTCACTTTAGACTGAACAAAAGCAACGGCTACATGTTTTTTTTTTTATTCCCTCACATTTTTCTAAAAAAACACTTTTGCATTAAAAAAAACTTTTTTCAACAGAATAATATAATTTTTGTTAATATTTCTTCTTAAACGTAAAACCAATTTTATAAAATATATTTTTCTAAGGAATTGGAAACACAACCCCCAAATTTGCTTTTACATACAAATAATAATAATAGTACGCAGTTCTTTTATAGCGCTTTATCACACCCGAGGGCATCTCAAGGCACTCATTAGATTTTTCAACAAGGTATGCAGAGCTATGTTCACAATATAAGACCCATTTATTTACATGGCACCGTGTTATGGTTTACAAGGTGCTGTGGTGCAATCTGCAGCCAACCATACCAGAAAACACCAGGTAAACCCCTTCTCTTAACGCTAAGTGTACTGGGTTCTTTTACGTGCATTACACAACACACGGGACCTGCGGCTTTACGTCCCATCCGAAGGATGAAGCACTAAAGGTTAACTGTCTTGGACATAAGTGTCGTGGCCGGGACTAGAACCCACGCTCTGCCAGTCAGAGACACCAGAGCTCGAGTCCGGTGCTTGACCGCTCGGCCACACAAAGACATACAAACGTTTCCACAGAGTTGGCAAAGAAAAGTTTCTTTGAGGGAAACGCAAGCGTCTTTTTCAACAACTACTTTAGATATAACTTTCTACGCTAATTTTTCATTTAGCAGTACACCCTCGCATTGCAGCATGTTCGGAGGAGGCACTTCCTCCAGTAAAAGAAGAAGAACAGAGTGCAAGATCACTTTCAAAGTTAAAAATTAGAGCGATGAAAATGGAAGATGGTAAACATGACTAGTTGCCATTATCAGCAGAGGTCATCTTCCTAAGGAACTAGTACTACACACACGGCAAGCTTTTGAAAATTAAGTTGCTGAAAATTGTAATACCTTAAGTGATTATTAATGCCTTAACTGTTGAAAAAAGAAAAAAAAATGGCTACTTTAACTGTTCAATTTGTCACATATGTATCAATAATAATATTGGTACAAATGTTTGCTCTAGAGGACTGATGTGGTTTGCTGTTTACTTCCCTCTGTCACTGCTTTTGGTTTGGGGTTCCAATTGTTTATTCATTTCTTTTATTTTTTATTTTCTGGTAATGAAACCAAGGATGTCTCATAAGTGAACTTACCAACTGTAGCTCGCAAGCCTGAGGAAACCTGTTAACAAGGGGGCTTGCTCTGTGAACCAGAAACACCAGGGTTGACCCCTACTCTTCTACAATAAGCGTTCTGGGTTCTTTAACTTGCACTACCAACCCTAGTACACGAGACCTACGGCTTAATGTCCCATCCGAAGGACAAAGCAATTATGGTAAAGTATCTTGCTCAAGGACACAAGTGCCACGACTGGGACTCAAACCCACACACTCTGCTGATCAGAAACACCAGAGCTTGAGTCCAAAGCACCTAACCACCTGGCCACGACATGCCAAGTTTACTTGTTTGTGTACTTGCTTGTTTGTTAGCTTTTTGTAATGACTGGTAATGACATGTGGCATAGAGCCACGGGTGAAATCTTCTAAGTGATGCCAGCAAAATAAAATCATGAACTTTCACAGCCGCCTTTGATGCAAAGGATTGTTTCGCACGATCGAGCTGAGGTAAAAAATCGCTGATGCTAAATGAAAGGAGTTTCACTTGTTCACCTTGTCTGTGGTTCTGGATGGGATGGCTGACAAGTCAAAGAGTTGTTGTAGAGCTTGCATCTTCATCAGGAACAAGTCAACTTGTCTGTATAGAAAAAGAAAAAGAAACCTGTTGGCTCCATGCTATAAGGCCGTTATTTGCAATTTCGTATCTGTTATAAATCAAAAGGGTATAAATGTATTATAAACAAACATCAATAGCCACAAATTGATATAATAATAGTGGCTTCTTTTATAGTTGTCACTCAGTGGCGCTCATGGCGTTTGAACATTTTTACCCCTGGTCACTAGGCCATTTGTTTGACTCCTTAAGCCATCTCAGCTACCTTGGGAGTATATAGCCTGTGCTGTCAAGTATGTAAGCGCACCGGCTAAATAAATCACAAGAATCATCTCTACCCTCACCGGTACCCATTTACTTAAGCATCTTGCACAAGTGTCATGACCGGGATTCAAACCCACACCCTGATGACTTAGCCACCAGAACTTGAGTCCCATGCAGTAAGCCGCTTGGCCACAACATTCCATACATTAAATTAATGTTTCTTGTTGCCAAATAATTACTTGGGAAAAATCTTTTGACCAAGAAACTCCATTTACCAGGAGTTCCACAATACTGTAATAAAACCAATTTTATGAAAGTCCAACAAAGTTGAATAAGGACCTTTTAGTACTCAGCCGACAAAAGTTAACACCACCTAAAGTGACCCCAAGTCAGTAACTCCAAGGATATTTTCACCTTGGACCAAAGAGGAACGATCATTTTCTCATTAAACCAAAACTACCAAAATCCAAAACAAAAAACAGAAAAAGATGGCTATCAAATTGTTTTGTTTTTTAAGAGTAGTTCAAATTTATAGTTCATAATTAAATCTCTTCAAATAAATAAAAATATCCAGCAAATTGATGAATGAAAATTGCTGATTACCTTTTAAATAAACAATAAAATGCTTTTTTATAAGTTATGTAAAATTATTATCAATTTATTGTATTGGTTGATTTCTACACTAATAAGTGCTTTAAGTTACCTCCGAGCTTCTTGTAGAGAACGTTAAGTTTACGTACACAACTTTTTGGGGGTATTCTGTTCCTTGAAATAATAAATTGATTCTCATTCAAAAAAAATGTATAGGCCTTAAAGTTACGATCTTAGTGTTGGAAAGAGATAATTTAGTTAAAACAATCGGCGCGCAAATTTATTAATTTAATTAATTTCAAAAAATGTGTCAACACAATGTAATTCAAAAAAAAATAATAATCCCTAAATTTTCGTTTGAGAAAATTCAATTTGCACAACCATTAACTTTCTCAGTATTTTATACCTAAATCATGATTTCACTAACCCTTGACTTTTTGTCCCAGAACATTCAGTGGACACACATGCCTCCTTCTTCAGAGAGTTTTAAAACTTAATCAAACATGATATAACCGGCTACCGAAACTAACCCCTTAGCTTTGACCATGCTTGTCAGAGAAAATTCAATTCACACATGCAACTTTCTCCTGCGTTTTGTAAGACCTGAGCTGACTTGGTTGAACCCTGGTCTGATTTTGTCCAATCGACAGTAATTTCCTGCTGTGTAATAGGAACATCATGGACTATACACAAGGGCAAGGGTGGAGGGGGGTAACCTAGACTTAAAGGAACATGTATGACATATTATTGGTTTTTTTTTTGAAGAGTAAATTTATTCCCATCCTCTCGTTTTCAATAAACACACCATTAAATCAAACTGTGAAAATTTCATACAATCGGGTGGGCACGTTTCAATCAGGGAGATTTTGTACAACAATCAGGGAGATATTCAGAATTACGTTCAACATAATAGGGAAAAAGTTTCCATAATCGGGGAGATTGTCAAATTCGTTCATCAGAACATATAAAGATTTGTTTATTTTCAGGGAACTTTCTCCAGAATCAGGGAAAGGTGGCAGTTCTGAGTTGTTTTAATAGTGACACGGTACAATGAAAACAGCTCATGATTTTGTACAAGTACACTGTACACTGTACACTGAACATGCTTATTTCAATGATGTAATGCTCCAGAGGATTGGTACTGGTATGAACTTTGTAATCAGTGAGTTTTCAGACTGAAATTGATCAATGATTAGTTCTGTCAACAATTTACCAATCCTGTACTCTAGTCTTCAAAAGCCCTGTACACTATTGGTATGATCGAAAAACACAAACGTTCACAGATTTACACATAACTTACATGATTTAAAGTGTAATGGTAGAAAGGGTTCCTTAAAAATATTTCAGCCTAAAATGCTATCGTTTCTGAGAAATGAGTAAAACAATAGTTTTTATCACGCGTGATAACAACACGATGTTTAAAAAAACAGAAAACACATAAGGTCTCTTTTCATTATTTTCTCGTGACCTTGATGACCAATTGAGCTCAAACTTTCACAGGTAAATGTGGACACTGATTTTGAGCTGTTACCAAAAGTGTACAATACCTTTAAACATTGCTCTGCCCCCCCCCTTAACTTCTCAAGACTAACCGACTCAGGAAGTTAATCCTCTGATAGGAGTTTCCCTTAGCAACGGGCCGCTGGGGCATTAATGGGCTAAGGACTACCTTTCATAACGGCCAATCAAATGTGAAAAGGAAACACTGGCTGGTTAAATTTACGACATCCCTTCCACGTTAGCAACTAATTGAGATGTTCGGCTATTGGACATGCTGAAAGTGTGTAGTGGAGTTAATGGTGTACAACCTCAGTTTAGGCCGTACTTGTGTTTTGTGCAACTTTTTCACAATTTTTTAATTTACAGGTTATTTTTTTGCTGTGGTCTGAGCTGAAAACGTCATTGTGTGCCTGGAAAAAGGTCGAAAGGCTGTACAATCTTTTGCCGGGCAGACAAAGAACACTTTTTTCCACCAGTAGAAAGACACCAGCAATAAAATGGCTCTTCGGGGGGGAAAAAAAAGCAGGGCATGACTACACTCGTTACATTTGAAAAAATTTGTAGCTACAATTACTCCCAAGACATGTTTTTCCATTCCCATGAAGTTTTAAACTTTCCTGCAAAGACTTACATGTACAAATGGCGGGAAAAAGTGACCCGAATTTCACACTCACACTTGCGGTCCTTCTTCGGGCACACAAAGATTTCTAATCGGAGTGTAAATAATTATTGATTTCCCTGTTTCTACCTTGCTGTTTAGATTTATTCTTGAGAACTTTAGAAGTAGTAGTCCGGTGCCAGTATTCTACCTCCCAGGTAGTACTTAACATGCAGAACTAGGGTTCTCCCTATGCACAAGCTAGCCTAAAATAATTTTAGTATTTTAAATGGTCAGACAGTAGGTGGTAGGAAGGTTTAAATTAAGCAACTTGATTGGATGTCCATACCTTGTTAGATCATTAGCAGATGTTAAGATGAGCTGGCGTAGGTTGGTTGCAGTCGTCGCGCCGCCTTTGATGTCATCGTAGTCTTGCTTTACCTGGCTCCCCATGTATTCTCGTAGCTTCTCGAGAAAGATGGCGTCTAAAGAACTGACGTTGAGATGATCCAGGCGAGACTGGAGGACGTGGAGAGCAATCTCGGTGGAGGAGGTCGTCGTCAGGGAGTCTGGTTCCTCATCGTCGGAGAGTGGAGGCTCATCATCTTGAAAAAAAATCAGTTCAAAATGTAGTGCAATTTTTGTCATTTGCCAGAGCCTAATTTACACATGCAAGGCTTGTTGAAAAATGAGTTGGTCTCAAATCAACTATCTGATATAGTGTAAGCTGCTGCAAAACGTGACAGTCATAATACAACATGTAACTAGGTGAAAATCTTAAACTCCAACCTTCTTGGGTCCTTCAAAATCAACACTAGGATTTGGATGATTCTGGACTTGTGCTGGAGGATGTAGGCATGTTTGACATTCACTGGGATGAAGGTACAGGGGATCCTACGTATACATTGTACATTGTACATGTAAATCTCATTGGTTTTGGAGGATTGAGGCGATAGGCATTCTATACAACTCATACTGGTTGATTTTGAAGGATTGAGGTGGTAGGCATTCTATATAATTCGTACTGGTTGATTTTGAAGGATTGGGGTAGTAGGCATTCTATACAACTCATACTAGTTGATTTTGGAGGATTGAGGTGGTAGGCATTCTACACAAATCATACTGGTTGATTTTGGAGGATTGAGGTGGTAGGCATTCTACACAACTCATATCAGTTGATTTGGGGGGGGGGATTGATACAGTAGGGATCCAACACAACTTGCCGGGTGACCAGAAAAAGAGTGTAATTGGCTCTATGCCCTTTTTCCAGTAGTATAAGGCCGTAAGCATTAAAATGGCTTATGACAACAACAATTTGCAATACTGTTACATTTTTGTTTCCAGAATTACCCCAAAGAGATGTTTTCCCGTTCCCATGCAGAATTGAACCTTCCTATGATGACTAATGAATGGTAGAAAAGCGATCAAACTTTCACACTCATTCTTCTTGGAACACAATTTTGCACATTATTACTAACGCCCTTTCTCTGGTAACTATTCGTTATGTCCTTCTTCAACGCACACGACGAACTCATATTGGTTAATTTTTTCAGGATAGAGACATGAGGCATGATTTTTGTTGATTTTGGATTTTTAATTGCTAATTCCATGCACAAGAGCAGAAATTATAATCACTGTGGTGTGAGAGAAACCAGTAGTCCAAACAAAAATGAATTTCACGAGGAAGTCTTCTGAGCTGTAAGGCCTACACGTTAGATCAGATCCAAAGTTTCCACACCTTTTTTTGTCATGCTTTCATAAAATGGTCATTCAACCTTCAACACAATCCCCTTGTGTCCTGAGTTTCGTTTGTGGATGGTGCAATTTTCCTCTGGATACAGTTTCAATTTCAAAAGGAAAAGTATGTTAAGTTGCTAGATTGATATAAATGCCCAGCTTTTTTTACATGTATGTTAAAGACACTGGACACCTTTGGTAATTGTCAAAGACCAGTCTTCTCACTTGGTGTATCTCAACATACATGTATGCACAAAATAACAAACCTGTGAATATTTGAACTCAATTGGTTGTCAAAGTTGCGAGATAATAATGGAAGAAAAACACCCTTGTCCATGTTGTCACACGAAGTTGTGTGCTTTCAGATGGTTGATTTCGATTTCGAGACCTCACGCGCGAGGTCTCAAAATCAATTCAAATATTTTACTAAGAAATTACTTCTTTCTCAAAAAACTACGTTACTTCAGAGGGAGCCGTTTCTCACAATGTTTTATACTATCAACAGCTCTCCATTGCTCGTTACCAAGTAAGTTTTTATGCTAACAATTATTTTGAGTAATTACCAATAGTGTCCAGTGCCTTTAAACCTTCCTAGTGACTCTCAGAAGATGGTGTACATTGTAAGTCTCCCGCGCGTTCAAAGATTGTAAAGAGCACAGCTTTGTTTCCATCACACGTTACAATGTTTTCATACAAAGGTTCCCAAAGGTGGATGTGTGAGACTTGCACAGTCTACAGTTTTGTATTATAATGACACTAGGTGCCCGCCTGCAACATTATAGTTCCCACTTGACGTCACAGTGTAAAGTCGGCCATCTTTACGGGCCAGTAATTCATTTTTTGTAATGCACAACTATACCACGCGGGGCACGCTTGATGAGTTTTATCAAATTGTTTGCAAGATCGGTCAGTGAAGCACATGGCTGGGTAGAAAAGTTAGAAACGCTTGACTGCAGCTCAAAGCAAAAACCAGAGTTGTCTGTAAAGATTGAGTGAATCAGGAGCTACATGTAGAGATGATACTATGAGTCATCCATTTAAATACAACATAAATGCATAAATTATTCCACAAGTTACTAAATAATAAAAAGAAATGAAAAAAATGCAACTCGTAGGCCCATGGTTTTGAATGATCTTCTCTTTCACTTGACAATGAAACCAATCCAATTTAACAATAATATTACAAGTGGATAAATTAGTACACCTTATCCTTATCACAATAAATGCACATGAGCACTGTGTTGGCATGTATAATAACGGACATTTATATTGCATTTAGTATACTCTTACTGCACATTACAATAATTACAAAAAATGCAGAGAGAAAAAACCCCAAAACAAAACAAAGTTTTGAACTTGGATTTAAATACATCAATTGTGATGCCATGATTGTAATAAAGACAACAAACAGGGCCCATAGTGATAAGCACAACAAAATCATGCTTACCATGCTTGTCTTGGCAAGCTGATCCGTCATGAAAAGTTGACTTATTTCCGCAAAATAAGTCGTCTTGGTGAGATAAATTAACTTTAGGCTGAACAAAGAAAAACTGACTAAAGCGGGACTTGAACCTGCAACCTCCTGATTATTGTGCCGGCGCTCCACCAACTGAGCTATCTAGCCCTATGTTGGCGGTCTCCCTATTTCGTCAAAATCTTTGCTCGCGGATGCAAGTCAGAAGCCATTCAACCTGTAACTGCAGTATAGCCAGGGATCACACCTTCAGAGGATGCAAATTTTATTTCAAATATCAAGTACTAAACCACAGGGGAAACTGACTGGGCAAATTTTTAAATACCTTTTCCCTTGCGGTTTATTTCTTGATATTTTAAATCAAAGGTCGCATCCATTGCTTAAGCAAAGTTCTTTTCTTACCAGAGTCTTGTTCTTCCTCCGTCTCTAGCTTCTGGGCCTCCGAGGGATATCTTAATGCACAGCATAGTCCGTTGTTTGTCAAACTGTAGCTCTTGATGAGCTCAGCCAAGTTACTGAAGGTGTGCTGCTTGGTTGCATCAGAGGACTGAAATGGAATGGATAAATCACAAATTTGATGACTTGATTACTTCCAACTCTGACTTGGCATTGCAACGAGTATGATGTAGTTAAGTCGAACTGTTTTCCGCTGCATGTATAGTATATAATTTAGCCAGAGTTACTCAAATTGGATCATAGAGAAAGGATGGTTGGCTGAGACAAAACAATGAACCAAAATATTAGATATATTGGTTGGTTGATTTTGTATATAATACCTTTTTTATAAGATTTTGTTTCATTTTGCTCTCCTTCATCTTTTCTTAAACATGTAAGTTATAATTCTTTTACAGCAACAAGCTTTCAAATAATTTGAAAATCCAAAAATATTTACATTCTACAAGGACAGTACAACTCTACCAACTGAGCTATCTAGCCCTATGTTGGCTGTCTCCCTATCATGTCAATAGCTTTGTACTACAATTTTTGGCAACTTAATTTTCAAAAATTTGCCTGTGTGTAGTACTAGTTACAACCTATGAAGCAGCAGCAGACGGATCACATTATATGGATGCAACTTTTTTATTTCAAATATCCAGTTTATAAAACACAAGGGAAACTGAAGTATCGAACCTCATGTTAAAATGGTGTAAAATGTCACTGTGTTTGAAAATCCAAAAATGTGACATCACATTTCAAATATATGGTCTGTACATTTTGTGCAGAGAATTTTTAGTTCATCCCTGAATTTGTATGATATTCAATCAAAACAGCATTGAATTTAATCTTTGTGCCTTTTAACTGGTGCAAAAATGAATCTTTCAAATGTAGCAGAGAACGGACCCATTTGTTTTTGATGTCCGATGAATTTTGCAATGAAAGAGTATCAAATAAAATGAAATTTTACACAATTTTTACATGAGGTTAGAGACTTGTAAATTTCCCCACTTCCATGAGGACTCCATCTATTGGAAAATGAGTGCATCACAAAATTGAATTTGACCTTCGAGCCCCTCTTTAATATACTGAAAGAGAAGAAATTGTCACTGTTTTCACAAAGAGCCACGTATCTTAAAGTGACAAATTATTGATTAACACCGGAAGGTGCCCACATCTCAATAATTGCATTTTGCAAGTTATCATGGTTATGAATCTTTTGAACAGAACCATTGGCAATGATTGGAGGAGATTCAAGGCACGCAGTACACTTATCATGACTTTGATGGTCAGGGCTTGAAATTTACACTGGACCACAGGCCCGAGGCCAGTGATTTTAGCCTCGGGCCGATAAACTCATAACTGACCAGCGGTCTTGTGCTTTTGTTCAAATGTTGATTTTCACTCTGATAAATGTCTTTCAATTCTGTTGAGTATCAAAGTATACTTACCAATAGAGATAAACCAATTCTCTTAGTGCTTGTTCAACATAAAACGGTTCAAATGTTAAAATGTGTAGGTATTTTATGGGGGGCTCATTTAAAGTATGGTCTTGTGAAAAAAATTCTGGTCGAGGAAATTTTTTGAGCTGCAAGCTGTGGTCTTGTGGATTTTCACCCAAAATTCGAGCCCTGGTGGTGTAAACACTCTTGGCGTAACCAATGTGACGTTAAATACAGAGCGTTCAGCATCAGAGTCCAGCTGCCTCCTGAACACACTTTTTGACCATACAGATTGAAGTGGCACATTGTTTTACTACTGGTTTCATTTTGGTATAACCATAATCTCACGAGAGAGCTAATTTACATAGTGTTACCCCAATCACCTCAACTTGTAACTACATCCGTTTATTTTCTAACATTGTCCAAAAACGAAAGTGTGTACAGTACATTTTCAATTCATCCCTTTCTTTCTTTCACTTGATGGCTAGGTGGCAACCTACAAATAGAACAAAAACCCACCTGTCATCGGCAGTGATTGATTTCCCTTGTATAGCAGAGCAAAATGCTACACAAAATATATCAGTTACAACTGAAAAATCCTCTTTTGCTACACAATAATTAGCATTCAGTGTACACAAAACTTGATCGGTCTAATTATTTCGCTGCGCAAAATTGCTGGACAAAATTAATCCCTGGTTGGTGTACAATTACAAATTCGGAAAATGATTTAAAACACATGAGGTGTCAAATTGATACCTTATCAGTCTGATAAACACTTCCCAAAAGTTCAACATCACTGTTGTCATGGAAATTAACAGTCAACTAAACATCAGCCATTGTTCCAAGCCTTTGAAGCCTTTGAGCATGAACGGTACAAAAGATTCAAGTTGGACTGGGAGTTCAACGATAACAATCAAACACCAAAACATTGTTACATGAACGTCATATAGAACAATTACTCCCAGCATTTTTACATCCGGCAATTTTGCATTATAACTAAATATTTAGACTGAACAAGTTTTGTGCAAACACTGTACAAAGCAAATAATTATTTTGAAAAGCAGTTGACAATTTTTGTATAATAGCATAATGCTATACAACCAAAATTAGTCACTGTGGTAACTTTTATGACAAATTCAGGATTGGTTTTGATGGAAAACGAAACTGATCAGTTTCAAACTCAAAGCTCATGGATTTGATCAAGTTATTCAGCCTTTGAGAAAGACTCCGCAAGGGTCAAAACGTGAGGTCATTAAAGGTACACGTTGCCTCGGATCGGTCGAGTTGGTCTATAAAAAGCGTCTGTAACCGTTTGTTATAAAATGCATATGGTTAGAAAGATGTTTTGAAAGTAGAATACATTGATCCACACAAATATGCCTCGAAATTGCGTGGTTTTCCTTGAACTTTGCGAACTAACACGGTCGGCCGACTGTGTTAGTTCACGATGTAAAAGGAAAACCACGCAATTTCGAGGCATATTTGTGTGGATCATTGTATTCTACTTTTAAAACATCTTTCTAACCGTTTGCATTTTATAACAAACGGTTTACAAACGCTTTTTATAGACCAACTCGGCCGATTCAAGGCAACGTGTACCTTTAACCACATTTGTGTGTAGTACCGTCGGTCCTTTTGGTTGGTGAGCAGTTTGCAACAGCTAATTCTATTTTCTTATTTGATAAATATCCTGCAAGTTCTCTCTCTTCCTCTCTGAGAGAGAGAGAGAGAGAGAGAGAGAGAGAGAGAGAGAGAGAGAGAGCCTGGAGATTCTAAATGTCAGAAGTTTAGGAAATAATAAGCATTAAAAGACCTCGCCCGTATATTCACTGTTTGTCTTGATTTACCACAAATGAAATAACCTTGACAGGCCTGATGTGAGAGTGTAGAAAATCCTGAAGAAAAACAAACTGTTCTTTCGTTTTTCTCACTAACAACCGATCGAAGAATGACACAAATTCCACTGATTGGTCCCTTTTCAATGATTGAATGGGTTGTTTTAAACCAAAACTAGAACTTCAGAACTGACTCATTCCATCCAAAAGCAGTGATGTACTTTCCCTTTAACAGACAGAGTTGCAATGGGTTAGTTTGTTGTATGACAAGGTCAAAGAGATTCTTGACACAAATATTTGTTCAGATAACATGAATCCTTTTGATGATTGAAGTACAGTAACCTTAAAAATAAAGTTGTTAAATTACTATTTCACATGTTTTAGAGCAAAACAGGCAAGTCATTTTATTTGTTTATTTATTTTTATAATAAGCAATGCAGAAACGCAACATTTTCTCACAATGAAGGGATTCAACCAAAAGTGTTTTCAGTTTCTTGTCTTTCTACAAACTTTTTTAAATGCAAAAAAAAATTTTTTTCCAACTACTAATCCAGCAATTTTGTATTTAAAAATAAAAACCTAATAATAGATTTCAATTTACTCTGATTAATTTAACTGGAAATTGAAAACCCAATCCACATCCCAGCTTGCCAGAGCGGCAAACACACACAAGAAAGCAGGAAGCCAACAGTGACCTGCCAAATGAAAACAACAATCATCTCATGGCAGGGTTCACTTTGTCGTCGTGGTCTGCTCACAAACAGGACATTTCCATGTGTTTGGAGCAGGAAACAGGAAAAAATAGGGCAGAAATAACAGCTCCAAACGGCCACAGAGTGACAGTAGAGCTAATAGTACTAATGGAGGAAATAAATTTCAGTTAATTCAGACAATACACAGACTGGTACTAAATAAGGATGGAAACGTAGCTGACTGGAGTTCTGCACCAAAAAGGAGAAATCAGATGTGTATTGATACTCGGTCAATAATTCCCTGTTTAAAAGTGTTACAAATACTTTCGAGTGCGCCATATATGAAATTTGCAGTCTGTGCATGAAAACTCTGATCTGTATTTATTTTTCAACTTAAAAAAAACAACCTTGGAAACACTTCCCCATATAAGTTTTTTAAATGGATATTCATAAGCAAGTATCTTTATTAAACATGAGGTCATTGATTGGTTTGTGTATAGAACAAATTATCAATAACGTTACATTAAAAGTCACATGTGAAAATTTCAGCTGAATACAGAGTCTACTTGTTGAGAAAACAGGAAAAAACTGTCACGGTGCTTTCATCAAGAACGCCAAATCCATCCATGTTCAGCAAGGTGACAGCAAGTACCAACTGCATCTCTGGCCGCAGCATTTATAAAAGGACACCGCAGAAACTTGATTCTTCAATAAGTTGCCTTTAGATTAACAACTTTTGACATACTTTTATTGATATTTCTAATCAATAGGGGCACATCAGACGAAATGACTTCACAGGACGCTTACTACCATTACCTTTCTTATAACAAGTAGGCTTTCAGATAAAAATTACACAATATTTTTTCGAGGTAATAACCAAAGTATGACCCTACATTTAAAGTCAAATGACTGAAATTTATATTACTAAGATTCCTTTAATTTCCATTTTTTAAAAAGTATTTACAAATTATCCTGGAAATTGACTCAACATGACATTTCTATCTGAGAGTTCCCACAAAAAGAGGTACCGCCACAGCCCTATTCCTTTTTATGTACAATTACTAATTGCCAGAGCATAGGGTTTTTTCCTCTCAGTAACTTTGTAATTTTTTTTCCCTCAGATATTTCTTTCAAAATGTAAACCATTATTAATTGATGTTTGATGTTTATGTTTATTTTGGTGCAATTCCCTTTTAGTGATGAATTTGTCGAGTGTAACTTTTTAATAATTGATGGATTTGAGTGTTTCATGTGATGTATTTGGTACATTCCCTTTTAAGCGCTCAAATCATATCAACCATTTGGTTGCAATGTGATTTTTTAATAAACCTTTATTGGGCAGGTCCAAGCTAATGTCCCCCTTGGTGGCAAAATTTCATCTTTATCCAAATAAAAAAAAAACAGGTGTCATTTTGAAGCTAATTAATCAAAGTTTATGATTCTAAAAAAAAAATGTGGGGAAAAAGACAACGTTAATGAATGCCAAGGTCAACAATCACTTAATTATTTGTTTACCGTGACGTGCGGGACATCTTAAAATTAGATGTGGGGTAAGAGTGTTGCAAGGACAAATTTGTTAAACAGTGGGGAACTTAAGAATCAAGGGTAGTAACACTAAAAAAAAAAAATTCAGCTTGATCAACTAATTACGTATGCAAATTAGGCTCCCTCCTTGCATGACATGTCCCGTGCATCACAAATTAACTTGCAGTTTTTTAATTGTAACATAGAAAGAAGTAACATTTGAAAAAGATAATTCATGAAGTTCTAATTTAGGTTGAGCCCCAACTAGGGCTAGGCATACAAAATAATAGAAATGAATTAACCAAAATGTCCCTTAGAAAAAATAGGAAATTTCTATCGAGTACAAGGGCTGACCAACGTGTGTGGTAAAGATTTCATAGACTCTTTAGGATATCTAATAAAAAGTGAGGTGATTTTTCTGAGAGCAAAAACAAATCTAAAATCAGACTTAACTAGGAATATATCATTCCTGGTCTGAAGTCACAAATCCACAAATTGCTCAAAAAGTGCAAAATCAATGGATTTTTTTTTTAGCACAAATATATCTACCTAGGTAGCTTGTCATTTTTGAGTCAAAAATTCAAATTATGACTTAAATGAAACTACAAAATTAGTATCGCTACCATTTGTACAAATAACTAAAAATATACATGTATCATCTGTCAGCATCAAAACAAGGAAATAAAGTAGGATTTTGTGTTCAATTAGTTGTTGGTGGATCTATTGTCTTGTCATTTCAGGCTCGCATTTGGGGAAACTGGACCAGAGTATTTTTTTTACAAGACAAGAATTGAAACAGGGATACGCTTGCCGACACAGTTTAACATGCGTGAGAGATAAAGATTTGTCTCATTTATGGGTATACCTGGTTACTCAACAGATTTAAAAAGTATTTTATCAGACTCAAAAGTCTACATTTGAACATATTTGGTTTCTGTTCAAGATATTACACAGTGAGGTGTTTTTATTCAATTGAAAAACACAAGACCACCGAACTTGTCAGATTATGAGTTTTTTGGCTCTACACTAAAATCATTGGCCTTGAGCCTACGGTCCAGTGTACAATTTGAGCCCTGCATTTGAAAATATATGCCCTGTACATATACCAGTGTCCTCCAACCTATAGAAAAGCTGTGGCGCACCGCCACGCTTTTTGCGGCGCGCGCCACGCTTTATAATCGCCGCCAAGCTTTAAAATGTTGCTGCCACGTTTACTTTTTTTGACTCTTTATGTAAATTTACAACAGATATAGTTTAGAAACAAGAAAGACCACAGTACTTTCTATTAAAACCAAAGTTTCACGCTGTTCTTCCGGCCTACCTGTCTGCCTGTCATAAAGTTATTAAAATAACTTTACATCCACACGGTTTGACAGGAAAAATGGTTTGACAATGCTAGATTTAATGCCGCGATCACGATTGCGATCGTTTATTTTCAGTAAAACACCCATGCACATTAATAGTCTGGCTCTTTCCTCCATGTTCCGTACAATAACACGAAGGCGAGTAGGGAAACATACATGTGTACAACTCGAATTTCCAGGGGCAAAAACCGCGCGATGGAGTCTAATGTTAACCTCGTTCTTGTTATATTTTATGTAAAATTACAGCCTCGTACTCATAAACACATCGCTCTCGCCACAACAAATCTTTTACCAATGTGCGTCGTCGACCGATCGTTATAAATCACGAAGATTTCAGTGCAAAAGAAGTTCTCTCAAACCGATCCTCACATTACGAACCTATGAAAATTGCTGTTGATGAAAACACTATTATTAAGGGCATAAATTATGAAAAAAAGATCGTCCAAAAACGCAATTTTACAAACTTCATTTTTAATTTTTATTTATTTATTTATTTTTTTAATTTCCAAAATTGTTGCATGTGGGCTAGTCGACCCAAAATTTTGGTTGATTCGTCCGGCCGGCGAGTGAAAAAACAAGTTAAGGGAAACTGATGTTGTTTAAGACAAAACCTGTTACTGCTCCCAAATATCCAGCTATTCCCAGCGGTAAGTAGTGCCTCATTTTTTAGTACAACATAAATTTTAAAAAGTGAAAGAGTGAACCAAAAAAAATAAATTTTCCTTACAATGTTTAAAACTTTTTTATTTAGAAATCAGGAGAAGTTGCCATCAGGAAATCATCTCAGAATGCATTACAGAGCATGTAGAGTCAAACATTTTATCGGGGCCCTTAAGCGTGCCCCGGACCCCACGCCGTAAGGACTTCGCGCTTGCATTGGTTCCCGGCCCCAAGAACCAACCTTTAATTTTCAGAGTTGGAGAACACTGATATACTTGGTGTTTTCCACTTCTATTGGGGCGCAGCTATGCTCAAGTATACGTCACGCGCAGTCTTCAACTCATGTCACGCTGCTGCTTCCTATAGTTGCATTAAACATCAGTGTCTGAAAGTGTCAGTGATCAAAATGTGTCCCGCGGATTGGTTTATAGATGAGTACTTAGTATCAATTTGCACAAAAGAGTCTAGTTAGCATCAAAGTACATCCAGCTATACTACTTCCCCAGCGTACCCCTTGGCTGATGAACTGTGGCAGGTGGTAACAATTATCATTGATGATTGAAGCAAAATTTACACAGTCTGCAAACGGACACGAAATGCAGTGCTTACACAAATACTTGATAATACCATACATGTATACAAATTGTGAGCTCGGATACATACATGTAGGTAAAACAAACAAGCTCATAATTGACTCAAATTTACAATTTTTCTGTATTCTTCCAATAAGATGAACATTTGTCACAATATGGTGATAGTTGAAGAAGAAAATTAGCAAGGTGGTCACTGAATGCAGCCAGGTCTTTGGGCCGCCTTCTTTTATGGGATGGGAGACACTTCCTCTCCCCACCCGCCTCCCACTCTCTCTTTCTTCAAGAGTTGTAGTACATGCACTCATACAATGTACTCAGTTTCTGTTTTGACCTGTTCTCACGCTTGTACTCACAGAAAAAAAGGTCTCAAACTTGACTTGTAAACTCATGACAACAATCGCATTGTATGTACTCATACTCAAAGAAAAGTACTCGCACAAGTACACAAGTACATGTAATACTCATAAAAGAGTACTCAACTACAACTCTCTGTCCTCCTCTGAGACATGAGCCTTCCTTTTGGAGGCGCAACATTGGATGTGAGCAACTGAACTTTGACCTTACCTTAATGAGGTAGCCTACACCGTCTGCAGTGGGTAGGATACGATATTGGTAAATTCTGTCATCACACCTGCCAAACAAACACAGATACTATCAACAACTATACTGGACAGCCACACTGGATCAGGCATTATCCCAGCATTAGTGTACCTGACAAATAGAGACATCTTGGTACTTGACAGACAGTTGACAATCTTTTGAATTGAATTTAAAAAAAAAAAACAGTCTGTTGAGCTCTGAAGTTTGATTAAAGTTCAGAAAATGCAATTTTTTAAAATAATTTTTCTAACTGGGAAGCATCCAATAAGGCAATCAATCGAACCCCAACTTACAAGAAGACAAATCAATTAAAACTTAACAATAGAAGAAATATAATCTTTTAAGTGCAATTTCCTGTAGATCAATAAAGTTCACTTAATGGAAAGGAAGCATTGCATAATTTAACCAAACAAGGAAACTCACAAAAATGCACTCTAGTAATTAATCATGTTTACATATGTGCTTTTTCAAGCAAAGTAAGCCCCTCAAAGTGCTTTACATTATTCTGTTTGTTCAACAGGCCCTATGCATTCCTGAAACTACCTCAACTCCTTTGGAGTATGCAGCACTGGCAGCCAAATGGGCGCACAGGTTGCTAATCATTCTAATCAGTAATCTTTACCCAAGCAGGTATACATTTACTCCTGGGTGATGAGAAGCAATTCTAGTTTTTAGTGTCTTGCTCAAGGACACAAGTGTCACGACCGGGACTCGAACCGACACACCATTCGATGGCTCAGCCACCAGTACATGCATTAGACTGCTTAACCAAGACATGCTAAAGTGTTGTAAAACAGTCTGGTGGAACAACCATCCAGAGAGTTCATGCACTTACCGAGGCTTATTTCTGTTCCAGAAACTACCCACTTACAAAAGAAAAAGGCAGTAGCTACATGTATATAATCCAAAAACCAAAACAAAAATCATGCTATCCTTGACTCTAAAACAAAATGTCTATTAGAAGCAACTACAATTAGTAAACTTGCAGACAACTATGTGTAAAGTATCTTTTGTGAAGAATGTTGGCTCTGAAAAGAGCCGGTGAGGTCTTAACGTTTTGAACAGTATACTCTGCTAGTCTTCAGGAGAAGAGCAGAGTAAACTGTTTGAAACGTCGAGACCACATCGGCTCACCTTAGAGCCAACACTCCTCCCAAAAGAGATTTGACACACATGGTTGTGCCTACAAGTTTACTAGTTATAGTTACCTCTTATTTTCCACACCATGCAAAGCTTCAAACATCACTTAAAATTACTACTTACAAGACTGAGAGAACATAGGCTCCTTTGAACGACTCGCTATCTCTGACGAGAAAACTTCCCGTTTTGTTGGCTCGCGTCAGACAATCTTCTGTTTGCAATCTGGTGATGCTGCCGTGGTACCACGGATAGGGAAGACTCCATCCAGATGGGGGTGAAGACATGATGGAGGAAGATGAGTAACTAGAGGTGAAGGAGACAGGAGTAAATGATGAGAAATGTTGGGGCTTGTTTGTGTGGTTTTCTCAAACTATACACACATTCAGGTGACAAAATAACATAACATTTTCTTGCAAAATCACTTGGAATAGAGCACTAAGTTCAACAGTGGAAAATAACCTTTTACTCTTTCAATAATCATAATATTTAAATAAAAATTACACAATTCTGAAATTACAAACTTGATGATGGAATGTCCGATTCGATTTAAAATAAAGAGCAATATAATCATGGTAGATTAACTTACCCCAAACCTTCCATGTTAGAACTGAGATTTGACCCCTTCCCAGTTCAGTATAAAATGTCACAAAATAAATGATCCTAAAAAAACATTGTGTTCACAAAGTTGAATAAAATAGTCCTTGCAAACAAATTAAAAGAGCAACCTGGGAGGGTTCCCCCTACCGACCTTGCAGAAGCAAAAATGCATAAAGAATACTGAACAGAAACCTATAGCCTGAATCAAAACTTGTGTCATGGATACTGTTCATTGATTTATAAGCAATGTGCCAAAATAAACATCAACAAATCGTATTAAATTTGGCATAGAAAATGAAACTGCAAAGCCTTTGGTCAAACATTCAACATTTTGTCTACTTTTCCCCCCTCCAAATATAGCATAATGCTAGTATGTTAAATGAAATACTATGCAGATACACATCTGAAGCCAAAAGCAGATCATGGTTATGTCATAGCTTTTAGTTTTAGAATATCCCCCCAAAACTGCAAGGATAAGATAGGCCTACTGCTTTTGTTTCTTGGTTTTTTTTTTCTTCAATATGAATCATATTCATAGGTTTTGAATTCCACCTGAGTAGTTTACCTGTGGATTTATTTTCTCGGAACTCGGAAAATGGATCATGTAAACTTTGTTTCCATAAGGAGTGACCTGTTACATTCCAGGGCCTTTCTGGCAGGCAAGATATTACTACACTGGTCTTATAGGAAATTTCAAATTTTGTGTCATAATTTCCACATAAATTCAAGTGATGCAAAAAGTAACAGCTGAACAAGTTTTGAGATGTGCCCCCTTTTTTCTTACTAAAGGAGTAAAGGGTTGATGCAAATCAGACAGAATCCCAGCTTCCAGTCTTTTATTTACATTCCCAAAAAATAAAAAGAATATTATTATTATTAAACAAAAGTTTACTTTCTATATTTAAAGGAACATTACAGAATTGGTAAGAAAAAAACTTGTAAAATATACTTTTTGATCACAGATTTAAATAAAACTTACACGATCTAATGATGATGATAGTAGAAAACATCCCTTGAAATATTTGTCTGAAATGCCATATTTGATGAAAAATGAATAAACAAGTTTTCCGATTGGAGTTTATCGCTCAGTGAGCATTTTATTCATTTGTTGAATCTACATGATTTCATGAAAATGTGTAATCGGTTTTCACTGTTTTCTCGTGACCCAGATGGCCGATCAATCTCAAACTTCTACAGGTTTGTCAGTTTATGGTGGATTACATAAAGTGCTAAAACTGCCAGCAACTGTTTTGTTAGCAAAAACCAATTCTGTAATGTTCCTTTAAATGGAGTTAACCTTTTCTGATTTGTGGCTCCTGGGATTTTTTAGGGAAATAAAGTCTGAAATTCATATGGTCAAAGTCCTCCAAAACAGTCACTGCACATTCAAAGCCAGCACAATATGTCTGCCAATGCCATAATTAATATTAAAAAAAGATAAAGCTTACGTTTACGATTACAACACATTACAAAACAAAATAAAGATACAATTGGATTTCCCTTTTTTGTTGTCGCCTAGTTTAGCATAGATGTCAACAAAAATAAAGCCTTTTCACATATCACACACAAGCTCAAGAATTGGAAGTCTAGCCCCACTAGCTTGCGTGGCACTTGACACTTGACAGACGACCAGGCAGTCTGCAACCATGGAGCTACTTTATTGGTCTGGACAACCAGACTGAACAGACTATCTTTGACACTGAAATGTCTGTCCAAATAACAAAACAGCAAAGAAAACTGACAAAGCTTGAAATTGCTTTCAATAATTCAAATGTTTCAACAGTTATCTTACTTGGCCTTGGACCATCAATCATCAGTACACTACACGGAAGACTGAAGTGGTAAGTATTGCAAGTCTCCATAATTTTTAGACCGCATGCCAGTCCGCACGGTCGGGAAAATATAACGAAAATTCGGCATTACTCACTTGACACTGACAAGCAACAAATTGAAATCCTTACTAAAGCTTACCTGACTCCTTCAATCCGTTTTCAAAACTATTCCATTGCGACCTTTCATTGTAAAACAGCAGCAGAAATATACACCTCAGACCCACACTGACAGCTCACAAGTTCTCACACATCATCCCTTCCTGTTGTTATTAAAAACCCTTTACAAATACCGCCATACTTCCGCATTCATATCTCGCAGCAAATCTCGCATCGGACAAGATTTCAAAACGAAGTCAATATTTAAAAAATTAGTTATCGTTGTTTTAAAAATTATCAACATTATTAAATATATTTAATATAGAAAAAGAATTACTCGTGAGTACATTTAACAGGTTTTTAATGGTTAAAATAACAGAATTCTAAAAAAAAAGAGTCAAGGTTGTTACGTCATAATATGTTGACCCCGTGACCGGCAATGAATAACATGGGCTACGTAACACAACACACACACAAACCGACCGGCAGATTTCTGAACTCCATGCACCCAGTCCACGACAACCACAACTTTAAGTTATAAAAAAAGTATAAACGCTTCATTTTCCCCATCAAAATGCTCAGATCTTCAAAATTAATTCCCTTGTTCTGTAAAGGTGTAAGTGGGACTCTGCGATCTCCGGCAGTAAGGTAATATGAGAAGATTTTAAGAATTTAAACAGAGTTTTATTTGAAGTCATCTGACTGTGAGCTACACCTACCTCCATGCTGAGTGACTAATTTCTAATGTATAGTAAATATAACTGTGTACATGTGTGATGTGATTAGTGAGTATTTGATCTACCTCCATGGTTGGCAAAACCTAAAATGAAAGATAAGAGGGAAAATATGACAAACTAAAGTTTGATTGAGTGAGCAAAGTAGTGATGATGCAGTTCTTTCTTATTGACTAAATTGTACATTTTAGAGTTAGACTCATGAGTCTTCGGTCAGTTTCATTGATAAAGTTAAAACAAATTGGATTGTAATTTGTAGAAACGAAATTTTTAAAATGGGTTTACTTTTTATACTATTATTAACAGCTTTACAAGTTTGCTTATTCAAATTTTCCTCCATTTCTAATCAGTTATTGTCAGATCATGGACACACACTCACAGTCTTCATGCAGTAATTTTCACACATTTACTTTTTTGTTAATTGTACTTGTACTAGTTGTACTTGTAGTTTGGTTTAAATTTTAAATGCTGGGTTAATTAGTTATATGTCACTTCTGCTTTGAAATGTCTAACAAAGTACTTAATGTGGATTCTTCGCTTAAGAAGATGCTGTATCCAACTAAAGTGTACGGAAGACTGTACCACCTTTCCCTCGTTGAATATTTATGACCAAAAACATAATGGACTAGAGTACTGCCTAGTTCTGGTCAGGGACCAGAGAGAAACGCTCATTGCAACTAACTGGTAATCTGTCAATAATAGTAATCAGATTGTTTTTTTATTGGAAAAATACTTGTTCACAAATTTTGTTAAATTTTTGTTAAAGATACACAAATAATTGTTGTTGTTGTTACATCGAAAAACATTCTCGGACTATTCTGTTAATTTTATTAGATCTGTCGAGAGGTTTCTATTACTGAACTTTTGGAACTTGCATTCAAACTAAAATTGGCCTATATTATCAGAAAAGATGCACATTCTATTGACGGATAAATTAATTATGTAGAAAGCTTGCAGGCTTTTTTATTTGTAAAGGGCTATGAGACCAACATTTTTTTTGTACTTAAGAAAAGTGGACAGGTTTGTAAAAACCATTTTGCATACAAACATGACAAAAGTGAACAAAAATGAACTCTCTCTTTCTTTGTTTATGAATCTTTTAACTTACATGTATTAGGCTATCTTATGGCATAGATCATTGACGGCATCACAATGGCGCCCTCTGGCCTTACAAACAAATTACAGGCTAGGTGTTCAAGGTCAATCTATATTCAGAACATGCAGATTATGATAAACCATGTTATCTTCAAGCAAATATGAATTCTGGATTCTGATCCATAGCAGCAAGAGTGTGATATTAACCTAGATATTGCACGACCGTACGCGCTGTACTAACTCAATGACTAATTATATTACAAAGTGTGTGTCAAGTTTGCTGAAATAGAAATCTGGATGCCCATTTTATGCTTGTGGAATACGAGAAAACATAGCATGTCTGCGTCTGAAATCCAACTCGACCTTTGGCTTGAGCTCGGTTTGGCTTGGGCTTAGGCTCTGCGGCTGAGTCTCTGTCAGCTATTTACAGGGCTTCATTGTAGGAGAATAGAGCCTAAGCCGAAGCCACCCACCTTAAAGCTTTGGTTAAAAAAAGGCCCTAAGGCCGTGTCCGAATTAGGGGATACAGCTATGGCTATGGCTAGATTTCCGTGTCAGTATTCTTAGCAACACCCTTAGCAACAATCTTAGCCATTGCTTTAGCCGCCAATTTGGATGTACGGCCTAATATTCATCAGATGAGTTAACCATTTTAAAATCAATCCTAATACTAAAGCAAAATGTGATGTCACTCTACAAATTGCAATATTTGCTACTCATTTTAAAGTTTATCCTTATTCAGGCCTGGAATTACCCAGATGCCATGGCTACTGTTGCCTGTGCCCTTGGCCTTGGTGCCCCTTCAAAAGTTTCCCATAGACTTTAAGATTATCTAATGGAAGTGCCCTTTGCAAAATGAAAATGGCCTTGCCCTCTCAAAGATGAAATTCCAGGCCTGATAATTCTATGTGAAATAGAGACCCAGTAATGTACTGGATCAATACATACATGTACAATGTATATAGTTGAACAAGGTTATCATCATAGATGTTGTGTTTGGGTCATTTTTATTCCTTTGAATAATTTGTTTTTTCCCCAACCTTTTTCATTTTGCAGACCCAGTGCGATACCATGGAGTCTACACCAACACCGATGGAAAGCCAGTATGGCCGAACCAAAGCCAGATACAACATCGCAGAAAGCATCATCCAAAAGTGTCGTTGCAGTAAGTGTCATTGTAAAAACTACCCTTGAACAGCTACAATGTAGTTTTCTAGAACTAGCCCAAACAAGGGCCCAATTTCATGGCTCTGCTTACCGTAAGCAAAGAATCGGCGCTTGCGGAAGCAGGGAATTCCGCGCTTACGTCAAGCGTATTTCACGGGTTAGCGGGGAATTTCGGCTTGTGCGCGTGCGCACTCCACGTTACTAGGCATTCTACGCTTACACAGCTAGCGCAGAAATTCGGCGCTTGAACAGTAAGCGGAGAATGGTCACTGCAAGCGCAGAATTCGGCGGTAAGCAGAGCCATGAAATTGGGCCCAGGTCTTGATGAACTTGGCTCTTGAAGGGGCACAGCATTTTTCCTCTGGCAAGGGGGAACTTCTATGAGAAAAATTATGTTGGTAATTTGCAAAGGGCACCACAGCAAAAGCACAGGTAAGAACACAGGGCACCTTGGCAATTGCTGTGAGTGCCATGGGTTAATTCAAGGCCTGCTCAACCCCTTGGTATCTTTTAGAGACCCTCATCAGCGATCTCCCTTAACAGTGGTCTGCTGGCCAAATGGCAGTTAAAACACCTGAGGACCAGTCAAAATTCTGTCCAAGTTGTCTGGCTGGCAAGTTCAGTGTCAAAAGGCATCCCTATTTCATGTGAAATATGGGCTTGTGAAAAGCGTGTGGACTTGTTTAATGACAAGCTAACTGGTTCCACTGGCTAATCACTGAGAGAGTTGAGGGCAAACCCTGCTCATACAATGTACATTTAACTCCAAAATATGCCACTCTGTGGTAACTCAACTTGTAGGTGTTTGGACGGATAGATCGGTAAGCTTGTTCTAATGATAAGCAAATTGTTATTTGGGCCTACAGTACCAGTTTGTTAAGCACAGATTAGAGCTTAGCAGAAATGAAATGGCGGCCAAGTAGATGTATGGACTTTACAATTATTGTAAGTAACTGTAAGTAAAACAAAAGTGATCAATGGAACTTAGGCATAAAACTTCAGGGAGGGGGTTTCATTGAATTATGTTTTTAATTTTGTTGTGGGTATTATTATTTATTAATTAACTACAAATAATTTATATTTTTTCATAATTGTTGTCATCTCAGGAGTCTCATTCCTTTGGCATGGGTCTGTTTAAGGGTGAAGTCAACCTTCAGGAGGTCTTCCCTTTCCCAGAAGGTAGGTTCTAAAAGAATTGATATAATTGATTCTCAGAAAAGCAAACTTAATCACTGTAAAAACAACACTGATCGGCTCCCAAAAGTGACTGCTTTGTACCCACGCTTGTTAAAAACCTTTGAGTGCTTGCATGGGGCTTGTAGGACGCTTAGTATGCGCTTGTAAAGTTGAAGTGTACAAAAAAAATGAATCACGTTCTTACACTCAGGTCACCCTAAACGGCACACAGTTAGACATGTCACAAGATCAAAGAAGAATGAGACTGATGCAAAATATTATTTTATTAATTTTCTTTCTTACAGTGCTGAACAGCGAACAGCTGGAGGAGACTAAGATGTTAGTTGAGCCCACCCATAAATTCTTCCAGGTAAATTGCTTTCTGTCCTCATTCTTAAACTAAATCCTGAAATTGAATACTGAGAAAAGTTTGGTAACCAGGATTGCTGTGTTGACATCTTTTGATCTGATTGTTCACTGAAAGGGACTTTTACATTTTATTTTATTTTTCGTTCACGTTACTGCTAATGGCAAGCGTATTTCTCGAGTTAGCAATAAATAGCACTCCTCACTAATGACGTCACTTTTGCTCAAAATACCTATAAATGCCAGACAAACTTTCCAATGCGTGGCTTTCACACAATCACTTCTGGTTTATAGGATATCATTCATTGTTGTAAGCATAAGTATTGTTTTGCCCTCATGTTACTGTGCATTCTTCGCTTACACATCTAGCCTAGAAGTACGGCACTAACCCTATAGTCAGAGAGTGGTACACTTACATTGTAGGTACAGAATTCTGTGATAAGAAGAGCAATGTATTTGCGCCCTTTTCTAGGGTGCAGAAGAGACTGTGGGTTCAATTCCCGCCCGAGGTGAACTGGGTATAAACTGCTTCTTAACCAGACAGGATATTCTTCCAACTTAAGTTTGATTTACGACTTTTTGGCCCTCAGAAAACTCATCAAAATTGTATTAAATAGCCTGAAAAAAGCCTTCTCCATTTGTATAGGTCAGCCCTTGGACTCAAAAAAAAAACGTCTATTTTTTTCCAAGGGCCGAATGAGTCTCTTATGGGTATCAGTGTGGGCATTTGTATTGTTTTGACTGTTGTGATTTGTGTTCTTGTAGGAGGTGAATGATGCAGCAAAGAACGATGCCCTGGAGAAGGTTGAAGATCACACCATGCAGGGTCTGAGAGAGATGGGAGCATTTGGTCTGCAGGTCCCTCAAGAACTGAGTGGAGTGGGTCTGACAAACACCCAGGTACTTTGAGTAGTCCATGGTTCAATGGAGAGGAATCAAACAATAGAAACATTTTGTTGACTTTTTAGTTGGAAAAATTGATTTAAAAAAAGACATTTTCAGGAATGCTGGGTGGCAATACATGTACGAGGTAAAGCCATTGTTCTTGAGAATGTGTCCATGCTCAGAACTCGGTAAACAAGGGAGAGTTCCTTGGTATCTCTGCTGCTGTTTTATGTTTAAAAATTTCTTATTTTACAAGTTGTTTCTATCGCCTGTTTTAGTACGCAAGAATGGTAGAGGTCGTCGGTGAATATGATCTTGCCGTCGGGATCGTCCTGGGAGCGCACCAGTCCATCGGCTTCAAGGGAATAACACTGTTCGGCAACCCTGAGCAGAAGAAGAAGTACCTCCCGAGTCTGGCACAGGGTGAGAAGATGGCTGCATTCTGTCTGACGGAGCCCGCCAGCGGGTCTGATGCGGCATCTATCAGGACACGGGCCGTGCTTAGTGACGATGGGAAACACTTCATCATGAACGGTAGCAAACTATGGTGAGTGAACGGGGTCGAAGTTCGTTGAAATCTAAAAATTACCCTGATGAAAATGAGTGTATCATGCGAGCACTGAGTTACTGTTTGCAAACTGTGTTTCAATAGCTGCAAATCCAGGATTCGAACTGGTCTCTCATCACCGGGCATGCTCGGTGGTCTAGTGGTTAAGATATCTGCTCTACAATGCAGGGGTCGTGGGTTCGTACCCCACCCGAGTAGTATGCCTGTGGATTTTCTTTTTGCAGGAATTAGGGGCATGCTTACCACACATGGGTGAAACCAAAAATATCAAACTTTGATTTGTCAGATATTTTCCGCATATGTCATCAGGCCAAAAAAAAAAGGGTTCTGTTCTGGTTATATGTCATTAGAAAATAGGGTCGTTAGGGCGGAAATTTTTTTTATTTTGCTTTTTTTAATTTATTCTGATACCTCCACGATCGTTCATGTGTTGAGTGCATTCAACGGATTTGCACAACGAATTAGGCAAAAATTGCGCGCAAACTGCAGTTTGCGCTCTACAGATTTGGCAGTTAATCTGCCCGACCTTGCAAATTGTGCGCAATCTTTAGTTTGTGCTCTTTAGGTTTGGCAGTTCAAGCGGCCGATTGGGCAAAATGTGCACAATCTGCAGATTACGCAACCCGTGGAATGCGCTTCACACAGCACCGTGTACACACGTGCGCGCTGCGCATTGAATTGTGGGGTATTTTTCGCTCGTAGTCAAGTCGTAGGACATCGCAGGCTCAAATCATGGAGATAACTGTAAATTTCTTGATATCTTCTGGTTTTTATTTCAAATGTTGCCTAAAACATGTTAAATTGGTAAAAGTCAGACATTTTCTTCCAGGTAAAATAGGTTTTTGTTTTTTTATTTCTGTGTTTTTCCCGTTTTTTTTCTGTTTCCCCCCCTTTTTTTTTTAAAGCCGAATGAAAAGTTTAGGGTCGCGGCGTAAAACTAGGGTCGGTCGGGTAACTGGAAACAGAACCCTTTTTTGGGGGCCTCAATCTCTTTTTCCCTCCGATTTGCTTGAAAGAAGTGAAGTAACCATGAAGTAACCGTAATATGGAAAAAACAAAAAAAAGCCCACACTATGTCCAAACTAAATTTCTATTTGTGGTGATGTAGCGAGTCTTTAACCCTCTTGCTGTCTGACCATTCAATACCAATCAAGTGGTTTTGAATGATAGATAAACTATGCCAGCCTGCAATATGATACCATGAGGGAATGCATGTACACAGTACACAGTTAGTTCTGTGCACAGTTGTGCCACCGTACACAACCTTGGCAGTTGAATGGTTTCAAATGGTTGGTCAACTCACTGGAAAATGTTGCCAAGAATCACTGACAGTAGGAGGGTTAAGGGAGGAATAAAAAATCAAACTGGTGATAACTTAAACTTAGCCTTGAGGTTTTTTCGGTTTCCGGGGGGTTATCCTGTATTCAACCACACGTTACCTCGAGTTACCACTTGTTTAATTTTTCAGGTCTCCCTAAGTCTCTCGAAAAATGGAGCTCGAGCAGACCACTACCCATTTGTCAGAATTGTTTAACTTTCACACCCCTGACTTTATGAGAGTGTGTAATCCAACAGACTTCCCCGTTTCCATTTTTCAGGATCAGCAATGGAGGATTTGCCGATGTTTTCACCGTCTTTGCACAGACTCCAGTCACAAACGCAGATGGCATCACAACAGACAAGATTTCTGCGTTAATTGTGGAGCGTGCATTCGGTGGAGTTACCAGGTAAGACTTAATTGGCAAATAGCTCGTAGAGCTGAGCCTGCGTGTTCTGTTTCTGTGTTACATTTATTCATAAAACATTGTGTGTACTTGAAATTCAATCCCTGAAAAGAGGTCGACGGTCATCATGAAGTCGACCATAGCTGGGCTCCGATACAACTGCCCCCATTCCCGCCAGTCTGCAAAAAGGGTGACAAGCTCGTCAGTCATCTCCACTCCAGAGTCTTTTCTTCATGACCCCCATGTAGGACATAGCTTACCATGTTTCTGCTCCCACAGAACCAATGGGGCCCAAGTAAAAATGCCTAGTATCGTGGAGTACTCACGCTGACAAGCAGAAACTCCCTGCTAACCGGTGAAATACGCTGGCAGTAAGTGCAAAATTCCTTGCTTCCGTAAGCACCCATTCTTTGCTTACGGTAAGCAGAGCCATGAAATTGGGCCCTGGTGAGCCTTCAGCTCTGGGTATCACTGACAGTGCCCGGCCAGTTGCATCCAGTGTGCTTTTTTTTCTCACCCACCCTCCAAGAGCATGTTAAAATGTGTTGTTTGTTTTTGTCTATTGCAGTGGTCCCCCTGAGAAGAAGATGGGCATCAAGGCTTCCAACACTGCTGAGGTTTACTTTGAAGATGTTAAGATTCCTGTTGAGAACATCCTTGGAGGTAAGGTCCTTACTGTCGTCCCTTCAAAGGGCTAGGCAATTTTTTGTGAGTAGAGATGGGTTGAACAACCACAAATCAATTAAAATTTACCCAGTCAGTTTCCCTTGTGGTTTATTACTTGATATTTGTAATAAAAAGTTGCATCCCTTAAGGTGATCCTTCTGCTGCTGCTTCTTGTGTTTTATACGGCAGTTACAGGTTGAATGGCTTCTGACTGGCATCTTTTAACAAAGATATTGACAGAATAGGGAGACTGCCAACATAAGGGCTAGATAGCTCAGTTGGTAGAGTGCCGTCACATTAATCCAGAGGTTGCAGGTTCAAGTCCCGCTGTGGTAAATTTTTTGTTGTTCAACTCAAAATTATTTGTAATTTACCCAGTCAGTTTCCCTTATGGTTTATTACTTGAAAGATAATTTTTTGTACAAATAGCTTATTTTTTGTTGTTTTGGGGTGTTTTCTTTTGTCAGAGCTTGGTGGAGGTTTCAAGGTGGCCATGAAGATCTTGAATAACGGTCGCTTCGGTATGGCTGCTGCATTGTCTGGAACCATGAAGGGGCTCATCAAGAAAGCTGTAAGTAACTTCAACCCTCACTCAAATCAGACAGAATTGTGTGACTTCATTCTTAAACAGTCCTGAAACATGTATATTTCCAGCAGATATAATCATGCCCTTGGAATTTTGCTGCCGCAGCTTTGCTGTTGAGCATATTTATTTCCATACTTGTTCAAATAGCAAGTCAGTTGGTACAAAAGAAATAAGAATAACTGGTAAGTAAGATTGAACTTTGTTCACATGTTTCTTGCCATACCCAGGTGGACCATGCCGCTAATCGGACCCAGTTTGGAGCCAAGCTGGATACCTTTGGGGTGATCCAAGAGAAGCTGGCCCGTATGGCCGTCAAGCAGTACGTCACCGAGTCCATGGCTTTTATGATCTGTGCTAACATGGATGCTGGATCTACGGAGTTCCAGATCGAGGCAGCCATCGGCAAAATCTTTGCCTCTGTGAGTGTTACCTTGCTTTGTGCATTGAGTGGTTTTTTTTTGGGGGGGGGGACATTTTTTAAAGGAAAAACTCATATTCTGTTTTAAATATTAGGAAGCAGACGAGGCTCATGTAGAACAAAAAATATAAACACTTTGCGAGTGCATTTTCTTTTGGGCATGTGCGGCCAGGCAGTCTAGTACACAGGACTCAAGTTCTGATGGCTGAATCATCGGAGTGTGGGTTCGATTCCCGGCCATGACACTTTTGTCCTTGAGCGAGGCACTTTACCATAATTGTTTCTCTTAACCAAGTTTTAAAAATGGGAACCTGAGAAAGCTCAGGTATGCCCCCAATTTGACGATTTTGCATTTCATTCCTCTGAGCCTGGTTTACGTTTGACACAAAGCCGAATCCAAAGTGAAGTTGATGCAACAAATTTGTGAGGAAGGATTTGTCCTCTAAAAAAGAATTGTATTTGCAAAGATATCCAGTATGTCTACAGTTGGACATCATATTCGCATTGGAACTAATGTGGAATCTAAGCTAGGCCCAATTTCATAGAACAGGATACCAGTAACCTTATTCTGGTGAGAAATATTTTATTGCACTTGGCTTCTTTTTGTGCTGAAGCAGTTCTATGAAACTGGGCCCTGAGCTGTTTAATCAGAACATTATGCTACACAACTTTTTTTCTAAGCATAAATAAGCATGATACCAGTCACAGATTGTACAAGTGACAAGTTATTTTGGCTGGTTACCTTGTTCTTCAAGGTTGACCAATTTTGACTGTAACATTTCTCTTCTTTGGTCTTTCTAGGAGGCAGCTTGGGAGATTGCTGATGAAGCCATCCAAGTCTGTGGTGGTATGGGATACATGACGGTAAGCAATGATATCTGGCTTCCCTTGTTCTTTGACCTCTAACCTCTGACCCATGACAATGATATCATGTTTAAAAAATGGCTGAAGATAATCGATAAGTTTTTTGCAAGATTTGTTGAATTTCCATGAAAGAGTCATAGAAATTCTGTCCATGTGTCGTATGATTGTAAATTGTAATTCATAGCTAAGCAAATGGTGACCTGACAATCTCCACTCCAGTGGCCCACGTAAATGGCCAAGATAATACCTAGATTTGTTTGTTGTACTTTCACCCAATGGATTCTGCTTTGTTGCTCTTTGGTAGGATTGTGGTTTGGAGAGAGTGATGAGGGATCTTAGAATCTTCCGCATCTTTGAAGGAACCAACGACATTCTCCGTCTCTTCATCTCCCTCACTGGACTCATGGTATGACCTTATTTGTTTGTTTGTTGGGGTGTTTGTTTGTTTGATTGTTTTTAAAGCAAGTTCGCCTATGTGATTGAAATTTCACATGTTTAAAGAAAATCTGAGATAAAAAGAAAATCCTGGAATCAGGAAAATTTCTGGCGCCTCACAGGTCTGCACATTGAATTGCTGCCAACTTTTGCAAAATTTTCTTGCTCATTTCTTGGTCTCTTTGGTTACATCATGCCTTAAGATTTGGTTATGGTTGATTACAGAATGCAGGCCAGCGTCTTAAGGAGCTCCAGAAGGCCCTGAAGAGCCCTGCCATGAACCTGGGCGTCATCATGGAGGAAGCTAACAAGAGAGCCAAGCGGATGGTTGGGATCAACTCGGGACCGTCGCTCGGGGAGCACTGCCACCCCGATCTCCAAACCTCGGCCAACCAGGCCTCTAAGGCCATCAGTGACTTCTCCGTCTGCGTGGAGGAGATGTTGATGCAGCATGGGAAGAATGTGGTGAACAAGCAGATGCACCTGTGGAGGATGGCCGATGCTGCCATTGATATCTATGCGATGGTCGCAACTCTCTCAAGGTATGTTGTGATCATAGTTATAATAATTTTGGGTGGAACAAAGAAAAATTGACTAGAGCGGGACTTGAACCTGCTACCTCCAGATTAACGTGCCAGCGCTCTACCAACTGAGCTACCTAGCCCTACGTTGGCGGTCTCCCTATTTTGTAAATATATTTGTTTGGGGGTGCCGTTCAGAGGCCATTCAACCTGTAACTGCCGTTTAGCTAGGGATTACACCAAAGTTTACGATACAACATTAGAAGTGGATTTACTTGTTTGGCTTCCTCTCCCCATCCGCCCATGTTTCAACCTTGACACATTAGCCGTAGCTGTATCGTAGCCGTAGCCAAAAGCATTGAATTCAGTCTTCGCTTGTTCGATTTCCCCACAGAGCTTCTCGCTCCCTGAAGAACCAAGTCCCGTCTGCCAATCACGAGAAGATGATGGTGGAATTCTTCTGCAACGACGCCGCACAGCGTGTGGAGGACAACCTGAAAGCCCTCAAGAACAAACAGACCAGAGAGAACTTTGAAGCTGTCCCTAAGATATCTCAGGCCATGGTGCAGTCAGGAGGCCTCCTGGCTGACCATCCTCTGGGATTTTAAGTCAAGTCAAGTCAAGTCATGTCGGCCGTTCCAGTCCAAACTCACATCTAAAACTTTTCTTCACCACAGTAAACTACAAACTTATCAAGAGGTGTTGTGTCTCATAAAAGTAGCCATTAGAAAATAGCAAAACTTTTCTCATTTTAGAAGAACACTGTTTTTTCTACTTCAACTAACCCTGATTAAGCTCAACTCAAATATTCCTCATTTAATTAAAGCGTAAAATTTGTTGTTGCTCAAATGTTGATCAGGAGACTGGAATGGCCATTCTACAAAAATTATTTATCTAAAGTGTAAAAAAAATATTTTGGTCAGTTTTAAAGATAACACAGCGACAGAATGCATTCAGTAAATCTTAGATGAATTAAGCCTTATCAAATCTCAGTCATTGTTTGTTATAGAATTTCAGGTTGTTTAATTGATAGATCAATACCAAATTATTTCATATTCTAGACAGATCTGTACATATCATTTTTAGCCCCCCAAAATGCGGGAAAACTTACCCTTCAAAATTTGTCAACAAAAGGGACGTAAACTGCGACAAATTATCTCTCTGTTAAAATGGTATTTATTATCAGTAATAAATAGCAAGGATTTTTTAAGTAAATAGTAAATGTTTTTTCTTTGGTGGAAAATTGTACAGACTCTTAAAGGCAGATTTATTTCAGTGTCAAGCTGAATCAGGTTCATGCTATTTTGTAAATACATTGTGACCATTTTTGTCATGAAATTGTAGAGGTGATTAGAGGCACGTATCGTACGAAAGTGCGAGGTATTTCTTGCGTCACACAACCGAACTGCCTCAAGGTTGCGCAGTTGCACGCATAACGTGCATCTAAAACTCTCGACTCTTCACAAGGTTTCATTTCTGTCATATACTTTGTGTAAATTATCTCTAAATTTGTAAATGATGTGGTTAGTATGTATCAACACTGCATTAGAAAGGGGAACTATAATAATATTGATAAAATGTAAGGTTTGCACACTACACAATCATTTGTCAATCAGCAGATTGTTAAGAAACTTTGGCATAATAGGTTTACAGAAAGTCTTGATTTTTCAACATGTCGAATCCTCTGTGGGTCTGGAATTGCCTTCTTTGTGTGTTTGTGTTGTAATGGTAAATTTGTAATTTTGTAACCCTCCTACTACTCTTGGTGCCATTTTCCGGTGAGGTCGCCAACCATTTGGAACCATTCAACTGCACAGGTTGTGTATGGTGGCATATTAAGTGCGCAGAACTAAACTATGCATGTGTGCTGTGTAGATGCATTGACCACATGATACCATACATGTATTGTAGGCTAGCTGGCGCTCCTGGCACAAAAAACCAGTGGATAGTGGATGATACTAAATGGTCAGAAAGTAGGAGGGTGGTTAAATGAAAATAGAACTTCCAACAAAACAGTTTGTGGGAACATTTGTACATGTAAGGGACACCAAGGCAAAGACCAGGGTCATGGCCTGTATGTATTTACCCTCCATGAAATGGACAGAAATCAGTGAAGCATTCGCCCAAGATATTTTCGTCACTATTTGTAGTATTTTTTAACGGATATAGAAGTAGTACAGGTTTAATCAAAGACAGTTGTTTCTAACCATGATTATGTGGTTAATATAACATCTAAATGGCAATGCCATTTCAATGCAAATATTGGATTAGATTAAATAATTAGATGTAGTGTAGAGACTTGTGAAGTTTAAAGAAAGTGTATTTTTATGGATTTTTTTACCCATCGGCCCAACTATTATGGAAATTTCCCAAAACTTCTTCTGTTAACATGTCTTACAGTGACATTGAAATCTAAGAATGATTGTAACTTTCATTTTAGAAATCATATTGTTTCCTACTTTTGTGTTATTATTTAGGATTCCTTCTCTTTTAATAACACAACACTTTAAAGAGTCCAGCATAATATGTTGTTGGATCCTCCGGAGGGATGGTTGGGGTGAAACATAAAAAATGGCCTTGTGTGGAAATCACTGTTAAAGCTTGTGGACGACATTGGTAATTGTCAAAGACCAGTATCAGCACTTTGTGTGACCCAACATAAACACAAAATAACAAACCCGTGAAAGTTCAAGCTCAATCGATCATCAGAGTCACAAGAAAATAGGGAAAGACAAATTTTCACTGTTTTCAAACACCAGGTTTTGGCCTCGCTAAATTTACACTATTTGCTTTACTTACCTCTCCAAAACTACAGCATTTCGGCTAAAAATGTTTTATTTCCACCATGACCATGTAAGTTGTTGGTTATATATCTGTGAATACCAATGTTGTGCACACTCTTCAAAGTGAACTGTTCATCGTACAAGACAGGGGTGACTGTACATGTTATATTTAATCATTTTCAGTTCTGAATACCTGTTATTTTATTAAAGTTTTTCATTTGATATGCTGCACTAAAAAGCCACAAAGACCTGTTGTATTTATTTTGAAAGATGATTATCGTGTTTCAAACAGTCTTTGTTTACCTTGTAAACAACAAACAATTATGAATGTTTATGGTCTCATCACATGGCTTTAGGTTGTTTTATTTTGGGTTTTTTCCTTTTATTTGTTCAGTGTCTGTACATCTCTGTATATGAAGGCATACTGACACATCTGTTTCTTTACAAAGGTACAGGTTATTCATTGATTACATTGGACATCAGTTTTAAGAAGTTATTTTTCGGTATGCTGTGTATCAAGTAAAGAATTTGACAAGAATGCAATTTAATAAAAAAACATCTGGGTATAAATAGTTTGTTTTGTGTCTGTCCTTGGAGTAGTTTTGAAGGAAAACAATTTAGAAAATAAAACTAGCTGTTGCAAACTGCTTACCAACCAAAGGACTTATGGTATAAATGCAAAAATAGAGTATCCCTACCAAAGTATTTCTCATTTAGTCTTCGAGAAAGACTCTACTAGGGTCCAAACATCAGGCCATTAACTACTTTTGGGACAAAAAAAAATCGCTGAATTTGACCATCACATTTGTAACTCTTGGCAATAAATTATGAAGTACCTCAATAAGGTTCCATATTTGGTCATTAAGTGTGAAACAGTGGCAGGTAGAAACTGCACTCTTCCTAGTTGAAATATCATTTTCAAAGACCTTTTGTTTTTCCCTCTGAAATGATAACGTTAATCCATTCAAAAGTCATTATTATGAGTAAAATTGAGGGTACAACCCTGGTGTAAATCTCATCTTGGAGGAGGGTTAGCTCTGAAAAGAGCTGCTGGTTTGGTCTTGATGTTACAAACAATATACTCTATTAACAGATGATCATATCATCACAACTTGAAAATTCTTCAGTAGAATTGAACTGTCGTTCTTATAGTGGGGCACATAGAGGAACTATTTGGGAGAAATGTGCCTTAAATTATACAAGCATGGAATTGGGCACACAGAGTACGCCATGAGAAAGATAGTTTGCTGTAGTAGGGCCATCACAGTTTTGTGCTTTGGAAAAAAGTTAGAATAACCAGCAATTACAGCAATTTTTTAAAATATGAAAATTGCTTGTTATCCAACCTGAATGGACAAATCTGCGTTGGCCCTTTAAGCCAAATATCAAATTCCATTACTTGTATCAACGGAGGCACAATCCAATCACCTGTCTGCCAGACTATTAATAAAAGGGAGATAAAAGTTTGAATTCCTCTCAAGAAGTCCCCAACAATACAAACCAGAAATGAGGAAATAATTTGAAGGACAAAAAGCCAGGTTACAATATGGATCTCATAATCAATAGAGACAATAGTTTAATAAATGTTTCCAATATATCTATCTACAATGTACAGATTTGTTAGGATCCACATGTACACTCATCTCATGCCAAACAATAGACTGGTTGCCTTCTTTATACAACCCCTTAAACATGATAAGAGGGCTGTGGAGTACCAGACATAAACAATACTCATCTGGCACCCAGACAGCCATGACAATTTTCATAAGGCCAACAAAGAAAGTTACCAGACTATTATGTGAAACAAAATTAAAGTATTGGCATTTTTTCAAAACCATTGCAGCGGCTTTGGCTCATGCTCTCTCCGCCATTTTGAAGTCAAATCCATGCTGAATGCAAATAACCTCAAAATGTCCAAGGAAGCCCAAGCCGGAGAGAGCAAAAAAAAGAAAGAAAGTGAAAACGCCAAATTTGTAAGGGTCCACAAGGGTTGATTTTTAAACAGTAACGAATTACATCATATAACAAACAAATAACTTTGAATTATCAAATGTAAAATGATGTCATTGTTGGCTGACTGCTTCATTTTTGGAGTCACTTTGCAAGGACTGCATACTGTCCATTGTCTAAATGCATTCTTAGCAAAGAATCCAGACTTCAAACCACTTTATGCATGACAAACCCTTTTTGCATAAATCAACTCCAAAATCGGAAGACAGTGAGTAAACCAGACACGTCAAAATTCAGCATTAATTAGTTTAGTCAATAAAGTATTGCAAATACAATTTGAAAAAATCAAAATGCTGCTCAATAAGATTATAAGTATCTGAGAACTCAAGGGGAAGGATCTTGTTTTTTTTGTTTTTTTTGCGAGAGATGAGCTTTCGACATTACAATGGACCCTATGCATTGACGTCATCATGCCGCCATCTTAGAGGCAGAACACCGATGAAAGAGTTGAAACACACACCTATGTACGAGCTGTGCACAGGATGGGCCAATGAGCAAACATCTTTTGACCTGTAGACGAGGGCGCCCTATTCAAATAACGTCATGTGCATAAGGTCTACTAATGTACTTGTGTGTAAGCAACTGCCTACCGGTAATGCTGGCATCGAGGTACCATTACCAATCAAAAAGCAAAATAGACAAAAAATTCAACTTCTGGAAACCTTTTAACAAATCTGTGCTCAATCCAGACTTAATCTAACTTAGAAAAATATGAGGGCTCAGGAAAACAACAGAGCCTTATTTCATGGCTCTGTTTACCACAGAATTCTGCGCTTACAGCGCACTCTAAAGCGTGTGATTTTATGTGCAGTAGGCGCAGAAATTCACGGTATGCAGTGCCATGCAATTGGGCGGTCCTCTGCCGTTTGACAAATCTGTCTCCAACCACGAAGGTAGAAGTAACTACTTGTAGACAGCAATGTCAACCAAGCTCAAACAGAAAGCTAACAAATCAAATAATGATAGTTGTCTAAAATATAAGAGAAGACAATCCAGAGGTATTTAAACTAATATATAAAACTTTAAGAGTGAGATAAATTCTGCCTTCAGGTGTAGTTGTTTGCAGACTTTCAAGCTGTCTTGCAACTCTTGTATTTCAGTCTATGCTTACATTACTGTTTCTCTTTGTCCGATAAATAACTTTTAGAAATAGTGGCTAGTGAGAAGAAGCATTCTTTAGTTAAAATTTTTAAAAGGAAATCTGGGAGTTTTCAATATTGGTTTGGAATTAAACACTGAATCTACTTAGAGGTAGGGTCAAAGATTGGTTTTTGTCAATGTGATGCTTATTTATAGGCGAAAGTATAAAGAAAGATTCAATAAAAGTTATATGTGAAAGTTTCAGCTAATTACAGTGTCTAATTGCTGAGAAAACAGCAAAAAAACAGTCCCAGAATGTTCACGAGAACGTGAATCCATCCACATTTAGTGAGGTGACAGCAGATACCAAACGCATCTCTGGCCTCATCAGCATTTGCCAAATCTGAGAAAAGATTCATGCAGGAATCGTTTCTCAGATTCAAATGTTTCTGGGTGAAAAATTATCCAACCATATTACTTCAAAGGGAATCCTTTCTGAAAAAAGTTTAATACTATCAACAGCTGCAGTGCTTCTCACCAAGTAAGTTTTTATGGTCATAAATTTTGGAGTATTGACCAATCTATGACTCTACCTTTAACTTCCAGGACATGTCCAGACAAACATTTCTAAATGAAACGGAAAACTGATTCAGGACAGGGGAAAGTTAAATACATTTTTGTTGTTAATATTTTACAAGTTATTTACACTAGAATGTACTTTTATTCTTTTAAAGCGGGGAAGAAAAAAACATTCCCCACAACTAAATTTATTTATTTATCTTTGTTAAGTTGGTAAACATTCCCTCTACATTTTATAAGTATACAAAAAAAAATTGACTTTGTGAGAACGTAGTATTATTTTTTATAAGGTGTACTTGTACGAGTACAACACTATTTTGCCCTGTAGACCCATTGCTTTATGGTAACATTATCAACTGTTTGGCTGTGTTAAAGGCCCTGTACACAATTAGTAAGATCGAAAAAACACAGGTTCACACATAACTTACATGATTTAAAGTAAGTAATGGTATAAAGGGTTCCTGAAAAATAATTCTGCCTAAAATGCTATTGTTTCTGAAAAATGAGTAAAACAATAGTTTTCATCACGCGTGATGAAAACTCGATGTTTGAAAATACATCAAACACATTAGGTCTCTTTTCACTATTTTCTCGTGACCTTGATGACCAATTGAGCTCAAACTTTCACAGGTTTGTTTGTTCATGCATATGTTGAATCACACAAAATGTGGACACTGGTTTTGAACTGTTACAAAAAGTGTACAATACCTTTGGGGGTGGGGGTATTATGTAAAATTTTATAAATTTAATATTCTACTGCACCACTCTACATGTACAAAGAAAATAATCAATAGATTTAAATGTTAAACCAAGTGAGACAAGATGTGTTGCTTCAGGTTGAGGGGGGGGGGCATTGTGGTCTTTAGGGAAGGGATTCCACGACCTGGGGCCAAACTTCATAGAGGTGTTAAGCAGACAAAGCTTCCCTTAACATTATTATATGTTCATATATGCAACCACCATATTTACATACAAATTATAGTGAGCACAGGGAACACGGAGCATGTTGCGCATTTCACATAGTAAGAACTAAACCTTGAATTTGATTGGACCTACAAAATTGCCGATCAGTTAAAATGTTTGAACACGTCTGCAATGGGTCTACAGGTCATCTTCATAACGTAATATATGAAAAACAAAACAAAAATACAAGTGAATTTGTAACACACTTTTTAAAAACTCTGGGTAAGCATACACGAGAAGAAATTAAAAGCTAAACAAAATTATGTTGATAAGATTTTTGTGTCATGATGGGCACGAGTCTGTGATTGGTCAGTTCAATAAGGGGCGGAGTTTATCGAATCAGGCTATGGAAATCTCTCCAATCATCATTGGCTACTTGTTGTTAGTTTTGTTAAAATGGCCCTCCATGTTGGATCATTCTCCTGCAGGGCCCAAATATTAAAGAGCTGCCTAAGAATGAACAGAAGCTAAGCAAAACAAAATTATGCTTTACCAGAATATGGTTACCGGCCAAACTGCCATGTCATGTGTACAAATTGGAACTGGTATCCTGCTCATTTCTGCTCAGCAATATTTCCTGCTTTAGCAGCTCTATGTAATTGGGCCCAAGTAGCAGACTCGGTAGCCAGCCAGCCAGCCAGATTAGATAGTGGCCAGCCACAGTCAGGTAGCAAGTGAGTTTTCCAGCAGACAGCTAGCCCTTTTTTTAACAGCCAGTTGGCCAGAGAGCCATGCTTGTGGTTTTCATCCGGCATGTCAGTTGTCAGTGTGACTGACAACCCAAACACAAGCTACCTATCAAAAAAACACTGTAACTTCAAACCTGCCAGCCATTAACAGGCAAATTTGAAAAAAACAGACAGTCAAAGAATAAGAGTCCATTAAAAAAAAAAACATTCCTCACCCAAAATATTCTACACAAACTGTAGATTACAGTGACTTGGATTATTCCCTGATCCCATAGATGCCCATAATGATTTTGTTTTTAAATACACAGTTAAGAAAAGAGATGTTAGTAAAATTTGTATGACAATTGTGCAAAAACATCTACTTTGTACAAATTCACAAACATTACAGCGGTGGACTTTGGTGTATGGAAGACTGCTGATCACCAATGCCTGAAAAACACACAACTGTGATCAACTGAAGCAACTTTTTAGCAATAAAACAGGAGGACAGAACACAATATCTGTCTGGGCTGTAAGTAGGAACTCCATGGTAATTGTTAGAACAACGGTTTTGGGGTTGGCACTTTGGTGAAATCATGCAAGCACTGGACCCAATTTCACGGTAAAGCACAAGATTCTGTGGGTCCAAACTACTTTGCAAATACTCAGTGTGCATGCGTTAGCCAGGACATGAGGTGCATGCTGGTGTAGTTAGCGACGACTAGCATGAACCTCATTTCACGGCTAAGGGGCACATACCAAGTATTTGCAAAGTAAGCAGCACCATGAAATTAGGACCGTAGAGCTGTTTTAAGCACAACAAGTAGCTGAGCTTCAACCGATTTTGATTACCAGATTAAGGTTACCAGCCAAATTGCCATGTCACATGTACCGTCTGTGACTGGTATCCTGCTCATGTTTTGCTGAGCGGAAAATTGTTCAGCACTTTCTTTCTGCTTAAGCAGCTCTATGACATTGGGCCCCCAACGTGGGTGAACAGGCAAGCATGGAATATGCTCATGCCAATTCTGCATGTAGCTTTGAACGATTATTTTCTGAGTAGTCACATCACAACAAAAGACATCAAATGGTGGGCAGTCAAAAGGAATGGTACAACATTTTTTTAAAGGTATTTGAAGAGTAAATTGACTGAAAACGTTGAGTCTAATATAACCCAGACTTTAACCAATTTTTCTTGACAAAGTTTATTGGGTAGAACTGGCTCATTTTGTTTGGCTTTTACACATACTTTTATTTTACTTAGCGAGCAAAAGAACTGTAATCAGCATTCAAGAAGGAAGTTGTCTCAGAAGATGACAGCATTTCCGATGGATTTTTCAAGACATTTGTACCAGTCCTATCTTTGAATAAAACAAGATTCAAAACAAATCATGGATTCGTTTGATAACTCAAAATTAACACCACAGGAAAAAGGGGGGGGGTGTTAACCAAACAGCCACACCAGCCAACACAGCTCATAGTTTGTTAAATATTGGCGGCTACCCAAGAACTTTCTGCTCATTACCTTTCCTTACTTAGTTTTGTTCATTTATTTGTGGCGACAGTGTTATCAAAGACTCTCGGTGTAATCAGAGAATTTATAACGTAACCCTGTTGAGGGAGAAAAAGCAAGAAACTGAGTTAAAAGACAAACGGCTTGTAAAGCCCAAACTTGATTTGCACAGTTGATTAACTTTGGCTGGAAATGCATGTGTCCGTCTGCTTTGTGCGTGATCCCTTCTTGGTTTCAATTGCTCCACGAGTGTATTAGTTTTATTGGACAACAAGAGGGAAACATGGCTGCAGACCTATTGTGTGGCATGCAGTTTCATTTGTTTACACATAACACACAACGGGAACCTGGATTTTCAGCCTTAACCAACTTTTAAAAATAACAACCGGCTGGGGGCATTTGTGAAATATCAAGCAGAAGCCGAACTACATGGCAATCTGCTTCCGTGCCCTTGCTCACTTTCTTAGTGTCACCCCAAACAATAAATAAGAAATGTATACCAAATGTATTAGCAAATCAAATTTGTCTCTTCAAGCAAGTCCCAGATCTGAACTGCCAATGTAATGGAACTTAACCCTCCTACTCTTTGTACAATGTTCCAGTGAGTTGATCAACCATTTACAATCACTCAACTGCACAGGTTGTATACGGTGGCACAACTGTGTGCAGAACTAACATAGAGTGCCTGCATGTTTATCCGGAGGTCGCAGGTTTTAACTCCCGCTCTAGTCAAGTTTTCTTTGTTCAACACAAAATTATTAAAAAATTTTTACCCAGTCAGTTTATTTTATACTTGATATGTGTATGTGAACATCCAACTTGAAACGTGTCTCATATTACAGGCTTGGCATAGCTGTAATTCAAAACCATAGTGGATTGTATTGAATAGTCACACAGTAGGAGGGGTGACTGTGTACTTGAAGATGCAATCAGCACATTATGTTATACCGGTAATGTTTGGCTAGCACTCAAAACCACAGCGGATGATATTCAATGGCCAGACAGTGGGAAGTTTAAATGAGGCAATCAAAATGCATGATTTTTTAAGTAACTCTGTGAATGACCGTCATTTTAACTATTTAGTAAACTTGTATCATTTTTATGCAGTGTTTACTACTGGCTAGCCCAGAAAAGCTGGAAACACCACGATCTATTAAGTATGAGATATTTCTTAGAACTGAAAAAATGAAATTAAAAACTAAAATTGCAAACCAGCTGCTCTCCTTTAAATGGTATATCTTTAAACTGAAAAATAATTCGCTAAGTCATTGCCTAGGACCGAACTTCTACACATTGGCCCACTTACAAAATTCTGTGTTACGATACTTTCATTTAACATTTTTGTAAAAAAAAATGGAGATACAGTAACTCCATATAACTATTAAACAGGTCATCAAATATTTTAAAACACCGTCTTAATCCGTTAAAACGGTTTCTCCTTTTTCATCATTTTACTGAAACACATTCTAACAAAAATTAACAAAAAGACAGGCTAAAGAAAATCGGCATAGCTTGTCTTGGAATTCAAGACTTTCCCCAAATCAATCATCTTCTAACAAAAGCATACTATGATGGGACTGAGATTATGCAACAAAGACCAAAACGTCAACTGAAGAAATCACTAGCCTCAAATAATGATATATTTTTTTATCTTTAATGAACAAGTTAAAGAGAGTTAATTTTTTTAATGGGACATAATATCTATATACATATGTAACTCTTTAATAGTAGCATCCTATTCCTCCAGATCGACAGGTAGCTCTGCCTGGACTACACCTGTCATAAGCTCCCCTCCTCCAGCTTAATGTCTATACTCTTCATGGACTTACGGACTGTGGACTCCAGTTTCTTGCGCGCCTTCCTCTCGTCGTCAAGGTCTCTCTTCAGCCGTTGGTCTCGTCGACCAGATCCTTGACTTGATCTCGGAGGGCGTATACCGTGTCAATCAGACTCCTGATGAGGGGGGGGGGGGGGGGGAAATAATCAGAAATGTAAATTGTTAGTGCACTTCATTCCCGATTCAGTGAATAACATCATAGGTTGCTGTACATGTACCTCCTGCATAAGGACTGTACAATCCTGTACAAGTGCGTGACTGGTATCCTTCAGACAACAACACACATGGGCATTCAGGTTGGCTCAGTGGTTTCTTCCCTGCTTTTCAACTCTGTGACCCCCGGTTCCAATCCCAGAACGGAGCCTTGCATGTTGATTGGGTTTTCAGTGCCTGGTTGCGTGGGTTTGCTCTATTTGGGGTTTTCTTCCCACATCTAGACCTGGGATTTTTTTCCATCATATGGAAGCCTTTGGAATGCAGATTTACCAGGAAAACTTCCATCATTGACCTTGTTCTAAGACATGCGCAGGTTTCTGAGAACAATGGATTTACCAGGTAAGTTTGCTGCCACCTAGTGTCGCCACAAGCCTCCCACTCTCTAACAGGTTTATTCAATCCTATGGCTCACAGTGCTAGTCGCTTTTGGGGGTCCCTTGGTACCAAGAAGTTTGAATCTTTCATAAAACTTTCACAGTCTATCAAGCTTTCATATTTTATTTATATATTTATTTTATTAATTTAATAATTCTGGTTGTGAAGCCAATGATTCTTGGAAAAGAGAACTTAACCACTGTACTGGCAAAGAACCCCATAGAGAGAAGACAAGGAAGGAGGTCTCAGTTTTAGATGTGGGAGGACAACCTCAATGAGTTATTCCAGGGAAAGCCCACGCAATCAGGTAGGGCTGAAAACCCGATCCACATGGAGCCCCTGGCAGGATACGAACTAGGGTCCTAGAGTTGGAAGGCGAGGAAAGATACCACTACGCCAACCCAACCAACGAGCTTAACTCTACTACCCAAGCCGACTCAGAGGTCTAAATACAAAGGCATCTACTCTAGCATGCTGAAGGTCCAGGGTTCGATTCCCACCCCTAGATGCCCTCTGATTTTTTACCCCCACACGATTCGGAAAGCACTAAATAAACAAAGCTTTATCTTTATAGCAGCCTCCAGTCGAATGCAATCAGCACACTGATCTAGACCACCCTCTTAAATATAAAATACGATAAACAAACAAATGAACAATAACATCTAAAGAGATTTCCCACTTTTCTATGGCATTCATAAAGAGCAAAAGAGGAGATCAGCCGATCAGCTGAGTGGTTGTGCGTCTACAACAAGAAAGCAACAAATGCAGTTTGAAAATTTGTTGAGTTGCAAGAAAAAGGAGTTGGGAAATAAACTTCTGAATGCACAAACAACAAGTACATAGTGAGGTCAACATGTTCGGAGAAGAAATTTGAGATGTTTGACTGCTCCGATGGTTTCAAAGATAGATGTATTAATTAAAGAAACATCAAACTTATTATTACAAAGTAAAAGGAGAAAACTGCCTTGGGCACAACTGTTTGTAGTTTTTTTTTCCAGTTTCCCTAAGAACAAAAACCCAAGAAAAAAGAGGGAAGTCGGCTGATTTGCTGAGAAAGTTGCTCGCCTGTTTAAACCATAAAGCATATTCTTAATCCACTGTGCAAGTCTTGCTTCCATCTTTGGGTTCCCATACTCGCTGCTTTCATACAGGAAGTTAACAGAATGGTGCACTTTAACGAGTCCCGATACGAGTAAGACTTGCACAACGTCTTAAGAAGTTCAGCCATAATTTGGTTCAAGTCGTTCAATAAGCCTCTCCTGATATACCTTCCTCTAGTAATAGTTAAACAACAAGCTTCGCCTGGCCAAACTATGGGAGTTCTACAAGAAGCTAAACTGATGAAGGTTGGGTACCATTTCTGTTTGGATCAGGGGCCCACGTTCCTCTCCCTGCAATCCTCTGAGGCTACCATAGCGTTTGAACTCTTATTAACATTTTGTCATGCTTGGATTAAATGATCCCGTGCCGTTTCGGCATCTCAAGGCAAGCCCAACTCAAAAAATTGAACCAACTCAAAGCAAACCATAGCGTGGGTCAAAGTGAGCACGGTCATGGGTCAAATCAAGACAAGTCATTGGGTCACAGCCAGCAAGGTTATGGCTAAAGGCGAGCAAAGGCCTAGGGTCAGAGACAGCCAGGTCATGGGTCAAAGCAGGCCAGGTCATACACAGCCTCAAGTGCAATATCTGTCACATTCTGCCCGTGTCCACGTGTACGTACCTGGTGATGGCGTTTAACATTCCTCAGTATGTTCTTGCAAGCCTATAAGGGTTCGGCATAGATATCAGAAGAGGAAGTGCTTAGCACTGTGGGTAAGGTTATCATGGTCAGCCACCATGATCAGGGACTAGCTCAAAAGGGCTAAGCAAACAGGGTCCATAGAGCTGCTTTAAGCAGAAAAGTAGCCAAGCACAACAAAATTATGCTTATCAGAATAACAAAATACATTGTCACATGTAGAATCTGTGACTGGTATCTTGCTTGTTTTTTGCTTAGCAGAACATTTTAAGCAATATTTCTGCTTAAGAAGCTCTATGATATTGGGCCCTTGTGTGATGACCACAGAACAGAAGTGGGTTTTTTTATTTTTTAGTTCAAAATAACACCTTCATCAAACTGCAACTCATATTTTTCATGAATGGTTTGAATTTCCATTTAAGAAGTCATTTTGTTGACACCTTGTTTCTGCTGTGCAGCTCTACTGAATTGGGCCCCGATCATGAGGATTTCAATATGCAGCAGGCAGCAGGCATCATGCATCATGCACAGAACCCCAAGCAGAATTCATCCAACAATTTACACTAACAATATGTTCGGTCTGGCTGTCACATGACACAGGGACTTTGGGAAATCTACCCCCCACCCACCGCCACTTCCCAACACCTCTAAGGTTTGCTTGTAGAAAGCGCAACAATACCGGCATAAAATGCAGAAACAAAAGGACAAATTTTGACTGCAGTGGCATTCTCTGCTGTTGATTCTGCAAGGAACATATATTGTATTCATCTCCCCATACTTGAGGTCTACTCCGCTTCCCCCCCCCAACTGCTTTATAGAACAGTTACTTTAATTATGAAAGATGTATGTTTTTCTGTTTGATTTGCAAAACTTGGCGAAGATATTCCTGACCTATCATTTAACGGGTTTCGTTCTTCTGATTACACTCAATATGCAAATAAAATTGCAGTTTTAACCTCTAAAACTAACATGCACGATGCACAGAAAAAGGAACCCAAAAACCCTTGTTAAAAAGTTGAGAGAAACAATGCAAGTTGACTACATTCAGACTGGACGGACATCCAGCAGGACATGCGCAGTCATGCACCATGCAAGGTTTACCTGAAACGGGGGAGAGCGACATGCGCGATTGAAGGTGCGCATAAATACATCCCAAACACTGTGGGAAGAGAGCGAAGAGGGTGGAGTAGTGCTGAAACGGGATCGGTATGGGCACACATAAAACACCAGGAACGTATAACGGTTACCTCAGACACGACAGCTGGCAGACAAACAAGATCGCTAGACAGACTGACCCCCCCCCCACATTCCAACACCAAGTACATCCCAACACCAAACATATCCCAACCCCAAGTCACCCCCCTTCCCAACACACATACACAAGTGTGTAATGGCCTCCAATCATGGACCCTCTTTTGTTCAACTCTTTGTCCTGACAAACGTGGACCCCCATTGTTTTCCTTTGTGATAGCAGTTGTGGACTTATTGTTGCTTTGGTTGTAAGTCCTCGGTTTAAATGTCACTCCAAGTACATGTACACACACACACTCAAAGGGCCACCCATTCTAGAGCTGTTACGAGCTGTTTGCTAAAGCACAGATAAATCTTGCTTAGCGAAAATTGGTTACCAGTCAAAATACCATGTAAAATAAATTACTTGCGACTGGATTCTACAGTTGTTTTACATAGCAAATACAAATTTTAAACAGTATTTTCTAATTAACAGTGCCATGAACTTGACCACAGGACCTAATTTTATAGAGCTTATGCTTAGCTAATTTCTGTTACTAAGCAAAGTTAATGGTGGGGACACCAGCCAAAACAGTGTATTTTGGCGGGAAAACTAATCCCCCTGGCACAAGCTTTCTTTGCAGTTTTTGTGACAAGCAACTTCAATAAGCAACTTCATGAAGTTGTTCCAAGTCTTGACATAAAGTTGCTGAGCTAAGAAAAACCGCTTATTAAAAAGTTAACCAGGTTAAGTCCCATGTGGTGTGTGTTGCTTTTGACAGGTCACCCACTTCAACTTTTGATTGATGACATGAATGAGCACTATTCTCAGAAAGCACTGTTATGAAACTCTGGAGCTATATAAGGGTCATAGCTCTGGCCGAAACTTAGAAATTGTTATTTTTTAACTGGGCAGACTTAGGGCACTCTAATAAGGGCTAAATCAAAGCCTTAAAACTATTACATGTGTAACAAAATGCAAAGACGACTACACTACAGTGTTTTATGGCCAAAATGTGCAAACTGGAAAGAGTTCCACAGTAAAAAAAGTCGCACCACCTTCAGGAGAAAACTTGACAAATAATTAACATTTCAGAGAGTGAAAACAAACGTAATTTGCTCAATAGAAAACATGATCAGTCAAACACAAAATCGTGAAGGTTATCAATTAAAATGGACAAGATGAACCTAAGGACCATACTCAGTTTGGTTTGCCACACTCAGAACTGGACACACAGTCTAATCGTAATCTATCCTCATTGGCATGTACTCCTGCTCAATGGATATTTCATGTTTAGTTTTACCCCAAAACCCTTCCACTCTTTAACATCCCCCACACTTGAAAGTTAAGGAAAGTTGCAATGTGTAATGTACACTTTACGTGTTGCTCATGCAGCTGCCATCTTTGTCTTGTACCCTGAAACCACAGCTACAATAAGAATAGCATAGGCCAGCCTTGTTCTCAGCACCAGCCTTGTTCTGAGCACCAGCCTTTTTGCCGTTATGCTTGCAGCTTTACTCTTTATAAGCATCAGGTCGGGTCTGAATCGGTGGCTGCAGCTGTTGTTCAGGGTGTTGCTAAGAGCCTATGCTTCATAGCGTGTTAACGTGCCGATTAAGCCACAGCCAGTAGTTCAAACACGGCCTCACCTTGTTGAACATAAAAACAAAGATGGCTGCCACAGCGTCAGTAAACAACAAACAAAAACAAGTTAAAAACTAACAAACTCAACAACACACAAAGACAAAAACAACTGTGAACCCGAGTTAAGTTAAATAATGACACCATATTGACTGCAAAAACAAAACACAAGGGCGTTATTTTGTGAGCTTAGATGCTATCAGAACAAAGATTAATTGAGTTTTAGAAGCTTTAGAAGAAAGAAACAGATTTGCAAAAACCTGAAAATGCTAAGCTGTGATGGTTAAGGCTGGCAGGAGGTTTATTTTGTTTAAGTCATCCAGTAGAAACAGCCAGCAGTAAGGTGTATTTTCCACAATAAGCAAAGACGGCTGGCAGGAATGCTTAAATTTTCTTTGTCTTTGTTTCGGGGGGGAGAGGGGGTTGAATTTTTTTTTGATTTTTTTTTTTTCTTTTTTGAAAGCACTCACTTTTCTTCCACAATTGTCTGATTCCCTTTGGTCTCCTCGTGAATGATCTTCTCCTCTTCGGCCAAAAAGACGTGGGGAACGGGGTCGACGGGAACTGCAGCGTTTGGGAGAGATTAAAGGCAAGACCGAGAAGGGAGATGTCATCAGAAGTGTCATTGTCGTGTGGTGTAGTCAAGGGGGGGGGAAGGGAGAGGGATGGGAAGGGGGTTGGTTTAGGGGTCAGGGTACAGGATACGGAGTCTTCAAGAAAGACTGGTATCCTTGAGAACCAGTCAAACTTAAGAAATAAATAACAGGTTTTACAAATAATACAAGACGGCAAATTAGTACATAGTGCATTTGCTCTAAGTGGCCAAGTCAGCTTTTGGTTTCCAAAAATGTTTAATTGTTTTTTTGCCCGTCGTTTTTTTCACGTAGCCGTGAACTTTATCTGAGGCTGATTAGTCAGTTGGTTTGGGGCTAATTTGCTGTAAGTTTCTTTGTTTGGGTTATTTGGTTGTTCTAGCAAAACAAAATGCTTCTTTATTACTTAATAAAACAAAATGGTGGCAGCCTGTCAGATTTCCAGAATAACAAAAAAAGCCAAAAAAAAAAACCTCTTAGGTAGGTAGTTTCAGTCTGCAACATTTATAGGAAGGCAAAGTGGCCATGGAACTAAAAGTGAAGTTTAGATTTACCAAGAGAAATTCTGGGCCTATAACTTTATTTGTTATTATTTCCTTTTGCCATTAACCTTTGTAAAGGTTGTTAGCTGAAAAATGTAAAATGTGACAAATATAATTTGGATCTTTCTAGTGTTCCTTTCAGGGCAGCTGTTTGACTGGTACTCTGTACCCTGGATGCATAGGGAGGGAACAGTCAAATTAATGATGGAATAGAAGTGAAGGACGGAGAGGGCATGAATATCGGGGAGGAGGGGATTCGTTTCATGAACCTATGAATAATCTTTTCAAAAAACTTTGCAAAAATGTTGAAGTATTGAAATGATTAAGGTTCCACAAAGCTCCAGTAACAGGAGTTTGAACGGTGAACTGATTGTGTAGAACTGCTTTTATATGCACGGTTCTAATATAGCCCTATACTACCTCTGACTGAACACAAGCAATCAGCCCATTTACAGTTTGAAATTTTGAGACTAATTCACCCAAAATTCAATGTGAAAAATCCCCTGCATCTTGTTACTTGTACTTTCCAAATAAGCCCAAAGCTCGGGAAAAGCAAGTAAAAGTGGACCATAAAGATCATGACAAATGCAAAGTAATTTGTCACCGAATCAAATTCTCTAGGAATGAAAGTCTGCGCTTCAGAAGCAGAAGTGATAAGCAAATGGCTTTGTCTTGCAATGCCATTGAGTAGACAGCAGTACCTAGGAACCCCCCCCCCTTCTTACCCCACCCTGTACATTTGAACAGGCATAACACATAACACAGGCTATTTTCGAAACCACGGTTTAGACTTCAGCTCTGAACCATGCACCCTCCGCCTGTTTGAGGTCCCATAGTGAAAGTGTACATTTTCAAAATTGCTGACAAAGCCGAAGTCGGAGCCTTAGCCGCAGCCAAAGCCCCAACCCTCAGCCAAAGCCGTGGTTTCGCAAAGGGGCTTAACAGTAGGCAACGTTAAGCCTGATCCATCCATGTACTTCACACAAACTTTGTACAAGTAGATAAATAATGCTAAGAATGCTGCACTGCAGTATGAAGAAAATATGAACTGAAAAGAAAGACATTTTTAAAGAAAAATTCACAATAAATCATCTACGATAATGAAGAAAGAAGAAAAAAGCGCTATATATGCTGCTGCTAGATAAGACATGTGCCTGAAGATATGATTGAAAATGTGTGATGGCATTTTAGATACAGCTGTTTTGAATTTGAAAATGGAGATGTGGGGGCGGTGGAGTGGGGAGAGGGTACTGCAAAGTGTTACTCCAATGACCTAGAATCCCCTTTAACAAAATAGTAATCATCATTTTTCAAAATAAACAGATTTAGAGACACACTGACCTTGGCTACACCTAAGCCTAGGTTACAGTCAAAGTACAAACAGAAGAGAAACAGTCATGGGTACACATTTTTTCGTGTCCATGTTATGAACAACACTTTGAAAGCCAGTGATGTAACAATTATTGCAATGTTGTTTGTATAATTATTTAACCAGCGCTGTGTGAATGAGGAGTAGAAAGTACTTGAGTTTGTCGAATACGAGATCTGCAAAGAGTTACTCAATATTTATGTGTTGTTCATTTGGTGTCTCTGTAACAAAAAGTGTACCCATGATTGTGGCTGTGCACATAAGCATTCTGAGCTTATGGTGCCCTGTAAAGCGCATTATTCTATGGGCCGTAGCATTCCACGTTGAGCAGTGCCGTAAAATTGGGCCCTGGTTATAAAATGTATGTATCTAGAGAGTGGTGACTTGAACAAACTAAATGACCCTACTGTACATAAAATTGAAAGTGTGACGTAATTTCACTGTAAGCCATGCCTACTCCACACAGACTGGCTCAAACGTTTACCAGAAACAACTGCTTTTTGACTGGACTTGCTTTTTTTCAACAATATTTTTGCAAAGACTCAGAATTATAGGTTTCTGTCATACAAAATGCCTGATTGTGTACAAATCGTGCCTGCAGGAAGTCCAGGCTCTGTGGCTCTTTTGTAAACATGTGCTGTCAAAGGTTACAATGGTCTATATTTTAGCTCCCTGTACAAGTAAGTCCATACCACCCACAATACAAGCTCATACCCAAGAACCCATCAGCCATCATGAAACTCGTTCAGAAACCTTTCAAAACATCATCAGGATATTTCTTTTTGAATGTAACCTGGAACCTGGAGCCCTCTCTATTAAAATGAAATAGTTTGAAAAATCAATAAGCGCAAGTATGATAAAGAGAAGAAAGAAAGAAAGAGACAGCATGCAAACATTAGGACAGGATGTAAACTAAAGGGGGACTGTCATCATGACCAACCGTGCAGCAGGCCTGTGGCTGTACATGGAATTATAATCTTTAGCCCAGTTACTGCACACACACGCACTGGTCGTCACGTCACAAAATACCCCGTCATTACTAAACAGATAGTTCCCACTTGACGTCACACAGTGTAAAGTCAACCATCTTTACAGGCAATTTTGTGGTTGTTAAAGCACAACTATGCGTTTTGCGTACAAAAATGTGTGCAGCCCGCCGGAGTATTGTCAAATACCCTGCATGATTGGTCAGTGAATCACTTGTCCGCGTAGAAGAAATTAAAACACTTGAAGCAGCTCAAAGCCGAAAACCAAGTTGCCCGTAAAGATGGCGTCTATTCGGAACTATTCATTGTGATGTGACGGCCAACACGCGCACCTGCAGTAACTGTTAGAGTTCATAATTCCATGTACAGCCACAGACCTGGGCCCAATTTCATAGAGCTGCTTAAACACAAAAAGTAGCTAAGCACAACAAAATTATGTTTACCAGAATAAGGTTACCAGCCAAACTACCGTATCACATGTACAATTTGTGACTGGTATCCTGTTCATTTCTGCTTAGCAGGCATTTGTTAAGCAATATTTTCTGCTTAAGCAGCTCTATGAAATTGGGCCCTGCTATGATCATGTCGACAATCCCCATTTAATGAAGATTTAAACTAAGATAATGTACCCTGCTCCTGTCAGAGTTAATTTGACATAATTCTGCAACTATGGCCCTATAGTTGTCAAGCAACACAGGGTTACAAGAGAAAGTTTATTTGGTCAAGCTTGGCAGCAGAGCATTGCGACCAAAAGTACACACATTAACACACACTCAACTTCCCTTAAGCACCCACGTCAGAAACACACTTTATGCTTCCAAGAAAAGCACACAAACTTATCTGCTCTTCAACAGTGTGTCCAGATTTAACTTCATGCACAGTTATGACATCACTGCCCCCGGTGCCTATTTATAGGGATTTAGCCCCAAAGCTTGATTGAGCACAGGGCCTTCACTAATTAGTCTCCATACAAGCCGTTAATGGAGACTACCATGAGTCACTCTGATTAATCCATTGTCCGTGTCCCATCTGATTTCTTTGTTTGGATTAAGCCGACCCGAAAGACTGCGAGTTAGTGCATGGCTGTCGTCATGGCAAATAATAATGACTAATGTGGGCATAAATAGTCTTTGTGCGCGGCTCTCATAGGTCCAAATATAGCTTGACTCTACTATATAAATAAACTACATGTAGGTACGAATCGAATTTGACAAAGTCGCCCGTTTGAATGTGAATTGTCTTAAAGGATGTCCATGTTGGGGTTTCGGGGAAGAGTAAATTCATTCTCGTCCTTGAGTTTTCAATAAACACACCAGACAACCAACCTGTGAAGAATTCATCAATAGTAATTCTGTGGTCGTGTTCACCTTTATATCAGGCTGATTTTGATTGAACACAATTTGTAATTTGTGGGGTTTCCAAGAGCTTTTTGCATCAACTTTGACATTACGGCAGACGAAAAATAATTCTCTGAAGGTATGTGATTGGATTGTGCCTATGATGATACAAGCATGGAATTTGGCATGCAGTCAGGGTATGCCTTGAGAAAGTCGTTTGGATATAGGGCCATCGTAGAGTTGTCCTGGAAAATATAGCTAGAATAACAAGCAATGAAGGCCATTTTGAAATCGTTACAAAATTGATAGTTGTTCAATATATATTTTTTCAAAATTCAACTCGGCGATGGACTTATAGTTAAACATCTTTCTCATGATTTACTCTGGTTGCGTGCCACATTCCAAGCTTGTATCTTCAAAGGCACAATCCAATCACATACCTGCTGTGTTTTTCATTAAGTTCATACCAGTACCAAACCTCCAGAGAATTATTTCCGTCTGCATTAATGTCAAAGTTGATGCAAAAAGCTCTTCATCCAAGGCACAATTCCCCCCCTCCCCCTTCAATATTTCCCCAATCTGCCCAAAATCAGTGAGCTTTCAGTTTAATTTAATCTAACCAACTTTTGTTTTGTTCTATCAATCCTGTCCTTTGTCTCCAAGCAAACAATTTACCATACTATTCTATCAAACAATACAAAACCATAACCATGTGAAAAATTATTCAAGCAACAACCTAAAGGAATTTTGACTCAGAAAAGGTCTCACAATAATTTGCTTTGAGCGTTAAGTATCTACATGCATATTTTTTCAAGCTTTTTTTTTTCTTCAAATAATTACAATCATTCAACCATTCAAATACTAGCTGGCCTCGTAATGGAAAAAGACACTTTGACATTTTTGAAAAGTTCAAAGGGCAAAGACCAAGGAGCAATGTCACAGAACTGCTGAGCAAATGTTACGCTATAATCAAACGTTAGCAGGACACATGAAGGATACCAGTATCAGACATACAAAAATCACATGGTATTTTGGTTGGTAACTCTCTTAATAGCTAAGCAAGATTTGTCTTGTTTTGCAACAGAGTATTAAAATAGAGTCCAGTACAGTTCCCGACCTGTTTCGTTCCGTCTTCAGATGGAGCACTGTTTTGGTCCACTCGAGGGTTACACCCTAAACTTTTACAGACGTCACACTTACAGTGCCAAGCTCCCTCTTTGTTGCACTCTACACTTACCTACCTGACTGAATCCAAGCCATATACAAAGATAGTAATCGGCTGAAGTGACACACGCCGGATTTCCCAGCATAGTTTCGTTCTTACTAATATCTATAGACCTCAACTCGGCTCTGGGCCAGTGTTCATAGAGCTGCTTTAGCACATACAGTAGCCAAGCACAACAAAATTATGCTTGCTAGAATAAGGTTAGCAGCCAAAGTACCATGTCACAAGTGCCGTCTGTGACTGGTATCCTGCTTGCTGCTGGCTTAGCAGGTATTTTGTGAGCAATATTTTCTGCTTAAGAAGCTCTATGAAGTTGGGCACAGCTGATTTCACGGAGCCACCAAAACAGGTTTGGAATTTTATAGGCAATGGAGGCCACGGAGGTCGCGTTGCCCATCATCTTGGCCTCCGTGCCCCTTCAAAATGTATACCATTCCCCCTTTAAATCTGAAATACCAGGCCTCCATTAATAAGCAGTATTCAAAGCATTAACTTGGTTCAGATGAAGGTAGCAAAACACATATATTTCTTATCTGTTACCAGTTCACTATTCCATGCACAACAAGTTGCTCTGCACAGTGAAATCTGCTGTACAGAAACCGGGTTACCACCCAAAATGCCATGCAATGTACACTGTTTGTGGCTGGTTCCCATTTACCAGTAAGCAAATATTTTGTTAATTTTCAGCTTAACAGCTTTTTTGTCCCTGTCCTTAGAGCTTAGAACACACAGCAACCATATATGTTCAATGTATTTGTTTTTCATGTGCAGTACATGTACAATTATATACATACAAAGATCAAATTGAGGGTCATATAGACTGGTCCTTTCCCCAAACCCGAGTTCTTTAGGATGTATTTTGATTGTTGAGACAGGGGACCGGACATAAAAGGGGGGGGGGTAAACAATCCTCAAATCAGCAACTCCACCCTCTTCTGCTCTCCACTGTACAAGAACCAATCCCTTTTCCCTGCTCAGCATTATAATAAACGCTTAACAAAATGTTGAAGGAATCAAGCCAGTAAAACCAGTCACAGAATGCACTCTATCTGGCCTGTTGTCGGTCTCAGTTTGCTTAAGCCCCTCAAAGCCATCTCCAATGAGGCCATTTTTCCAGGCAAGTCAGAGGCCGCCAACTGCACTGTATGCAAAAGGAACAACTACAGACCGATTGCACTGACATCACATGCATCTACTGTCTGCACAGTGTCTGCTATTTCGAGGGTCAAATTGAATGTAAAGATACAGTGCGCATCCAACCGTGAAACACACCGAGAATCTGACTTCCTAAATGGCGCAACGTTAGTATTTAGGCTTTGGAAGACTTTTTATGGTATTTAATAAAAAATATTGTACTGATTTTCTGAGGGAAGACAAAATTTAAATCGGATGTCATGCCTGCTTAAAACATCCAAGAAAATGATGTGGAAAACCAGATGCTGAGGTTTTCTTCTTTATTGAGGTTGCCTTAACCTGCTCGCCTTTTTTGTCCCATGTGATATGATGGCCTAAACCCTTGCAGTGCAAGTGTGCTGTGCTGATTAAATGGACCCAGTTTTCAGACTTTGTATCAGTAGGGCCGATGTAATCGCCCTACTATTAATGCATTACTATTGGTTACAAAACACCATGCGACCATGAAATGAACTCTGTGAGGATTCAAGTTGTGACCAAAATCAAGTTTGGGAAGTCTAGAAGTTGTACTTAGAATGACTGGCATTAAAATTATTCAGAATTATCTGTTAATGCGTTCTTCTTTTACAAGAATCAAGAAATCAGGTACACAGGGGTCCTGATACCATAAATTATGAAGTACATGTACGTGTACATGTATGTAGAACCACAACGCAGAAAAACAGTGCTTTAAAAATCTACTTGATGTTCAACAATCAGCAAGGAAAACAGTTCAACATGCAAGTTCGGTCCAGATTTATTTGGAAAAGAAAACCAGCCAATTCAGAAATAGGAAAAGCAGCACACCTCAAAAGATTCTACTTTTTAGACTCAAAAGTACAAAGTAAAGATTGCAAACTGTGACTCAAAAACTGTTTCGAAAAGTTGGTGAAATTACCGGAAATTTGGCTCTTGTGAAAAAGTGGGAAAACGATATCGAATACAAGGGTTGACCGCTACATGTACATGTAGATATGGTATAAACATGAATTTTGCTGGTTTGAGGGAAAAACCAAATTGGGAATGAGATTCAAGTGGGAAGAATTCTCACTGCCTGAGAAATTGATTTGGGATTTATGGGAAAATTTCTAGATTAATCTTAAGTGAACTCTTAACAGAAATGTTGAATTTTTATCTTATACACGTACATGTTTGTTTCACTGAGTTCCATGGTTTATCAAAAACAAGAGCGGCCTTCTTGGTTTTCTTTTGTTGTGCTTTCGTTGTTGTTGTTGTTTTGTTTTTTTTGGGGGGAGAGGGTTTTCTAAGTCTAAGAGGCATGAGACCAACAATAGTCCGGCCCTTTTGTAGAACAAAGCTCCTTAAATCATCCTGAACAGGGCATCAGATCAACACAGCCACAACATGATACAGGAAAAGCTCAAATGAGAACATTGTTTCAAGCCTACGAGGTGGAAATGCCCCGAGACGGGGACACAAAGTTTCACCCATAGCAAAATGGCTGCATGTATGAAACATGTCTAGTTATTCTACACTTCAAGTATCTACAGAAAAGGCATGCATGGCTAAGTCACTAAAATATGAGGCGAGTTGGTTTGAGAAACAGCGAATGAACAGCGCTTCTAAAAACAGCCGAAGAGGAGAAGTGTTTTGGATTAACAAGGCAAATAATCCTTTTTCCACTTCTTCAATTTTTTGTTTCAATTTTTTTTTACCGGAATCAAAACTCACATTTCTTACTCAAGGAGGCCTTTTCTGAACCTCTGAAACCTTTGAATGCAGCAGAGCTACCACCACCACAAACATGACCTTCGATCCCTGAAACAAAGTACAAATGGGTGTGCAAAGCAAAAACAACAAAGAAACCCATTTCACTCCTTTCCTTGGTTCACTTTAAGAGATTGAAAAGAAAATATTTTCCTCGTCGGAAACGTTTGTCCAAGGGATGAATGGAGAGAGTGATCTACATATGTTCCTTTTTTCCTGACTGTGGTTCGTTTCTTGATGCAATAAATACTCATTATTGTCCCTTCCCACTCTTTTCCTCTACTGGAAACCCCACCCCTCCTTTCACCTCACCCTTCTTTTCACCCCCTCCCCAGTCTTCACCCTCTTATCTGCCCCCGCAGCCTCTCATCTGCCAAACCACCCCTCAACCCCTCTACCCACCATTCAAGTTTGACTTGACATACATACTGTCTGCTGAAACTCCCAATTCCCAGCTCCATTATTGTAAAACAGAGAACAGGGAGACAACAATGGAGGAATTTAAAACAAGCAAAAGAAAACTGAGCATCCCAAACCATGGCTTCTGAAAAAAACTTTATACTTTAAGGAAGAGGCAAGAATCAGCAAAACTGTTTCCATGGTATGCACATTTATCTCTCTGTGCAGGGAAAAGGAGGAAAAATTGGGATATTTGAAAGAAAACGCCTCAAGGATGCACAGAAGGCAGTAGTGAGGTCGTCACAGCGCTACTTACCCGAGTTGATGGTGTTTCTCGACCCAGCGCTGGTGCAGTATGCCTCAATCACCTTCAAGATGCGGTTGTCTTCCTCAAGAGCCTGGAGATCAACGTACTTGTGAGACGAGCCGTCCAGGGGGAGTGTCTTGCTTTTGTCTGCAAGCGGAAAACAGACACGATAATATTTAACCCCTCCTGCTCTCACTCATTCTCCAGCATCCGGACCCTGAACAACCTCTAACTATAATTCCAACTAGACTACTTTTCTACCATCCGCAAAATCCTGGGAATTTAAGCCAGCTGCTTCTGCAAAACAAGACAGATAGGTGCAGTCTCCCAATCCAATACCTACCCCTACCCCCAAACCTCAAGCTCAACCCATGGCGACCTCACTCTGTCTCTAACTTGTGTGCCATCTGCAACATCCTTTGTTACATTCAGGGAACTTTCAGCTTCTCCTTTCAGACCAATACAGATGGGCACTATCTCCCAACCAAACACCAAACCCCCAACCCCCAACCCCAACCCTACCATCCCCCTAAATGCCAACCTACACCCAGCTTGTGTCTCACCCGTTCTTTTACTGGTCTTCAGCATCCGCCTCTTATTCTTGGGGCTCTTAGCCTGTCCCTCCTTCAAGGCCCAGACGGTGATGGGGCTGACGGGCGGGCCAGGACGGAGGCAGCTTATTGTTTTCAGCTTCAGTCGATTGAAGGCCGAGGTACAATCTTTGGTTCGCGTTGGACTTGTGGACGAACTGTTCCTCTCTTTCCTTGGCAGGGACTGGATAAAGGAGATGGGGGAAACAAATTGAAGTCAATGACTTTACCTTTAGTAACCACAGCAGATAATGTGGATGTCCTCTGCATTATCACAGTTTCTTTTGTAAACTCTCACACAGAAAGAAACAATTTCTACAGGAGTCTGGAGAGCATTTAAAATTTACCAAAAACTGGACACATATGACACAAACTAGCAATTGCACAACTTCTTCTTCAGTATGATCTCTGGACCATGGTTAACATTGCAGTTAGATAGGTAACTTTGGTAACTTCAAGCTAGTTGATGTTGTCCTCGACAAGGTCTATGAGTACCTGCTCGCCTTTTGGTGGGTTTGGACTCATAGACCTCTTAGACAACTTATTAAAAGTGACTGTAAATACTCTGCTGTAAAGTATTTACTCACATCACTTTTTCCCTGTGTCGTTGACGGTGTGGGTGACTGCGGTAGTACCATAGCGGGCGACAGTGGCATGGCGGACGTAAGGGGCGTGGTGGGCGTCGGCCCCGCTTTATCCTTGAAGTGTATCTCCTCCACTGCGTCCAGGAGTTCCTCTCTGTCCATTAAGCTGTTGCAGATGATGGTCTGCTTTTCCGCGGATCCGCCGCTCAGGTCAAACGCTACAAAGTTTGGGTTGGTGTCCGGTAACCGATTTGTCTTGATTGCAAGAACTGGAATTTTATACTGAGTATAAAGAAAAAAACACAACTTTCAATTTCCTTAAAAACAATTTAAACAGGAGAATTCTTTTAGCCCGAGCAGTTTCCCCAGCCAATTAACCTCGGCCCAATTTGTTCTGTGTGTTGGCATTTATAACCCATTTGTATTGGTTACAACACACCATGTGACCTTACAATTACTTTTGTGAAAGTTTAATTTGTAACAAAAATATTGTTTGGGAAGTCAGCTTTGAACTTGTGCATGCTTTGACAGCAGTCATTGTTTTCTAGAAGTTATTTTTTATATTTTTCAAAATCTATTTTTGAAGTAGTTACTGCTTGGATTGCCTGGCATTACACACATTTTACGTGTAGCCCTGCTGGGAGTACTCTAAATAGAAAGAGGCAAGTTTTACAAATAGAAAATTTCACTTTTTGAACTCAACCAAAATAAGTTTTGAAAATAATATTTAAAAAGTAACCCCCCCCCAAAAAAAAAAAGATTTTTGTTTTAGTTTTTGTTTATGCTACAATCATGTACAATGAAATATTCTTTCATTATCATCCTCAAAATAGATCAAGGAATTATTTAGAATTAATTAACAATGTTGCCACATTGTTCAGCAAACTATCTCAACAAACATATTTTAAGGAGAACTTATTCTAAAGTTAGCTAAACAACTTCACTGTTGTGTTTGTTTGTTTGTTTTGTTCACCAAAAGAGAAATCAGACCTAAAAAAACTTGTAACTCCCACTCTACATAATGGGGAGTTCCACCAACCTGGAAAATGTAGCCATTCATGTCGGGTGTAGCGGACATTACCACTAGGCAGGAGGGGAAGAGAAGACAGAATCGTTCTTTCTTGATGCCATCCACCATTATGGCAGCATTGATGAATTTGAGGACATCTCCGTATGTATTGATGGGCTGAAGAAGAAACAAAACACACCGAGAAGAATCTTTACAGGGTTGGTCACTATCCAACAGTTGTTCACTATCCCCCAAAAATGCGCTGATTATCAAGTTTATCAGTACCAGAAAAATTTCTGTCAGATGTTCTGTCAACATCAAGGAAATAGTATGCGAAGACCCACTAATTCACCACTGCTTCTATTGATTTGCAGCAATCTATATCAGCACATAGATACAGGGTTCTCCCCATGCACAAGCTAGCGTGCCGGGCCGACGGCGCGAATTGCGTGGCAGACACACGCAAATTGCGGGCAGGTAAGACGAGAATATCGGCAAACAAACAAAAAATAACAGTAACTCTTTGGTTAACAAAGAGTTACCGAAGAGTGAGGTATATTTAATTTGGGGGTAGTTCCGGGGCCTATCACTCCAAATACCATTCCCACTGGTTTTGACAGGGTTTGGTAGATTCGGTGCTAAACATTGAAACCTTGTCACGTTCAAGCATGTCAAGCATGCAACTGCAGTTTGCCGAAATAAGAAGAAATTTCTAGGCACAAGGTATGCAAGTTGAACCAAAACCACAGCTGGAGGACTTTGGTTGATGTGTCAGTAAGAAAATTATCGCGAACCATTGGACCTGGAGCAAAGCAATATCTTGGTGGCTGTATCAAACAGAGAGCAGCAAGCTACAAAAAAGAACCATGCACTAATGCAGATCCCGTCCAGTACGACGACAAGACGCAAAAAAAGCATCCAGCAATGGTCGGACTCAGTTTGATCTACGCATGGGTTCGATTAAGACCAAAAATCCATTTAAAAAGGTAAGGTCAATTGACCCAAGTAGACAGGACTCCTAACAGTGACTCACCTCGCCCTCCCAGTCTTGTATTGTTCCTGTCATTATTTCCAATTCCACCTCCTTCAGTTTCCTGACCCGTAAACAATAGTTCTGAAAAAATCAAGAAGAGAAGCAGTTATAGTTACAAATGTCAGTGTCTTGTCGAGGACTAAAGTGTCACGATTGGAATTCGAACCCACACCCCTATTACTTAGCCATCAGAACTTGAGTTTGGTGCTCTAGACCGTTCGGCCATGACACCTCCAATAGCTCGACTGACATTAATGCTTAAGATCTGAAGCTGTGAACGGTGTGGAAGTAAGAAGTAGAAAGTTTACTGCTGACAACCCTGTCCAGAGGTGTCAATCCTACACTAGTCTCTGATCCAAATGATGTCAAGATTTCCTGTTAATATAACTCTGACAGTGAATTGCTGAATATTGTTATTATAAATCAGTTCCTTTTTCTGCAAACTTTGTTTAACATCTCACCTTTATATCTCTGTACACCGACACTGACGTCTGTATTTCTATTCTATCGGGATGATTATGCTGAAAGTAACAATAAATTCAATAAATTGTCAACTTCTAGAGATCAAGTCAAGGAGAGAAGAAACAAGGTGGTAACAGAGGCCATCGCATTTTCACCTCTATTAGCGTTTCAATAGTCCGGCACATTCTAGACGGGAAAGAATTTTCCCATAGGCAAATGCCAGCGATCCAGCACTTTCTGCTGGACTGTGACAATTGTGCCCAACGACAGGCATTCCTGCGCGAAAGTATTTACGCATTGGCATTCGAATGTTCCAAAGGAACGCTGCGGCGGTCCAACAGACCATCCTATGTGTACCCCCAGCTGGAATACTTTAACCGATCCAATTAGAACAGTCCTACTGTTTGCACTTTTGAGATGCTCCCTTAGCTCTCCCGTAGACGCCGTGATTTATAAATAAAGTACCCCAAAATGCTCCTTCATAGAGTGCCCTTTAAGAGTAAAACGCCCTTTAACGAAAAAAAGGTGGCCCCTCTCCTTGAGGAGTGAACTTCGGACCTGAAATGATTTGTCTCAATTTATGAAGGATGGCGAGAGAAGTTTGTGGAAGGGAAGCACCTGAAGTCAAACGAAAATATCTGGCAATAGAGTTCAACGGCCCAAACTGACCTCGTTTGACCTTTACATCCTGATATTTCATCACAACCCCTTCCGAAGGTGAGAGAGAAATAACGGTAACGAGAAAAAGGTTTCTCCGAATCTGGAAAAGTCGTCTGTGACCTCACTCAGAGGACCTATAAATAAAGATGACCTTTTGATGTTTGGCACCAGTTCCACTGACAAGTCAAGCCCGAATAAATTTGCCAAACACAAGTCTTTGCTTTAGAAGAAATGGTTTACCAGCCAAAACCCTGTACAGTGTAAATAGCTTAAGACTGGTTTCCGGCTATTTCTTGCTTAGAAGAAACCTATCTTTAGCAGCTTTTTTTTTCTTTAAAGGACTTATGGCCTTCCCTGGATTGCATGCCTGTCAGGTTCTGATAACTTACTGATATATGTCTTTCAAGTTCTTTGAAGCTATTGGTGAAATTATCTAATCTCCTAAACGGGTTGCTGAGGCCAATCGTCAGCGCCATGATGGCGGGACTCGACGCTCCTTTACTCTCCATGAATTTACTGAGTTCATCGCTGTGAAAAATAAAATGACAAGAAAAAATAAACGGTTGTGAAAGTATGATGCCTTCAACTGAACATTCTTCAGAGACTTTGTGTTTAGTTGGACCCCAGACAGTGTATTTGCATACTTAAGCCTGTCATTTTTTAAATGTCAGGTTGTAGGATTAAAACCTTACAAATGCCTCTGAAACCAACCTTGACATAAACCAAGTCGGAATTGAACACATTTAGCACCAGCTAATGCCGTTGGCTTCATCAGCAATGTTTTAAGAATAGGCCTTCAATGCTGTGAATTACAGTAGTTAAAGCCAAAGCAAGAGCTCCAATTGACCGTATTTTGGACCGCAAGAGGGCGCTTTCAACAGGGAATTGTCTTGCAATCACAAGTACAGTTTCATCTTGTTTTAATTGCCTGTATGTAGTCTTCTTGCATCAAATGACAAAATACATATTTATAATCATAACAACGAAACAAACAGTTTGTTTACTTGTTTTGCATCACGTGAATTTGGTTCACATACGTCCTCATGCAGTCAAAACTGCGGCAAATTTTAAAACCAGCCACAGGCCATGTCCAAATTGGTGGCTACGGCTACGGCTATGGCTACAGCTACATCATCATGGGTTGTAGTGTAGGCCATCTTTAGCATCAGTCATAGCTAAAATAATGAAAGCAATAATGAGTTTGGGACCAATACTTACTTGTGTTCTGATAACACAGCCACAGCCTTGGGGTGGTTGGCACAGTATGAAGAATAGAGGGTCTTGTACTGAGTTGCCGCCCTCATGAAACAAGCTCCAATTCTCTTCTGCCTTCCTTCCAACCTGTAACGATTCAAAACAATCAATGATCAGGCCTTTTAGTTTTCAAATAGGAGATGGGACAACAAGTTTACCATCTGGGATCTTCAAACATGGTAGAGGATCAAGAGGGAGCCCTACGGTGGACACAGGGAAGCTCTGGCATTAACCACCTTAACCAACAAAGTACTGGCAATCACGGACGAAGAGAGAAGTAACATTTGGGGGGGGGGGCGGCTATTCCTACCCAGTGCAAAGGCTCCAATCACTTTTAAGCACATTTCACAATCAAGCTTCCTAAATATTCTTTTCACAGGACTCGGAAAGTAGTAAGTATGCAGCACTTAACAAACATCGGTGTATGGGTAAAAACACAAATAATATTCTTTATCCCGATACAAATTTGACATTGCATACAGCTTTACATCACATCCGAAGTACAAAGCAATAATGGTTAAGTGTCTTGCTTAAGGCCACAAGTGTCGAAACCGGGAGTAAAACCCAAACTCTGCTGATCAGAAAACACCAGAGCTTGAGTCCAACTGCTTAGCCACGACACGCCAATTTTCACAGGTTTGTTACTTAGTGTGTCTACTGAAAGAAAGAAAAGTTGATTAGATCCAATCTGCAACCTCTTATCATCAAGCTCATACCAGGACCAAACCTCCAGAGAACTGAAATAATGTCAAAGCTGATGCAGAAAGCACTTGACAGCCACACACATTCTGGTATGCTATTTTGATTGCCGCAATTAAAATAAGTCTGATGTGACCATTGATGAAATTTTCACAGGTTGTTTTTTTGGTGTGTTTACTGAACACTCAACAATAAAGATGAATTCATTCATTCCCCCCACCCCCCCCCCAAAAAAAAAAAACCAACGATGCCCTTTAAAGTGGTATTGGAATGTGTCCAGGAGCCACGCTGTAGGGCTTCATGGAGGTGGAAATGACTGTAATCTGACAAGAAATGGCAATAAGGGTACAGGATGCCCCAACATTGAGAACTACTGTGCGAGGTACTGAATATGAAAAGAGAGGGGGGGGGGAGAGGGGTGCTTCGTGTGTTTCCTGCCAATGTGTTTAGCAGATAGCTATGTTGAGATGAAATATGGGCTTAACTAGGGTTGGGGGAAGTCAGTAGATCTTTATGACTGAATTAAGTCCATGCCTGTTTGACAATATATCCATTCATACGGAGTAATTCATGTGATCTTGTCCTTGCTCTATGGTGTGATTGTGTGGGCGGAAAGACAAAAAACCTGACAAGCACTTCAAAAAGGGCAATTATAACGGTTACTCGTGTTACACCGACTACAGGAAGCAGAAATCCGTTTTACTGGCTGATTATCTGAGGTGGTACATGTATGTTGACATGGATGGTACATGTTCCGTCCCAATTTCAGAATCGTCCCAATTATAGTTGGGACCTGTCCCAAATGGAGCCTGGTTACAGTTGGGATGGCCAAACTACAGCTGGGATTGCATGATTGCGACAATGACAGTGATAGAGGTGACCACAATGAATAGCGGGCCTCTACAGTAATTTTCCATCCTCTTATCAATTTGTATCGGCAAACATGAGAAGAATCAACTGTTTCTCCATCGCATACATGCAACAGAATGAATACCCTTGCCACCTGCCAGCAGTCTAGAGTTAATGTTGCGACCATCCTATGCAATGTACAAACAATACCCCGATCTGCAATCCCCTGCATGGTGAAAGATCTCTGGATCCCAGCTACAGATGGGTCGTCCCCACTGTAGCACTTAAGTTTGGATCGGTCCCAACTGTAGTTGGGACGGAACATACACCTACAGTACATTTGTCACAGTAAGTCATAGGAAGTGCAAGTCTTGATGTGTATTCCAAAATTTAAGTAAGCAATTTTTTCCTTCACATGCAACCCTAACCATTCCCAACCCATCAAAGTCTGTATTCTGTTGGACTGAGGACTGCAGTACGGGTAGTTAAAGTGGTTAAAAATGCTTTACACCTACATGTACTAGCATTCACCAGTGGTCTACTGGCCAAATACCAGTTAAAACACCTTAGGACCAGTCAGCATTCACTTCAAGTGGTCCAGCTGGCTAGTTCAGTGTTGAAATGCATCCCTATTTCATTTGAATTATAAAAAATTGAAAAACCTGACGGACTAGTAAAATGAAAAACTAACTGGTCCTGGCCAGTCAATTAAAAAAAGGTAAGGGCAAACCCTGTACATGAGATTACTACCTTAACATCAGAGTCCAACAGAGCAGACTGGGTGTTGAGTTACCATAGAGTGAGGAAAGATCCTACATAAATAGTAAATAACCCAGGTGGGGGGGGGGAGACAATGTACAAGTAGGGCCTATGTGGGAACTTGAAAGTCCCAAAAATGTTTAAATATCCACGCAACTTGAAGGGTGGATCTGCAAGTACATGTATAGCAAAATTCAAGATATCAAGTTCTGAAAATAATTCAAAAACTCATATTTCCATAGTCAGGTAAGTGTAATGTAAGTGAATTTGAGACTGCCTGAAATGGTTTTGAGGTCACTGACCTCCATATCCTATCCATGCCCCATGTTCATGTATCGTGCCTTGTATTATGACTGTACATAAACATGTACAACTACATACATTGTAGATGTACATGCTATTAAAATGGACTTGTCTACAACTTGATAGTTTCTTGGCAGAAATTCTGTCTATGGAAAAAAGTTGGCCTCCGTGCTTTGAAAGTTGTTTTCCTGCAAGGTTTGCTCTTTCGATTCCGTACCTCAAAACCCAGAACATGCAAGTGATTCTTGCTATTAAACCCAGATGAGCAAATTGAATACAGTTCAATGTTAAAACCATGTAGTTAGTCAGGAAGTTGGGGGGGGGGTTGAGGGGGGGGGGGTTAGTGGCAAGAGTAGGAAGATACTTTTTGTTTGCTTTTCCGACTGCAATGAAAGCAATCTAAGTACCAGGATTTATATTGACTTCTTTACATTATAATCGGTTCAAACATTTTGAACAATAAAAACCGGACACTGTGGTTTTGAGCACATAACAACAGCTACACCAATGGACTGCTACTGAGTAAAATGTCAAACCGCCATTGTATTTCTGCCTGGGCAATCAACCAGAAAGTCCATTTAGTTCTTGGAGATTAAATATTGTTTGTTTGTTTTGTCCTGCTTTCTCTTTTGATTCCTGGATGAAGGTACAATATTTTTGTGGTTCCATTACACACACAGGTTTCAGGTAAACATCAACAAGGTATTGATGACCCAACCATCTGATTGAGTGTATGGTGTATATTTAGCAGGGATGGGATACCAGATTGATGACTAATAGTGTGGTAGAATCAAGCTTTTTTCCCCTTTCTAAAGTTCATTCAACCTTGTGTTTATCATTGTACATGTTAGAATGACCACAAGTACATATGTACACAGTGACCTTGCAGGTTCAGACTTGACTTGCAGACTATGAATAGTATCCTATTCCAAGCCATTGGTTCAACGTTCCTGCACTGAATGTATTTACTGCTGGGTGAAAGTTTTCACAAAGTTCTTACCTTGTGGGGAAGTTTGACAATTTGGCAAAATCTTGTTTGGTAAATTAAATGCAAACTGACTATAAAACTGAAAATGCACATCACCTCCCATTTCATTGATTCTTGAAGAAACTTCCAAGTCTAGGACATATACCATTGGAAAGTTCCTTTCCTACCACATTAAAAAATGGCCTTAAATTTGAACAACTGTATAGCTTGGGTTTTAATAAAGTACTTTTTGTAAAATTTGTGTCATTTACGAGCGATACTCTTTGTCCTCCCTGAATCAAGAACACACAATTTAAATTAAGTTGAACTTCAAGTTGTATGCAATTAGTGTGGCAAGACCCACATGTACCCCTAAAGGCACTCGGCACACCCCATAAAATGCTGGGGTTGGCATCGTTCCAGTGCCCTTTAAAGAACATGTACAACATTAAAAATTGTTGAAGACCAGTATCTGCACTGTATGTGAACTGACATATACATGAAATAACAAACATGTGAACGTTTAAGCTCAATCGGTCATCGCAGTTACAAGAAAAATAGTGAAAACCCCTCTTTTATGTTTTCACTGTTTTCAAACATCGATTATTATCACCGTGATAAAGACTAATTGTTTCACTCATTTCCTAAAAACTATAGCATTTCAAGCAAAACTATTTTCAATGGAAATTTTCCACCATGCCCATCTTTATACCATGGAGGTAGAAAATTCTACCTCCATAGTAAGTTATGTGCAAATCTGTGAACATTTCTATTTTCAACCTTACCAATGTTGTACCAATGTTGTACCAATGTTGTACACACCCTTTAAGAGACTACACATGTGGACTATGTTGTAACCTTTCAAGCACACCGTCACACAATGCACCTACAGGGTTGTTGCAATGTGAGCACAGGGAGATTTCCTGGAAGCACATTGTTCTGCTACAACGACATAAACGGGTACTGCATTCACCCGTACATAACGTGCTCAATGAAATGGCCATGAAACAACAGCAGGTGTCTGAAGAGTGCATATCACATGTATTGATTTTGAACGCTACAGAAATGGTTGCGGAAAAATGAACACTATTATTATTATTCTAACACCTTTCTCAAATGCAGAATTTTACAACTAACAAACTGCTTGTGTAGAAACAAAACATTTTCAACAATAATAAAGATCACAACCAGAGAGTAAAACACAAACAGACATTGAAACAACAAAACAGAAAATCAGAAAATGACCCCCTCCCCCAAAGAAATGTAAAAAAAAATAATAAAATGAATAAACAAACTAAAAAAGAAATATGATAATGTACACAGGGCTCACCCAGGCAACAGAGGCAATCACCTCCATTGCCCCTCATCATTGCCTTGGTGTCCCCTGAAATGTTCAGTGTAGAAATTAACATTGCCCTAAAAGAGGTGTTCTTTACTACATAAGCATGCCTCGCACTTTCTAAAACCCACTATCATAAAACTAAACCGGGCATGAGATTCGCCGAATGTGAAAACTCTTGAAAATGGCTTTTGGGCCTTGGGTATTCTAGACTTAAAACATGGAGAGTTCAGGAGGCTTACAGAGTCTGAGCGATCACCAGGAATACAGAACTACAGGTTTAGAAACAATGTGGACTACATTGCTTTCTCCCTTTGAGGACTGCTATACTTCCTCCAAGAGAATTTGAAGGCTCAAGGAGATTTAGAAACAAATCCAGAGAAATGGCATGTGTGCTAAAAGAACATGTTGTTCTAATGCACACACACAAAAAGGGAGGAAATGGACATCCGCACAAGCCATTTTAGTGTTTTTTCAGTTTTCTATGGCACTAATATAATTATAGAAAAAGGGGAAATCCGTTGATCAGCTGAAACCTTGCATGCCTGGAGGACACAAACAAGAAGTTCAAATGTAAATTGTGTACAAGTACAGTACGAGAGTGACTAAAGACTTACTTTGCATTTTCTTCTAACGTGGCGAGCAGCGATTGCTGGAAAGTTAATAGTTCTTCAATGTTACCACAGAGATGTACGAACTCTCTTCCTGACAAGCTGTAGAGGGAAACAGTACCAAATAATAAGAATGGTATTCCTGTTAAGCTGTGTGAAAATAACTCATCCAGTGTACACATATACAGCCATCTTGTTTTTCTCATCTTCATCTTCAAATCAATATACCGTAGTTTGGCCTTGAGGGCGCTTTTAACAACGAATTTCCTCGCAGCACATCTTATTTTGACTGCCTGTATGTTGTTTTCTTGTATCAATGGCCAAATACATAATAATAATAATAATAACAATAACAACAATGAAAAAGAACCAGTCTGTTTTACTTTACAATGTTTTGCGTCGCGTAAATTTGGTTCACACACGCCCCCACACGGTCCAACATACTGCGAATTTAACTGGAATTGAGACAGAAAGCTGTAATAATGTCTCACTGTGAGTTTTATTTTTCATTCTGGCTTTGGGAATTTAGTCCCCTGACACTGTGATGAACTGGGCCCAATTTCATGGCTCTGCTTACTGCAGAATTATCCAAACCATATTACTTCGAAGGGAATCCTTTCTCAAAATAGTGCATACATGTTCATGTACACTTTCAACAACTGCAGTGTTTCTTAAGTAAGTTTTGATGGTCATAAATTTTTGGAGTATTTACCAATCAGTATCGCCCTACCTTTAAATGACAGTTTGTTTGTTTTCAAAGATGATTTGCAGGGCTAATTCTGAAGATATTTATTTGTTCAGTTCAGGCACGCCTCAGGTTTTATCTGTATCCGTTATAAATTCATTTACCTCTGGTTTTCATTAATCTACTGTACTAATAAATAAAATCAACGTGGACAAAAACCCAATGTTTTTTCTTGTCTTTCTTTATCCAAGGGTACGACGCACACGAGGTGAAAATAGACCGAGATTCTCTCCTGCTTGTTTATTTGGTCGTTCTGGCTTTTGCCCTTGCATGTTATCATAACGGCAGCAAGCTGTGACCGGCGGTTGGGAGTTAATCATTGAGAATTGACGATGAAGAAAAGAGATTCCGTCGCCATAGTAATACAGTATTAATCTTATTGGCCGCTGTCGTGCCGGGCATCGAATAACATTTGTTTTGTATCACCAGGGGCTCACCTTAAATGTCATGTACATAGTTCACAAGTACCAGGCATTGGATTTCCACTAGACCAAACATGCCAAAGGTCTTGTACATGTACCTCAAAAAATTCTACTGCACCACAGGCCTGGAATTACACAGAGGCCACGGAGGCTATATGTATGGCCTCCGTTGCCCTGGTCTTGGCCTCGGTGCCCCTTCAAAAGTTTCCCATAGACTTTAAGATTTTCCAATGGAAGTGCCCTTTGCAAAATGAAAATGGCCTTGCCTTCTCAAAATATGAAATTCCAGGCCTGGCACCATCAATTTTTTAACCAGTTGGCTTCGAGACTAAAAATCCTTTTACCATTACCCGTACTGGATTATTTTCAATCCAAAAGCAACCTTTTTTCTAGCTACTAATAATTTGTTTTGTCAATGAAACTCAGAATGGACAACTTCATACAGACATTTTCTCATTGACATTTACAGAATTTAATGGACGGTATTTTTTGTAATGGTCGTATTTCTGAAGTGCGATCAGACCCGTTGGAAAGCTGTTCTGTACCGCCAATCATCGACCCACACCCGATGAGAAGGCGGCGGCATCCGGTGAGAGATGAAAGGCCCCATGACAATGCAGTGTTATCTGGCTGGTTTGTGAAAGGAACAGGTCTTCGACAAAGACATTAGGCACAATCCATCCAAAGAGTTAATCCGTTCATTGTTTGCAGTGCCTTTTGTCTGGGTCACCGAACCATGACCACAGGGACTCGGTGAAACAGTTGCACCAGTTGCACGTGAACACAGAATCCGCAACAGAGTTTCTCCACACGGGGCCTGTTGACATGATACCCATGCCAACACGCACAGAAACTCAAATGCCAGTTTGTACGACTGAGTTTACAAGAACTGTTGTCTAGTCGATATTTTCATGAAGTTAGAGCCCAATGTTCAAACAGTTGTTTAGTGCATGAACATATTTTTTAACTGTAAGTTGCGACCAATGTAAGTAAAATATTATCTTGCAGGAAATTTTACATCTGGCGTGCATGTTACCCCAACTTTGATTGAAGGATAAGCAGGGGAAGTCATAAGGGGCAGAAATATTATCTAGAAGGGAAAAGACGCTGCGACTGGTTTCTGTTTCATTTCTCCTTAAGGGGGGAGGGGAGGACGGAAGGAAGGGGGCATGGAGGATGGGAAGGGGTATTCCGTAGGGAAAAGGAGGGTGAAACGGAAACCGTCTTGAGGAATGACTTACATATTGGCAGATTCTAGCGGCCTTAAATACGACGTTAATAATGATCTTAGCTCTTGCTCGTGTCGACGCTCTGACTCCAGGAGTGACTGTACAACCTGCGAGAAAGCACAGTCGGTGTAATGTTATAATTCAATGAACTCAAACCAAACACAAATATTAAGACAAAATGTACATGTACATGTAGGACTGGTAATTTTTGTATAACAATCAGTTTCAATCTGAGAGCTTTGTAATTATGAATTTAAAATAACTGAAGTTGGATGGCGTCTGACTGGCATCTCTGAACGAAGACATGGACCAAATAGAGAGACCAACCAAATTTGAGTTATCGGTAGCGGTTGCAGGTTCAAATCCCGTTCAACCAAAAATCATTTAAAATTTACCCAGTCAGTATCTCTTGTGGTTTATTACTTGATATTTGAAATATAAAGTTGCATCCCTGCCGCTTCCCAGGTTGTATCGTAAACTTGGATGTGATCCCTGGCTTTGACGGGCACCCCGAACAAAGATTTGACAAAATGGGGAGTCCGCCACATTAGGGCTGGATAGCTCAGTTGGTAGAACGCCAGCACGCTAATCCGGAGACCGACGGTTCAAATCACGCTCCAGTCAATTTTTCTTTCTTCAACTCAAAATTATTTAAAATTTACCAAGTCAGTTTCCCTTGTGGTTTATTACTTTATATTATTATTAAATTATGTGCAATATTTTATCCATCCACAGTATAAAAAGAAGTGATTTTTACCTCCTCATAGTACTTCTGTTTCTCTGTCTCCTCTATAGCTCCTTCCTTTGACTGAGATGGACCGTCTGGAAGAAAAGAAAACCCACAATTTTAAAAATCAAACTACTAAAAGATTGTTCCTGATTCAAAAGAATTTAACACAGAAGATGTCCCCCAACTCATTGTACAATAGTCTGTGGTGTACATGATGCACATGTACATAATTCTTACATAGACACCAATGTGAGGACTTTCCCTTTTGTCCCTCTAACTAAACACTCTCCATAGACTAAGCGCAAGAAAAAACAGTAAGTACACAAAAAATACATTTGAAGGATTCTACTGTGAGGACAGCAATGTCCCTTGTGTTCTTTTGTGCTGCTGTCCCCACTCTGCTGGTAACACCATGTCATGTGTAGGTACAATAGGACTTACAACAAGGTGGGTGGGGAGTACAATCGCACCTAGGGCGGAAATCATGTCCCAACTAAGTTATTACAAAAACCATGCAGGAACAAATGTGTTTACAATGTCTATGCACTCATGCGTATTGCCACATTGTACAATGTACTGTACATGTAATGTCAACTTGTTGAATTTGGAAATATTGTACAAATCAGAAATACAAAACTACCGGTTTGGACACAGTGTGGACTCTGGTTTTTTCCCTTCGGTGATATCTTCACTTCTTTCAAAATAATCTAAAGGGCTCAACGAGGTATTGAAGAAATCCTGAAATCAGGAAAAATCACATGCCTGGTACTTATTCACCAGTCTCCAAAGTAACATTTTCAATGGTCACAAAGCCACACCTACACCAAACATTTTTCGTCAAATCACGTAGGAGGAAAAATCTCAGAACCTCTTCCAACCCATGACTGAACAGTGAAACCACAACCCCATGAGTAAGGAGAGCCTCGGCTCAAACATTCCATCATGTACCCAGGTCAACCAATCCATCAAAGCAGGCCACAACTTTTGATGATCTACACAAAAATGATTTAAGTGCCGACACAGAATTTTTTTTATGAAGACTGTGTAATGTTAGTTGGTAAGAGTCAAATCTAAACAATCCACTTCCTTGAAAAGTCCAAAAGTGGTTACAGGAGGACAGGATTTCCGGCCTAATATCTTTATTTCATTCACTGAAAGCTAAAATTCCTTCAGGGCCAGTACATTATTGTTCAATTTTTTCAATTTTTTAATTTGTTTCCCTCTCACCCCCACCCCCGCATTTTCTTTCATTGTGTGTGAGTACAGTGTATAAAGCACATTATGTAAATGAAATAAACGTAGTCAGTCAAATGATTTTCCCTCATACATGTATGTACAACCTGCACAACTTACCATGTTCACATCTGCAAAGGCACGACAAGTCTTCACTAGTAAAAGGACAGATCTGAAAAAACTTGTCCCGAAACATTAACCAGCCCTTGCACTGTATTTCTTTTTCCAAACTACAAGTACTGCACATGTACAACCCGGGTCCAGTCAGCTACATGTACCTGTAAGTACAGTATTTTTATGTGTACACAATAAGAAGAGCTTCACACTAGCATTCTATCTTCATACCAGTGGTCCGCTGGCCCAAACATCAGTCAGAACTTTTGAGGACCAGTGAAAATTATGCCAAGTGGTCCTGCTGGCTCGTTCATTGCTTCAAAACACTATACACTGAATACACTGATTATTTGTATGGCTTCAAACTCAGGTACGTACAAAATGACATTGTTGAAAGAAAACCAGTGAAAAAGCTGGTGGACTATTGAAGTGACAAACCCTTGCTGGACAAACTAATGTACAAACTGTAACAGGTCCTACTGGCCACTCACTAGACAAGTGACATGTACAAAACACTCACTGTACATCCTGCACAGGCCATACAATTTACAAGTAGCTTGCATATTGACTAGCCTTTTAGGCTACAGCACTGTGCATTTACCTTCATGTACTTGTGACTACATGTAAATATTACCTACAGTACATGTATTGCCATCACAGTGTAGTTTACATTATGTGTATAATGTACGTATGTAAACACGCATGAAACTCAAAATGAGAGACTTTGGAACACTAGGTGGCAGCAGACTTACCAGGTAAATTTCCATTGTTTACGTACAAACGTAGTTCTAAGCCTGCGCACATTTCCAAGAACAATAAATAATATACCTGGTAAGTCTGCTGCCACCAAATGTCAATTGAGTGGCCAATTGAGTGTCACTTTTGACAGAGCAAACCATCTAGACAATGTTTTATCAGGTGCACAGGTAACACGTAGTTCAAACTTAAGGCTCATTACCACACAGTGTGGTTCTAATGCAAATAAATGGTGGTCATTTTGCAGGCACAGTTTTTGATAAACCAGCATGTACAGAAATGCACCCTTTTCAAAATTAAGAAAGTGAACTAGTAATAGTAAACTTAACAGTTCAAAATTAAAATCTCACGTACATGTACTGTAGTCAAAAAAGTATGTCCTCTTCCCTTGTCCGAGATCAAGAGGGCTGGTGGTGCCTGTTCTTAAACAGCAGTTCATGTTTGCATCTGTATGCAATTCATAAATCCACATTGAGTGAACGGCGAAGGGTGAGTGTCGAAAAAAATGTCTTTTGTTTTGGGCTTTCTTCGCTTGCAATTGAAAAAGAAGTCACCTTTGATTCAAGAACAATTTGAACACATATCAAAACATGTACACGAAAGGCTTTTTGTTGGTTGTGCCACGTAAAGTGCTGATCAAATTTTGTAGAAAGTCTCTCATACAACATGTAGAAAAAAACAACAATTGTATTTTGTAATCCTCTGTGATCGCTTCTGACAGAGTTGAAAGTTGGAATTTGTTAGGTTTGAATTTCCTTAAAAGTTTGTTGACTTGAGATGTTTTTGATAATAAATCCACTGAGATGAGAAAATGAGTCTCATGCCACTGGCAGAGGATTTATAACAGCTTCCAACGTCAAATCAACAGATGCTGGCGATGTGTGGGAAGTCTTGCAGGAGACTGCAGAAACATCTGCCCGCCAGGAGAAACATCTGCCTGCCAGCTGACCATAGATGATCAGACACAGGACCTCATCATCACACCAAATTTGGAAAATTACTTTTATGGACTCATCAGGGTCAATCACTCTGACCAGCCACTGTTACTTCATGGGATGGATAAGAATCTACAGGCACAGGGTCTTCGGGAACCAATTGAGGCTTTCGTTAGTGGACCAATGTTGTATTGTTTCCTATGTGCAGCAGTAATAACGAAACGCTGATTCTCAACATACCACAAAGGTGTCAGACTACTTTTCCCTTCCAGCCTCACTTTGGTAACACTGATTTGAATGGTAAAAACAAGATGGCTGCACCGCGATCAATATCAATGTTACACAACCCTGACGCTACTGTTGCACTTTGGAGGCAAAAAACAAAAAATCAATAAATAATCAGCAGATTGTACATATCACTTGAAGAGATTTATAAACCGTCACAGAACACACAACTGGACGAAAAATCTAGATGTGACTACTCTAATGTCCTCAAGTAAGTTGCCTCCCAAGACTTTATAAATACTACACAGTGCATCTTGTGAACGACAAACAAATCTAACATGCAACCTCCACAGAGCAAACTTTACCCCAACAGTAAAATGCGCCCTCCTTAACTTGTGTATATTGGATTCACTTGATGATGGTCACTTGGACAACAAGTGGCACTACAAATCCTTCGGCAGACAAAGTGGTTATCGGTTGATCAATATCCTGAAACCACCCAGCCCTCAACCTGTGGGTATATTTTGACGATGTGGCCCATTATGACGAGTGGCGTTACAAATCCAGCAGCACACACAGCAGTTTAACAATCAAAGTTCTTCCCCCATGGACAAATGAAGAGGAGCTCACTGCAGCCTACACACTTGAAACATCTTGAATCACCAGCAAGCAAATAGAAACTGTTAAAATATTTCCGCAAATGAAAAACCGACTGGTGGTTAAGCCTGCAGTTGATCGATCCGACCTATCCTTAACTGCACACCTACATACATGTATACATGGTTCGACTAACTAACAAAATCAATCAATTCCACTTTTGGAAATACAACAAAGAACCCCGATCCGATCCACTGCAGATCCGATCCACTGCCATCCGCTGATGCTCTTGACTTTGTGTGGCCGGCCAGCCTCGGCAAAAGGTGTCACCAATATTGTTGGTTTGCGATCCCATTTTCTAGGCCACCGACTTCAAACACACACTCCCACACACCTCTCCTAGACAGTGTACTGATACCACTGTAACACCACCAGCACCTCCACCACCGCATGGCAGCCTCAACAAGTGGGTTTGTTGTTGTCATATGATCAGAATGCAACTATTCCCAGAGAATGGCAGACAGTGGCTGGTGATACAGGTGTCACGGGTGATGGGTTAACTGGAGTACAATAGCCACCGTGGGGACATTGTGAGAACAGGTGTAGCTACAGGCGACCTCCAAACCACATGAATATTCATTTATAGGTTCATTATTTGGGAAGTTTGAAACAGTTCTTAAATTGAATCTACACTACTTGACCCACTTTTCTTGTCCATGCCTGTGGGAACTTACATTGTGGTTTTTAGTGCAAGTAACAGATGGTACACATAGTGTTAGCCAGAGGGGGGGGTCTGGGTGTCTTTTGGATACCGTTTTATCTGTCATTTACATAAGTGCAAATGTATTGTAAGTGAACAATTTGGACACCCAGTTTTTAAATTTCCTGCTAAATTGGACACACTTACCAAATCCTGGCTAAAACCTTGATTGTACATGTTTGTACTACACGTACTGTACTGTGCATGCATACATGTAGAAACAAATTGAAGTCCCCACAGGAAAATACATACAGAACATGTACACTGTAGGGACAAAGTTTTCATGAAGACAAAAAAGTGCATACACCATTAACTAGTAATTGCCCTTGTTTCGCAAAAAATGTATTGTTTAATTCAGAAATGCAAAATGACTTTTACAACGCATACAAAATACATCATCTCATGTGCTCCTTGAAGTTCATTGTACGATTGGAAACTAAAGATCCTAGAGGCAAGCCAGAGTGCATAGTCGAGTGCATCTAGTTGCGATCTTTAACAGTTAACCATTTGCCGAATGCCACTTAAAACACCCGAGGACCAGTGAAAAGATTTGTCCAAGAGGTTCAGGCTGGTTCAATCGCTACCCAAAGCTAGAGTACACAAACCTCAGCCTGCACAGGTCACTCATAAGGCTTCAAATCCCGGTTACTATACAAATCCCAGCGTTAAAAGGAAACCTTATAAATGTGTACATGGACCAGTGAAAGAGCCGGTAGACTAGTGAAATGACAAGTCTCTGTTACGTTAACCCCACTGGTCGGAGACTGAAAAAAAAAGTTCAGTGCACACACTGCATAGGTTTAATCAAACATCTGCTTTCTTCATTGACAAATTGCTGTCAGCGTTGAGTTTTAAGGCACAGCTTGCTGATCGCATAACAGGGCTGGCAGTCTAGAACCCTGACTCAAAGTTACACATTTTGAGTCATGACTCTGTCACTATGTTTCTGTTGACAAATTATACCACCAACAAACGCTAATGAATAAAAAAAAAAGTAAATTCATTCTCCCCAACATAACACCATTATATGTAGTGTACCGTATACATTATGTGTGGACAAACTATTCACCATCCTTCAATTAGCCTGTTTGAGGTATGGCAGACACTATAGGAGTAAGGAGTGCACTGTCTGGTTTGGGTGTATACAGTTAAATTTACCCAAACCTATGTAGTTCGAAAAATATGAATCTCCAAAACTCACCTCAAGATGCATTTTGGAGATTCAAATTTTACTTAAAGGTGAGTTTTTGAGCAAATTTCCGTGGTGTCCAATTGTGAATACTGCGGCCAGAGATGTGATTGGTACCTGTTGTCACCTCACCTAAACGTAGATAGATTTGACGTTCTTGATGAAAGTACTGTGACAGTTTTTGTTGTTTTCTCAACAAGTCGAAACTGTATTCAGCTGAAACTTTCACAGGTGACCCTGTAGCTTTATTCACAATTTGGCCTATAAATCAGCACTGCGTTGACAAAAACTGATCTCTGCCCCTACCTTTTACCTCAGCTTCTAAACTACGCATTCCTTTAAAGATCAGTCCATAAAAGTAAAGTCTGACAGTACATTGTGCATACAATATGCAATGTATTTATATGAACATCAATATCGTTAATATTTATTTTAAAAGATAAACTCCCAAAAGTCATACAGTACATGTATGTTGGGTGACTACAGTCTTAAAATTTGAAAACCAGTCAATAGAAAATCTGTGATCACAAGTTAGCAAGGAATTTTGACTTCACATTTTAAAGACTCTTTGTTAATGATGTACTTATGTACAGTACATTGTGCTGTAGCTACAATACGTGTACATGAAGCTCAGAAACTTAGCGCTAACCCTGCAAGCAGAAAATGGTAATCGTAAGCGCAGAAAACCAGGTAAGCAAAGCAATGAAATTTGGCCCTGGACAAATCAACCAAAGATTTTGAATATGTTGGACGGTCATACTAGTGGTTATATACACTATCCATGTTCACTGTAGTTCAACGTTTAAGATGTCGTGGACCAGTGGAGTCAACTCTTCATAAAAATACATTGTACATGTAATGTAACCTTTGTATGGAAATAAATTTTAAAATTTTGTAAGAAAAGTTGTCTTCTATACTTTGTTTAGTTAGGGTTTCATTGGGACAGTGATATTCTCAACATCAAAATTACAAAGTACTTCGGAAGCTCCGAAAAGTTCAGTAAAATAAAACCGTGCAGCACAGTAAAGTTTTTTAATACCAACATGAAGTAGTTAAATCTATCTTCCAATTTTAGACATCGGGGTGCAGACTATGTTCATTAATAACTCTAGCTGAAGATGTCACAGGCTGACAACACTAAAAGACAGCCGTATTTTTAGACCATGAGTCACGGAGTGTCAAAGGAAAGTCCATTTATCTACTCATCACAAAGAAATGTGCCGTCTTGAGCACGTCACCACCAACTACAGCAGATTCAGGACTTAGACTTGCATTTTTTGAAGAAAGCTTTCAGTAGAAGCAGTAGTACTGATGTAAAAAGCTAAACTTGTGAGCAAATGTAAGAGAACAAGAACGTGTGGTTTTTACAGACTTGTGACAAGACTATTTCAAGAATAAGCTGGATCGAACTGATCAATAGAGGGCTCCCTTCTAACAATAAGAAGGGCTAAATTTAGTTGGGCTGTCTTCAAGGATAATCTGCCCATTTGACATGTGTGGGTTGAAACCTGCAGAGTTACAGTAGGTGCATTGACCAGGGAAAAAAAATTGTGTGTATAATACATGATCACGACTAGTACAATGAAATGTGCATTCACACTTAAAGACAAAGTTCTACAGTGATGACTAATTACATTGTACTATACATACACAGTTGTACATGCTCCATTCTGAACAGTATACAATACATCAAATTATGTGTGTACGTGTACATAATGTACAAATGTAATGAGCAGATATTTACTATTAAATAATACCCCACCCCACCCCCATTTCACAGTATGAACACTCCGAATTTGATGTTATGAATTTTGTATTTCGATGGAAATCAAAACTTGTGTAGTCCAACCACATCTGGCCTCAGCTCACTAAAAGCTATGATAACTGTACTGTAGTACTGGTTGAAGGACTTAATACAATGTACAAGTGAGACAAAACATCACAAGGATATCGCATTAAAAAGTACACACTTCCGTATCCATTTAGTTTTGTTTAATTGTTCTCAATGTCTCTCTAAGAAAAACCTGTGCTTTTCTTTACACATCAGAGCCCAACATCAGGGCTCAAAATACCAAAAAAAATCTCCACAAAACTACACAGGTCAGTTGTAGTTTAACATTTACGTACATTGGACCAGACAGTAGTTTAACAAGACCCTTTTAAATTTATTTCTTCTCTTTCATTTTTATTGAACTTTTAGAGGGTTGAAAAAATATGTGTTGAGGGAAAGACACTTAGTTCAGTCAAGTTACATGAACGTTGGTTACTAGTCCAGTCATGAGCTTGGGACAGTGGTTTAGTGGATACTTTAGGCCTGGAAATTCATCTTTGAGAGGGCAACGCCGTTTTCATTTGGCAAAGGGCACTTCCATTGGAAAATCTTAAACTCAAATGGAAAAATTTTGAAGGGGCAGCAGCCAGCAAGGCCAAGACCAGACACTTCAAGCCCAAAATATGTATGACTGGACAATTTTCATAGTTCTCATCTAGTAAAGTACGTGTACATGTACATACAGTACGTACTTCCTCAATTCCACAAAATGTTGGTTTGTTGTTGTAATTCCAGCTTCTACGTAGGTATTGGAGCTTCAGAACCATTTAGTCATTGGGTGATACGTGCAACTTACCTGTTGAAATTTTTACCAAAGGTACAATGTAGAGCTAACACATTTTCAGGAAACTGGTAATAGTCTGTCAGACACTTTTCCATTTGTCCTTCCTTGTGCTTAAAACTTAAATGATGCTTTATTTCCTTGAAGTAATGTTTGTTTGTTTTGGAGGCCCATGTAATGTAAGTGCTCTCTCAAACTTGCCTGAACACGTATTTCCAATGGAAATATTTCCTCACTGTCTCCTGTGCCCTGACAATGGTTATGATGATCGTAAACTCAAAACGTTCCATCATGACTTCAAGACTCTCTAAAAACAATTGGATTAATCAAGGTTCTCCTTTAATAGTGGTTCACTGGCCAAATACTACATTGTAGTTAAAACACCAAAGGACCAGTCAAATTTCTATCCACGTGGTCTGGCTGGCTAGCTCAGTGTTGAAAAGCATCCCTAGTTTATATGAAATATGGAACGCTGAAAATGTCCAACTAGCGAAATGACAGGTTAACTTGTCCTCCTGGCTAGTCATTAAAAGCAGGGTGCACTCTTGGTAATAACTTCACAAGTTAATTACCATAAAAATGTACTTGGTAAAGAGCACTGGAGAGGTAGTTTTAGAGAAAGAGGACATTTTTCACCCCCCAAAATTTGAATTAAAAAAAATGAAGCCTTTCTCAGGCATCTGAAAGCACGCAATTCTATGCAACGAGGGGTGTTTTTTCTTTCATTATTTTCTTGCAACTTCGATGACTATTTGAGCCAAAATTTCCACAGGTTTGTTATTTCATGCACATGTCGGTATACACCAAGTGGGTATACTACTGTACTGGTCTTTGACAATTATCAAAGTATACCCTGCCATTAAATTACCCTAACTAAATAAATTAACGAGAAAACCCTGTTAATGCCACAAAACATTAAATTTCATAAAAAATTACATTGTGTACGTTGATGTATAGTCTATACTCAATGATCCCCAAGCCCAACACCATACATGTACCTCATCATTTTATTGCCATCAATGTGAGGACTTACATTGTACATTGTCCCTTTAACTACTTTACACTCTCCCAAAGACTAAGGGCATGCACAAAAGTGAGGGCACAAAAATACAAAGACTTCCAATGTGAGGACAGCCTTGTTCGTTTTGTGTTCCTTTGTTCTGCTGTCCCCACTCTGCTGATGATACTATGACATGGGATTCTGTACATAAAAGGCTAACGCGTACGTGTACATGGTATGTAAACATTCAGAGTATGATTTAAACTTACACCCCAAATTATCAACTCATTTACAAGAAGAAAATGCACAGGGGGGTAATAGTACCTTTCCTGAACAGTGTTTACTATGTGTAAAACTTACTAAGTCGCTGACAAGTGAAGCATAGCCGCATAACTTCCCACGCTTTCAGTGACCAACGTTGTGAGAAATGCAGTCTCTCTAGTCCCTAGCAGTCTCCTACATAATGCACAGCACTTGAAATTATGGATTCATTGACATTAAAAAATAACAAACAACATTCAGGCTGCCCACACATCTCATAAAATATCAAGGTTAAAGCATGGCTGCTCTCTCAAAGGCATGGCTCAGGATGCACTGTAGTGTAGGCCGAGGCCTGGTTTCGTTCATCTTTTTTTGTTTTTTAAGCCACATTACTTTTTGATGTCAGGAAAGTGCCAGAAGTGTTTATTTTAAGCTTGAAAACTTAAGATTTGGCACAGTGTATGACACTGACATAAATCTTCCAGAGAAATAGGCCTATTACTTTTGAGAAGAAAAAAAAAATAAAAAATTGCAGCGATCAAATCCAACCCTTATCAGAATTACTGTAGAGGGGCACTCGCTTCATACATGTACATGTACACCGTACATGTACACCGTACATACACTGTAACACTGTACATGTACACGGTATGTCACGCACGCACATTTAACTGCGCTGCTCCACCATTAATGAATTCCCATGGGTATGTAGACTTCAAAATGACTGTCCTTTTACTGGACAACGTTGGCTGTGTGATCTGATGCCTGACACTGACTTCAACATTCTCTCCATTTAGGCAAAAAATTGCTCTTGTCTGGCACTGTCACAGTTTTCGTCCGCCCTTTTATTACGTTGTACTCTGTAAGTACTGCATGTAAAGCTGTGACAAGTACAGTATAATTTTAGCTCTGCTATAACTAGTGGACACGCAGGGCTGGACGTGAGCAACAATGTATGTAGGACACATGATTTGTACAGTATGCGTAGAGTTTGAAGCAGCCCTGTACAAACATACTATTACAGACAAAACAAAACATTCATCCTCGAAAAAATGTTACTAAAAAAACAAACAGATCCCCTAGTTTAATATTTTTACAAGTCAATTTTATGACACTGTATCCTTTTATCCTTGAAAGCTAAATGGACATTAGAACGAGTCTTCCTAAACCCAACATTGCACATGTGTCCAAATCCACAAACCCCTTAAAGGCAAATTATACCTTATTTTAATCCTCTATAAATGTATATATTCAATAAATAAAGCTAACCTGTATAAATTTCATTTCAAAAGGTGTTAGCTTTTTTGAGATATCGTTGAAAACCTGGTGTGGTTATGTCCACGCAGGCAGAATTATTTGTAACTGAAATACACAATCTGAGAAACATTTCATGCATAAAGCGTTTCTAAAAACGTTCTAAAACTACATTCCTTAGAAGGGAATTGTTTCTCAATTAATGATCAACAGCTGCAGTGGTTCTTACCAAGTAAATTTTAATGGTCATTAATTTTTTTGTAATTACCAAAGGTATACCCTCCCTTTAAGGTGGAGACATACATGTATACATACATTGTAGATGTAGCATTCCATCATCTGATTCACACACAGGGTGGCTGTTACAATCATCAACTGTTTTTTCCAATACACTGGGTGTGTCCCCCATTATTAATTCAAATTCACTAATGAGCTGTAGGTCGGACACATTTATATCACAAGTGCCATGTATCCACATAATGGAGTTTATCAATATTAAAAGTAATTTTGGGTTGAACAAAGAAACATTTACAAGAGCGAGATTTGAACCAACGACCTCTGAATCAACTGAGCTATCTAGCCTTTATGTTGGTGGTCTGCCTATTTTGTCAATACATGTATCTTTGTTGGGGGGGGGGGTGAGTGGGGGAGGTGCCAGTCAGAAGCAATACAACCTTTAACTGCCGCGTAGCCAGGGATCACACCCAAGTTTAAGATACAACCTGGAAAGCGGCAGCCAAGGGATCACCTTAAGGGGATGTGATTTTTTTTCTTCTTTTTGTTGTAGAAATAAAAACATGTAGCCTACATGTACCAAATCTACATTGTAACATGTGTACATGGTATGTACATGTACATGTATTTATTACAACAACAAAAAGAAGTTTTCAAAGGCTTCATGTCAGAAAGTTGTACACGCATATTGTACATTTCCTGATGAAAAATCATGATTTTTTATTGGTTGGAAATGTACACTGTGCGTGTACAACTTTCTGACATGAAGCCTTTGAAAACTTGTATATTTGCAATCAAATAGATAATGTTATGGTTTAGTGATTTGCATCGGTTATGGCATGGAGGACTTCCTTCCTCCATGGTGGTTGTGGGAAAAACTGTAGATGGGGACTCAAGGAAAGAAACATTTTCAACACTGAGTGAAAACACCACAGGCTGAGTGCATGCTGAAGTGTAACATCTTATATAAAGTAATGTACGTTACATAATACAGGAATTCATTACACTTCAACCCCATAATTAATGCATTGACCAATCCAAATTGCAAATGTGCAAGTTAAAATCCCTTAATGTGAATATGTTTCCACCATTTTGATTGCTGCGTTGTGTTAGTGTGTGTGTGTGTTGTGTGTGTGCGGGACTGAGCAACAGAGCTGCCAACATTTGCATCTTGCGATCAGGGATCAGGGAGATTTTTTCGAACAATCAATATAATAGGGAATAAGTTTCCATAATCAGGGAGATTGTCAAATTTGTTCATCAGAACAAAATTACTTGATTTTCAGGGAATTTTTTTTACAGAATCGGGGAGAGTTGGCAGCTCTGGGGCAAGAGGCATATATCGTGTGTCGTAAGTCTACCATGGCCGCTGTTGTTAGGCAGTACATGTAGCTTGCAAGGTTTTAGCCCTAGGTAAAAGAGTGTCCAAATTTGCATGAAATTTAAACCTACGTGTGTAGGTGTCCACATTGTTCACTTACAATACATGTACATGTGCATGTTCAATGTAAATGACAGATAAAAACAGGGTGTCCAAAATCAGTCACCCCGACACCCCTCTGGCTTACACTACATACATAGGCGGGGCTTAATAGATCGGATCATTCCACCAGGTTGGGTCAATAAGTGTGACATTTAGGCTGAAAAATTCACATCAGTTAAACTGAAGAGCAACAACTATTTTAGGACCTCACAATATTCACGTTTACTGGACATCCATGAAAAACTGTATAAGGGATTAATGCACAGTATTATGTTAAAAAATTACCTTTGTAATTACATGTAGGACACTGTTTTAGGACACAGTTTTATTAAATAAAGACAACTTTTTAAAGTAAATGTCTCAGTTTCAATTTGTTATTATCAATTTCTACATTCATGTTTCTTGTCACTAGAGTAGGCGGGGCTTAATAATAATAGATTGGTCTATTATCACTGTACCATTGTGAAATATTTTTTTTAATGTACATTGTTTGTGTTTCCCACACCTCATTAATGGAAACTACATACTACTGTACATGTAAGCCTTTTGTAACTGGGCACGCCCATTGGCCTAGCGGTTAAGACCTCTGATCTAGCATGTGGAAGGTCACGGGTTCGTATCCCACATGGTGCCTAGATCTTTTCTTTGATTTTGTTTTCCCCTTCAGGACTTTCCTTTCAAGTCAAAGTTGTCTCTGTAAATACATTATCTTGTACGTATGTGTTTACACACGTGTCGTTTCAGAAGGAACTTGCAGGAGGGAAATATATATAGTACAGTGTCTACAAATAATTAGTTTTGCTATGAAAACATCAATGGAAAATAAAAGAAACCACAGTTTAAAAAAAAAAGACAATTTCCTTCTCAAGGGGAATCGGGGGCAAAAAAATGTTGAATATTCTTTATAAGAGAAACATCAGTTACTGTTCATCATGTACATGTACATCACAACTTATCTACAAACACACTTTTTTTAAAGGATTTAGCATACTAGGCCTTATACACTTTTGGAAGGTGTGGTTTTAACCAAAGTGGGGTAACCTTCATTTACAAAAAGAGTGGCATTGTACATTCTAGGGCCTTTTTGCCAGGCAAGACACTGCACTGGTCGTATGGAGAAATTTAACATCTTGTGTGAAAATTTCCCCATACAGTCGAGAGAAAGTAACAGCTGAACAAGTTTTGAGATGTTCCCCCTTTCTTTATATCAAAAGTTGTTGAAAATCAGACACCGCTAGGTCAATCTCCATAAAATAGCAGATTTTATGTTTTCTTCCATTGGGCTGTGTACAAATCATGCCTGCAGGAGGTCCAACCTCTGTGGTTCTTCTGTAAAGATGTGATGTCACAGGTCACATGGTCTATCAGTGTGTAATATGGACAGTTGTTTTGAATTAATACAATACAACACCTACTTCATAACTTATTAGAATGGGCTGGATGGATTATGGAGGATTTGGTTATGGTTTAGTGTAAAATACTGTGTTAAGCGTGGCACTGTCTGAAACTTGGGCACAGGTGTGCAAACTAAATAATATACGGGTTAGGAGACATCAAGGGTGCATACTGCATCAGTTGCATACATGTTTGACAACATAATACAGCATACAACATGGATAATACAACATACTTGCACAATGTAACATTACACATTTCACTATACTACATGTAAGTCATGTAAGTCTACACACACTACAGCGAAAATCAGTTGAGCGAAAAGTTTTTTCAGATCCCTGGATCTATAGCACAATGTACATAATGTACACCTACATGTACATGCAAAAATTTGTACATGAAAAAGTGAATTAAGATTGAGTTGTAGCGTAACTACAGTTTATCAATTACCTGAACATGTACCGGTACACATGTTCACCCACTGCATGTATTGTATTACACACTACAGTACAGTAGTTTGTATAAATTTGCATCACCTTGGAAGTCAACCATACATGTATCGTACTTACTGTGTGTACACAGATTGTACATGTACACACATTGACTGCATTAATGCAGGGTACTTGGTACTACTTTCACATCCTTGTTTGGGCATAACCATTCAACAGTACACTGTGTAGCCCCATGGTAAAATCATCACTGGATGAACCAGGAAGTGATCAGACACTGACGTCAATCAGCCGTCTCTGCACTGTATGAAAGCAAATTTGTATTTTAAAAACTCATCGTGTCTAGTCCTACTTTTGTATTACCAGACAACATAATACAGTAATTACATTAAAGCTTCACTGTACTGGGCACTGGGCAGACAAACTACATGTATGTTGGTAAATTTGTTTTGTTTTTAATCTAACACTTACACATGTAAATGCTCAGCCACAGTACACATGTAGGTACATGGACATACATTGTAAACCTTTTGGAGTGTCTGTTTGAACAGCAGATTGAAAAAATTAAAATCCCCTATGCAAATTTAACAACTACAGTGTATTAGATTGAAAATCATTTATGTACATGTAGTACAATACAATTACAAAATAACAGATTTTTTCAAAATTATAAATTTATTATCCAGCACTTTGTTTGTAAAAAGGTGCTGAAGTTTGTCAAATAAGATCTGAATTGTTCTGTGTTTTGCTGTCATTCATAATGTTGTTAAAGTTTTCTCTGCTGAGGGAAATACTAATGTACATGTAACTGTACAAATATTTGATGCGCATTAACTATGACGAGTGCATTATCGCAGTACAATCACAATTGATGTGAAATCTGGACGATTCCATCTCATGAGGCTTCGAAACGGAAGAGCCAGATTTCACCGAGTGAATATTCACAAACGATGCAGTTTAAAATACACAATACAACTTACATGTAGATCCTTGCCATTTGAAATTTTTTCACACACACAAAGTAAAATAATAGGATTGTCCTTCACACTCTGAAAATTCTGAACCATTCTAAACCCTTCTAAACAAAGTGGGTGTCTTCATGTAGACACCAACCTCACCTGCATTGACACCACCTTGCCCCATTTGGAAAAAACAGGCAGAGACTTATTAGTTTGGAAGTGTCCAATAATTATCCATAGTGGATGGGCGCCTATCCAATATTAAAATTGTGAGTGTCGCAGCAGTAAATACATGACAAAGGACACTTGATCCGTGTTCTACCAACCAAAGAAAAGGATACAGTTCATGGTACACAGTAAACTAATGTTCAATTTTGTTTTATATTTGTTAGACCTTGTTTTAATCGGCATAAATACGATTAAATACTACTAGAGAGCGTGCCCTCAACATACATATCCAGTTTAAGCCCCATTGATCTGATTGATGACTCAGTTAGGATGCCATACTCATTACCCTTAAGTCGAAGATCGATTTCACAGTGCATTACAGAATGTACTCACATACGTTTCATTGACTTTACAAGTATAAGAAATCTGGCTTTGTGAACGATGTTCATGACCTTACATTACATTATAATCAGATAAATCTTCTCTTAGAATGTTCAAATTCAACAGTTCAAATGTTAAACTACAGGTGTAGGTATTATTATTAAGATATTTTGTTTATTTCAATTCTGGTCTTGTTACAATTCCCGTGGCCCCATAAACATACTGGGCAACAAGCCCTGCTGTCTTGTGGATTTTCTCCCCAAATTTGAGCCCATGTTATTTGTCATTGCCTCAAACATTGTGTCAGACACACATCATAGTTTGTCCATAAAAAGTACAGAGTCAGATTTCTGTTAAAATGTTACTGTTCAGAGAGAGGCAAACACCATATCTTTACATGCAATTTGACTTCCAAAATAGCAGACCACAGGAACTGTGTCAGTGCAAGGGGTCTATGTAAAAGGCCAGATTTTAAAAAGTTCAAAAACATGGCGTTCAAAAGACGGGCTTCTCTGTTAGTCTGTTATACATGTAGTCTTTCGGAACTATGACACTTACCAACTGGTTTGATGTCTCTAACGAAATTACTTGGGAACCATCCAACTTGTCCATTACTCATTCCTTCCCACCATCCCCCATCGACGATTTGCGTCACTGATATAATATCCCCCTTGCTGAAGGGAAGAGTGTCCTCCCCGTCTCCTTTGAAGTCGAAGCGAGCCTTGACGACTTTGATTGTCCAGTCAGCCATGAAGTCATTCATGGTGGTCATGATGGCTGGGGGTTTGCCTAACCCCCCTTTAGTGATGGGGTGGCTGAAATGGCACTGGATCAGGATTACGTAGATAGCGCTGCACACCAGGTCATACCTTGGAGTCAGCAGATGGTGAAGTGAACCACTTTGTTGAGCATCTCTGTTGAATCATGTGAAATGCAAACACAATACAGGTTGTACAATCAGTGAGCGATACTGCATTATTTGGATGTTTTTAATGAAAGAAAACTAAGCAATCAATGGGAGACTTTTGAATGCTACATGGCAGCAGACACACCAGGTGAATTGCTATTGTTTACTTAGTTCTAAGCATGCGCACATGACCAAAAACAATGGATTTACCTGGTAAGTCTGCTGCCACCTAGCATCCCAAAAGTCCCCCATTATTTGTTTACATGAGTAGGATGATCAAGTACAAATGTTCTTAAGTTGTGTGCTTACAATGTGTAAGAACACCAGGGTAAGCCCCCTCTTCTTTGGAGAGGTTTATAATATCTTTCCCCAAAGGGCTTTAAATAAAATACCCACCGGCTGGAGACCTGTAATTTTAGCACTTGGCCAGTAACCCCCACAACCGAACAATTCCTGGTTAGAAAATAGCCAAAACCTTGAATACAGTTTTCAAGAAATGATTAAAAATGGAGTACTACACATGTGTTTTATTAAAATACTTTTTTGCACATTTGCATTTTAATGACAACAGCAGTTTACATTTTTGTTATTGTTATTTATATATCTCTGGTAATGAAACCAAGGATACCTTAAAAGTGTACTCACTGTAGCTCACAAGCCTGAGGAAACCTGCAGGCCTGGAATGGCCTGTTACCCTGGTCCTGGCCTGAATGCCCCCTTCAAAAGTTTCCCATAGACTTTAAGATTTTCGAATGGAAGTGCCCTTTGCAAAATGAAAATGGCCTTGCCCTCTCAAAGATGAAATTCCAGGCCTGCACAGTGTAAACAAGGGTGCTTGCTGTGTGAGCCAGAAACACTGGGGTTGACTCACTACTCTTCCGTAAGTGTTCTGGGTTCTTTTATTAAAGTGAACTACCAATCCTAGTACACAGGATCTATGGCTTAATGTTCCCATCTGAAGGACAAAGCAATTATGGTAAAGTATCTTGCTCAAGGACACAAGTGTCAAGACTGTGACTCAAACCCACACACTGCCGAACAAAAACACCAGAGCCAGAGAGTAGAGTCCAATGCTCTTAACCACTCGACCACGACATGCCACGCCACAACAGCAGCTTGTATATTATTTTCAATTATCTTTTATTTTTATCACAATTAATAATAATAGTGTAAAATTTGTTGAAATCACAAAAAAACTATGAGATGCCGAATGTGACAGGGATACAAGTGAAACTGACAGCTATCACATAAGACATACCACCATGACCACACCACAGCCTCCCTAAAAAGCTTAACGACAAACATTTTCATTTTAGTTCAAATTTACAAAATGAATTAATAGTTTTTTAAAATGCTTCAATTAGAAAAGTTTCATTGTATAAAATAATGTGCACTTTGCTAGCCAAACTTGCTGAAAGTGAAATAGGTAACACACGCACAGAGTATCAGACTACATGTACCTGACTGTACTGTTTTTGGTGTTAAGAAACAACAAACTAAGTAAAGTGTTTTAATCAAACCCTTCATCTTCCTACCTCCATGAGTCAACTCACTGTCAAGCCAAAAAAGTGACACCTGCACTGCAATTATTCTACCGTTTATGTCTAATGAGTTTTCATCCATGTTATTTTGTTGTTTTCAAAAAGAAACTTTCTCAAAGGTGACTTGTTATATCGAAAATTATTGAATGACTGATTCTTACCTAACGATGAAATCTTAATGTTCTAAAGTTTCCGGAAGTTGTGCACACCGATAGGAACAGAAGAAAATGGCCGCCCGCTCCTACAAAAAACCTTCGGTAACTTTCTTAAATGTTTGATTCAGAACGTTGATGTATTGTGAAATATAGGCACCATAATGTCACCTCTTAAGCTCCAACAAAGGTTGCATGTGGTATATTTCCTCAATGACAGCATATTTTGCTGAAAAAGTCCAGAAAACTACAACAACACTTCGTGCTCTCTCGGCTCGAATTAGTTCCACCCGCTGCGTTGTGGGCGCTGACAAACCAGACTTTGACCTTTACGGGCGCCCAAGTTAACTGCGGTGGATATTATAACTTGGGCTCTGAAAAGCGCAAGTATTCGCGGAAAGGAGGCATCCGGTTTATTTTCGGCACATGCAAACTCGGCACCTACTACTCCTGCACTGACATGATTATGGTCAATTTGAAATCAACAAACTCGACACCCTGGATGTTGAACATGATGATTTATGACCCAGTCACCAAGTCGACATAAACTCACGCATGAAACCGAACTTAGTACAGGCGAGACTTGTAGTAGTACAGTACAGTACAAGACATTAGTACGCGAGATAGCTGCTTTTGATGCACAATACTAAAACCCTTGCTCTATGCTAAACAAAATGTGCTAAGACTGATTTGTGCAAGGGGGAGGGGAATAATCGCTGGGAAAACTACATGGTTTGTTTATAAGTAACACACAACAAAAATAATATGACCAAACATCATTGGATGATTAGCAGCTCGTACCCGTCGGCCCTCATCGGCGGATCAACAGGGCGTAACAATTGGACCAATACAAGTGAATAGGCCTATTAGGTCTCCCTTTACCTACGAGTCGAACATTGTAATAACTAATTGTATGACAAAGGGGCGAATAAAATATTCATTAACTAAATAAAGACAAATAATTACGCACTCCATTGACGTCATTTTAAAACAGAAATACTTAAGATGCCATGCTCACAGCATGGAGGAAGCTCACAGTAACTGTGTTTTTTGTTTGAGGTTGGAAGACCTCAAGTACTAATTAAATCATTATGATATTACAACAAAATATCCCATTTAAAATTTAACTTTTTCGAAATACACTCCAATAGGAGTATAATAAAGAAACTTGTCATCAAATAATGTTTGCCAAAAACAGAGTTATGGTTAAAAAGGCACTCCTGCGGGGAGAAGTTTTTGTCTGTGCATTTTGGGTCGTTTTTTCTGTGCGCAACATGCACTGAGCCATTTAAATGTAACTTAATGGTTAAAAGTGACGTCAGCTGACATATTAAACCTTGTTTTTGTTCAAAAGTAATGATCGCGGTTTATAGATCAGCACAGTGCATGCATAGCATTGACCCAAATTGCGCCCTCTTGTGGATCGTGAACTTTTAAAACTTCGCTGCTCGAGCGTATTCGTGTTTGGGGCACGGGGCAGGGGACATTCAAACCAGGACCTGCACAGGGGAAAGTATTATGGTCTCTGTTTGGTCGGGGGAAGATTCCCAGTTGGACAGTGTGTCCAAAACCAGTGAGAGCTGTTGTCCAAAAGTTGAGTACAAACAAATCGGAGGTCCCCGACTGCAGGTGTTACACTGACTTACCGCTGGTGCTTCCACACTGGCCCTTGTGGGATCTTTTACAAAATGAACCACGTAGACCCCGCAATTTCGTTTCGTTCAACTTGAACCCCACGGAGGAATTCTTAAGAAAAGGGGGAAACAAAAGAAGGACATCCACAAACCCATCAGTAAGGTTTTCTGTATGTTTGTGTGTGAAATGCAGGCAAAACTATGGTCTTAGGTTGTACGTCAACGGTGTCTACTGATTCATGTTTTGTAGGTTTAGGTTTGATTTTGTTTACTCTTGAGTAGGCCTGTTAATCATTTTTATGCGGGAAAATGTACTCTGCAATTTAACATGACATGAACAGAAAATAAAGACACTGGAAAATTTCAAGCAATCTTTCGCATTCAAAATAGTTTTAATTTGTGACTACATGTATAAAGTAACTATATGTTTTTAACAACAAAATAGTACGCTCAATATAACATGTACGAAGGAAGGTGTTTCCAGCATGTCACTCTTTTACAGGCTGTATTTGTCTTAATAATCCAACAACGAATTAAAATAATACGTTGTGAAGAAAAAAGAAAGAAACGAAAAACAGCCTCCGGAACAAAATATAATCATGCTAAAGCAGCGTCCGAATTGGCGGCTACACCTTCGGCTACGGCTGAATCCTCATGTCATAAAGTACAAGACATCCTTAGTACCACCCTTAGCAGCAGCCGTAGCCAGTAGCTGTAGCCGCCAATTCGGATGCAGCCTACTGCTGGACTCGTACTGTAAAAGCCCGGCCCAATTTCATAGAGCTGCTTAAGCATAACAATTGCTAAACAATTTTCTTCTTAGCAGAAATGAGCAGTATACCAGTCACAAATTGCACATGTGACGTGGTAGTTACGTTGCAACCTTATTCTTCTAAGCATAATTTTGTTAAGCAAACTCTTTGTGCTTAAGCAGTTCTTTTGTGCGCATTTGATTGACTCAGAGTAAACTGTTTAAAACTGTATACTTCAAGTCATTATCCCCTGAATACCTTTAAAAATTACTTCAATATTGTACAAATTAGTGCCAATCCGTTTATTCGAATTCGTAATTGTGAACTGAATCCGTATTAACGGATTGTGAATCTCTTACAACGGATTGTGAACCCATGAGTTATACTTTTCATTGACGCTAATGGGCTTCGTAAAACTGAAAGAACTAAAAGTGTTTTAAGCATAGATGATGTTTTTTTTAAAGCGATCTGCTTGGCGCTATTTCTACCAACAAAAACAAACAAACAAACAAACAAACAAACAAACAAACTAACTAACAAACAAATATAAATCACAAACAAAATATCCTTTGTTTAAACAGGATAAGCTTGTGCGTAAATCCCATTGAAAGTAATTCATTCAAATGTCAATACCTGTCGTCGTCACAACACAGGCGCTGACGCCCGGCCGGCGCCGCCATTGTTTGTTTTGTTTTGTTTGTATTTTTGTCTTCGTTTCTTCAATGTTCTTCCACTAACCGCCGTCAACTTTTCATTTGATTTGTTGGGGCCAGGTAGCTAATTAAGTAACTAATTGGGGGCCAATGAGCTTCAATGACAGTCACTACACTGTAAAAAAAATGGGTAATCGAGTGTAAAACTATTCACACATATTTTGGTCATTTTTTTTTACACATTTATGGGTAAAAATTGCTGTTGGGTAAATATAAGGCTTGACCAATGTTGGTACGAAATTGGGTCATTAAAGTTTGGTAATCTTTAACCAACAAATGGGTACATAGTGCTTGCTTTAAGCTTCATTCTAGATGTTGGGTATAAAATCAGCCATAAGCCCACCAGTTGGGTACTTTGACATGATTGAGGGCGCTAAATAACCAACAATCTGACACAAAATGCATCGAGAATGCCGATGTTCGCGCATGCTGCTGGAGAACTTGTGAGCAATCATGGCGGAGTTTAACGTGCTTGAAGAGATTCTTCATGAATGGGGGCTCGACGAGCTGTACAGAACATTGACAGGTAATATTTGGAATACTTCTCACAATGAATACAATGTAGATGACAAGATCATGGCTCACATACGATATTATTTAGAAATAAAAACGTTAAACTTGGTGCACACTACATAGTGTGTGTGACACAAGTCACTGACAGTAACTCGAGTAGGCCTAGCCCATAGGGATAACGTTAAAGATAAAAGTCAAAACAAACCCTTCGTTTTGTTGTTGTTAAAAATATGGTGTGGCGTTTTTTTGCTTGTTTGTTGGATATTTGGTTCGTTTGTATGCGTGTGTGTGTTTTTTGTCAGTTTTGTTCCTTTTGTTTTTGTTTTTTTGCTTTAAAAAAATTTGTGTTACAATTTTCAGCAGACAACTTGCCATAAGTTAAGCCTGGCTATCCAAGTTGTGAGCAACGAACTAGAGCTACTAACGTTCAACTTTTAGGCAAAATGCCTAGTTTATTTCATTAGTTGGGCTATTGTAATATGTGTAATACCCAATGCTTGAGTGGGATTTTTCTTCCAATAAAAGTTGGGCAATGTTAACACCCATCATGCCCAACTTTTGAGTAGGGTTCCTTCAATAGTAAAACTAGTTGGGCAAAAAACTTTGCATGACATGTCATTTATGCAAATTTAAGTTGAATTTTATTTTAAACATGCCAAATTTAATCATGCCCAACTTTTGAGTAGGGTTCCTGCAAAAGTATTACTCGTTGGGCAAACAAACATTGCATGGCATCTAATTTTATGCAACTTTAAGTTAGACTGTAATTTGAACAACTGTTTATGTTTTTACATTTTTTAATGTGTAGTGATGGCTGCGACAAAAAGAAAACTGGTGGCAGATTTGGGCCAAAGGAAACAATGAAAGCCTTTATTGATGTACAACTGGTGAGTATTGTCTTGCAAAATGATATTAAAACAAGTATTTCGCATTCCTTTGTCGGATCTAGGGGGAAGAGACTATGGGGCTGTGGGCCCCCTCCCCCCAAAAAAGTAAATAACAAATAAAATGTTGAAAAACAAAACTGCCCTTTAGCCAGTTAAAGTACCACCTTATGGTGTATCCAGGCACTGCCTCTTCCCAGGTTTGTCGTAACTTGGATGTGATCCTGATCCCTGGCTGTAGGGCAGTGTTTGGTTTTATGAATTATTACTGCCATCCCAAAAGAAAGGTTGTTGACAATAAATAGGGAGACCGCCAGCATAGGTCAGTTTGTAGAGTGCCAGTGTCATAGGGGAAATCTGTCCCATAGTAGCTTGACCCTCTCCACAATTCTTTGTTTGGGGGAACAATTTATGCAAGGGTTCAATTTAGCGGTCCGAACCAGCATATCAACCCATAGGTCGAAGATTCAAGTCCTGCTCCAGTAAATTTGTCTATATTTGCTAAAATTTTATATTTTCTTGTTATTTTGACTTTTCGCAGGATATTGTGCACATGCCAACGTACTTAGCCATTCCTGCTCGTCCAGTACAGTGAATCAGTGGTAAAACCTTCCAGTGTATTTGTGATTATTGAGAAGAACGCAACTCCCCAACCATCCCTACTGAAGGCCATAGATGTCTGCTATAAGGCTCACTTCGTACTCGACTGTAAATACCAGCAACTTTGCGCAAGTATGTGGAAATTCTTTGAGAGTTTTATTTTCAACCAGCCTGGAATTCCAACTTACAAAGACTCTAAGACTCCAACTCTAAGAGCCCTGAGACTCTGAGAGCCTTTTTGGCTTTCCGAAATCTTCCATGAAAGCTTGCCAGATTGACCATTGGCTGTTTGACATTTTGTTGTTTACCTTTTCATTCATTCCTTGTTTAGAATCGTATGACTGTTAAGAAATTAGATAGTAAGACTAAGGGGGAAAACATGGTTGTTCTGTGCCAGGTTACTTAATCTTTCAAACCTTTATGGTGGACACCCTTACCCTCAAGATTTTAATTGTTCTTTTTTAGAGCTATTTACAAATTATTTTTTCACGCAGATAACTGTTGATCCTTGCAAAGCCTCACATATATTTTACTGACTACTAAGTCTGTTTATCAAAAGAAGGTCCTACCTTTGAGGTTGCTTAAATTGTTAAAGCGTACTTTCAGTGCAGTTAAAAAAGTTCAATAAAAAAATAAAAACAAGGAATTGCATTAACTGTTTATTTTCTTTCCCAATATGTGTGTAATTAATTTAAAATATTTCAACAACAATGGTTAAAATATTTACCAACATTTGGTGGGAAAGCTACCCATATATATGTACAGAAATTTAAACGAACTCAATAATTGGATACAGCATAATTACCAATACATGGTGGGAAAAGTGACCAATATGTGGACAGAAATTTTAACAATCCCAATAATTGGATACGACATTTACCAACATTTGGTGAAAAAAATTACCAATGAATGAATATATACTTTTAAAAAGCCCAATAATTCAATAAAATATTCACCTACAGTTGGTTGAAAAGTGCCCAGTATATGAACAAATGCTTTTAACTAATAAATGGTACAAAAAGCATATCCAACAGTTGTGTAATAAGAATTAACCAACTATGTGTAGTTGGGTTTGCCCAATAATTTAGTAAATGGTTTAACCAACGGCTGTTGGGCAATAATTGCCCCAAAACTGGTGGGGCTGATATTTGAACCAACGTTGGGTAAAAAGTTGGGTAATTTTTACCCTTTTTTTTTTACAGTGTAGAATGTTAATCTCGATCTAAAATGAGTCCGTCTCGCATTGGTTGGAGTTAACGAGAGATGCAAACATACTGTCTGGATTGGCTAGGAGATTTTCGGGCGTGTCACTCTCAATGACCTCTCCTTGACTCAAGGTCAAGATGACGTCAGAGTTCAGGATAGTTGCCACACGGTGCTGCAATAGTGAACAAGAGACAAAAACACAAAATGCAGAAACCAAGACCAATCATATTTAAATCGCTAAAGACAAATATCAATGGCAACATGTTTGCTGATACAACAAATTTATTTTTGTTTTATTAATAAAAAACATACTAACCGTTACTCACTTATTGTATCTGGTGATGCATAATTGCTTATACTTTGTGTTTGGTTGTGTAGTCACTTGCAAAGCTGAGAGCTATCTGTATAGCGCCCTCTTTTGGTTGTTATTGTTTAGTCTCGTTTTGTAAAACAAATTTAATGGCAACTTTTGAGTTCAGTCACATTATAAGTGTTCATAGAATAAGTGTTTCCAAGACTGGTTGGTTATAACAGGTCGGGGGATTTTTGGTGTAAAAACCATTGGTGTTAAATTAAAAGTGTTTGGATGCATCTATAGGTATTATACGGAATTGTGGAGGATAACAGCATCGTTGTTTATAATTTCAGTCTGAAACTGAAAGCTTACTGATAATGAAGTTCATACTCGAACCATTTTTTTGTGCGTGAAATAATCCCTCTGAAATGAAGCCATATTCAAGAAAACTGTATCTGAAAACCTAAAATCACTCAAAACATGAACACTGTCAGCGAACGTTTTGTCAGCTCTACCAATCCTAATACCTGTAAGGCCTACCAGCCCCCGCCCTCAATTCACCTCACCCATAATGGATGATTTCAGGAAATAATAAGAGTTAAAACTTACAGCAATGGTGAGAACGGTTTTATTGACAAAAGCAGATGCCACAACATCCTGCAGTATTCGGTCCTAGGAGGGAATAATACAAAATATAAAAAAACAGTTGCGTAAATCGATTTCTCCATTGTGATTCATTTTGTCTTCAGGGGTGAGATTTTAGTTTTTATGATGTTACAACAGGTTCTGGTTTATAGACTGTCTGCATATGATTTCATCTACATAGCTGAAGGTGTGGTTATAACAAGGACCAAGTCTTTCATCTATGTGATGACAGCATCGACTCTTTACAAGAAAAATGAGAGGCGCAGGGAGATACATCCTGAAATCAGAAATAATCCTGAAAAATCACACGCCTGTGACTCAGATTAGTCCTAGATATAAAACGACTGTTTGATGTACTTATTAAACAATTGGCCGAAACCCTTCACATTTTCAAGTGCGTGGTATTTGGCAAGTGTTGTACGTTAATTTATCAATACAATATTTACACCAACGGAATAATAATAATGATATGCAGTTCTAAAAATGCTTTATTACACCAAGGGCGTCTCTTCAAAGTGTTCATTTTCTTGTACAGTTATCGGAGTTATATGTCCAAATTACAAAACCAGCAAAAAGGGCAAGGCAATGAGAGAAAAAACATACAAACAAACAAACAAACCAACAACAAACAAACAAACAAACAAACAAACACCCTCACAATCAAACACCCTCACAATCAAACAAACAAACAAACAAACAAACAAACAAACAACAAATAACCGTACAGTTTCTACGTCAATGGAAGCCGTGGCTTCATCCATGATAAGGATATGAGCATTACGAAGGAAAGCTCGGGCCAGACAGAATAACTGGCGCTGACCAACGCTGAAGTTTTCTCCTCCTTCCGAGACTTGAGAATCTGTCAATCAAAAATCATTACCAGTTAAGTTGATTAATCCACCACGTTTTAATTATTTGTTAGGTACCACCCTTCAATGCCTTGACCAATCACAACAGGGAATGTGTCCGAAAGTCAAAAGCGCAATGCAAATTATGCAAATACCGGCCGTTTTCGAAACCAGTGCTTTAAGCATGGGCTCTGGCTTGGGTTCCGTCAGTCATTTGAAAACGTACATTCTGTTCTATACTTCAAATACGCGGGCGGTGCAGAAGCTGGAGCCTATATTGGCTATGTTGGTTTCGAAAGTGGCCTTGGATTGCTCTTTTGTATAAATTACGTGACGAGGAATCACTTTAGTGGCACATGCGTCCTGCTTCGGCATGAGACGCACGGGAGGTCTGTATTGACCCCTTGCATTGTAACATCACAAGTCCCCTTACTGAGATCAATGAAGAGATACCATTGGCTGAGAGTCGTGGGCAGCGCGTACACACATGCACGTTTCCATCGTTAGTCATCAGCAATGGCGGACAATCAAGGGGCTTCAATCCCACGTGAAAGTAGCCGAAGAAATGGCCAATCAAGGGGTCTCTATTCCACGTGAAAGGAGCCGAAAGAAATGATAAATAGTTATTCTGATTTAAATAACGTGACCTCTGCACCCTTCCCCAAGGCTCTCTGCTTCATACAAATTTATAACAACAGTAGGAAAAACACAGACCTAGCCCTCCTTCAATTTTCGTGACAAGATTCTTGAGTTGAGAGATTTCAAGTGCGTGCCATAGTTCGTCTTCGGATCTTTTAAACTCCGGATCAAGATTCATTCTGTACAAACAATAAAGACAGGGGAATAAATCGTCACCAACAACATTCTTGGCGCTGTTTGGGAGATCAGAATAGTTCAATGTGACTCTTCGTAAAGTATCTTAACATGGAAAGTTTTTTTATGGTGATTAATAATGAGTAAAAAGCAGTCTCTTTGGTTCAACAGTATTTTCAAGGAATTATTTTTTGAAGAACCCGCCTATTTTTTAAAGAATAAACGCGCTCCCTCAATATAACCAAATAAAATTTGAATAATCAAGCCATTTTACAACTAAAACCTTAACCACGTAGCAGAATGTCTGCAACTTTGACTAAAACAGGAGGATATGACCTTTGGCCCGACTATATAGTTCATGGCTGTCTGAAGTTGACCTACGACCTTTACCTGATTGTCCCATCGAAAAGAACAGGATCTTGAGGTATAATGGCAAGCCGTCTCCTTAGAGTGGTTAACGGTACGCTGGCTATATCTATACCATCGATCACTATACGACCTGTTAGAAAATCCAAAATGGATTTGTATTTCAAAAATGGAAAAAATATTATTAGCAATAACACATTCTCTTTAACTGAATACTCAACTTTGCACAATTTATTAATAGTATTTGTTAAATACTGTAGGCGTATATCAAATGGTTTTATAATAATTATTTTGGAGGCTAAATGTTAGATGTCCTTCTAACCACCCAACATTTCAAATTTATCTTGAAACTTTCATCCAACTACTTGCTTGGTAACAAATTCAAATCCTGCAACTCACTTACACGTGCGATGTTGTCCGCCATTTTGGGAGTCAAAATGTACGCAAAGTAACCTCGTTCCCAGGGCCGGGTGATCGTCCTCGCCGCGCCATTTTTCTTTTTCGGCACGCCTTGTTCGCTCGTTAGTGACAAGAGGTATCGATACTGCGCGCTACTCACGGTAGGGAGGCTGGGATTCCGCATAATGTGTGTATTTTTTTCGCAATTTGGGGAGTCAATTCCTTTGAGTACATTTTGACAGGATAGGCGTGTGCAATTGCGCTGCACGTCGCGAAATGGGCCCATAAGGGCGTTTGTTGAATTGTTTGTTTGCTGTCTGTCTTTCCATTTGTGCATAGTTAAGCTTGTCCTGTATGGCATGCTCTTCCGGTTATTAAACACAATTCAATTCAGCGTTGGTGCTGCGATGACGGTGTTTTTTAATACACCATTGATATATCCAAAGCCCTTGAAGGCTTTCACGTTCGTATAAATTCTACAGCACGGAGGAAGACTAATACTAGGGCTTCTTGTAGTTTTATTTTGTGTTCATATCTTACTGACATTTACTATAAAACTAGTGCCTCTGAGAAGGTGAGGCGATTGGGGTTGAATTGAGCCCCTCTTCCAACCAAGAAGGGCCCGTCTTTTTTCCCCCAAGCGTTGAAGCAGTTTTGTCGGCAACTGCATCATGCATACCTTTGTATGTGTCGATGATGCGGAACAGAGCAGCAGTAAGAGATGATTTACCACTTCCAGTTCGACCACAGATACCAACCTATAGTAGGAACAACAAACAAAAATAGAAGGAAAAAATGTACTGACATGAACCTCTGTCAAACCACTAACCAGGTATTTCCCTTATATATTTATCGCTTTAAGGTGGTTTTTCTTTTAACTATATTTTTATATAGGCCTAGAACTGTTTTTAATGGTGTATCTGTTTCAATGTGTTTACTGTATGCGAGCACTTTAGCTACTCTTTTTGAGATAAAATACATATTAATTGAATTGAGTTTATCAGCGTGAAGGTAGGAGGACATAAAGAAAGATCAAGTGTAAATGATTCAATGGAGGTTTACCATAAGGGCAGATTAAAATGAATAAAGACAATGCATGCTCCAATCTGTACCGCATATGGGATTCAAATCCACACCTAAAAAACCTAAGCCACAGCTAAAAGGAAAACCACTGAACCTCTGTCAAACCACTGAACCCCTGTCAAACCACTGAACCCCTGTCAAACCACTAAACCTCTGCCACACTACTGAACCTCTGCCACACCACTAAACCTCTGTCACACAACTGAACCTCCGTTAAACCACTGAACCCCTGTCAAACCACTGAACCTTTGTCAAACCACTGAACCCCTGTCAAACCGCTGAACCCCTGTCAAACCACTAAACCTCTGCCACACTACTGAACCTCTGCCACACCACTAAACCTCTGCCACACCACTAAACCTCTGTCAAACCACTGAACCCCTGTCAAACCACTGAACCCCTGTCAAACCACTGAACCTTTGTCAAACCACTGAACCCCTGTCAAACCGCTGAACCCCTGTCAAACCACTAAACCTCTGCCACACTACTGAACCTCTGCCACACCACTAAACCTCTGCCACACCACTAAACCTCTGTCACACAACTGAACCTCCGTTAAACCACTGAACCCCTGTCAAACCACTGAACCTTTGTCAAACCACTGAACCCCTGTCAAACCGCTGAACCCTGTCAAACCACTAAACCTCTGCCACACTACTGAACCTCTGCCACACTACTGAACCTCTGCCACACCACTAAACCTCTGTCACACAACTGAACCTCCGTTAAACCACTGAACCCCTGTCAAACCACTGAACCTCTGTCAAACCACTGAACCTCTGTCAAACCGCTGAACCCCTGTCAAACCACTGAACCCCTGTCAAACCACTAAACCTCTGCCACAGCTAAAAGGGAAACCACTGAGCCTCTGTCAAACCACTGAACCCCTGTCAAACCACTGAACCCCTGTAAAACCAATAAACCTCTGCCACACTACTGAACCTCTGCCACACCACTAAACCTCTGTCACACAACTGAACCTCCGTTAAACCACTGAACCCCTGTCAAACCACTGAACCTCTGTCAAACTACTGAACCTCCGTCTTAATTTACCTTCTTCCCTGCCTCTATCTCTACCGATACATCCTTGAGAACTGCATCAAGCTCCTCAGCATATCTGACCGAGATGTTCTGGATAGAGATCGCTCCTTCAGATGGCCAATTGGAAGGTGGTTCAATCCCTATAGCAAGTAAGAATACACCTTTATCACAAACATTCTTAATTGATTCTACGAGTCAGTCAGACGTTGTTTTTTTACTCCTGAGAATTAGCCTTCCAGAGAAAGTTTGATTTTGCCTGAAGTTCAAAGTTGTTCAAGAAGTTCAAACAAAAAAATTGCTTTCTCTGAAACCATATTGCTTTGACTTGTTATTTTAGCCTTTTCAGATTGTGCACACTCTACGTCACAACTTTTGTATTATCACATTTCCCGCGTATTTTGACCGTTGAAGTCAATGTATGCATGTGACTTGGAGCAAAGTCATGAGTTTTTACATAATTTTTGGTGTCAAGAATTTTTGGTTGGTGTCCAAAAGAGACATACGGGAGGGATTTGCCGTCTGCTCGGGGTGCCATTGGTCTTTATTAGTAGCGAGTGGGACTAATGGTTAAACTGTCTCTGTCGTAGACCTTTCTTTGGTTATATTAGGCCCTTTTCAAAAACACGGCCTGGGCTCGGGCTCCGTCCACTGGCTGAAACGCCGTAAATAAATGACGGTCTCTATATTAAGCCAAAGCCCGAGTTCAAGTAGCTGTTTTGAAAAGGGCCTATGTTTACCTTCGTATGATTCTGGAGTGAGTGTCGTGTAGTGTTTGACTCGCTCCACAGCATTCATCTGCATCTCAGCTTCTGCTAAGAACCTTACCAGCTGCTGAAGGTACACAGACACCTGTCGAGGTATTGAACATTAAACATTGTTTAACCTAGAGGGCGACGCTCATTCTGTAATAGGAGACTCCGTCTCAGGGGAAACAACATCAAAGACAATCCAGTCAGTTCGGTCCGGGGGACAAAAATCTTCAGTCACGCCGGCCTCACCACGACTCACTTCTACTATCTACAACTCCCTCCCTTACCCCTGTAATAATTAGCTGTCACTGACCATGAGGGCATAACTTATCCCCAGCCCCACCAAGCTGGAGTCAACAGAGCCATAGATGGATCCTAGCACCGAAGTCAGTCCAGCGATGAGAACCACTAAAGCCCCGACGAAATCCTGTCAGTCCCAGAACAGAATGGACATAAATTAGTTGTGTAAAAATATATAGAGGAATGGCATATTACATGCTAAATTCCAACTTTATGTACATGAGTGGTAATGATCGAATTTGACGTGTTTTTCCAATCCGAAAGCTTCTTTTCAATACTTTTGTTACGAGTGGCAATTGTCCCCAGAAAGACTTCAGACTGAAACATTCCATGTCCAATTGTGTCACTGCTAATAGGACAAAATGATGAGACACAGAGAAAGACGAAAATCGTAAGCACACTGGACTCAAGCTCTGATGTTTCTGACCAGCACAGTGTGGTTTGACAATTCGAGTCCCGGTCTAGACACTTTAAACCATTATTGCTCCGTCCTTCAGATGGGGCGCAGTGGTAGCTAGCCGTAGAGCCGTCGGCCCCGTTGAACCTGCGACCTCTGGATTAACGTGCAGGCTGTCTACCAACTATGCTATCTAACGCTAATGTCAATGGCGGTCTTGCTTTATTGGAATAACTACTTGGTATTACACGCTAATTTCCAAGGTGTTGATGCTGCGGGAAGAACTCACCAGTCTAACTGCAAGCCATCTCAAACTTGTCTGAAGATACAAGTACGGTGTGTTATTGGTGGACACTCGCCTCACAATATCATCGAAGAAAGACTGTTGTTTGCTACAATTCATAAGGTTTTGGGAGAGAAGTTGTTTTATCCCTTTTTAGCTGGAATGTACAGATATTTTAACAAAATAACAGTTAATGCCTTCAACCAACTCAAGACGGCAAAGGACGACGCAAGATGGCACAGGATGACACGTGCAATCACGGGACGGTACAAGATAACATGAGACGGCGTTAGGGTGGCACAAGGTGGCACAAGGTGTGGCACAAGGTGGCACAAGGTTGCAGGATGGCACAGGGCTGTAACAAAACGGAATAATATGGCACACAGAAGCACATGATGGCACAAGATGGCACGTGCAATCACGGGACGGTACACGATAACATGAGACGGCGTAAGGGTGGCACAAGGTGGCACAAGGTGGCACAAGGTGTGGCACAAGGTGTCACAAGGTTGCAGGATGGCACGGGCGGTAACAAAACGGAATAATATGGCACACAATAGCACATGATGGCACAGGTTGGCAAATGCAATTACAGGACGGCACAACATACATGAGAATGGTGAAGGGTAGCACAATGTGGCACAAAACGGCATAATATGGCACAAAACTGCACATGATGGCACAGGATGACACAGGTTGGCACATGCAATTACAGGACGGCACAACATACATGAGATGGCGAAGGGTGGCACAATGTGGCACAGGACGGCACAAAACGGAATAATATGGCATACAATAGCACATGATGGCCCAGGATGACACAGGATGGCACAGGATGACACAGGTTGGCACATGCAATTACAGGACGGCACAACATACATGAGATGGCGAAGGGTAGCACAATGTGGTACAAGACGGCACAGAACGGAATAATATGGCACAAAATATCATGGAATGGAACAGGACGGCACTTACGACACAATATGGCACAGTTCGGCACGAGATGACAAAAGGATGCCACAAAAGTCACAGGATGGCACAGGTCGACACATGATGATGCAAGACAAAACAGGACAACAAAATATGACATAAAATGGCACAGGATGGCACTAGAAGCCTAACGATGGCACAGGATGACACATGACAGTACTTGGTAACACAGGATGGCACATGACGGCCGCACATGATGATACAATATGGCCGTAGGATAGTACAACATGGCACAAGACTGCATAATTGGCACTAGAAGGCACATGATGACACGGTGGTACTTTTTGTCACGACAAACTGAAAGATAAGATTTGTGTCTCACCGATATGCTCTGATCGTCGACAATCCACCGAGGGTTTCAGAGAAGAAGGAAAATATTGGAGATTTGGAGATACTATCTAACCTCTGAAGTTCCCTGCTCAAGGAAAGAAAATGAAAGTCTGCCATCAAGGCTCCTTTTCTTAGCGTCTCTCCTCATTGCAAACATTTAATAATATTGAACCAAAACACAAAAGTGATTTTCAATAAGCATCTTTCCAACCATATTCATTTCATAACAAACGCTTTTTGTAGCCCAAAGCGCCCAATCTGAAGGCAACGTGTCCCTTTAAGTTCATCTCCTCTTCAGCAAAGAGAAAAAATAGTTGAACTGTTTCAACTAAATATGTGTAAGACTTTATTTAATTGGTTAGTATTGTTTACAAAAGTGCCTTTGCAAGCAATTTCATGATCAAAGCAACAATTTGCCGAGAAATAATTATGTTAAATATTCTGGATATGTTTTGAGTTCTTTCTTTTCTTGTTTTTAGGGGTTGGACTACCATTTAATTCTGCTTCGAATAATTTGTCTGTGCTCTGCGACTTAATTTGTGAGGTTTGTCTATTATGGAATTGGCTCAAGTTCGTCTTTCTGAACAAACTCGACCCTTTTAGGTAACCATTTACTCCTGGTTGATGAGGAGCAATTATAGTCAAGTATCTTGCTCAAGGAAACAAGTACACAACCGGGATCCGAACTCTGATGACTCAGCCAAACGAGCTCGAGTTCCATGCACTAGACTTGGCCATTATCATACCACAGTTAAATTATTCATTTCATTAAATTACCTTGAGGTTGTGATGAATATTTTCTGGACCATGTAGTAGAGGACGACAAGAGGCAGAATAATGGCCAGGAAGAGTGGATTGATAATTGTATTGATAACTAACGCTGCTACGATAGCCATCAAATAGAACAATATCGTATCGAACGAAAGCACCAGTTTCTGCAAAGCAATCAAAGAGAAATTCGCGTAACGGGGACGTTTTGGATGCTAGGTGGCAACAGATTCACCAGGTATAATACTACTGATCTCTAGTATACTGACTGGCTCACGGATCGTGCCTGTGGTGTGCACAATACCGTGAAGTCATTACATGCACGGCCGCCATTTTGAAACTCGCAAAAAATAATTAAAAAACGTTCGATACACGTAGTGTATATACAAAATGTGATGTATTTTGTGCACAAGAAAGGGATTTTGATTCATCAACAAGTTTGTCTTTATTCTGAAAGCTTGTTTTTGCAAACAATGTTATTTTATTCATTGTTACTTCTTTTTAAAATTTGCATCAAAACATAATGCATGGCACACCCCAATGTGCTATCACGTGAATTCAAAATGGCGTCCATTGACTTCGACGAACTTACGCAACCCGCTATCCAGTCCGTATAATAGAGTTCAATGACAAATAAACATGTTCTCAGAAATCTGCACGAGCTCAGAGCAATTAAAAAACAACTACAATTTACCCGGTTTGTTTGCTGCCACCTAGCGTTCCATACTCTCCCATCCGTTTCGGCCAAATGAACACGTGTTACTCAAATAATAAAGAGTTAGTTACAACTTTACATTACAAATAGTTTCAAGAGTAATTTAAAATATTAAGGGGAATAATCAAATGCTTAAATGGTGTTTTTTTTAGCTTTCGAAATTGTATTCTCAACGCTTTGACAATGTATATCGTTCTTCCTTTGACCTCAGTGACGGCGCTGTTTGAGCTTGTGACATCATATGCAAGGTATCTATTGTTACTGGTACTAAGTTAAAATAATTAAACTTTTACATTAACCATTGACAATTTCGTTTACAATTGTCATTAATCATGCATTGTATTTGGGTAACTCAAGTATATCCGTCACGTCCACCAAGTCGATTCAAATATCCAGTTTAACTTGTTTGTATTATTATTCTATTTTTGCATACTTACCATGTCAATAATTTGTGTGTCAGCTGAGAATCTGTTGATGATGCGACCCAGAGGTGTTGTATCAAAGAATCTTATCAAAGGAAACATAACCAATCATTTAAAGTGTATATTAATGGTTTTTATGTCTTTTTAAACAATTCTCAATTTTGAAATCCCTTTTGGTCCACGTGTTTTACACTCGCTATGGGCAGCGTGCTTGCGCTATAGCCGCATCGACACTAATGAACAATCTGTCTCTTCATACATTCACAAGCTACCTCTACGGACTCATTCAAATCTCTCTTAAAGGCTCGAATTGTTTAAATACGTGTAACTTTTCAGCATAAAATGCTTACAACCCTCGTTCTACCAGAAGGATTCAGTTTTATTTAAAACATTGAAGTTTCTTAAACTTATGAAAACACAATAATATTGATTATCTGTTTTGTTTGAGCTGAGGTTAAAACATTCCTCTGACGTCATACACAAAAAGAGAAGAAGAAGGGGAAAGTTAGTTATGCAACATCAAAATAACAAATTGTCACACATACACGGCATTTACAGGCAACCATTTCCGGGCAAACTTCTTTAAGAAAAACAAAAATTCATACTGCAATGTTTTTATATTTTTCTATGGTAAATTAAGGCACTGTCACAAAATTGGTGTTCCTTTTGCATGCAGTGCGGTTGGCTATCGCCACGTTGCCTGTAAAATTGCCTCATATGACATAGGCCCTAAAAACTATACATGTACTTTGGCTGCATGTCCGGTATCTCCATCAATTTGCCGTTGTGGTTTTCTATCATTAGGTATCTTAAGATATTGTTATGGCCATGTGGCGGCTGCATTGGGAACAGTGCAGATCTTGAGCGGGAATCAAACATTTCGAACTCAGTAAAGGGTTAACCGATCTTGTGTGACAAGGGTGTCTCGAACCCCCTGCTTCAGAGAAGCTCACCTCATGGACATGTGTAGAATATTCCTCAGCATGAGATTGAACAGTTTTCTGGCAGCAATGACCAGACCAATGACTGTAGATAACGTGGTGATGAAGGAGTTAACCATCCCTGCCACTGAGATGATTGCGTAGATCTTGATGTAGTAAACTGAGTCTGTTGCCTGCAAATACAAGAATTGACCACCCCATTAAGCCACACCCACTTTTGGTAGCTACCAATCAACCATAAATGTGGGTATACATAACAACCGAAAGATTATGAGCACCGAAGATGCAACATGGGGACTTGGGCTGAAATGTGAAATGTGCTCTGGATGTCATTTCAGCAAGCAACTCCTCTGATGCAACAATAGATTGCTGGCGCCCCTGAGTATTTCACGCTCCGAAAAGAGATACAGCTCCAGTTCCCTATCTTGCACCTTCGTGAGATTTTTTGATCGTTACTAACAGAGGACGGGTACACACAATATATTCAAGTATAGTGCAGCCAACGTGCTTAATTTTCATCGGTGTCTGATGTGTACTAACTTAGAAGTAAAAGTGCAAGCAATGCAGTACCTCTACAAAGTTACAAGTACTTTTTTTATCAAGTAGAAAACAAACCATACGGGAAACTGAGTAGGTTAATTTTAAATCAATTTTGGTTTGAACAAAACAAAATTTACTAGAGCGGGATTTGAACCTGTGACCTCCGGTTTAACGTTCCTGCGCTCTATAGCTACCAACTTAGCCATCTGTACCCAAATGTTGATGGTCTCAAAATTATGGCAGTATCTTTGCTCGGGTTGCCAGTCAAAAGCTTTTCAACCTGTAACTGTCATTTAACCAGGGATCACACCAAGGTTACGACACAACTTTTGAAGCGGCAGGAGAGGGATCACCTTTTAAGGGGATGCAAGTATTAGTTTCAAGTATTGGTGTACAAGTTTTTGTGTAAACTGTCAAGGGCTTAAAATCACAAAGCACTAAGATTGACACCACACTTTGCTTGGCAAGTAAGATTGATACACAATCAAAAATTTGACTCCACAAAATAGCCGACCGTGTTAGTTCACAATGTAAAAGGAAAACCACGCAATTTCGAGGCATATTTGTGTGGATCATTGTATTATACTTTTAAAACATCTTTCTAACCATATGCATTTTATAACGAACGGTTACAAACGCTTTTTATAGACCAACTCGCCCGATCCAAGGCTCACGTGTCCCTTTAAGAGCAATCTTAGCTCTTTGTGGAATGAGCCCCGAACTGTTAACTTGATCAGTCAGATATGATGCCATTGCCTGGCCCGGGAAGAGGGGATTGCCGGTAGAACTGAATCGGCTGTCTTGGCTGTGGGGAAAAAACAGACCAACCTCGGCTGGTCCGATATCGAAAGGAAGTGCATGCCTTACGTTTCCTTCCGTAAGTCCAGCATTCGACCACTCAGCGAGCCAGTAGTTGCTTCCGGCGATGATACCAGCCTGTAATGGGTAGAGCAGTAGGATGGCCAGGGCTATAGGGAGGCCAATTGCTCTGGCGTAGAAGAAATAGACTTTCAGAGACACCGATCCTCGTTCTATTTCCTCCCTCGATATCAGACTCCCTCTTTCATCTACTGGCAAAGAAACACAAAATGTACGAAAAACATAAAGTTTTAATATGGGTTGTCCTGGTTATAATTTCAACAAAAACTCATTCAATTTAACAGCTGGCTCATTCAATTTCGTTTAAAAAGGAATACTCCGTTGCATCAGCAATCAACAGTCAAAATAATTAATCCAATTTGGACAGTTTAGCATTCACTGGTCGAATAAGATCATTCAAACTCAACAGGTCGCAGAAAAAAGCCGGTCACAAAAACAAAGCCGGCAGCAAGAGACTGGTCAAGCATTCAATTTCATCAATTGTAAACAGGTGGCAGAAATTCAACTGAAGAATGACGGAAATGTAGTCTTAAATATTTATAAATGAAAAAAAGAATGACTGAAACGAACCTGAATTAGAAGAACAAAATCATGTGTGCATGAAAATGAAACTGATTTCTAAAAAGAGCCCCAGTTAGAAAAATTAAGGAAACATGCGAGAAATTGAATGCGTACTAATGAAACTAGATGATTTTTGTGTGTGAAATTGACCTAGCAAACCTATAACAATGTATAGGCAAACACCGAAGTTATACAAAGTAGTACGCAGCACGGCATATGGCAATTTGCCACTGTTGATGTAGACTTGTGGACAAGTCGTTAAAATGTCTGACGCGGTGATAGCGAAATTGCTCTGTCGCAACTGTCTTGCGAGACTGCTGCTCCGCGCGAGACTGCTGCTCTCACGACTACTTTCCTATTTAAATGGGACCGTAGTCGCGAGAGCAGTAGTCTCGCGGGGGCCAGCAGTCTCGCGAGAACATCGCCAGTGTCGCGAGGTTCGCGGAGGGAATCGGAACGCCATCAACGTGACAAACATTTAACGACTTGCCCACAAGTCTACTGTTTATATCAAGGTTTGTAAACTCTTGTAGAACTCACACATAATCATATCGTTAAACAGAATGAGATCAAACTGGGATGCCCGGACAAAGTGACTAAATCTTACCACACGTGTCTACTGTCTGTTCCTCTCCAATGAACGATCGTTGACGAGAAATCTGCCGCTTGATCATAATCAGTTCCTGTGTCCTCGACTCCACGTCCGTCTCCCCTTCGGACTCCGTCATCCCCCTGACCGCCGTCTCGTACCCGCTGTATAAATCAGGCTCCGCTGCCGCTATGTCTTCCAGTGTTCCCTCGTGGGCTATTGCACCGTCTCTCATTAATAAAACCTTTAACATTGTGAATCAAAACAAACGGGAGTAAAAATACAAAACTTATACAAATTCCAAGTGCCCTGATGATTTTTTTCCCTCCTACTGCCACATGAAAGAAAATTTCCCGATAATAAACAGTCATTTTCTTAAATGAAATTTGACAAAAGTACATTGTAAAAGTACATGTGCACGGTGTGTGACTGGTTTCTCGCTTATTTTGCTCCTAAGCAGAAACGTTTAGCAATACTGTTTATAGACTATGTGGCTCTTTGGAATTTGTCACAGCGCTTAGCCTAGATTTGGATAGGGCCTCATCAGTGCATAGTACATACCTTGTCTGCTTGTGACAGATACTGCAGTTGATGTGTCACCAAAACGACCGTCTTCTTCTTCTTCCGTAACCTGTTCATAATACCATTATCGAACAGGTGTTTTCCCACGTGCACGTCGAGAGCTGACAACGGGTCATCCTGCCGAGGAAACATTATAAACCAGGGTCCGATTAAATAAAGTTGGAACATCTCTATGGGTCTATCCTGGTGTTTTCCCCAAAACAGTATATCTTTATCATAGTACCTGGTAAAGTATTGTCTTCTCACCACGCGTATGACGTCGCTATATAGAGTAAGACTGTATGGTTTTCTCACCAAGAGTGACTTATGATATCTCTTGTTTGATCACTAAATCAATGGTATCTCTACGGAGTACAACTTAGGTTATTTGTTTTATCAATAACAGAGTACTTGGTGAAGTCTTTTGTTTCTAACAAAGTAATTGGTGAAGTCTATTTTTTACAAACAAAAATTAAGATGTACCTTTTTTAGCACATTGTGAAGTATTTTTTTCCTCTCCAACAGAATGACATCGCTATAAATGTACTTGGGGAAGTCATTTATTTTCCATCTAACAGTATCTCTGTCAGCGTAATTGGTGAAGTTTAATATTTTCTTTCTCATTAAAACTATGAAATATCTACCTGAGAACGTGGTTAATTCTATTTTTTCAAACTGAGTAGGATCCCTCTGTCGGAGTGCTTGATGAAGTCTTATGATTCCTAGCCAACATTATGATATCTTTATTAGATTACATGGTAAAGTCTCTTGTTTCCTTTCAACAAGTTACTTTATTATCTCTGTCAGAGAACTTGGTAATGTCTATTATTTTCAAACTGAGTAGAATTTTCTATCAAAATACATGGTGAAGTCTATTGTGTACTCACCATTAGTATGATGTCTCTATCAGAGTGCCTCGTCGAGTATTGTTTACTCACCAACAGAAGCCAGAGTGCTTGATGAAGTCTATTGTTTACACCAACACTGATATCTCTATCAGAGTGCTTAGTCAAGTCTATTATTTATTCACCAACAGTATGATATCTCTATCAGAGTGCTTGGTGAAGTATATTGTGTACTCACCGACAGTATGATATCTCTATCAGAGTGCTTGGTGAAGTCTATTGTGTACTCACCGACAGTATGATATCTCTATCAGAGTGCTTAGTCAAGTCTATTATTTACTCACCAACAGTATGATATCTCTATCAGAGTACATGGCCCTAGCCACACTGATTCGTTGCTTCTGTCCACCGCTGATATTGATTCCTTTCTCTCCGATCTCAGTCTGATCTCCGGCTGGAAGGATATCGATATCAGCTTGAAGAGCGCATGATGAGATGACACGCTTGTACCTAGAATCAATTAGTCGATCAGACGATCGATAGTTATCAATATATTAATCTGTCAAGCAACGGATCAACGGATGATAAAAAAAGCAGCCGGTAAAATTACAGATTTGGTTGCCATACGTTTTCATTGGCTTATGGAAAAACTGTTTGCCATCAACACTTGTCCTCGCCGTCAAAAAAAGTATTGTACGAACATATTGGTAGAATCAAAACATTAATTTGATTACATCTTCCAATTACACACATTCAACATTTCAACATCCATGCAGCATTCTACATCCGGGGAGAATGGGACGTGATCTTTGCAGGCGGGCACTAGCTGACAAGCTCGCGTGGTCTCACCCATTGCATGGCCTCACAACCCTACCTGACACATTCGGAATCTACAACCACGCTTATGAACAGTTCGAAGTACGTTACACAATTAGCGTGTAATAATGTTCGGTGAATAACACAATCCCATTCAAAATGGTCTAGACCACCTAGACCACTTAGACCAAACAAAACAAACTTCCAGCCATCTGAAGCAATTTTGATGACGTGATCGGTTTTAGCCAGGAGAGTTCACCCATAGGGATCTACACACACACTTACACTAACATACCGTTTTGAACAGTAGGTTTTGGTTTTTGTTTAAAAAAAAAAAAAGGTCGTCGATGATATAACTTTTTAGTCCAAGAATCAACCCAGTGTAAATGTAACGTTGCTATTTGGCTAGGTCTCAATATGGAACTTGGAGTTTTAGAATTTGTTGACCGAGTGTTATTATTTATGCACACAACATTCGTTTACAAACATCATGTTGGGTTTTAATAGACAACGTATAAACGTTACACTCACCGATGCCGATTCAGGGGTTGGCCGAATAAGATATTCTCTTTCAGAGATGCGTTCATCAACCAAGCTTTCTGACTTGCATACGCAACGGATTTTCTGCTTCTGAATGAAATAAAACATTCAAATAAGTGATACTTTTTGGTCGTGGTGTATTATGCATATACGGAGGTCTGGAAGTGCCACCCGAGATGTTTAGATCCCGAGATGGTTTATCTCGGGGATGACAACATCCCAAAGTAAGATGTCGCCGAGATAATTCATCTATGGAATGATATGACCTCTTGAAAATGCAGAGAGACCAAGATAAATTATCTTGGTTAGACACCTTTCTACTTTCAAGGATGTCGTCATCCCTAAGATAAATTCTCTCGGGATGTCGTCATTTTACGTTTATGATGTCATCATCCTGCAGTATTAATTGTCTCAGGATCTCAACAAGTTGGACGGCCCTTTCAAAGCTCCGTAAATACAAGTTGAAATTAGGGAGGATAAATATTCCTTTAGTCTAAGGCACCATCAGCACACAAAAAACACACACACAACAACAACAACAACAACAACAACAATTGCAGACATGGTAAGAACCTTCAAAACCAAACATAAATATTTTATAAAATTGCCATTTTTAGCTTTCCAAATACAAGATGTTTCAAAACTCTTGGCTCAATTTACTGTACCCGTTGATTTGTATGGTTCCTTTTTGCAGCGTCATTTCTTCTAAGATTGCAGAGAGAAGTGAAGACTTTCCGCTTCCAACAGTGCCAACAATCATTGTCAATTTTCCTTTGATATACAAAAAGGTGCAACAAAAGAAGAAAAACAAAACAAAAACAAAAACAAACAATCAGATGATTGAGTGTTTGGGGCTAAAACCGTTCACTATTAATACCTTTTTGAGCAAATGTAATTGCTAACCGAAACTCCTTTATGCTTTATATTTTAACTGATATTAAAAATCAAGGTTATTTAAGTGGTTTCTTCTACTGTTAGGCCTACCTTGATTTTCATAGTTATTATATTTTTCCCTGAAAAATTAATTTGGGCCAATGAATTCGTCAAACTCCCCAACAACACGAAGTTGTAAAGTGATAACTTTTAAAATGAAGATCAATTATCAGTGATTGAACTTAAGGGATTTTACAAAAATCACTTACACTTTACTTAAATTCAAATATTTCGCACACTTTTGCCAACTCGTAATTGATGTTCTGTAAATTATAAGGTCTCTTACCTGCTGGTATTGTAACACTGAGAGCATTAAGAACTGGCTGGGAATTCTCAGGATCCCACGTAAAAGAGCCATTTTCAATCTATCAAAAGGAATCAATGGAACACAATAAGAACTGGCTTGGACTCTGGATCCCACTAAAGAGCCCTTTCATCTCAAAAGGAATCAATGAACACAATAACGGCTTGGAACTCTTGATCCCACGAAAGCCATTTTCAATCTATCAAAAGGAATCAATGGAACACAATAAGAACTGGCATGGAACTCTCTGGATCCCACGTAAAAGAGCCATTTTCAATCTATCAAAAGGAAACATTGGAACAAAATAAGAACTGGCTTGGACTCTATCTGGGATACGGAAACAAACCATTCTCAATCTATGAAAAGGAAACAATAGACCATAACTTCTTGACTTTGGAACGTGCTACTACAACCATGAAGGCAGGAAGGGGACAAAGTTCGATCGATAAGCAGGGTTTGAAACTTTGCTTGGTGGAGATACAACCTACAAAGGTTTGCGCTATTAAACACCATGTATGTGAAAAAATCACTCTGGTGAGTTTGGGGTTCTGAAAAAAGCCATTGGAGTAACAACTCGACATTTCGATCAGTATACTTCTGATCATCTTCCGGAAAAAGACGATCCTGATGTTGATCAGAACAACTGATCAGAAAGTCGAGAAGTTACGCCACTGATTTTTTTTCAGAACCACCACAACTCATATAAATATTTGCTCATGTACATGGTGTTACCGCAAACCTCATACTTGGGTTCGTTTGGAATACTATATCATTACAAGTCTTATAAAAAGGGGTTCCAAGGTTAAATTCAGTTTACACTAGTATCTAACCTCACGTTAAAACGGTGTCAAATGCCAGTGTATTCGATACCCTTCCAGTGCAAATTTTGTCAACATCCAAAACATCCAATGACGTCACATTTTGATAAATATGGGTGTAACATTTTTTGTTCAGGAAGTTTTTAGTTTATTCCTAAATTTGGATGTTTTTTTAATCAAAGAGACTTGTAATATTTTCTTCCACTTTCAGAAGGACTCTATCTATTGTAAGATTAGTGCATCACCAAACTGAATTTGACCTTGGAGCCCCTCTTTAAAGTACATGGTCCTCGTTGGACTCTACTTTTCCAGAACCAGACTGATCGAAACTTCAATAATATGCTTCGTCCTCACCTTGATTGCTATGTGATTGGGCAGCTCATGAGGAGGACACGTGACAGACTCAATACTAGATGAAGTAAGCAGAGAGCCATATGTACCAAGTGACTCTGACTCGTGACTAGTGGACTCGACCGAGTCCACGAGTTTGTCTGACGTGGTGTTTAGTAGTGGCACCTCAGTACCGTCGTCTGAGAAATAATTATCATTCTCGTTAAGCTGGAGATAAAGTTCGAAATACTCGGTTAAGTCTACGTGATTATTATTGACATGATTCACATTATTTCCCGAAATTGTAATATTGATATATTACAAAATAATGCACTCACTGAGAACTTTTTCCTTTGGACTTATGCCATCTTCAATGGGGTTAAATTACAATAAACGTTTCTATTAAATATCAACTTTTACTTGTACAATGAAGATTTAAAGACATGGATCTGAGTAAACGCCACTGCAGAGATAAATTTACTTGCAATTAAAACCAATGATATAATATAAGCACAAAAGTTACCCTTCCATTGCTCTGCGAGCCAAGGTGCGTTTTCTTGGTCTTTATTGATGCAAGTGTCTCCATATTAACTTCAGGGGCAGCTAAAAAGGCCGCAATGCGTGCCGTACTTATTGCTCCATTGATCGTCATGAAGAAGGTCATTGGGAAGAGAAAGAGGGGATCTTGGAGAAGATTGAAGAGAGCCAGTGAGGAGAAAGCAACGTCTGGAGTCAAGATCTGGCCTGTCAGAGGTAACATCATTCCAAAAGACTGACGAGAAAGGTACGAAGAAATATTCATGTACAATCTGAAACTTTGCAATCTATAGTATTAGGTTTGCGATAACACCAGAAAAGAACCAGTGGTGCATAAACTTGACGTTTCTATCAGTATGCTCTGATCGTCTTCAAGTGAAAAGGTTAGTTATTTTACATATCGTTTGGAGGAAACACAAGCGCTAGAGGACTACTGTAGGAGCCAACAGAGTTGATTTAGAATAACTTATCTATAATGTTTTGGGTCAGCAAAGTTTTTATTTTTCCAGTTGTGTTGGCTCTGAAATGAACATACGGAGTTTGAAAAGCATAATTTTGCCAGATTTATGGTAGCAATATTGGAATATGTGGCTTCATTTTGCAGTGTTTACCATACAGGGAAATTATAGTAAATGAGAAAACTAGAAAGATTTACGGTATCAATATGATAATAGAAATTATTCTTATGAGTTGTGTTGGTTTTGAAATATTTAATTGTTTCTTCAACAGCTCATGCAATTATGGGGATCTTTTAGAAACCTGGTAGTATCTTTAAAAGCTGTCAGGTTCAAATTAAGGGCTTGGGCCGACTCCGTAAAAATTCACATCAACATTTACGCCAAAATTTAAGCCTAAGATAGCTCTCCTGGGCCCCCCAAACAAACCATGTATATCTTGTTGTCTCCGACCTAAATTCTGACATAATGTCTAAATTCAATAACTATAGTCTATGATGTCCCTTCTGAAACACCGGAGAATTTAAAAAGTAGACGAAAATCTTACTACAAGTGTCACCATGAGTGGGGCTGCCTCCGTCAGCGAACCTAAGATAAAAAGATGTCCAGAAAAAGGTAATTAAGCACTGAAACTTGTTGAAGGTAGTTAATAAATGATCCGTAGCGTTGGGGGTTGGGTGTCCGGGCCCCCTTCAAATGTTAATGTGACAATTAAATATAAACTACTTATTTGCTGTTTCAGGGTGTCATTAGGATGGGCCTGGAGGGGAAGGTAATTTGATCCACCTTAATATTGAGAGGGAGCCGAAACAAGGACAGTCCGGATGAAGAAAATGTTTTGTCAAGAGATAACAATCCATTAAAACCCTTTACTGAGTGCCCTCTACTGAAAATCACACACATTAATGTGGCACAAGTCCTCTGGTTACAGTAACATTAAATTGGTTGTGTGGGGGTGTGGTGCCGGAAACTACAGAGCTTGATACAGTTAACAAAAAAGATGAAATATTCCACTTAATCTGAGGGTTGGAAGTGTCTGATGGGCTGTGTTGCAGATTTTGTTTCTGGGTATCAAGGATGTTCAACTTGCTCTGGGCTTTGCAACTGGGAAAAACTATGAAGTAAATAACTTGTGGCTCCTGTACGAGGACATGGGACTCGCAGAAGGGTCACTTACCGATTATTCCGTAGCTTCCCATCATTTTGCTGACATTCCATATTTCCGATCGTCTGATTTTCTCGATGGCCCTCCCGAAGAGGTCTTCCCAGCCGTACATCTTCAGCAGTTTGATTCCTTGGAGAACCTCGTTTGACATCTTGAGTCGATCGTCTGAAAAATCCTGAAGCGAGAAGCAAATCAATCAAAAATACCCAATCCCGAATAAATGGAATAATAGATAAATGTTTACAACCCTTTTTTCACTTGTAGAAAGAAACATCGAGTAAGATATTGTACAAATTTACACATTTTGGTTAATACCTAATATTGAGAGTGCGGATTTTGTGTCACTCAAAAGCGATGAACATAATTAATTATTATAATTGGTTAAAAATAGTTATACCATTAGCATTTTACGGATTATAAATTAAAATAAGTTATGGAAAAATGTGAGATTGCTCAAACACTGCATGTTTATTCGTTTGTTTTAAATCAATAGTAAACACGTACCAAGGATTTTTTCTCCAGTCTTGCCATATAGTTTCCAAAGATAATTTGGATAGGAACAATGAAGAAGAATACCACCACACCAAGCAGAGCTGATATCCCCAACTGAAATACCAGCAACGTCATGGTGACGACAATCTGAAATTCAAATGTTTAAAGTCGATGTCAATGATAAAGTCGAAGTATTTAGCATGTTCTTAGTGTTAGCTCCTGTAGCATTTCAGGCCACAAACATCTGCCCAGGAGGGTTTTTTGCTAAAAAATATTCACTAATTTACGGAAGCTTAGACCGACCGCAGCTATTCATCTACTAAACGATATCTCGCTGTGTCGACTTACTGTCTCAGCGCGTTGATATCCAATTTCGTGTCTCTTGAAAGTCTAGCTGCCGCAACTTAATCGGTACTACCTCGACGTGGTGAGTTGCTGTCTCAGGGCGTAGATTTTACTATCTTACCTCGTCGATTCACTATCTTACTGCATCGACTCACTATCTTACCGCAACGACTCACTATCTTACTGCATCGACTCACTATTTTACCGCATCGACTCACTATCTTACCACGTCGACTCACTATCTTACTGCATCGACTCACTATTTTACTGCATCGACTCACTATCTTACCACGTCGACTCACTATCTTACTGCATCGACTCACTATCTTACTGCATCGACTCACTATCTTACCACGTCCACTCACTATCTTACTGCGTCGACTCACTATTTTACCGCATCGACTCACTATCTTACTGCATCGACTGACTATCTTACCGCGTCGACTGACTATCTTACTGCGTCGACTGACTATCTTACTGCATCGACTGACTATCTTACCGCGTCGACTGACTATCTTACCGCGTCGACTGACTATCTTACTGCATCGACTTACTATCTTACCGCGTCGACTGACTATCTTTACCGCGTCGACTCACTATCTTTACTGCATCGACCTTACTATATTACCGAGTCGACTTACTATCTTACCGTGTTGACTCACTATCTTTACCGAGTCGACTCACTATCTTTACCGCGTCGACTTCCTCACTTACTGCATCGACTTACTAACTTACTGCATCGACTTACTATTACCGCGTCGACTGACTATCTTTAACACGTCGACTTACTATCATACTGCATCGACTTACTATCTTACCACGTCGACTGACTAACTTACCACGTCGACTTACTATCTTATCGCGTCGACTTTACTATCTATCCGCGTCGACATCTTGCCGCAGTGCCTTGACAATCTAGCCGCGGCAACTTACCGGTCTCTTGCCGAGGCGACTTGCTTTCTCGCCGCGTTGATTTACTATCTCGCCGCGTTGACTAACTACCTCACCGTGTCGACTCACTAGCTCGGTGTGTTAACAATCTAGCAGACTTATATTTGTAACGTAGTTCTCACATCTATAATTTATTGGGCCTTAGAGGAACATCAAACATGAAGTTCGACGTCAAATTTCACGCCCCGAGTTGTGAAATCAGATGCCAAAATGTGTGCGTCATTCGAGTACGTCATTCGTGGTGTGGCGTGGCCGAGCGGTCTAATATACTGGACCTAAGCCCTGGTGTTGTCAGAAGCATATTGTGGTTCTAATCCCAGTAATGGCACTTGTGCCCTTGATCAAGGCACATCAAAAAAATAAAAGTTTGGCAGGTAGTGCATTCTGCTTTACCAGCCAGGATCCTAATGGATGATACCCATGCCTACATCCTTACGGACTGTGAAGGGGGTAACCCTGTTTCGGCCCCAGGAGTAGGTGGCAACGTGCCCCTGGTGACAGTTGATTTGGGTCGACAGCCCAAATCAACTTGAAGTTGCCGTCCGCCCTTTCCGAGTTAAGCGATATCTCATTTAAACAAAATATAACAAAACAAATGGAAGAAAAACCTCGAGTTGAAGGACAAAGAGGCCTGAACAAATTGATGAAGGTTTAGTTACCTGAATCGGCACGGTCACCATCCAGCAAATAAACTGAATCATATAAAAGATATTCATGGCGTCTGTTGACATATGATTCGTGATCTGTCCCATGGTCATATTGCCGCTTGATATCACGAATGTCGATATGCGTAGAGATTTCTCAAACACCATGGTCTGCCGATAAGACGTATACATACAGATAACATTATTTAATTTACAATTTATATAAAGAACAACTACAGATTTACAGAATCGAAAATAGTGTGAAAACAAACTGTAGGGCTTATGTAAGCTGTTATTATTTCATATGTTTGAGGGAACCAAACAAATTAGAACCCTTGCCCCATCCCCTTGCCCCCTTCACAATGAAGTAGAAGAACATTAAATTGTAGGATTTGTCTTCGCAATAAAACTTGTTTCTATGCAAAACCTGGGACCTAATAGAATACTGTTTGAAAAATGCATAAACCTTTGGTTAAGAATATCAGTCATCAACTTATAATTAACAGTAAATGTAGGTTAATGTCCTGAAAATGATTTCTCTTAGTAAGGTGTAAAGCCGCCTTCATCTTTTACTAGCTCCACCCCAGTCAAACTTGACACTACATTTATTGGACATATTCTTCAGACTTTTTATAATTTCCTGTTTTGTAAGACATAAGGAAACTCTTCAACCGGAAGCGTCAAGCCAAAGAGTTTTGTTCTACTTTCTCAATCAAGTGAGATACTTTAAGACTGACAAGATATTTGCAATATAACAGTAAACTTCCTCTTCCAAATGTTATATCAATATTTCTTTCGCAGCCCTATGTCCTCCAATTTACTACAGATGGAGTCAGAAATCCCCAAGTTAAGTCGTGTAAATTTTCCGCCTGCGCTGTAGCAGCATCCGTTCCGAACGAGTTGTCACACAAGAAACTAATGAAGTATTTCGTCACAAAATTTTTGTTTTAGGGGTAAGCATTATGCAGTTGTCAAAATGAAGTAATAGTTATGTTGTATAAATATCAAAATGTACAAGGCAACAAAACAGACGTAAGTTTTTACAAGTTTATTGCACCAACTCTGATCCACCAATGTGAAATTACCTCACTTGTGACAACTTCTGATCTGTACAAGCAATACGCCACAACATGATGATTGCGCGTGCGCATTTTCTTGAAGGGGCAGATGCCACTTAAAGTGACAACACTACAAAAATTCTGACCTGTATGGATGAGCGAAAGTGTATTCCAACCACAGCACACCAGTATTCGTAGGTCTGCATCAATAACGTCCTGATGCAGGCGACTAAGAATGTTATACCAACAAGTACAAGACCGTGCTGGAAAAACTCCGACACGGTGACGAAGTGCGGTTCACGGGCTTGCTATGAAAAAAACGAAAAACAAATAAACTCTTGTTGAGAGGCAATTTGGGTTTAGACGTAGAGTTGGAAGCCTGTGTCGCGGAACTTTGGGACCGGGTCGCCATCTTGTTTTAGATTTTGTTTATTCGTATTAAGGGACTACTTCAAGAGTGTCGGGTAAGGATATTTTCATCGCCAGTAGCTGTCAAAGAGGCTTAGGTGGTTCACATCACGTCTGTGTCTCTACAATTTGTAAGTTAATTTTCTTTAGTTTTAAATAAGCCAGTTCATTGTAAATAAGGAGTTACCAACTTTATGTTATGTATTGTCTCTCAACTTCCCGGTTGGCTATTTAGAGTCATATTATTCGTGTTGAGAAGTTTTTTTATGGTAACCGTTATATTTTTCTTCCGTTCAATTTTTGTTTTCCTCAAGACAACACTTGAAGGAAAAGTATCATTGCCCCCTTTGTCATGTTATAAGCGCCAGTATCGATTGTAGCAGCAAACAGGAAACCTTACAAAGATGGGACAGTATTTTAAAGGTCCATTCTAAGAGATACCTTTGTAAGAGGGAAAAACTGCTTAAGAACATTTCAATTAGCAGCTTGTGCAACTGCAATCCCTTTCCATTGCGTGGCTGCTGTGTTGTTGTTTTGGTTTTGTTTTGCTATTCATTTTGTGTACAGTGCACTGAGCATAACACTTCTTGTATTATCCTTACCTGCGATCCTTCCCTGACTCGTCCCACCCAGACGATGATCCCATTCAGGGCAATGGGACCCACGTAGCTGCACATCTCCCCGGATAGTTTCAGCAGCATCGCAAACACCATTCTGTAACCATGTACATCCCAGTATACTCTCCATAAAGACGGCTCACAATTATCCACTCGTGCTCGGTCCTGACCATCAATAATATATATTTTTATTGGGCGTTTTGGCTGACTGGATAGTGACATATCCTTACAGTGAAAGCAGTGGGTAACATTGCTTTACTTCAATAAACAACACGTAGTGTAATTGGCAAAGCCCTGTCCATTGCATTTGTATTTTGTTGCATTATTATTATCATTACATATTTCTGGCAATGAAACCAAGGATGCCTCATAAGTGAACTTAGCTCGCAAACCTGAGGAAACCTGTAAACAAGGGTGCTTGCTATGTGAACCCAAAACCCCGGGTGAACCCCTACTCTTCCACGATACGTTATTAGGGTTCTTTTATGGGCACTACCGGTCCTGGTCGACGGGACCTACGACTTAACGTCCCATCCGAAGGGCAAAGCAACTATGGTAAAATATATTGTACCTCCACCGGGACTCGAACCCACACTCTGCCCACACCAGACCTGAGTCCAGTGCTCGGCCGCGACACGCCACAGTCAATTTATACATTCCATGAAAGTTCTTTTCAAGTTAATTTATGGGCTATTTTTGTGTAATATAGCGAAAATAGAGGAAACATGTCTCTGGGGTAATTCTAGCAACAAAAATGTAACAGCAGTGCCAATTTTGTTTTTTCAGGGGCCATTTTATTGCTTGATTGCCTTCTGTTACTGGACAAGTTGTGTTTTGTGTGCCTGCCGGAAGAAGGGCGTACTGAGCCTTACGCCCTTCTTCCTGGCCCATGACTTGGGATGTGAAATTTTTGATATAACCCCCCAAAAAGAATAGTCAAACCCCCAAAAGAAATGAAAAGACAGTCCACCCCTTTTTCCAAACCAACATCTCTCTTATGCCCTCCCCCCGAAAACAAACCTAAACAAAAAATCTAAAATTTTACCTTTTCCCTTAGATAGGCTTTTTTGAATTTATTATGGACGTAACTCGCGGCGTGCACCTCGGGCAAGCTCCCAAGATCTGCTTGCTCAAGAGGTCTTTTGAAGCCGAGTCGGAACAACCAGTTGAGCCACCAGTAGGATACCTCGGAGGGAAATCCGGAATAATCGTGGGCGTATTTCATCGCCTCATCTTGGGGTCCGTCATGGCATGACGCGCTGGCTCTTCGCTTAGAACAACAGATCTTGAAGGGAAACAGTTATGTTAAGCCATTGACAGAAAATATGTTAAAGGAACGTTACAGAATTGGTAAGAAAAAAACTTGTAAAATATACTTTTTGATCACAGATTTACATAAAACTTACACGGTCTAATGATGATGATAGTAGAAAACATCCCTTGAAATATTTCTGTCTTAAATGCCATATTTGATGAGAAATGAATAAACAAATTTTCCGATTGGAGTTTATCGCTCAGTGAGCGTTTTATTAATTTTTTGAATCTGTATGATTTCATGCAAATGTGTAATCGGTTTTTCACTATTTTCTCGTGACCCAGATGGCCGATCGATCTCAAACTTCTACAGGTTTGTCAGTTTATGTATATGGTGGATTACATAAAGTGCTTACACTGCCAGCAACTGTTTTGTTAGCAAAAACCAATTATGTAACGTTCCTTTAACAAACATTGTGAGTGAATACTAACAACTCAAACAAGGTTTATAGGTTGATGACATTTATTTTAAATTGCAATATGATTTGCCATTGAACAGTTCAGATTAGTGGAACTGCGGCTATCTTTTCTTTGTTTACATTGATAAAGAGCTAACTATCAGGTCAAGTGCACAATCACTTGTTTCTGATTAACAAATTAAAGCGAGATCATCCGTGGACAATTTAGGGCTATAGTTTCTTGTATTTTTCTGTGTGTGCCTGATCCTCTCCTGTGAACACTTTCCGATTGGTGGAGCGCTGTATTGTGAATCCCCAAAGTGCAAAACCATGGATAACCAAGGCCCAATTTTATAGGGCTGTTTAAAGCACACGAAGTAGCTCAGCACAAATCAATTTGTTTGCTTGCCAGAATAAGGTTACCAGCCAAAATAACATTCCACATGTACTGTATGTGACTGTTTCCTGCAAATCGTTGCTTAGCAGAAAATTTTTCAGCACATTAAGCAGCTGACGTAATTTGGCCCTGACAGTAAATTTGATGGCGCTGCTTAGCCAACATCTGCACTTTATTGTAGGGGGCACAGTGAGCGTATTGCAGTAAACAGTGTCATAGCATATTGGTCAAGAGAAAATGGTTCTTGTATAATCAACGATCCCCAGCAGCATACCGGTGGATTTTGTCCCCGGTGTGTGTGTGTCCCATGCTAACATGGGCTGAAGGAAGTTGAGTAAAAAGAGTGCGGTATCAGACGCAAATTTCTACACAATGCGCCGAATAAGGGACATTATGTCTGGGGGAGGATCTTCTGCCTCACCGGCAGTATAGAATGTCTTTCTTTGAAAACTGATAAAGAGTATTGCAAATTGGAGTAAATTAATTTCTAGAAGCTCACCTTCACCCGGACATTGTTTACTTGAATTGCAACCAAGCCGAAGTACACAGCAATACTCAGCACGCACAAGTCGAAACGCAACACCAATATCGAACCGAGTTGCATCCTGATCAGCCCCAGTAGATGAAAGGTCTCCCCGGCAAGAGCAAAACACCAGTAGACCAGGAAGAGCCACGACATGTGTGCAGCTCGCCACACCTCCATGTGGTGGTAGTACACCATGGCCAAGACGGACATGACCAGTCCGCAGATGGAGGGAACATACAGATGAGGTTGGGTCGGGAAGATGACACCGAGGGTATTCGTTCGGAATGTTTGGTCTGTCAGGCAACCCTCAGCAAGACCGAAGAGATGAAGAAGGAATACGGTAGTCATCAGGGCCCACTGGGCCGCATGCAATGGATATCTGGATAAAACAAAATAGCCAGTTAGCACCAAGAACTCACTTCGCATGCCGTGAAGTTAACAACGACAAGCCCCCTCGACCCACTAAGCAAAAGAATTTGTCCTGGCCGATTTCCAACCTCCCCAGGTAGTACTTTAAAAGTTTCCAATAAGCAGGACAGTTCCTTTCAGAACTATAAGTATAGTCTTCCGAAATCTACGCCGCGGCAGTAGAATAAACAGAAAGAAAAGCTCTCAAGAAGAAATCCACCCAGTATAGATATATACACGGTGTAACCGCAAACACCAAACCGTTTTAACAGTTATGTCAATGCCACTCTCACTACCTTCACACACTACCGTGGTAATCTTTTCTAAATTCTTCCGAATTGATTACTCACCTTTGAAAGAATCTCGTAACCAATTTTTGGCGACGTAAAAAGCATTTCATGACGAGAAGAACTAAGGAAAAGATGATGAAGGACAACGCCTGGAGGATGGAGTTCAGGATGTCAGTATGACAGACAGTTTGCAGATCTGTGTCCTGCTCCCACAGTGAGGAATTACCACCGCAGAACCAATCCGATACAATGAGATTTGTTTTGTTTGTGCTGTCCATCGCAGATGTATGGCGTGGGCACCTCTGATACGATAAAAATGGATGTATCGAGTATAATAAACCACAGGGAAACTGACTGGGTAAAAATTATTGTCCCAGTCAATTTCCCCTGTGGTTTTATTACTTGATAAAATAATAACCCAACAAATTACAGTAACGTCAAAAAAACAACATTTTAGGGAGTAATAAAAACCACCCTTGTTCTGTGCTGGTCTACATTGATGTTGCATACGTCTTGAGTTTTTCAAGTTTCTTATAAATAGCTATGCAGGTCACTGACCCCAAAAAATCACTAATTAGTAATCAGTTAATTAATTGCTAAATCAATTTTTTTAAATATATTTCGTATGGTGTATCCTAATATCAACTCAAACAAACCGAACATTGTTCAGTTGTCTGAGAAACTTCGTTCAGCCTTGTGAATTCTTTACCCCCAATTCTTTACCCCAACAAATCCCTTGGGTCATACACTATATAAACAAATAAAATAAATTAATGAATAAATGAATAAATAAATGAAAAATAAACAACTAGCCTCCCGATATGAATTGTAATTATTTCAAAATCTTTTTGTTCAATGATTGACATCTGCAGACCCTCAGAAGAGAGAATAACTTCAGGAAGATGTTATGTTTTAATTAGTGCAAACAGTGCGTTTTCCTGTTGACTGTCGGCAACAGCTACCCTGCAGATCAGTAATGTAATCAATTGTATATCACTAAGCTGGCAGTGTTTTAAAGCAAACGACATAGATCAGCTAAGAACAACTTTGAAACTTTTCAGTTTCTACACATTTTAAAACCCCAAAAGGCATAATTTAATATATAGTACAAGTCCTATATAAGGGTAAGGACTGATATAGTAATATTTCAAACAAATAGAGTTACGGAAGGAAAGTGTTCCTCTCAAAATAATTATATTTACCACGTAAAGTGTACCGCATGGATCAGGTTAAAAGTACACACACCAAAATAATGGTTACGTGCAGAGTTGCACAATACACAAACATGTGACTGACCGTCTGTGATGTGTTGGATTTAAAACGTAACTTACCAAGTTTAGTCAATCTGTACTAAGTGGACCCTGTGAATTACCAGAAGTACCAACTGTTGGTCAAAGACATCACATCATATCACATTATAACAGTCAAAACTATACTATAGTTGATCTTAATAGGAAGTTACAGCGAATGGAAGCTTATTACGAGTAGCTACCATGTACCTCTCCACTACTATGGCGCTTATTTATTTTACAAGTTCTGACCTTTGCACTGATACTCGTTCATAAACTGATATGATTGTTCGGGAACCTCGAGATTCTGAATTAAAATGCATTAGTCTCTGGGAAGTAAAAATCAGCAGCAAATTTTACCTCAACCAAAAACAAATCATATACATTTTTTTTGTTTGCATGTTGTTTTAAAATTTTATGCTGAAAAGGACTCTAATCTAAGGAAAAGTATTTACCTTTCCTCTTACCCAGTTGGAAACGGTTACACGTCTACTTTCCTAAACCCCGAATATTTTCCTAATCCTAACCCTAACCCAACTAACACTACCGTGCAAATCACCAGGGGTTATCGGAACATACTGGTGTGTCGGGACATAAGGCAGTCACCGTTGGAACCCCCCTCTATAATCATTACACAATCGTTACACTTTCTTAGGTAGTAGGTTTGATTAAACCATCAACAAATTATGTCAAACTAAAGGTGAGCTAGTACTCCAGTTACTTAAGGTCGCAAAAACTGTTTTAAAGGAACGTTACAGAATTGGTAAGAAAAAACTTGTAAAATATACTTTTTGATCACAAATGTACATAAAACTTACACGGTCTAATGATGATGATAGTAGAAAGCATCCCTTGAACATTTCTGTCTGAAATGCCATATTTGATGAGAAATTAATAAACTAATTTTCTGATTGGAGTTTATCGCTCAGTGAGCGTTTTATTCATCTGTTGAATCTATTTGATTTCATGCAAATGTGTAATCGGTTTTTCACTATTTTCCGTGACCCAGATGGCCGATCGATCTCAAACTTCTGCAGGTTTGTCAGTTTATGTATATGGTGGATTACATAAAGGTGCTTACACTGCCAGCAACTGTTTTGTTAGCAAAAACCAATTCTGTAATGTTCCTTTAAACGGCATTGTGGGTCTGAAGTACTTATCTTAATTAAAGGAACGTTACAGAATTGGTAAGAAAAAAATTGTAAAATATATTTTTTATCACAGATTTACATAAAACTTACACAGTCTAATGATGATGATAGTAGAAAACATCCCTTGAAATATTTCTGTCTGAAATGCCATATTTGATGAGAAATGAATAAACTAGTTTTCCGATTGGAGTTTATCGCTCAGTGAGCGTTTTATTCATTTGTTGAATCTATATGATTTAATGCAAATGTGTAATCGGTTTTTCACTATTTTCTCGTGACCCAGATGGCCGATCGATCTCAAACTTCTACAGGTTTGTCAGTTTATGTATATGGTGGATTACATAAAGTGCTTTAACCGCCAGCAACTGTTTTGTTAGCAAAACCAATTCTGTAATGTTCCTTTAATATTTTGTATCAAATGTTCATCAATTTCATCTCTTGCAGAGTGGCCTAAACTGTAAATGCGTCTAAAGCATAGAAAACTCGGCTTATGTAACAGCGCACAGTGGGCCAGGCCAAGACCAAAGTGCGCCAAAAAGTCTGAAACGTGACCCTGCTAGTTTTAATTTTGTCAACACTTTAAAGGTTGCCTATACCCCCATCGGACTATTTTATGGGAAAATTTAGCACAAAAAAATATATATCGACTTGTCATGACCTCTTAAAGGTATGCAAACCCGTGGAAATTGGCCATAACATGTGAATATTGCAGAAATCTTCATAAAGCAAAATTAGACACTTTGCATTGAGCTACGGAGCTAAAATTTTACTTGGCTCTAGTTTATGGTTCATATTTGAAGAAAATTAAATAAGTTTTGTTGTTGTTGAAGTTTTCTATGAATAATTACTGATAATTGTGTCAAAATTGACATGAAATTTACGTTTCCTGTGTTCAGCAATACGGAAACTAAGGATTGCCGTCGATTGCTACCTAATAACTACTCATTTCTAATAAAGCAACTTGTTCGCATCATTTTGGTACCACATTTAGCTGCGACAACCTGCGATACACGATTTTAGAAGCAGTTTTTCTGAAGCGATCACTGTACGTTTTCGCCCCTTTTCTGAACTCAATATTACATGCGGCGCGCTTCACTTCTCAGTGGAGCGCGCGCCACGGAGGTCAAAAACAGTAATCGCTTCAGAAAAACTGCTCTAAAATCGTGTGTCGCAGGTTGTCGCAGCTTAATGTGGTACCAAAATGATGCGAACAAGTTGCTCTATTAGAAATGAGTAGTCTTTAGGCAGCAATCGACGGCAATCCTTAGTTTCCGTATTGCTGAACACAGGAAACGTAAATTTCATGTCAATTTTGACACAATTATCAGTAATTGTTCATAGAAAACTTCAACAAAAATAAGAACTGAATTAATTTCCTTCAAATATGATCTATAAACTAGAGCCAAGTGAAATTTTAGCTCCGTAGCTCAATGCAAAGTGTCTAATTTTGCTTTATGAAGATTTCTGCAACTATTCACATGTTATGGCCAATTTCCATGGGTTTGCATACCTTTAAGGAGGTCATGACAAGTCGATATATATTTTTTGTGCTAAATTTTCCCATAAAATGGTCCGATGGGGTATAAGCAACCTCAAAAGTGTTGAAAAAATTGAAACAAGCAGGGTCACGTTTTACCTTTTTTGGCGCACTTTGGTCTCGGCCTGGCCCACTGTGCAGCGTTGGGAGTTTCTCTACCCAATTATCATTTCAAACGCTGAATTTGATTGGGCATTTTTGTAATACTTGTACGCACTCGATGACTCTTTTTGACCAACCATCGGTGAAGTTTCGTAATGGAGCCAGACAACAAGAGTCTTGGAAGCGGTCACGTCACCAACGGGCGCAGTTGGCCAATCACGATGGCGCAAGATCATCGTGAGGGTGCTCGGTTTTCCCGTTTTCGCACTAGATAAGTGAGCAAAAACCCTGTACATTCTTAGTCTTGGTCCCATGACTAAGTTCACGTACATCCAACCAACGTTAGATGGATTATGTACAATGTATACGTATGTAATGAGAACATCATAGAGGGCGCTGTGACTTGTGTTATACACTACAGTACAATGTACTCCGTATACTTTACGCGCGCAATAGCCGAAAATATGGTGCATGCTGGTATAGATTCAGTCATTATCTAAAACAACATGCACCTCATTTCAAAGCTAACGCTCACGTAAAATGTATTTGCAAAGTAGTCCATTTATTCCCCTAATTAACCTAAACTGGCAAATAGTAGGATGGAATACCACGGTTACCGTGGCACTAAGCACGTTTGTCGATTAGAATAAAACATGTTCAGCACCCTTTTAAAATTTCCTGCTGGTACGTAGTAGTAATGCGTTTGCGCGAGTTTTGTATATTCTTATCTCCAGCCAATTTAAATTAAATTCGCCTGTAAGAAACTGAAATTCATTTTGGGTCGACCTAGATTCGCTCCTAATCTATTTGGTTCGGCGCGACTCTGGGCATGGATCGCTTGAGTGAAACGGGTGTACGCTATCTAACTTACCTTGCAGTAGGGCATGGTATTACTTGTAGGCCTGAGCAGGATTCTATTTTTTGTTCTTGGTAGACAGGACAGATGGCCAACCCGGTCCTTTGGGTCGACATGACTCATGACTCCCCACAAGTTTTATTCGCCCATAACTCGATCATGTTTGAACTTAAAAGATTACTAACGAGACATATTTTCTTGCATGGTGTGAAGAATCTTTACAATGGACCCAAGCAAATTTGCTATGCCCTGTTGCGACACCATGATCATCTATATCGATTGGTAGCATTGGAAAGTGTCATGGCGTTAGCCGTGGAATGAGGTGCATGCTGGTCTAGGTAACGACCCAATTATCATTTCAAACACTGAATTTGATTGGGCATTTTTGTAATACTTGTACGCACTCGATGACTCTTTTTGACCAACCATCGGTGAAGTTTCGTAATGGAGCCAGACAACAAGAGTCTTTGGAAGCGGTCACGTCACCAACGGGCGCAGTTGGCCAATCACGATGGCGCAAGATCATCGTGAGGGTGCTCGGTTTTCCCGTTTTCGCACTAGATAAGTGAGCAAAAACCCTGTACATTCTTAGTCTTGGTCCCATGACTAAGTTCACGTACATCCAACCAACGTTAGATGGATTATGTACAATGTATACGTATGTAATGAGAACATCATAGAGGGCGCTGTGACTTGTGTTATACACTACAGTACAATGTACTCCGTATACTTTACGCGCGCAATAGCCGAAAATATGGTGCATGCTGGTATAGATTCAGTCATTATCTAAAACAACATGCACCTCATTTCAAAGCTAACGCTCACGTAAAATGTATTTGCAAAGTAGTCCATTTGTAATGGGATGAAATTGTAGGCCCCCTTTTTTTGTAAACTCCTAGTTTAACAATCCTAGTTTACCTAGTCCACCTCGGACTAGGGCGAGTCTAGGAGTAGGTGGTTGCCTGGTGGTGTGTGATGAGTGGGTGATTGGTAGCAGCCTATGCAACCAATCACGGCGCATTGAGGAAGAGATGTCCAGAGGTCAGTGACCATCCCCAAGAAAGTGTTTGGACACTTGGCCACTGGACTCCGACAGAGGAAAGTTGTAAGATTTAACCCTCCAAGTTTCTTCAGTTTGTACACTTTGCCTCTGTCGGATATCTGCATTGGATTGCGCCAGCCCAGCTTAACATCACAATAATCATTATATTCATCCCTGTCCTGCTCTAGGTAAGTTTGATCTTACTTTTATCTTTCTTGTGAGCTTAGGCTTAAAAGTTAAAGTAAAGATCAGAGTGTCATATTAATATTAAGTTTGAACAGTCACTGCTTATTTTCTATTGTGTAAGGAAAGTGTTTTAGGATTTGATTATTGAAGTTCCCTTTTTAAATGCTCTTATTTTGAAGTGATAATTGTTGACTTGTTGTTTTCCATGCTCTTTTAACTTTTGAAGTACAAAATGTAAATTACATTTTGTCTCAGTATTGCTTTGAACTTGATTTATTTAATGTTGCTTTGGTACTCTGTATTTTTCATTATATTGTATTGTGAGAAAGAATACAGTACCCTTTTATTTCATGGTTTAAACTTCATTCAAAGTTAGTATTTTCTTAAGTGTACACGTGTTAAGATGTGATGCACTGCTTTATTTAATCCTGGTTGCATCACCCCCAGGATAGTTTTATGTCCCTTTCATAGCCAACTGAAGGTTACTCTTTAATTTCTTATTGTCTGTACTTTGTCCTTGGTTTGTCCAAGACCACACACTTTTACTAGAGTCTGAGAGTTTTAGTGATTAATAGTGTTTCCTAATAGTACTTGTCGGAAGCTTTTATGAGCAAGAGACAGATACTAGTTTTGTATTATAAGTTTAATTGATTTTAGTTTTATGCATTTATCTTTCTTTTGGTTTACTGAAACTAAACTTTTAGTTTTATAGTTTTGCTCTATGATTTTGATATATCTTTGATTTTTACTTTCTTGTTTGCTTTTAATCTTTGGCATTCACTTTTATTTTAGACTTCTTGAAAGTCTGCCCAAATCACTTTTGTATATAATTGTAGCTTAAATCCTTGTGTTTTTCATTGTTTGTTGTAACATCCTGATTTCATGGAGCAATGAGTCATTATTCCATGAAATGTCCTACCACAAACTATGCAAGGAGTGTTCTTTAATTGGCTTTAATCCTTGACTGTCCATCATTCAGCCTTAGGCACTGGTCTGGGAAGAAGGTGTTCAATTTCACACCCATTAAGAGACTTCACTGACCAGTGCAATAAACATTCCCACAGTTATTGATTCACACTTACTTTATTTTAAAGATAAGTGGTTTCTTGTTAAAAGGATTATTTAGGTTTTACTATTAAGTATTTAATTTTAGTGTATTTTATAGTTTTGAATGGCATATCGGATTAATTTTAGACTTGGCCACTGGACTCCGACAGAGGAAAGTTGTAAGATTTAACCCTCCAAGTTTCTTCAGTTTGTACACTTTGCCTCTGTCGGATATCTGCATTGGATTGCGCCAGCCCAGCTTAACATCACAATAATCATTATATTCATCCCTGTCCTGCTCTAGGCGGATTCAAAATACCAGAGAGCCAGCAGGACAGCGAAATATCAACTCATCGTTTGTTCAACTTCACCATTGTTACTGATTGCAACGAAAACAGTAATCCTGTCCCCTGATCAAGGACAAGGAACTGTTTTCGCACCACTTCTTCAAGTCCCCCATCATCAACTTCAGCGCCCCCTTGTATCATCTTATCATCGTCTTGTCATCATCTTCAAAGTATCGACTAGCTATTCTTCATTTTCGCCGGGTGCGCCCAGTCACGTCCAAAACTAAACAGATAGGCCATTCAATCGTTTCTTATATTTGCATTGTTTAATTGTATTATTTTGTAAAATTGTCCTTTTATATTTTATTGTCGAGACCCGCCAGGTTTTCTATTACTCTTCTTTTATTTGAGATATGTTTTAACTTTCTCATATGATGATAATACAGCGTTTAAATCGCCCTTCCCTTCATTTATAGCCGGAATAAACCAACCTTTCATTTTTACAAGCAAATACCAGCGTATCCGTTGTAAAATTTATTATGTCTCATTATAGAGTGCGCTAGCCGCATTCGAACCTGTTACACATTTATTCCCCTAATTAACCTAAACTGGCAAATAGTAGGATGGAATACCACGGTTACCGTGGCACTAAGTACGTTTGTCGATTAGAATAAAACATGTTCAGCACCCTTTTAAAATTTCCTGCTGGTACGTAGTAGTAATGCGTTGCGCGAGTTTTGTATATTCTTATCTCCAGCCAATTTAAATTAAATTCGCCTGTAAGAAACTGAAATTCATTTTGGGTCGACCTAGATTCGCTCCTAATCTATTTGGTTCGGCGCGACTCTGGGCATGGATCACTTGAGTGAAACGGGTGTACGCTATCTAACTTACCTTGCAGTAGGGCATGGTATTACTTGTAGGCCTGAGCAGGATTCTATTCTTTGTTCTTGGTAGACAGGACAGATGGCCAACCCGGTCCTTTGGGTCGACATGACTCATGACTCCCCACAAGTTTTATTCGCCCATAACTCGATCATGTTTGAACTTAAAAGATTACTAACGAGACATATTTTCTTGCATGGTGTGAAGAATCTTTACAATGGACCCAAGCAAATTTGCTATGCCCTGTTGCGACACCATGATCATCTATATCGATTGGTAGCATTGGAAAGTGTCATGGCGTTAGCCGTGGAATGAGGTGCATGCTGGTCTAGGTAACGACCCAATTATCATTTCAAACACTGAATTTGATTGGGCATTTTTGTAATACTTGTACGCACTCGATGACTCTTTTTGACCAACCATCGGTGAAGTTTCGTAATGGAGCCAGACAACAAGAGTCTTTGGAAGCGGTCACGTCACCAACGGGCGCAGTTGGCCAATCACGATGGCGCAAGATCATCGTGAGGGTGCTCGGTTTTCCCGTTTTCGCACTAGATAAGTGAGCAAAAACCCTGTACATTCTTAGTCTTGGTCCCATGACTAAGTTCACGTACATCCAACCAACGTTAGATGGATTATGTACAATGTATACGTATGTAATGAGAACATCATAGAGGGCGCTGTGACTTGTGTTATACACTACAGTACAATGTACTCCGTATACTTTACGCGCGCAATAGCCGAAAATATGGTGCATGCTGGTATAGATTCAGTCATTATCTAAAACAACATGCACCTCATTTCAAAGCTAACGCTCACGTAAAATGTATTTGCAAAGTAGTCCATTTGTAATGGGATGAAATTGTAGGCCCCCTTTTTTTGTAAACTCCTAGTTTAACAATCCTAGTTTACCTAGTCCACCTCGGACTAGGGCGAGTCTAGGAGTAGGTGGTTGCCTGGTGGTGTGTGATGAGTGGGTGATTGGTAGCAGCCTATGCAACCAATCACGGCGCATTGAGGAAGAGATGTCCAGAGGTCAGTGACCATCCCCAAGAAAGTGTTTGGACACTTGGCCACTGGACTCCGACAGAGGAAAGTTGTAAGATTTAACCCTCCAAGTTTCTTCAGTTTGTACACTTTGCCTCTGTCGGATATCTGCATTGGATTGCGCCAGCCCAGCTTAACATCACAATAATCATTATATTCATCCCTGTCCTGCTCTAGGTAAGTTTGATCTTACTTTTATCTTTCTTGTGAGCTTAGGCTTAAAAGTTAAAGTAAAGATCAGAGTGTCATATTAATATTAAGTTTGAACAGTCACTGCTTATTTTCTATTGTGTAAGGAAAGTGTTTTAGGATTTGATTATTGAAGTTCCCTTTTTAAATGCTCTTATTTTGAAGTGATAATTGTTGACTTGTTGTTTTCCATGCTCTTTTAACTTTTGAAGTACAAAATGTAAATTACATTTTGTCTCAGTATTGCTTTGAACTTGATTTATTTAATGTTGCTTTGGTACTCTGCATTTTTCATTATATTGTATTGTGAGAAAGAATACAGTACCCTTTTATTTCATGGTTTAAACTTCATTCAAAGTTAGTATTTTCTTAAGTGTACACGTGTTAAGATGTGATGCACTGCTTTATTTAATCCTGGTTGCATCACACCCAGGATAGTTTTATGTCCCTTTCATAGCCAACTGAAGGTTACTCTTTAATTTCTTATTGTCTGTACTTTGTCCTTGGTTTGTCCAAGACCACACACTTTTACTAGAGTCTGAGAGTTTTAGTGATTAATAGTGTTTCCTAATAGTACTTGTCGGAAGCTTTTATGAGCAAGAGACAGATACTAGTTTTGTATTATAAGTTTAATTGATTTTAGTTTTTATGCATTTATCTTTCTTTTGGTTTACTGAAACTAAACTTTTAGTTTTATAGTTTTGCTCTATGATTTTGATATATCTTTGATTTTTACTTTCTTGTTTGCTTTTAATCTTTGGCATTCACTTTTATTTTAGACTTCTTGAAAGTCTGCCCAAATCACTTTTGTATATAATTGTAGCTTAAATCCTTGTGTTTTTCATTGTTTATTGTAACATCCTGATTTCATGGAGCAATGAGTCATTATTCCATGAAATGTCCTACCACAAACTATGCAAGGAGTGTTCTTTAATTGGCTTTAATCCTTGACTGTCCATCATTCAGCCTTAGGCACTGGTCTGGGAAGAAGGTGTTCAATTTCACACCCATTAAGAGACTTCACTGACCAGTGCAATAAACATTCCCACAGTTATTGATTCACACTAACTTTATTTTAAAGATAAGTGGTTTCTTGTTAAAAGGATTATTTAGGTTTTACTATTAAGTATTTAATTTTAGTGTATTTTATAGTTTTGAATGGCATATCGGATTAATTTTAGACTTGGCCACTGGACTCCGACAGAGGAAAGTTGTAAGATTTAACCCTCCAAGTTTCTTCAGTTTGTACACTTTGCCTCTGTCGGATATCTGCATTGGATTGCGCCAGCCCAGCTTAACATCACAATAATCATTATATTCATCCCTGTCCTGCTCTAGGCGGATTCAAAATACCAGAGAGCCAGCAGGACAGCGAAATATCAACTCATCGTTTGTTCAACTTCACCATTGTTACTGATTGCAACGAAAACAGTAATCCTGTCCCCTGATCAAGGACAAGGAACTGTTTTCGCACCACTTCTTCAAGTCCCCATCATCAACTTCAGCGCCCCCTTGTATCATCTTATCATCGTCTTGTCATCATCTTCAAAGTATCGACTAGCTATTCTTCATTTTCGCCGGGTGCGCCCAGTCACGTCCAAAACTAAACAGATAGCCATTCAATCGTTTCTTATATTTGCATTGTTTAATTGTATTATTTTGTAAAATTGTCCTTTTATATTTTATTGTCGAGACCCGCCAGGTTTTCTATTACTCTTCTTTTATTTGAGATATGTTTTAACTTTCTCATATGATGATAATACAGCGTTTAAATCGCCCTTCCCTTCATTTATAGCCGGAATAAACCAACCTTTCATTTTTTACAAGCAAATACCAGCGTATCCCTTGTAAAATTTATTATGTCTCATTATAGAGTGCGCTAGCCGCATTCGAACCTGTTACATAATTGGCGCCCGATGTGGGGATACGCTGTATTAATTTTTCTATTTTTGATTGTGTGTACAAATGCTACACCTTTCGCCGGCTACCGAAGGGGCCCACATTATTTCTCGACATTGTTTTTTCACACCATTTCTCGACATTGTTTTTTTACTAGTATTGCTCAATTTTCTCCATTGTATTTTCTTATTTTATTTTGCCACTATGAATTTTCACCTGCTTCGTGTTTATTCATTTGGTGTGCACTTTTGTTGCACAGGATAACTTTTTAGGTATAATGATCATTGTTTGCTGTTTGCCATGTTACTCTTGTATTTGATAAATTTTCCCTAGTGGACATCACGATGTCCTGTGCTAGGCTTAAGTACTATGTGGTCTTAGTGACCAACATTCCTCTTCATGCCACCAAAGAGCAGGTACAGCATTTTTTGTGTGGGGTGGGCGCAGTCCAACATTTGAGTGACCTGCGGTTCTCGAGAAGCTATGGCAACTATTCATATTGCCATTATCACTTTTCGAGAACTGCAGCACACGCTGTCCATTGTTTGGATGGTAGGCCTTTCCTCGATGGCCACCCACGGATTCTGCCATCACTTCGTCAACCACCACTCCGTGCACCAACCCTAGTCCAATGGTTTCTCTCCTCCCCTCTCCTGCTGATGTCCTTCGGACAACTTCAGCTATTCCGATTATCCTTCCCCCGACACCATCCCTCATGCCGAATCCTCTCCTCCCCCAACCATCCCCTTCCATTCCCTTCTCCCAACCCCCTGCACCTCCCCCTGCAATTTCTCATCAATCGCCAGCGTTTTTTGCAGCGCCGCAGCCAGCGTTGACGCCAGCGTGGCAGCCTACTGCCCCACCAAAGATGCCCTTCTCTCTGTCCCATCTGCCCCCGCAGGAGGCCCAGTCCCCTGAAGCCAACTCTTTTGTAGCTCTGTCATCAGAACTTGCTGTTACTTTGATACGTGGCCATTCAAAGCCAAACTCTTGCTACTGTTCAGCAATGTCATGTACAGTAAGAGTATACAGGTAGCAATGAGTACTCGCTCGATGGCATGCAAGCAAACAATGGATAGTTTTGGGCACCATCTCCAACTCCTACTTTATGATGTTTGCAGTTGGATTGACCTTCCTTTGGTCAAAATGGGCTCAACTCTTTGCCTCTCCTGGCCTTACTCCCTTTGCTTGTAGGCACAACAACCTACTTAACTATTTCAGATTTTCCGGACCCCGCCCTTTGTACCCCAGAATGGCAGGGATAAAGCAGAATTTAATAAATCCTTCATGGAAAAGTTCGGTTCGGAGGATAGTAAGGATGCGTGTATTGCTGCAGTGTTAGGCATTATTAGTGCAAAAAAGAGCGATTTGTTTTTCTTTCTTTTTTCATTTTTCTAGGCATACTGCTTGCGCGCATGGAAATGCGTATAGTGATTGTTTAAACTTATGTCGGGACGACATTCAGAAAGCAGGCGTGCGTGTAACGGGATGAAATTGTAGGCCCCCTTTTTTTTGTAAACTCCTAGTTTAACAATCCTATTACCTAGTCCACCTCGGACTAGGGCGAGTCTAGGAGTAGGTGGTTGCCTGGTGGTGTGTGATGAGTGGGTGATTGGTAGCAGCCTATGCAACCAATCACGGCGCATTGAGGAAGAGATGTCCAGAGGTCAGTGACCATCCCCAAGAAAGTGTTTGGACACTTGGCCACTGGACTCCGACAGAGGAAAGTTGTAAGATTTAACCCTCCAAGTTTCTTCAGTTTGTACACTTTGCCTCTGTCGGATATCTGCATTGGATTGCGCCAGCCCAGCTTAACATCACAATAATCATTATATTCATCCCTGTCCTGCTCTAGGTAAGTTTGATCTTACTTTTATCTTTCTTGTGAGCTTAGGCTTAAAAGTTAAAGTAAAGATCAGAGTGTCATATTAATATTAAGTTTGAACAGTCACTGCTTATTTTCTATTGTGTAAGGAAAGTGTTTTAGGATTTGATTATTGAAGTTCCCTTTTTAAATGCTCTTATTTTGAAGTGATAATTGTTGACTTGTTGTTTTCCATGCTCTTTTAACTTTTGAAGTACAAAATGTAAATTACATTTTGTCTCAGTATTGCTTTGAACTTGATTTATTTAATGTTGCTTTGGTACTCTGCATTTTTCATTATATTGTATTGTGAGAAAGAATACAGTACCCTTTTATTTCATGGTTTAAACTTCATTCAAAGTTTGTATTTTCTTAAGTGTACACGTGTTAAGATGTGATGCACTGCTTTATTTAATCCTGGTTGCATCACACCCAGGATAGTTTTATGTCCCTTTCATAGCCAACTGAAGGTTACTCTTTAATTTCTTATTGTCTGTACTTTGTCCTTGGTTTGTCCAAGACCACACACTTTTACTAGAGTCTGAGAGTTTTAGTGATTAATAGTGTTTCCTAATAGTACTTGTCGGAAGCTTTTATGAGCAAGAGACAGATACTAGTTTTGTATTATAAGTTTAATTGATTTTAGTTTTATGCATTTATCTTTCTTTTGGTTTACTGAAACTAAACTTTTAGTTTTATAGTTTTGCTCTATGATTTTGATATATCTTTGATTTTTACTTTCTTGTTTGCTTTTAATCTTTGGCATTCACTTTTATTTTAGACTTCTTGAAAGTCTGCCCAAATCACTTTTGTATATAATTGTAGCTTAAATCCTTGTGTTTTTCATTGTTTATTGTAACATCCTGATTTCATGGAGCAATGAGTCATTATTCCATGAAATGTCCTACCACAAACTATGCAAGGAGTGTTCTTTAATTGGCTTTAATCCTTGACTGTCCATCATTCAGCCTTAGGCACTGGTCTGGGAAGAAGGTGTTCAATTTCACACCCATTAAGAGACTTCACTGACCAGTGCAATAAACATTCCCACAGTTATTGATTCACACTAACTTTATTTTAAAGATAAGTGGTTTTCTTGTTAAAAGGATTATTTAGGTTTTACTATTAAGTATTTAATTTTAGTGTATTTTATAGTTTTGAATGGCATATCGGATTAATTTTAGACTTGGCCACTGGACTCCGACAGAGGAAAGTTGTAAGATTTAACCCTCCAAGTTTCTTCAGTTTGTACACTTTGCCTCTGTCGGATATCTGCATTGGATTGCGCCAGCCCAGCTTAACATCACAATAATCATTATATTCATCCCTGTCCTGCTCTAGGCGGATTCAAAATACCAGAGAGCCAGCAGGACAGCGAAATATCAACTCATCGTTTGTTCAACTTCACCATTGTTACTGATTGCAACGAAAACAGTAATCCTGTCCCCTGATCAAGGACAAGGAACTGTTTTCGCACCACTTCTTCAAGTCCCCCATCATCAACTTCAGCGCCCCCTTGTATCATCTTATCATCGTCTTGTCATCATCTTCAAAGTATCGACTAGCTATTCTTCATTTTCGCCGGGTGCGCCCAGTCACGTCCAAAACTAAACAGATAGGCCATTCAATCGTTTCTTATATTTGCATTGTTTAATTGTATTATTTTGTAAAATTGTCCTTTTATATTTTATTGTCGAGACCCGCCAGGTTTTCTATTACTCTTCTTTTATTTGAGATATGTTTTAACTTTCTCATATGATGATAATACAGCGTTTAAATCGCCCTTCCCTTCATTTATAGCCGGAATAAACCAACCTTTCATTTTTTACAAGCAAATACCAGCGTATCCCTTGTAAAATTTATTATGTCTCATTATAGAGTGCGCTAGCCGCATTCGAACCTGTTACACATTTATTCCCCTAATTAACCTAAACTGGCAAATAGTAGGATGGAATACCACGGTTACCGTGGCACTAAGCACGTTTGTCGATTAGAATAAAACATGTTCAGCACCCTTTTAAAATTTCCTGCTGGTACGTAGTAGTAATGCGTTGCGCGAGTTTTGTATATTCTTATCTCCAGCCAATTTAAATTAAATTCGCCTGTAAGAAACTGAAATTCATTTTGGGTCGACCTAGATTCGCTCCTAATCTATTTGGTTCGGCGCGACTCTGGGCATGGATCACTTGAGTGAAACGGGTGTACGCTATCTAACTTACCTTGCAGTAGGGCATGGTATTACTTGTAGGCCTGAGCAGGATTCTATTCTTTGTTCTTGGTAGACAGGACAGATGGCCAACCCGGTCCTTTGGGTCGACATGACTCATGACTCCCCACAAGTTTTATTCGCCCATAACTCGATCATGTTTGAACTTAAAAGATTACTAACGAGACATATTTTCTTGCATGGTGTGAAGAATCTTTACAATGGACCCAAGCAAATTTGCTATGCCCTGTTGCGACACCATGATCATCTATATCGATTGGTAGCATTGGAAAGTGTCATGTGCTGTGTGAAGTAAATGACATCAACATAGACTACTTCGCAAATACTCAGTACGCGTGCGTTAGCCGTGGAATGAGGTGCATGCTGGTCTAGGTAACGACAAAATTTGTCACTAGCTAGACCAGCATGCACCTCATTCCACGGCTATCGCATGCGCACTGAGTATTTGCGAAAGGTCTGTGTTCTCTATAGACTGGTACGCTGTCCTTATCCGCAAGGATAAGGACAGGCACCGGTCTATTAACCAAAGAGATGGTCACTGCTACTGGTCCCCTGTCCAACTGGTCCCCCTATCTGCAAGACCGCAATGGGATGCGAGGTCAAAGGTGCGACGTCAGTGTGACGTCAGATGTTCGGGCTCACTGATGTCTATATATGCTGCAGTGTTCGGGCTATGTTCTCTACTGCAAACAAGACGCCCTCAGGGTCGACTCAAAGTTACCAAATTCGTTTGCTCGGTCAAAGGGCCTCATTTAAAGACACTGGACACTATAATTGGTAATTGTCAAAGACCAGTCTTCTCACTTTGTGTATCTCAACATATGGATAAAATAACAAACCTGTAAAAACTTGAGCTCAATTGGTCGTCGAAGTTGCGAGATAACTATGGAAAAAAAACCACCCTTGTCACACGAAGTTGTGTGCTTTCAGATGGTTGATTTCGAGACCTCAAAATCTAATTCTGAGGTCTCGAAATCAAATTCGTGGAAAATTACTTCTTTCTCAAAAACTATGTCACTTCAGAGGGAGCCGTTTCTCACAATGTTTTATACTGTCAACCTCTCCCCATTACTCGTTGCCAAGTAAGGTTTTGTGCTAATAATTATTTTGAGTAATTACCAATAGTGTCCACTGCCTTTAAAGACGCTGGCATGGGCGTATTGTGCGAATTGGACCATTATACGGATCTAATATCCTGCGATTACCTCTTGCCGTTTACGAAAGATTCGACTTTCAATAATAATAATGTAGCTCTGCAGTGTAAATCCATCCTTTGAATTGAATCACCCCCCCCCCCAAAAAAAACTCTCTAAACTAAATACTGCATAATAATGTGCATTGGTTATTGGGGGTATCAGGGCCCAGTTTCATGGCTCTGCTTACCGCGGAATTCTGCGCTTACGGAGCCCTTGTAGCACATAATTCTATGATACATAAGCGCAGAAATCTGCGGTAAGCAGAGCCATGAAATTGGGCCCAGGTCCTGTATATACAGCTATACTAAATAAAGAAGCAGAAAATGCATTATGAAAATGATAACATTTATTAGGCATATCCAACATTTGCTTTTCCCAACATTATTTAACAATTGTACTCCCATCGAAGGGTAGCCAAGGTTTGGCTCCAGTTTAACCTCAATTCAGTTTGATTTTTATTCAACAAGTATAGGCAATTACAACAAATCTACAGTAAATTCAAATTAGAGTAAAGTAATACAAAAGTGGTTAAATGTATTAATATATGATTTGGTGCAGCTGACAAAATAGTCCCAGTGTTTATGTTTTTGTGATCACCAATAAACATGAAATACCACACCTGTGAAAATGTTGGCTTTATCCGTTGTGAGTCAGGAGAAATAATGAAAAACTATGCACAGTTTTTTAATTTTGGTTGTAACAACAAGAGTCAAATGTTTCACGGAAAAAATAACAGGTTTTAGAATAAACTTTATAATCAGTAAGCTTTCAGACTACAACAAAACAGTTATGTTATTCAATGTATTTCACTTGTTTTCGTTTTGATATTCACACACACAACTTTATTCAGTGATTTTCAGTTTTATATGTCACTGAAAAAAAAACCCAGGAAATCAGCTGAACAGCTGAAAAGTTGCCTGCCTGTTTAAGTAAAATATTTCTTTTTATGCTGATGTTTCAAAAGCCCAACCATGTTCCAAGTAAAGTTTTTGAAACATCATATTGTTAAAATAGGCCTACTACTTTAGACTGCAAAATATCAAACATGAACATTTCAAAAACAATTATTGATACTTGCTCATTAAAACAATATAATAGGACATTCGCTGAAGGATTTTTGTTCCAAAGTTTCACTACAAAGGTTACATACGGTACAATTATTCTTTGTTTCAAACCGAAGTACATAACATCTCAATTTCTGTTTTCAATGACGCAGAAAGACACAACCTTATAATTTGCCAGAAAAATAGGCACACCAATAAAATACTTTGGTTATCTTCGAAAATTAATGTTTGTATACTAAATTTACATTTTCAACGTTTTCCTTGTTGTCAACATTTGCTTTATACCTTTCGAATTCAACACCTTGAAAGCCACACAGTACAATTATACTCATTGCAATTTACAAATGCACTTCTGTCAGCAATAAACATTGCTAAAACAACATAAACATTACCATTTAGTAGTAAAACATCTTTTAAACATAAACGGTCAACTGCCCGGTTTCTGGGTATATTGTAAGAATATTCAATGAAAGCAAAGTAACAAGTTAATTTTGTCACTAGTAGTTTACCAAGTGTCAAAAGTGGTAAAGCCTTGGCAAGTAGATGCTAAATTATTACTGTATCCATTTAGCCACGTTTTTGCTTTTTTCTTCAAACAATTTTTTACTTTAACAGATTGAACATTATTTGTTAAATCTGGGAGTATTGAGTGTCAAAATTAATTAACAACTGTTGATAAAGTACCCGAATCCCACCGAGAGTTTAAAAAACCACCTTTATCTGATAATAGCAGTTTTAACGTTTCTCAACAACAAAGCATGTTTCAAACATCATCACAAGCAACAATTCGAAGTACTTAAAATAATGAGCTTAGTGTTTACATGCATTAATTTAACAGCATGGTTGACCAAATAATGCGCACATTTTAATTATGTGCATAGAAGACAGCCATAAATACCCAGCATTGGTTGAGTTACAATGGTCTATTAAAACTACTATACTTAAACACATAACAACATTATCTACTCTAAATATAATTTTTAAGTAAATGCATTTGTATATTATTAGAGAAATAGTGTACTCTAAATGTGCCATTAATGCACACTGGTTATAACCCCCCCCCCCCGGCTTGTAAAAAAATAATTTAAGCATAACGGTCACCACAAAACTCTGGTGGGACCGAAAAACATAACCAATGTATCATCACTAGTTATCATTTGGGTTTGTCCCAACACACTACAATTAAAGATAAGTGATGCATATACACATTCATCATCACTAAGGTATGCTCAAATTCCTCGTGGAGACCCGAGGAAAAAAGAAGGAAATTCTAAAGACTAGGGTGCTCCACAAAAAAATGTTCTGTACAAAGTCAATGGAAAGATATCAAGTAGAGAGACAAAGAGAAGAACAATAGAAGTCTCAACAAGGATACATTTTTGAGAATGTGTGTCTCAACACAATATATAATATACAATATCAGTCACCACTGCATTTTGGGTATGTCCCAACACACTTAAAACATATAAAAAAGCAGTCTGTAAACAGAAACTCAATGATGATAAGTTAACATTTATAAAGTATTGATATGTCATTGAGTCATCAACACATCTTTTTAACCCCTCAAATGTTTCTATACAAAGTGTATTATTTACTCATATACTCATTGTTGTTTTGCGTCTCTAAATGCCATACAAGAAATGAATGCACCATACCAGTCAGCACTGCTTCGTGTGTGTGTCCAAACATATTTAGTAAATAATCAATCAGGCACATGTTACTGTATTTTGATTGATCTGTTACCATGTCAGTTACCCTCTCGTGTGTGTGTGTCCAAACAAAATTAAAGTATATAATATCGATAAAAAAATAGTGTAGATGAGTAATCAACACTTGTGTCCTGAAACACTTGTATTATAGTATATCGTAACATATAGAGAAACAGTCAATCATGTAAGCTACCATCTCGTTGGTGTGTCAACACACACTTATAATATATACACAGGTCAAAAATACTTCATTAGTCATCATTGCCTGGGTGTGTCCCAACACATGTTTAGTAAAAAACACATCATTAGTTATCATCACTTGTGTCCTTAAACACTGTAATATTATAGTCTATCCTAATATATAGAGAAACAGTCAATCATGTAAGCTACCATCTCGTTGGTGTGTCAACACACACTTATAATATGTACACAGGTCAAAAATACTTCATTAGTCATCATTGCCATGTGTGTCCCAACACATGTTTTGTAAACAATACATCATTAAACTTGTGTCCTGAAACACTGTAGTATGAGAGTATCCTAATATATAAAGAAACAGTAAATCATGTCAGTTACCATCTTGTGGTGTCCAAACACAAATTATAAAGGTTCAAAAACACTTCATTGGTCACCATTGCTTGGGTCTGCCCCAACCTTGTGGATTAAGATACAGTCCTCATCATTTGGGTGTCTCCCAACATGATTGAAGTAAACAGAGAAATGGTATACTCTATCAGTTATGAATGTTTGGGTGTGTCTAACACACACCAGTAGTACATGCAGAGAAACACTATCCCAAATCACTTATCTACACATTGGTTTCCCAAAAAATTATATGGTATATCAGTTACAGTCACTTGTTAACCAATGTATTATGTTACAGTTCTCCAAAGCAACTTTTAATATAAAAAAATACACACAAAAGTGTGCCATCCAGTCATCACACACTAATAGCACATGCAGGGAAATGACATAACATTGGTGTCGCAACATGCTTAAAGAAAAACAATAGCGCATATCAGTTAACAACTTTCCATATTATATTGTGATACAGAACAAGGAACAATACATTTTATCACTTACAATGGCTTGGGTTTGTCTCAACACAATTAATACATGCCGAGAAACAATAGGTGATTTCAGTCATCATTACTTGGGTTCGCCCATCACAATGATAACAAGTATTGTGTAATTAAATGCAGTTAACATCGGTTGTTTTCCCAACACTCTAATACTATATACAGGAAATAAATATGTGGGCATCAAATCAGTTATTATTTCTTGGGTTTGTCCCAACACTTAAAGCAAATATATCAATCAGTACTTACATGAGCCCCAACAACTTAATAAACTACAGGGACCCAACACATATCAGTAATAAGCACTTGGGGACCTAAATTCTAAATTCACTGATCAGCAGTATACTCGTCATGTTTAAATATCATTTAGTTGTGTCACAAAACACTTATGGTATGCTGAGAAAAAATACAACATAATAGTAATTTGGTGTGCCCCAATTCACATGGCAAGTACGTGTATAAATGTGGAGAAATATACTTTGTAATATCTACTTCAGTCCTTATAAATTGTGCGAGACCCAACACATTTATGGTACTCCAAATTGTGATATGGATCATTATAAAATGTATATGTCACACATAATGATTCGTACAATACAGAGGAACAAATATATGATTATATAAGCTATTAGCTCTAGGGCGTGCCCCATCTTTTATACAGAGAACAATAGATGTTACCACTAGGCCTAATCATCAACTGTTTGTCCAAACACAATATTACACTATAAAGAGACTCCATACATGGTACCTTTTTATCACTTTTTGTTTCTCTCAAACCATTAACATTATATACAAGTACAAAGGAACAACACATCATGTCAGTCACCATCACTTGTTCTAATGAGCATGCAACACTACATTAAAAAAAACCTGATGGTTACTGTATGCACGTAAGCGGAGATAAATATCCAACTGCTGACCATACATTACTTCATTATTTAAAGATTCCCAACATATCACTTTAGCACTTGGGTATTTCTTGACACATTTATAATGCTCCCCGCCCCCCCCCCCACCCCAAAAATCACATTAGTTGTTTTTATGAATGTTTCTCAAACTCTCACAACTAGAATACTCAATATATTTATATAGAAAAGAACTATGTGTTATATCAATCGCCAGCAATTGGGAGTATCTCTCTAATAGAGATGTCAATTATATCATATCAGTTGGATTTGTCCGAACACGCTGGCAGGTACACATTTATATAGAAAGTCAATGCACCAGAATGGTAAATTTGCAGTAAGGCTATCCAAAAACCATTAACATATATGTACAGAGACACAAAACACCAACGCTGGTCTGCACTTATCCGAACACATGGTTTAAGTATACTACAAAGAAGCAAAACATATGTCAACTAATAGCATTATATATGGGTACAGAAATAGAATGTCATCAGAGTCATTTGATGTGTCCAACATGAACAGAGAAACACATCATCTAACATTGTATCCACTTTACAGAAGAGTCCATCATTAATTTTGTAAATTGATGTCTCACAGATTGAGTGTAATCAACTATTTACAGTGTACATACACAAAGAAGGGTCTGAAAACTTATAGTTCAATTTCAAATTGAACAAGTTATCTGTGAAATGTTTCAACTGAGCCTTCAATTCATCAGTTTTCTGTATGTTCACAGAAGCATGAGGCTAGAGAAAAAATATTCCTCACAGTTACTTTCACCGTTCTGCTTGTGTTGGCAAAGAGAGCAGGAAGTGTCTGTAAATTACTTATGCTAATTCTTTCTCACAACCTGACCTGGCAGAAAAAGGGGGGAAAAACAACAATTTGTTAATGCTTTCAGACTAAGCAACTTTACAAAACAAGAGGGAAACTGCAATGGAAATAAATATTTGTAGTGTTACTCAGTTTTTATAAGGCACAAAACCTAAGAAAACAGGAAATCAGCTGATTCGCTGAGAAGTTGCATGTCTGAAACAATTATCCAAGGGTGTGAAAACATTGGTAAGATTGGATTTTTAAATTATTTTTTACAGATTTACACATAACTGGAAAACTTCCTTTGAAATACTTCTGCCTAAAGTGCTTTAGCTTTTGGAAAAAGGGTAAAACAATTAGTTTTTATCTCACAAGACCAAAACTTGATGTTCTAAAATACTAAAACATACAAGGGGGTTTTGCACTATTTTCTCCAGACTCCAATGACTAATGAGCCTAAATTTTCACAATTTTCATGTATATGTTGGTTCATATAAGCTGCAGAGGTCTTTGCCAATAACCAATGTTGTACATGGGCTTTAAACAAAACAAATCACTTTTTGTTTACCTTCCCCGGAATTCAGTTTGTATACTTCCTTTACTAAATGCCAACAAAAGTTGTTATGCAAAAGACACCTAACAAAATGATATTTACACATTGAATTGTAATAAATTCATATGCAACTATAACACTTCTTCACAGTGGAATTGTAGACAAGAAACTTACCTAAATGTCTTCAGTATGAACCAACCGCATGTGATTCTCTCTTTGATGGGGTTTTGCGCTTCATCTTGGTTGACTTATCTTTTTCCTTTTGCTGAAATTTGTGAAATTTTTGAAAAATTTAAAGCTACCATAAACTATACACTTAAAGACGCTCCTTTAAAATGATTGAAAGCAAACAATCATTGCAGGAATTTATCTTATACACAGTAGATTACTTTATTGTCTTTCGAATGATTAAAAAACACTATCGTTCCTTAAAATCATTTTAAAATTATATAGATTCAGTGCACTCACACAAACACAAAATCTTCAACTATGAATATCTAATAAAGTGTCTTTTCAAAACAAGTATCAACAAATTATAGTAAATTATTGGTGAAAGTGTTTTGATATCAAAGTAGGGTAAATCAATTTTAACCTTTTTCCCAAAACCTCACTTGCAATTAAATTTAAAAAGTAACATTTTCCAAAGATATACATAGTGGGGTATAGCATCAATGACAACCAAAGACAAAAAGCTTAGTATTTACCTTAATTTTCTTATCAAGAAACTCTAGAAGTTTCACAATGTGACAAAGTTGTAGATCCTTGTGGAGCAGGGGCAACACTCGATCATGGCCACTCATGTCCTTCATCAGGTCATGCAGTCTCTTCTTGCAGTCTGGTTCAAAGTTTTGTCGAGCCCTGAGGTAGCGGAAAACAAACCTCTTCAGGATGTCTCTGATCTGGATGAGGGCATCGCTAGGTCTGTCCGCACACCACTTCTCCAACTCATGCTGGGGATTCAAAGGGAGCTTCATTTGAAACTCCTCACCTAGGGTCTGTACAGTAGCAGCTGCTAAAAGCACCTCCAATTGCTGATAAAGAGAAACTATGTGTTTCAACTTGATAGATGCAAACAGTTCTGGCGACTCAATTGTTAAGATTTTATTCCATTTAGTGATGAAGTCTTGTAATGTATCTTCTGAATCACCACTTGTTCTTTTAATTAAGCCCATGAGAACTTCTAACTGCTGAAGCAGGTCGTTTGTGAAGGTGTCCTGCTTTCTTCTGTCACCTTGATTGACCAGATTTGCGATATCCTTTGGCAATGTTTCCTGTTTGACTTTTGCTGCCATTTCCTCCAGAATGGCCGTTGAAGAGTGGTAGAGATCATCTGAAAAGATAAAGCCTTCCAAAGCGCAGCCATCTGTCAGGATCATTTTATTAACAACAGTGGTTAAAGCTACTTCCATTTCAATCTGGTTTAACTCATATGTGATCTCTGTTCCATGACCATACTCAGTATTGATATCATGGTAGCAAAGACATTGGTTGTTCCAGGGATTGGTTATGATGTCTTTCTTCCTCACTTGATCGAGAGGCTTTGTTTGGAGAGCAGCAATGTGGTTTTCTTTAATAAGAAAGCTAATTGCAGGACACTCTTTAGTAACAGCAATCTCAAGTGCCTGCATCAAGAATTTGTTTTGTACTTCCTGTAGAGTCTTTATTATTTGCTTTAAGGTGTTCTGCTCTTTCCCTGTTGGCATCAGACACTTTACGATCTCCGAGTCCTTGGTGATATAATCAGGCTGTGTAGTTTTACCAGTAAGTTCAATCCATCCATCACAAACTTTTTTGGCTGCATCTCTGAAGGCTGTCCAGGGAATGGACATATTTGGAAAAGTTTCAATCAAAGAGCTGATCGGTCGATTGGCATATATGCGTTTTTCACGTTGCTGACTCAATTGAGCACTTACTAGTCTGTTCCAATCAAGCAAATCAGGTAGATAACTCACGTACTTCAAGGCATTGTGCTGTGACAAAACTAGATGAAGGAACGGAAAGCGTTTTACATTCTGGCTTCGATCACAGAAGCATGCCTTAAGATCTTCAAGAGATGGCTGACGTTTCTGACGAACGGATCTTGATAAAAGCTTGCATGCATCTCCATCAATGCTGTCCAACTCCTGCAGCTGATGCTGCAGTGGTTCATCAACTGGTGTACCAAAAGCTTCAGAGGAATCTTGCAGAAATTGTTTCCTGAAATGTGTAGAATTCAAGAGGATCTTTTGAACTGACTTGTCGATCTCTATCTCCTGCTGGTCCCGTTCTGCAGCCGAAACGAATGTGTACTGTGTATCTGTGAGCATTGGGCTTATTTCCTTAATGATACAATGAAGAAGCACACATGTGTCTTGAGGACCTGCCCTGAGAATCACTGGCATTGCATCCCAAAGCTTAGTCAATCTCACCTCAAGCTCGGCCACATTACATACATAAACCGTATTGGACTCTGCTGGAGATACTTCAGTTGCAATAAACAGACATCCATGAACCAAGAAGTCGATGATGAATCGTGATAAGATAGAAATGTTGCCTGTTTGTTCCAAGTTTTTCCAGGATTCAACTGGAGGATACTTATATCCAACTGGCATTTTTGTTTCATGCTCTTCTTTGATTGAACCTGGCACAACTGGCCAGTTGTTCTTCCTGCTACATGTTGGACATTTCACACTATGTGAATCATGCTCCAAGCTCTGTACCAACAGTTGACTGCATTTGCAAATGATTGATCGAGTGTGTTGATTTGCCATCCCAGATAATCCTGTTGCACCAGGAAAATGCAAGTCCTTTAGTTGTTCGGATGGACAGAGAAAATGCATGAAATTGCTCATTTGTTGACCTGAATTGTTGCCCACAACAACTGCAGCTATATGCAGCAATACAGAGGCTAGCCTCACATCACTAACCTTGGATTGCCTTGATAGTTGCATTCTTCCCCTGAAATCAGATAACCCCAAGACAGCCTTGAGGAGTTGACACCATGGTGTTTTGTCGAGATTTACTTTCTTAATTTTCTTGACAATCCATTTAGCATGAGACTTCTTAGAGTCACCCAGCTGTTTTGTTTTTCCAGCAAAATAATAATAATCTGCAAGGACAGCCATGAGTGCAACACGTTGTTTTGGACTGGATGTTAGACTGCCCATCACAGTTTCCATGCCACCCCTTCTGTCATGTACTTGCAAATCTGCCAAGGCTTTAGTGATCTCTCCTTTCAAGTCCATGTAGCTCATAGGATTAAAACCAACACCAGAGTGGGAGCATAAGTCATCCAGACTAACCTCTTTATGGAATTTGAAAATCCTGCTTAAAATTGACTTCAGTTTGCACAGATCAATGGTGCTGTCTTGCTGAAATAGGTATCTCAAAATCCATAATTGGTCATTGAGCACTCGGTCACAATGTTCCAGGGAATCAACCACATCACGAAAATGCTTCAGGAGTGCAAAGTCTTCCTCCGTAGCAGGAAAAGTGTCAAGATTTTCAATCAGGATCTCTGAGAAAACACGGAAAAGCTTATTTAAGAACGCCAAAGCGCAGACAAGTTGGAGAGAACATTTATCTGCTGTTCTGAGCAATCGACTTGCTTTCAATGAAGATACCATGATATGTGAAGAACGACAACCTGACATCAATCGGAAAGTTGTTAGGTCATAGAAACCATTCTCCTCAATCAGGTCACAACAGAGAACTGCAAAATGCTGGTTTTCTCCAAACGGTAGTTCCAAAAGCAACTGGTCTAGAGTAACCAGATTATCTGATAACTTATTGGGATTCACACCTTCACGGATGACCTTTGTATACACAGACTCATGCTCTCTGTCCTCAATTTCAGTAAGTATTACACGGTACAAGACTAGTCGTGAGCCTTCAATAAGTTCTCCTTTTTCTGTGATGAGCAGTTTGAAAATGTCATTAAGCAAGGGGGTGTCAATGTTGGATTCTAGACAGCGCCCAAAGTACTTCGTCAGGAACAGTTGCTGCATGGATCCTTCAGTGTCTTTATCGGAAACCTCCTGTATGATCTCCAACAGAAACTCGAAGACCTTTTCACTGTCAAGTGTGTTGTCATCGATATCAGCAATGAGCTCACCAAGGGTAGCCAATTTTTCCTTCGGAAGATTATTGGGCAAGGCCAGCAAGTTAACAAAGTCTTTGCAAAGATGAAGGTAGTGAAGCTCCTTTGGTCTCTCCTCAATGCTAGCTGCTAGCAACAGAATGTTGTTGATGCGCCTCACCCAAATATTCTGACCTTGGCACTGTTCTAAGAGAGCTTGGGTTGGCAGTAGAGATTTACAAACATGAGAAAATAGAGTGGATTTAAGTGGCATGTCTTGAGTTTCTTCAGCCTTATCTGTTGTGACTGAACTGTCACTGTCGTAACTTTCAACTGCCGATACAAAGGATGAAGTTTCTGAAACTTGGTCGTGTAATACCTCACTAGCATCCAAAAAATCCTCCGACGCAATACTCTTTTCATCGTCAGAACATGGATTCACATCTTGAATGTCTAAGGGGTCTGTTATTACCTTCAGCAGCTGCACACAATCGTTCCCTGTTGTCTCTTGATACATGTGCAAAAGCTGGAGCTCTGCAGACAGTAGGTCAGACTTCATTCTAAGAGAAATATGCCAATGAGACAATTGCTCGATTGTTGAAAGAACCTTCACTAATGCAAAATCCTGCAGTTTAACAAGCAGCCTGGTAGCATGAACGCGGACTTCTTGAGACATTTGGCTCACCCAGTCAACAGAGAAGGCATTACACAGGTCGTTCAGATAAAGATCAAGATGCTCTTCCATAAACTCATCATCAACACGCTGTGACAAATCATACTTGATTGCTTCAGGTAGTCTGAAAAAAAGGAAATTGTTTCAAACGGTTAAAGCATTTTGGAAACAAAAAGAAGACAGGAGTTATGGTTAACAGGGTGATTTCTGTGATCCGTTTTGTTTGACAGTTTTGGGGAAGAGGTTTTACTAGGTCTGTGAAATGGGCAAACTTGTTTGACAGGAAATTGAAGCAACTCGGACTACTTGGCAATTCTAAATTTTACCTGAAAACTTCCATAAAGTGTATAAGAAGTTCAACTTTGGGTCGAACAAAGAAAAATTGATTAAAGCAGGACTTGAACCGATGACCTCCGGATTAATTGTGTCAGTGCTCTACCAACTGAGCTATCTCGCCCTAATGTTGGCGATCTCCCTATTTTGTCAATATCTACGTTGAGGGTGACTTTTGTGTTTGATACAAAGAAAAAAAAACATACCTTTCTTGCAAGACTTGTGTCAACTTTGTAGTCATCTCAGCTGATTCAATAAAGGAATGTTCTGCAATCAGTTTTTCCCTCGCATCTGCCATCAGGCACTTCAAATGTTCTTCAATGATGTCATACAGCTTGCTGAAGAAAGGAAAATCCAGCAGTGGAAGTGTCTTTTGTATTGGGCAAGATTCTACCCCATTTGGTTCTGGAAGTGCAGGGGATCGAACATCAAAGATCAAGGGATTACAGAACATTGTTTCCCAAATGTCTTTACATTGAGTCTGACTGAAGAAGCTGTTCCAAGCATTGTGTCTCTCTAAAAAGAATACAATCTTGAAAAGTGGCTGTCCAATTTTACGTTTCACGTGCTCCACAAGGGCATAGTTGAAGCTAGCACATTCAACTAGCAACTCATGTTCACATGCAACAGATACCTGCCAAGCTCCCTTTTTAATTACGAACTCATCAACAGCTCCATCTTTCTGGATGTCCTGCAGGACTGTTCTGTAGAAACAGTCAATGAGCTTTGGAGATTCAGTAATTCGTTTGATCAACTCAAGAATTTCTTTGACATCTTTAGACTGATCAGTATATGAGATACATGAGAAACACCATAGCAATTTGTCCCTGATGACATTACCAACATCAACTGTCTTGGCACAAATGTCTTCTATTGACATCTTGATGATTTCTTCAATCTGGAGCTCTGGTTTCTCCAGTACATCTAATGTGACTTGTTGCCAGCCGCACAGAAAGTTAAACTGCCAAGGAACACTTGATGTCATCCCTTCAACGTTCTGATCTCGTTCTACATGAACAATTATGCATGCATGTTTGACTGCTCTGTACATTTCGTTCGTCGTGTACTTGGCCATCCATCGGTCTATGAGACATTTAGCAAGAAGCATATGCTTTGCATCTAGAGATGTCTTGCACTGAAGGACAAACAATTCATCCTCGCTGTCTTTGAATTGTTGAAGTGCTGTATTTAGTTGTCGCTCCGATTTGAATTTGCTAAGTTTCTCTACCTGGAAACTTGCCACGTCTGCCAGACAAGAACTAAGGTCAGTGTGAATGCTACTAAATGTATACACAATCAACTTCAATGGGCTGCCCTGAATAGGTTCATCAGTCAGTGCTGCCTGTGTTATGTCTTTCCTCTCATTGGAAAGTAACAACTTCAAATAATGCCTTAAACCACAGTTTAATTGGAGTTTAAGATACTGGTCCTGGAAGCTGAGTACTTCATCTGCTGATGTTTCTACAGCAAGTTTTGACTTTGATGACCTAAGAACTGCATCAGGTGGAGCAATTTTTATGAGATCATTTTTACACAGCTGTACAACTTCATCAACTTTCATATCTTCAGGCTTCACATCACGACAGTGGGAAAACACGATTGAGGGAAGTGTATCACAGTGATACCCCAAGAACGCTTGCTTTGGAGTAAACTGCATGTTGGGGATTGTTGATATGTTTTCAACCCACTTTCGCAAAGAGTCAATCACAGCCTTCTGTTGGTCATTCACAACATCCATGAATGTAAGTGTTTGCTTCTCAAATCTATTCAACAGTGGAGGATCAGAGTAGTCAACATTCTGTTGGTCTATAACGACAATGCACCTAAAATCTTTATGAACCTGACACATCGGATTACTATACGCACCCAAAGCCACACGACAGTGCCGCTTTTTACCAACGATGGTGTAGTTCTGATTCAGCATGTCATAAAGACTGCTGTACACATTATCCAGGTCTCGCAGCACAAGGATATACCCTTCTTCCATGCAAAGAATTATCTCACTCAGGATGCGATAGTTGTATTCCTCAGAGAGGTCATCATCGAACCGGCTTCCAAGAAGAGATATGTACCTTTTCCTCATCTTACTTAATACTTCCTCAATGATGCTTAATGCAGAGTCTCCACTTGTTATTAGCATAAGGTGTCGGGCAAACTTATCCTCCAGATTGTCTTCGATCAGTTTAATTGTAGATGGTCTTGATTCAGGACTTTGGTCAACATCTATTGTATCCATGAAGTCGTTCATTATGTCCGACATAGCTTTTTGATTTCCTCCAAAGTTTCGAAGAAGTCCAATCTCCAATGAATTGGCCACGTCTTGTTTTGATGACGACAACTCAATACTCTTGATAAGTGAATAGTAATCTCTTAAACCATGGAAGTTTTTACGTGCCTGGGACTGATGGTGAGAGTAGTAAGCTTTAGCTAGTTTCTTCAGCAGCTGGTCATGCTCACGTTTCTGTTTGCCTTTAGTCTTAGCACCGCTCCGTTTAGCATTCTCATCTCGAATGGACTTTGCTGTCTCAAACAGATCGTCTGCATTTGGTTCTGGGCGCGATAGATGTACAGCTCGATTCATCTTTGCAGCATCCAGTGCCCAGTTTGATATCCCCACAACTGCCATCTCAGGAAAGTCACCCGTGCTGGGCTCTAACAAGCTATGAAGAACCTTGAGTGGGTTGAAGGAGGAGTTCTCTGCCAGACCTATCTCATCTAGGAGGACAACAGGTATGATATCTGGATTATGCTCCTTATAGCGCTTTGCCTTCTCAAAAACTTTAATGATTCCTTCTGATGTTGACGACTCTGATCCCTGATAGGAGACAACATAGACAGCAGGCAGTTTCTTAAAGTATTTGTCCTTTGAGTCAGGTCCTCTAAGATTACTGCGAATGAGCTGCATTGAAAGTGACTTGCTGCAGCCCGGTTTTCCAACCAGAAACACAGGGATCCTGTTAAGAATGGAAATAAGGACAACAAACACATTCTCTCGCAGTGCCTCATTTTTGGCTATTCCTTCCTCCAGTTCCATTTTGTCTAGAATGTCAAGTTGTTCGGATTTGATCACCTCTTCAATGTGTCCTTCTGAAAAATCCTGACAACCCTTCCCTTTGAAGATTTTGGACATCTCCTCTCTGTACAATTTCCTGTCATCAGCTGATGTTAACCGAGAATGGTAGCAGTGTGCTAGTGAAAGAATTATAGCCCTAATTTCATATTCTTGAGAACACTTCTTGTGGTTTTTGACTTTGGCAAGCTTTTTGTTTCTCAGCATATCAGTCATCCAATGGGCAAGATGTTTGCACCTGTTGACATCCCGCAAGCTTACACTGTAATTGTTCTCCATCGTGTTTTTTATGAAGTTCTGCGACATTATCAAAAGGTCAACAAAAAGAGGCACTAAATCATCACTGATATTACCCTTGATCATTCTCTCGGTGTAAGCTTCTTCATCTTTTGCATTAAGAGCACCATAGTCCCATACATAATCCATCAATGCCTCCGGCAGGGGGTTCACTCTGTACACTAACTTTGACTGCTCATCAGTGACAAGTTTATCAGTTAGTCCTGAAGTCTGAATGTCTCCCTGGCGCAATGAGTAAGGATTGCAAGCTGCCAGAAAAACAAGGTTGACTGGCAATGGTTCCCCAAGGCAACTTTGGTGGCAAATAACTTCACTCAAAAGCCCTAGGTGATCACAGGTGTTGATTTCATCAAGGAAGCACCATATTTGGCCACCAAGATGTTCTTCCGCTTCTTTCTTCTTGTTATGGATGAAGTCAATGATGGTGTCAATTTCAATTCCTGCATGAAAATTGAGTACATAGAAAGGTACCTCGCAAACTCGAGCAAGGTATGTAATAAGAGTTGTCTTCCCACATCCAGTTTCACCCATGATGACAACTGGGATCCGAGACTTAATCCTCATATGAATCAAGACCATCTTCATTAAGTTATCTGGTGTCAGTGCATACCCTTTGTCCAAATGGCCAAGCTTGCTCCTTGGAAATGGATCTCGAGTGTTTCTACAGATTTTCTCCAAGACTGTTTGAAGTTGTTCTTGTGACATTTCCTGGTAGTCAGGTAGCTTTTTGTCAAGTTGCTGTTCGAACAGATTCTTTACACTTTTGGGGACCTGACTTAACAGACGATAGAGAGTTGACAATGTTTGAGTGTCTTGCTGGTTGAAGACTACCATGAGATGGTTACTGTCTGCCCACTGTACCATGCCTTTCACACGTGCCACCATTTTTTTGGCAGTTACTGATGGACCTTGATGAAGTTCATTCAAGGCTTCTTTTGCATCTCTGCCACTCACCGATTGTGTAACACCCGTCTCCACAGAACGAGATGAAAATTCTTGTGCAACAGCATCAAGTGCTTTGAACAGGTCTGATCGTACACAATGTACATCTTTCCCAAGCATAAGGCGCAGTGCTTCTTCAGTGAAGTAATGAGATGCAGACAATTTCTTCAGCTCTGTTGCTAATACATTCAGGAACATATTAACAGTGGTAAATGCCATCTTGGATGTTGGAGAGAAGTGGGTTTTTAAGAGATGCCTGCATTTATCCCCTGGGAGCAGTGATGCCTTTGATGAACTGGAAAAGGTTATCTGCTTTGCATCAAGTGATCCATCATTCACTGCTTTCAAGTAACTGCACACAACTTGGACTGGGCTGTTAACCTCTTCACTCACCAGGAAACTCTCATAGTTGTCCCATTCAATGTGATGTCTTTTAAAGTTACAGCAGTTTGTGAGTGAGTCACGAAGGTGGCTCTGTTGAGTGTTCGCAATTTCAATCAAGATGTCACTGGTATTTAACTCACAAAAGAATGTACCTGCAACTACCATTCCAACCACCAAAAGTTCAAAAATGAATGAATCAATCAAGCTTGGGTCGGATGTTGTCCTTATGTCAAGGTGAAGCAGTTGAAACTCTGATGGAGGTCTCCGCAACAACTCGCGGACGAGATCAGTCTTTGTCTGTGGTCCTCCCATTGGTAATAAAAGGGAAGTTTTCCCCTTTTCTGATGCTCTGCAAGATATGTACTCCGATTTTCCAAGCCCAGGAACCTCAGATGTGATTACTTCAACATCTGGCCAACCCTGCTCTAGACAGTCATTCATTTCATTGGGTGTCATACCTTGTATTCGATGAGTGTAATGTGGAGAAAATTGATCGATGATGTGGTGATGGCATCCCCCACGGCAAATTATGGCCAACAGAAATAAATACTCCTCTTCCTGAATTCCCCTCACCTCATCTACCAACATAAATTGGATATCTGTAGTCAGTTGTTCTACATTTATTAGTGCATATAGATCATTTTGTTTCATTGTGGATGCTTTGCGACACCTCTGTAACACAAGGGAGACCTCCTCCCATGTGGTTTCTGAATGGCAGAATAGCACATGATTTGCCTGAGGGTACTTTCCAGTTGTATTCTTTAGCAGTGTCATGAGAACTGGAATAGAGTTTGTGCTGTCCAGGTCTAATTCTGCTACAAAGACAGTTCCATGTTGGACTGTGCTTTCGACAGTTGCCTTTTGATGAGGTTTTAGACACACAATATCTCGAACAGGAGTCACCACATCTGAAAAGACTTCTTGCAGAGCCGCACCAATCTGGAAAACACGCATCCTCAAATCCTCAGTGCCATCTAGTGATTCATAATGCTCTCTTAAGTTGATGTCCACACAGATGTCAGGGTTAACATAGTGGAAAAGATTTACAATTTCTCCCCCTGCATCAATTTCTCCTCTAAAGAACTGATCTAGCAGCCATAATTGCCTTGCATGGAAGAAGTTCAAGAAGTAGAATTCACTCCTTGCATCCTTCAGAATGACTCTCCAGTTAGAATCTTCTCTTTGCAAGCGTCCTTTCAGTGAGAGGAGACTCTCCAGATCTTGGACACTATCATGGAATTGTCTGAAGTGGTAATGACCAGAATTAGCAAGCCGTGAACAGAGCACAACAATTTCATTCACCTCATCAATGCACTGTATGAATTCCTGGAGATTTTTGGACAAACATCCGTCATCTTTATCCCTTTCTCCTCTGTCAGGCTGATACGACATTCTTGAGTTTACCATAAGGAGGGCTCTACTTCGTAAATCATTAAGCTCGTCTTGCTCATATGTGGCACAAGTTTCATCATCCCTTATGTAGCTCATTGACACCTTGCACAATTCCCCATCTTTACTCAAGATGAATTCGTACATGCCCTTCTTAAGGGCATTTCTGATTATTTTCTTTGTCATCTCTCCTCGCTGAGCAATATTGTTGTACAGATTCTTCAAGGCATGGAAATGGTCATTGCATGTTTTAATCTTTTCAGACACATTTTTTATTTCTAGTCGTTTGCTCTTTTCTATGGCATTGATGAGTTTTTCCGGGGTGTCCATGACCTCAATTTTCAGGAAGGATCCCATGTACCGCTGTACTTCTATAAGATCCGACACAGTTGACTCGTTCACTAAAGAATCTGACCTCTCCTCCACTGCATCTGTAAGATTTCTGAGGTCATCATTGATGATGGTTTTCAGGAACAGAATCAAGTCTTTGGAGTGAATTAGCTCATGTATTGTGCACCAGTCACCAACATCAAACTTTTCATCTACTTCTTGGATCGACTTAACTGCTACATGGACTTCTTCAATCGTCTTCCCGTCATTTTCAGGATCACAGATATTGAGCAAGGTTTCAACGTTATTCAGAAGGTCACCAGCCTTTTGTTCAGGTACTTCAAATGTCTTGAACAGACACTGCAATTGTTTTGAGTACAGTCTGATGTCTTCAAGGTTAATCCAACTCTTTAAGTAGTCCATTGATCTTTTGGAGATGCTTTTATGGATCTGCATGATTTCAAGCTCTTGGTGGAGTACCTCATCCCCGATAACTCCAGCAAACATGATTTTCATGTTACAAACAATCAAGGTCTTACACCCTTTGGTAATGTCAGAACAAAGTTCACAGTACGCAGGCAGACATTTTGATGAAACTAATGCAGCGAATTCATCAAGTTTCAGATTCTTCAATTCTGGTTCTTCCTCAAGCTGATCCTCAGCCTCTGTCTCAGATATTGCTGCAGCTTCTACTTCCACATCACAATCTGAAGAAGAATCTTGAGCACTGCCGAGTTGTGTGGTTTGGATATTCTCAACAAAAGAAAAACAAATGTTGAAGAACACACGGGAATTTGACAACTTCAAAGTCTCTTTTGCAGGTTCCAGGAAAGGTGTTAACAACCCCCAGTAATTGGGATCAACAAGACTCATCAAGCATGTTTGGCTGTCTGCATCAACATGCTGCCTTCGTAAGTAAAGTTCTTTTCTCACCATCTCCAGGTCTGTTACACTCAAAATCTCTGTAAACTGGTCACAAAAAACAAAGAATGTTTCCAGGCAGTGAAGGATTTGTGCATGGGTTTTAAGCATTTCCAGGGGTTCCTTAAATGTTTGATCCTTATTCTCTGCAAATTCTGCACCTGTATTTGCAATTTTGCAAAGTTGTACTAATGAACCACGAAACCCTGATCGTTCAAGCTTGATGATGAACCGAACTGTGACTTTCTTGAGAAAGAATTCCTGCTCGATACAGCTCAATTTATTTACCACCGCCTTGTATACCTTATTGTTGTGCAGTTTAAAGAGCATTTGTCCTTCTGCTTTGAAGACGAGTTGCCAGAAATTGGTGTTATCAAGGATTGTGAAAACGTCATCTTGGGCTCCAGACTTTGTTTCAACCAATGACAAGAGGACATCAACAGCATTTCTGTTAGAAAAACAAAATAGATGAAATATGTTATGATTATCGTTATGTTATGAAATGATTGAGTTATCCATTTATGAGCAAATGACTTTTGATCCTGAAGGTAAAGTTATTTCTTCATATTATTGTAATAGCCCACAACGGAAACAGACTAAAGAAATTGTATAAATAATTTTGGGTTGAACATAGAAATAATGACAAGACCCTGTGACCTCTAGATTAACGTGCTGGCGCTCTACCAACTGAGCTATTTAGCCCTTCTGTTGGCAGGTCTTTTTTGGTAAATATCTTTGTTCGGGGGCCCCAATAAAGATATTGACAAAATAGGGAGACCTCCAATTTAAGGGCTTGATAGCTTACTTGGTAGAGCACTAGCAAGTTAAGCCAGAGGTCGCTCTAGTCTTTTTTTCTTTGTTCAACCCAAATTTTTATTGTTGATATTGTGGTTGTGTTTTTGTAAGTCTGTTATTATGACAAGGGATGGATCAAAAATGGTGTAGAGGGGGCACCAAATCCAGCCGAACCCCCAACCTCAGCAAAAGTCTCTGAATCCACACATGACTACCAGCAATGTTACTATACAAATGCAACAAATCTAAGTGGTGTTTGAAGCTTTGCATGGTATGGAAAATAAAAAGTAACAATAATAAGTAAACTTGCGGGTACAACCAAGTGTAAAATCTGTTTTGGAGGGGTGTTGGCTCTAAAAAGAGCTGGTGTTGTCTCGATGTTTCAAACAGTATACTCTGCTTGTCTACAAGTATACTGTTCAAAACGTCAAGACCACACCGGCTTTTCAGAGCCAACACCCCTTGAAAAGGGATTTTACACATGGTTTATGGTTGTACCCGCAAGTTTATTAACTATAGTTATTTCTGCAACAAATCTAGCTTACTCACTGGGAGTGTAGAGTGATGATTCCATTGGGTGCATACGGTTTCAGTAGTTCACAGATGTAGCTTGTTTGCATCTTAGTGCTTTGAATACTCAAGATCAAGTGTTTCACAATAAGGTTCATTCCTGCATCTGACGGGGTCATATGTGCACTTTTGGAACTGCTGAACACTATTTCTAGTAGTGTATCTTGCTGTTTTCTGTCAATGATGAAATCTAAAGTCACTATGTCTAGATGCTCAACCAAGGCTGAGAGTGCACTAAACCACTGAATAGAGTACACAGTACTTAGAAACATGTAGATGTAGTGCACTACTTGTTCTGGTGGCAATCTTCTTTGGAGTTGTTTCTCGAACATAGTTCCAGTCAGTTTCTCAAGTTCATCCAGACTTAACCATTTGTTTATCCACTGCATTGATATAACTTCCAAATTTAAGTCAATGCCCTCTTGTGTGTTTTTCTGCTCCAGCATTTTGTGCAAAATCTTAAGAAAACTGTCTGACAGTTGACCATCTAGAGATGTTTGCCAAAAGTCCTCATCAGAAAGCAAGCTTCTCATAAACTTATTTGCATCATTTGACCATTCTTTGCTGTGAGCGAGTGACTCAAGAACAAGTTCTTTCGCAAGCAAATGCATTATGCAAACATCTGTTTCAGCAACGTCTTTCCAGATGTCATGAATATCTTCGTGTTTCATTGACTGCATGCGGTTCTGGAGTGCATCTTTCACCCAGCTTCTGTATCCATGGTCATCCTGGAAGATTTTCACATGCTCCGATTGGTTCAGAACTTGCAGGAGAAGCTTTACATCTGTAATGCTCTGAAAAACCAAACTGAGTAACTTTTCAGAATCTTTACAACCAAAGTGCTTGAAGCAGGCAGACAGCACTTCTTTTTCAGTAACTTCCAATTTAAGATCAGCTGTTTGAGCAACAGGAGGCCATCTCTGATACAAGGAGCACAACTCTTTTGCACTTAAGGCAGGATAGGTGTAAAATACAAGCTGCAGCCAACTTCCTTTGAGAGTTTTTACGGAACTTCTTACTATTTCCAAGAGGCAATATGATGCACCTTTATTTTGCTTCTTCTCTAGAGATGGGCGAATAATATCTTTGCAGTTTTGAAAAGCGGCTAGGATGGTTGTTGAAACCTCTGCTAAGCTTGGCAATGCATAATATGTATAATTGCCCAGTAGGCTTGCAAGGAAGATTATCTGAGCATCTGTGTTACCCCCACCATCAAAGAGATTTAAAATATGTGACTGTAAAGCTTCCAGGAAGTTCTTGCTTTGAACTGTCAATGACAAGGAGTGAAGCTTCTTTGCGCCATCATCAAACAGATACTGTGTTAGGTTTTCCTTATTAACTAACATACATAGTTCCAGTTCATAATGTGTGTGGCCAACTACTTTGTGTAATGTTGATAAGTTGCTGTTGAAGATATCCTTATGAACCGTTGAATCTATTGTTGTTTTAGCTTGCTCAGTTGTGGATGAATCCCAAATCAAACCCCCTTGCACATACATATATTCATACGTATATTTTGGCTTTTCTGGTAACTTTATACCAACATTGGCCTTCCACCATGTTTTCTTAAAATACGGTACAGTAACCTTGCTCAGTGTCATGCTACATGTCTGTGGGTAAACGCCACTGTTGCAACCTTCCTCTTGAATGCTCAGTTGCACTTCTTTGATATTCTCAGCATCAATCAGGACGCAGAAACTATGAGACACCTGTGTAAAAAAAATTAAAGAATTGGTTGGCACATCCAACAATTAATAAATCAAGCTTTAAAATTCATGAGAGTGTCACTTAACATTAGTTTTTGTCACTTGTTTTAATAAAGTACGTCACGTAAATCTCCACAGGCAAATTGAATCAATGTTGGTTCCGAGAACAGATATATAAAAAATTTGGCTTTGGCTTGTGGCCGAGGTTCTGTGAATCCCGGTATGTGTCTACTCAATTTTCTCACAGGACAACAACAAATCCCAGAGCTAATTATTAGAAACTTTGTTGTCTTTTCTTTGTCAAATTAGGGTTTCATTGTGGCAACAATATTTCAAAGGAAAATGATTACTCAAGAAGCTCCAAAAAGTTCAGAAAAATAATAACCCATGGAAGGAATGGAATTTTTTTAAATACCAATAAGCCATTTTGAGATATGGCGGACACAACACTCATGACACTATTATTAGGTTTGGGTAAATTTGTCTGTGTACACCAAACTAAACAATGCACTCCTATAGTGTCCACCATATCTCAAAAAGGCTAATGGTAAGTGGTAAAAAAGAATTTGCCCAGATTTCCTTTTGTACCTACCAAGACTGCATGCCACTTGTCCAGAATGTTGTACTCTTCCCCCACCCCACTTAAATAACTCACCATGTCACCACGGACACCTTCTAGTACTTGAATTGTTTCAAAATTGCAAAGTTTTAGTATTAAAAATCATGAACAGCTCAAAAGTCATCTATTGAAAAAGGGCACTTTACAATTAAAACAAACAATGAAAGAAACAAAAAGGTACCCATTTCACAGCATGTGTAGCTTCATCTTGAGTGCTGTCAGTTGTTCCTTCCGTGGCTCCCAAAGGATCACGCATGTGGTCCTCTTCATATGACACCAAATCATTGCATTGATTTTTCAGCTGTAAAACAAAAGTAAAAAGAGTATCATAAGCGCACTTGTGGAATACGTGGGAAAAAAACATGTCTGTATCTTCAAGCAAACTTGAATCCTCGTTTCTGATTGGTTGATGGATAGCAACAACAGTGTGATATAAACCTATATTGAACAGCCCAAATCTAACACGCTGTTCTAACTCTGGAATTTGCACTATTTTGAGCTGCGCGTCAAGTTTGCTTGAAATTCATTATCATACGTAATAAGCTTGGGCGATACCACGATATTATAAAATATCGCGATACTAGTTCTGAAACGATTATGATATCGGGTCACATTTTTTTTAATCGTGATATCGGTAAATCGCGATATCGTTAAGTATCGCGATGTATTTCCTAGCCGAGACGATCTTGCAACAATAAATCTCCTCGTCAAAACGATATTGCAACAATAAATCTCCTAGTTGAGACGATTTGCTGCATCAAAGAGCTGTCAAAGAGTTGCAAGTCACAGACCGCAACCGCAAGATTCCCCAACAGATCCGATCCGACAGGGTTTAGTCTTCGAAAAAACCAACATCAAAGCCTTAGCGATCAGGCGGTCTCACGCAGACGGGTGTTATCACGTGCGTTCCCGTGCGTGTTGCGGACGTGCGAGTAGCGTGATCTAATTAGTTATGCACACATAAAGAACAGTCTGTCATGCGCAGTTAACACATTAAATGTGTGTAAGTAATAGGCCCAGGTTTTCATACCATAGGTTTAGAGTAAAACCCGAAGAATAGGTGATTGGAACAATGGCAGAAGTGATCAGTCAATCATAGCCACAACTCACAACGTGAGATTTGTAGTAGATTGACGGCATAAAGAAATAATCGCGATTATATCGAATATCGCGATATATTCTCGACGATATATCGTGGCTGAGAAAAAGCGATATCGCCCAAGCTTAATACGTAAGGACACTAGCGGAATATAAAATTGATCTAGACCATTATTTACTACTTTAGTCACCAAACTCATGAATTTACTTGAAGTATAATAACAGACACAAGAAATAACTCGAAAAGGGGTTGGAAATACATAATTTTTTGAAATGCTAATTAGAGAGCTTTTTTTTTTGCAACAAGCAATTGGTACTTAAAACAAAATAAGTCTATAATGCATGTTTTTTAAAAACATTTTCCGAATATGTCGAGTTGATACTTGTGTTGTTACTGTAAACAAAAATCCATTTTGTTAAACCAGATGAAGTTTATCAAAGACTGCACTAACTAAATTTCAATTTTAGAACATACTATCATCACTCTTTAATAATTCAGATAGATTAAAAAATCTTTTACCGATCCTTCTTTTGCAGATGAATGGACCTTCAATTCTCCTTTTTTCTGAAGTTCTTCTATCTCATCAAGGATTTTCTTGGTGGATGGATTGTACCTATTTTCTTGCAGACGAGGGAGAAGTGTGGCTGAAATGCAGTGTGCAGAAGGTGCTTTGCCATGCAGCTTTTTCCTGTGCTTCATTATGTAGCCCTCATCAAACAATGGATAACAGTAATGCACCAGATAAAGCCAGTGGGACTCTCTGATCCTTGATAGTATGTTGAGTACAAGTGATTTTAGTTTATCCTCAGATTCCGCATCTATGTCGTTCTTATGAACTTTGTAAATACTTCCTATGAGTTTCCTTAGTTTGGAGTCTTCAATCACTTTTATTATGTGCAAGCCAGGGCTTAGGTGAGCAACAAGAACAGACAAAACTATCAACTGACTGGTTGAAGTTGCCTTTCCAATGGACTGAATAATCCATACTAACAAGGCACTGGTTTTCAACTGTTGATCATTATATGGGAGGAACTTCTGGAGCAGCTTGGGCTTCTTTTCGCCATATGGATTCAGGAGATGCCGAATTTCTCTTATCTTTGTCTGAACATCAGTTTTGTCTGTGTAATAAATGTCTTGCAGATGAAAAACCAATCCTAGGAGATAGGAAGTGGGGAGATTTGGTAACAGAATGTCATGATGAACATAATGTGGCCAAGTCGGGAGCCTCTCGAACTGCGGAGTTGACTCTGATGGTTTGAGTGGATCCGTGAAGTATTTGTACGAGTACAACAGCTTTGGAGATGGCATGAACTTACTTGACCAGATGTTATCAGCCTCTTTTTCCATAGAAAACATGCCCCCTACAAAGTAAACATCAACTCGAAGAGGTTGAATCAATCCTGTATGGAGGAAGAATTTTACCTGTGTAGGAAACAAGTGAGACAGACTGTCAGAATGTGATATTTATATTTAATTGTTTCCAAGTGCAAAACTGTGCAACCTCGAAAACATCCACTTGTAAATTAGTACATGTACATTGTAACCCCCAAAACAAAGCATGCCCGTTTCAAAATTAAAATTGCCATGAATAACCTGCCAATTAAAAGAAAATGAAACCTTCAAAATTTATTACTATGGAAAATGGGCTATTCCTCTTTTTGAATACAAATTTTTTTTACATGGATAATATGTGTAAGGTAAGTTTCTAAGAGAAAAGAAACTTTACGAAGTAAAATTCGTTGATGAATAAACACTAAGTATATACAAAACAAACTTTAAAAAAACTTGCGTGAATTCCTATACTTTGTGTTAGTGGCGCCATTAACAAAACAATGTATTATTTTCCTATCTTGTCAAAATGTCGCTTTTCCATAGGTTTATTTGTAAAAAATCTTACTATTTGTCCATCTCACAAATTGAGTAAATGCACTGGCGTGGCCGAGGTCAGATTTTTCTGGGTCATGATATTTCTATGGCTACAACTACCAAACCATGTGATATTTCAATCTAATTCAATTTATATATGTGAAATGACAAAAAATTTGCTTTCCATTGTGCGGAAGTAATTATTACATCTATACATAAAAACAAAAAATTCATGTTTTTTGAAAGGCAGATGATCTTCTCGATCACTAAGACAGACAATTAGACAAGGATATATTGATCTCAATAGGGAAAAAATTTAAAAAAATTCAAAAGTACGTAAACAAATTATGTCACATGATAATTGTCTTTGTGAAACGAAATGGACAAAAGTAAAGTAACACATTTAAAAAAATATATTATTCACATCTGAAAGGAAGAAATATGAGCATTTTAAACAAGTAGGTTGCACAGTTTTTAGTAGGCCATAGGGCAAGGCAAGAATTTTCACTAGCAGTGTAAGCCGGGCTATTGTTAAGAGTGAGCCCTGCAGTGCACAAAACACTCTTCCCACAGTGACAAAAACCTATGAAGTATACTCCTCATCTTAATACATTTACAATGTACTGAAAGGGCTTTTCCTACAATTTGTCCATTTTAGTTTATTAATTTAGATAATTTTGTTTAATAACTTGGAAGTTGTAAACATGTGGACTGACATGGGTATTTGGGCCCTGGTTCTTAGGATGCTTTTTGTGGCTTTGTGTCGATATTTATAACTTTTTTTTAGTGTAACGTTGGTGTAATCCGCATGTTTGGACATTAACAGGTCCCAATGTCTGATATCTTGGGTCAGTGTGTCTTGGATAGTATCTCTGATAGTCCTCTGAGCACTTCCCTTTCATCTAACTTTCGTTTTACACCAACAGGCGCAAATCCATAAAGTTAACATGGGTTGGCTAAAAAAGTTTCTTTAGCCAAACAATTTCTGGAGGGTTGCGATGATTATGAGTACAACACAAGCTTGCAATAGGAACTAATTTTTACTTGTTTAATTACATGCCTGTTTTTTCTGCTACAATAATTTGTTTCAAGCATACTTTTTCTACTGTTATGTATTTTTGGGTTCACAATAATCTTTAATTAAAGAATTGAGGGTAAACCCATCCAGATGCTGATCAAGTGAGGACCTCTTAAAGTTGTCTTACATGGTGGCGAAACAACCAGAGGGGTGACCGGGGGGGGGGGGGGGTCTGAGAACCCTGGCTTAGCCCCTAAAAAGTAAAATAACCATGAATATCATTTATTGTTTTTATTCAAATCAGTCAGTAATCTAAATAACTTAATGGAAGAAAAAAGTGCAAGATCAGCTCCAGAATTTCACAAATTGATAAAAAGGAAACAGAGTTTGTGAATGCATTCCGAATACACAATCTCATGGTTCAGTACAACCATAGAGCATGGTACAACTGATATACTAATTGGTATAAAGTATAAAGCCACACAAATATTTCCTCACCCCCGACTCACAGGATTGAGTCACTCCTCATCAATAACATGTCCCATAAGATCAGCATCTCAAATAGCCTCTCCTAATTCAAACTCCATACTGCCTGGCTTCACGAGCCGATCCTCATTTAGAACTGTGGACAGGGCTGTGAAGGTGGGTTCTGGTGCCTTAAAACCAGATTGCTCTGGGCAGGTGGAGCTCGCCAACCTTGGCAGGTAGTCCACGTAGGAGACAGCTACTCTGATTTCAAACTCGGATAGGTGGGGCCCACAGCCATGGATGTCAGCCCACTAAGAAGAAGGAAAACTGTGATTCCTAATCCCCAGTTGGGTCAAAGAAAGAGCAGATCCCATTATCAAGGTATCTTCTCTCGCCTTGAGGCATAGACTAAAGCTTAGCATCTTTACCGAAATCCTTGCCCAAGAAGTTGGTAAACCTATCGACTTTTAATGCCTTCCCCATCAGGGAGGAGTCATGGTTTGAAGAACTGGCGGGATAAAGTCAGAATTGATATTATGGAGATCCAGGAACATTGTCATGTCGATGAAGATGAGGAGGTCAGGTTCAAAGAGGTGGAGGGTATGAACTTCATTACTTCATCTGCCTGGAAAGAGCCAATTACCAAGCCTGCTGAGAGAGGAGTGGGATTGCTGCTAAGTCGGAGAGCGAGAGGTGCTCTGCTGAGTGTCAACTCTGTCAGCCTGCACACACTCTGTTGCCAAGTTGACTCCCCATACAACAGCAGTGAAGAGGCTGAGGTGGAGCAGCTTTCTCTCTGAGCGACGATTGGACAGGAACCACTTCTCAAACTTTTTGGCTGTACTTGGTAATTTCAATGCCCGTCTCGGCCAGGAAGATGTCCGCTACACCTAACACACTGATAAACCTAAATGGCAAAAACCTAAGCCTTGTCAATCTTCTAAAAGAGCACGACCTCTTAGCAGCCATAATACCCAATTTCAGAAACAACAAGGAAAGCTTTGGGCATTCCAGGACAGGGCTACAAAAGTCAAACGCCAGATTGACTTTCTATATGTAAAGTGTTCTCAATGAGTTGGTTTACCCACTTCAAGAACTTCTGGGAGACCCCACAACAGTCACTGCTGAGGACAAAGGCATACAGGATGTACTTATGAACTTCAACCTAAATGATGGACCCTTCAAAAGGGAGGAGCTCAGGAAAGTAAACAAATTTCAACAAAGAGTGCAGGTCCAGATGGCCTCTCTCCAGAAGTACTCAAACACTGTGAGCTTGATGCCCAATGGTCCTTATCCAACATCATCTTCCTCCCGAAATCTGGCAATCCCAGGAAGACCAACAACTACCGTGGGATCAGCTTTACATGTGTCCTAGCCAAGATTTTAAACTGCCTGATTCTAACCGTATCAGGATGGCCATAGATCCCAAGCTGAGGTTCAACCAGAATGGCTTCAGGGAGAAGAGGTTCAACCAGAATGGCTTCAGGGAGAAGATGTTCAACCAGAAAGGCTTCAGGGAGAAGAGGTTCAACCAGAATGGCTTCAGGGAGAAGAGGTCTACGGTTACGCAAATCCTGGTATCTGATGAATCATTGAAGTCAGGAGGAACAATTGACTTCAAGAAGGTCTTCGACTCTACCCACCAAGGCAAACATTTCCTAGCCCCTTGACTATTTACACTGGCACCATCACCAAAACATGTCACCCTGACAGAGACAGAGACAGTGACGCGTTTGACTTTCTCACATGAGTCCTCTAAGGTGACACACTTGCGCCTTTCCTGTTCATCATTGTTCTCGATTATGTTCTGAGACAAGCACTCAAGGAACATGAAGATCTGGGATTCACACCAAGGAAGTCCAGAAGGATTGGTCGTCATCCAGTCTGATCACGACTACACCAATGACATAGTCCTGTTATAAATTCAGATCAGAGAGTCCCAGGAGCTGCAGAGTAGAGTGGAGTTGTGAGAAAGTGGGCTGCACATCAATACCAAGAAAACGAGTAATATTATTAACATTGGCAGCCATGATGCCCTGTGACCAACTGTGGTGTGTCTCTCAAAGCTGGTTGTGCGGGGGGCCCTGGCATGGAAAGCTCTTCATGACATGAATAAAATCTGGAGGTCAAACTAAAAAAAGATGCTCAATTTCAGATACTTTAAAGCAGCAATCAAAACAAAGCGAAGTGCTTAACAAGCACAATATCAGCCCGATGAAATAAATTTAAAATATATAAACACATTGTTTTTTCATAATATGAGCACTGCTGACCGTTGGTGACCACTGGCAAAACCGTGTACACCAAAATTGGGCTCAAGCCATTGAAACATTTGACCACCAAGGATAATTCTGTATATTTTTGCCAAACGACCACTTTTGACCAGTATACGACCATTGGCAATATTTGATAAACATCCTTAAATAAATTGGAAATGCATTAAGATGCAAAAAAACAATGTTTTTATTTTTCATCAAATGACCACTACTGACCAATAGGTGACCACTGGCAAAAATATTTCTTCTTGCCAATACAGCAATGAACCAAGTTACGCTGCAACTGGCTGAAGAATGTGGAAGATAAAGCATTTTTGTAATATCAAAAATGACACTACTGACCATTGGCAACAATTTTTAACATACCTAGACAGATGAAATATATTTAAAATGTAAAATAAAACATGTAACTATTTTTCAAAAATGCCACTGCTGACTGATAGGTGACCACGGGCCCGAAAATCTATGTATACCCCAAATGTAGCTCGATTCAATGAAGCATTTGTCCAGGTTAGGCTGCTAACAGCTAAAGAATACGGGAGAAGAAGCAATTTTGTATATATTCATAAAATGACCAGTACTGATCACCAGATAACCAATGGCCAAATATTATTATAGGGCAGGTGTCAAGGTTTATTTAACCAAGTTTGGTTAAAATCAGCCAAATGGTTTAGGAGTTAAGGCCTTTTTCACTTTGATTACTTGACCATTTGACAAAAGAAAGAAAGAAAGAAGGAAAGAATTCTAGCATTTCAATATATACCAGCCTGCTTGCAGGGCTGATGATGATTCTTCTCTATGGTACTGATGAGATGTGGAACATAGCCCAGACCGAGTCAATCAATAGGCGCTTCCTGATGCTCACATGCAATAATAGACATAAGATGGAAGGCCCAAATAATGTATGCCGAGCTCTACAGCAACCTGCCAAAGGTCTCGAGAAGATCAAGTCAAGACGTCTCAGTCTTGCTGGGCACTGCTTCAGACATCTGGAGCTACCAGCGAGTCTGGTGATTATGTGGGAACCAAAGCATGGAAAACCAAGCAGATGGAGGCCTATCAAGAACATGGTGAGAGGGCGATAAAAAAGATGTTGGGGTGGAGACTACGGATGACTAGATATCTGCATGAGCGATCGTGATGTGTGGCGTGTACATCATTGTGCTCATCTAAGTAGCCACTTGGGTCGACAGAGCAAGTAAGTGAGTCAGAGTGAGACACCCCACCTCTCCAATGAAATTGTCTGTTTATGTTACTGCTCTTTGAAAGACATAAAAGGACAATTTGTTTGAATGGCAATGTGGAGGGTGGGTCCAGGCTTCAAATTGACGCCTGCATAAGATGTTTTATAAGCTGCAATACTGAATATTAATAAAGTTGTACCTATGCAATGCCTTCGAACGAAAACCCTTAAAATATGATCCATCTTTGCGTGTAGATTTTTATAACATTCAACATGTGAAGGACGTCATAATAATTAGTAATTTAAACCAGTCTCGCAGAGTTTCGAGAAACTAACACAAGCTAAACAAAAATAAAGTTAAATAATAAAGGTATTTTTTTTACCACAAACCATGGTATGAACTGCGACGAGAGAATTCAATTGAATATTCATCAAGCAAAACGTCTAAATATTTGTTTTGCGCTTCCGTATTCAATTATTTTTATTTCCCTTTTATGCTTCCCTAGTTCTGATGAGAAATCGGTGAAATATTGTTTTACGGTAAACTTGTGAAGCGCCCTCTTGTGTTTAAACATTTTCGTCTGGGCTGAAATGAGTCGACTTGATCATTCCATTTATCGGGACAGTGGGATTGCTCAAGTCGACATGTAACCAAGAGATGACCAGAAAAACTTAAATATCGTCAACAAAAGGCAAAAAACACATTATAAGACTACTGTTTATAGGAAAATGGTGCAATTAAAGATTTATTCCCAGGTTTGGGTTTTCATTTACCTGTCAACTGGATTGGGAATTCCATGCCAGGTCACAGGCATTTTAATGTGTACAAATGGAGTTGCACAGCAGGTTGCCATTGAAAATGATGAGGTCGTCGGCTCGCCACAAATTTAAAAACGTCAATAAAACAGCTGATGCAATGGTGACATCAAGTTTCAAATTAATTAAGTTAAGTTATAAGCTATAACATGGTATGTAACTTGTACAGATCGAAAATTATTTAGTATAAAATTGATTATCTCATAACAAAATCCATGTACAAACCCTATGGGAATAGGGCCGGTAAGAAAAACAATAATAACTAGATATCAAGTGTTCGTAAAAACGAACACAGAGGGGTTGCGGTTGCTGGATTAAAAAGATAAGATATCATGAGTCCATACTGAAAATTACATGTGATATCAAAGTTATGAGTAAGTTTTGTAAAAAAAAACTAAAACAAGTCTTTATCAATGTTTTGTATTTGAATATCCTGTTTTAAACCGGAAGGAAATGCCAATTAAGGTCGTGGATATAAGAAACATGTGAAATTGGTTATACAAAATTACTTCCAAATTTACACAAAGATTATCAGTTTATCCTGTGTAGTTCGATCAGGACATATAAAATGTTGGATATCAATATCCAATGTAATTCAAAACCCGTCGCTAGAGGGCTCTCTTTCAAATGATGACGTCATCATCAAATGTACATTCTGAAAGAGTATACTGATGATCATACTCACAGAAAACCACATCGAAATTCTGAACCACAGCTAAGAAATCTAACATCTGTTTAGACCGGAAGTAAAGGTCAAAGTGGTGTCACATTTCAAAACAAAATTTTACATGTGCTGTAAGCTCAAGGACTGCACAAGTTAAAGATTATAACTCTACAGTATGTGGTTCAGAAGATATGAATTTTTAAATGAAAAACTTTGAATTCATGTTATTTGACACCTGATAACGTCACGATGATGAAAACATGTTTTCATACTAGTTTTTTTCATCTTTTGGTCTAGATTTAAAAGACGTTGATAGGGGCGATGTAAGAGGTGGTGAGACTCTAATCCTTACAATATAACATCAGAGAACTATGGTGTCCTATTCCTGCCATATGGCATCTCGCATTTCGCTTTATTTAATATCTTGTGTTAGGTTTTCCATCTCGCATCTCGCATTATTGAATTTCGTGTTAGGTTTTCAATCTCGTGTTATGCTTTTAACCTTGCATTTGACTTTCAATTTCACATTAGGTTTTCAGTGTCTTTTAAGGTTTTTCAATCTTGTGTTCGATTTTCAATCTCGAGTTAGGTTTTCAATCTGGCCTTACGTTTTCAATCTCGACTGATGCATTTTAACTCGCATCTCGCCTTAATGCATCTTGCGTTAGTTGTTTTTCACCTAACGTGAGTTTTTAACCAAGATTAAAAAACATAAGGCAAATTGAAAAAGTAACGCAAGCATGAACACTTAGGCAAAATTGAAAACCTAACTCAAGATTAATGCAAGATGGAATAACGTAAGGTGAGGTTGCAAAATGAAGACTGAAAGCCTAATGTGAGATTCAATTAACCCTTTCAGCCCCAAGTTCTTTTTACATAAACAACCGCTGGAGCCCAAGTTCTTTGACCACTCAAGCGTGAAGCACACTTCCTCACACAACAGGAAGCTGGTGTTCAAAGTTTGATTTTACAAACTCTATTATTACCATGAAGATTTTATTTTAGAGCATAATGAGTAACACAAATTGTTTTACTTATTGAATTTCCTTTCATATAATTCAAAAATCATTGAAATCAGCCAAACAATGTCCAAGTTCTTGGTCTTTGTTTCCTCAGTGTGTTCTGAAAACCCAAACCTTTTTTGCACACAACCTTTCGGCGCTCCGTATGTGTTTTGCATTTCGGATCTTTCTACTCTAATTTGAAGCAATTGCAAAATAACAATCCTATTTTATTTTACCGTCACTGGAAAGATCCGATCTCTCTCTTTCCAATGATGGTAAGCTTGGGTATGGATGGTGAACATGGACAAAACTACAGCTTTTTAACAAATTGCCTTTGTGCCCAGGCTTGAGTGCTTTGTTGTGTGTTATCTTGGGCGACTATAGTCGCCCTTGGGCTCAAGCAGGGTATAGTGCACAGTCGACTATAGTCGCCCTTGGTGCTGAAAGGGTTAAACAAGATGCGAGATTGAAAACCTAGGCAAGATTGAAAACCTAATGCGAGATTGAAAACCTCACAAGAGATTGAAAAACGTAACATGAGATTGATAAACCGAGGTTTAAAAGCTTATTGAAAGATTGAAAGCCTTGCGCGAAAATCGATAACACGAGAATCAATAACACGAGATGAGATTGAAAACCTACATGTAAGGTGAGATTTGATCATTTTGTGGGAACAAAATATTATGTCGAGGCATGTCAATGACACAAAATATTATGTTGATTGAAGTACAAGGATTAACAATATTTATTTAGGAGACAAAATATTGTTTCAATCCAAAAAAATTACATTTTAAGGGGAACATAAATAGTTTGACACAAATTATTATAATGATCGATTAAAATAACATTTTGAGGGAATAGTTAAATATTTTGAGGGTATGAATTATTTCAGTGGTGATTACGGTCGTGTCAGAAACATTTCGCAAAAAACATAAATTTTAAATTGATGTCTAAATTGGACTGTGCACAAACTTTTGTTGTGCGTCAATGCTCGTGAAGAGCATTCATCTAATTTGCACAACTTCCAGTTTGTCCTCAACAGATAGTGAAGCTCAACAGATTGGGCAAACCATGTGCAATCTACGCAGATAGTGCAAATCCACAGTATGCGCTGCACGAGCATCGACTTGCAACATAAATTCGCACGACCCATTTCGGGCTTCAGATTTTTAGCCGAATACTTCTCTTTTTTGTTTCATGATTACATTGTCCTGTGTGGAAAGACGGAGAGCCATTTTGCTAAACTGATCTACAGTTGACAGATGACTAATGACCCTCTGTAAGCTTACATTCACACTGCGGATACAACATCTGATACTGTGCATTAACTACCTCCATTGATAACGCACTACCCAGTGAGTGTATTTCTGCAGGTACACGATTGTTCGCCTGCACAAGGACTGAGTGTTATGAATGTTCTTGAATCTGGTAAATGAATAGACTTGTTTATGTCTGCGACCATAAGGAATCTATGTTATTGTAAAAACTACGCAATAGCATCAGTCGCATATGGGACAAGGACTTGATCAAGTTTAGCATTAGCGCAGCAATTTCCGAAAAGCAATGGTGCCAGATTTGCCAATTTAATCGTTAATTATCTTGGAAATATAAAACAACTGGAAACTGCACCTAGCTTTCTGTGCAATTTGGTTCCCAGCACTTCATTTATATGGCAAGGTAGGGGAACTAACTCCATAAACCACATAACACCTTTAGCGCCCAGGGCACCTAGCAACGGTGGGAAGAACAGCTGATTTTCATTGTTTTCTTTGACAAATTTGTTGCTTTAAGACACTGGACACTATTGGTAATTGTCAAAGACCAGTCTTCTCACTTGGTGTATCTCAAAATATGGATAAAATAACAAACCTGTAAAAACTTGAGCTCAATTGGTCATCGAAGTTGCGAGATAACTATGAAAGAAAAAACACCCTTGTCCAGTGTTGTATGACTCGAGTCACGTCTGCAAAAGACTCGGACTCGGACTCAGACTCGGACTCGGACTCGACTATCGTGACTCGGACTTGTCCCCGAGGACTCGTGACTTGCGAGTCACGTATTTTCACAAACAATACCTTTTTAAAATATTCCGATGATCCGAGTGTATCCGAGTGCACATGGAGGAATATTAATGTCGAGCACAATAAATAAGTACACTGTTGTATGGTGTTGCAAGTAATAGTGTTTGTGATTATTGTGTAGTAAAGGGTCATGTACGTACAGCGCGTGTATGTTGGATTCGTATGTTCAATACGCATAATAACACTGAGATGCACGACACCAATATCAATGCTGGTATTCTGCCAACGTTAACACCATAGCCACTGCTTGTGCTTGATGCATATAACCAGGGAAATGGCATGTCTGGTACCTGTAAAACACAGTCTGCATATTACACTGTGATGGATGTGTGTTGTTTGCACCAGTTTCCACACGCGGTCGACACAAACACACGCACACCCACACACACGACGTCAAGTTTGGTCATGAACATTTTTTTTATCAGGTAGGTAGCCAACAAGTTCTGCCGTTCCGCCCCGTATTGTTTCCTTTGGTTACACCATGGAGGAATACGAACCAACTTGAGCAAAATAGTTGAAACCTCAAAATCGAGTGCGGTGTACAAATTTTGCAAGCGCAAAATTAAAGAAAGGACCGGCCCAACTTCAAATTTTAAGAATTTAAGGATTTAAATTATTTGTTTCTCTTCAAAATAACCAATACTGATTTATTTATTTCAGAAAGGCAGGTAGCCATCAAGTTTTATTGTTCAGAGAAAGTTTCTTTAAACCATAAAACTTGTTGGCTACCAACCTTTCTGAAATAAATAAATCAGTATATAATTGGTTATTTTGAAGAGAAAAAAATCATTTTAAACCCTTAAAAGATATTCTGGATAAGGGGCAAGGAGTAAAACCTAAAATAAAATTGTAACTGCAGGTACAGAACCTTGTTTAAATTATATATGTAAATCGATTTCCAATTCTTATTTTACGACATTTGGTTTGCAATCAATATTTAAACTAGTGACTCGTGACTCGGACTCGGACCAAGTGACTGTGACTTTGACTCGGACTCGGACCAAATGACTCGGGACCCGGACTTGGACTCGGACCAAGTGACTCATGACTCGGACTCGGACTTGACACGGGTGACTCGACTACAACACTGCCCTTGTCACACGAAGTTGTGTGCTTTCAGATGGTTGATTTCGAGACCTCAAAATCTAATTCTGAGGTCTCGAAATCAAATTCGTGGAAATTTACTTCTTTCTCGAAAACTATGTCACTTCAGAGGGAGCTGTTTCTCACATTGTTTTATACTGTCAACCTCTCCCCATTACTCGTTACCAAGTAAGGTTTTATGCTAATAATTATTTTGAGTAATTACCAATGGTGTCCACTGCCTCTAAGTTTACTATTTTTACATGCCGAAACCTGCGAATATGTGTGTACTGTTAGTAAGTGGACTAAAATGATACAAATCTTTGTTTTTTCATACATTGCATCAGTATACTCAAATAGCACAATATCTGTGAATAAATATACCTTGGCCAGCTTGGAAAAAAATTAATAATAGTAAATAGTAAAGCCCTGCCTCCTTTTTTTTTTTAAAAGTCCAGACGAGAAACATTATACTTATTTTAGTTGGCCGTATACAATTAGATGTCAACCATAGAAAGTGCATTTTAAATATTTGTTGTAAACCATGCTTTACACAATTGCCTAATTAGCAATTGTTTTTAGATTCAGGATAATTTTGCCATTGTTTATAAACCATTGCTCGATGAACATTGTCATGGTTAGTAAATCTTTATAATGACCATCCAAAAAATGTCATTGTTTATAAACAATGGTCATAAATTAATGTAGGCCAGACTTGGCCACGCCTATAAATGGTTTACAAATCATGACCATTCAATCAACATTTATAAATCATGGTTTACAAACCACGAAAATGAACTCATAATAAAAAAGCATCATCCACAAAAATTCATTCAGAGAACTTTCTCTTTAAAAAATTTCTTCTGGCCAAAATCGGGCCATGCAACTTTAACCATTGAGGACCAACCTCCATGCTTCACCATTGCACGTGAATTCCTGAACTTTCATTATACATATATGTGTAATATATAAATACTACAGTCAATAGGATCTTTCATGGCACCTTGTGGTTGCAATACATGTATGGTACTTGTTCCAGTCTGTGCTGTGTTAATAGACCATGGAGGTGGTTCAATCAGCATTAATTTAAAGCCATAATCCCATAATCCCTGATCGATGCAGACCAAAATAACCATGATCTCACACTTGAAACCACGCGCTGGCTGGTGAGTTTCGTGCTTGGGGGACTTTCCCCGATGAGCAATCGGGTGGTATGGAGCGCGCACACGGCAAAGACCACATTTACACTACAATAATTATTGAGAAAAACAAACTTATCTACGCTTAGTATTGACCGGCTTCGTTTTGGCCTTGCTTTTTGTTTATTACCCTTGCTCTATGCTCTTAGATGGCAAAATATTTATTTAGAGATTATTTCATAATATCCTATGATTGTATCCTATGATTGATTGTATCTCAATTACACTTAAAATCAGCCGTTTAAATGTTTCTCTGTCCTGATTCCCACAACGGAGTAAGTGGAAAATGTAATAATGGTTCTATCGTGAATAAAATATTCAACTGTCAATCAGTGACATTCATTATATTGTTTACACATTCCAAAGCCGTCATCATTCGACCTTAAATGAAGAAACCAGTCACTGCAATTGACATTTTAATTAAAAAAAAATAGAACTATAAAATAACAAAAGTGATGTTAACTTACCCCTCTCTCTGACGCCGTTAATTGAGACGCAGGGCGTGTCGAGTCCGGGCCCGGTCTTGGGCCCCAGTTCGATGCCATGATCGTCGTTTACACAGGGTCCTGTTGATGTTATTGAAACAGGAAATAATGTTAATTTCAGACGGTGAATGACAAAAATAAATCAAATGGGAATTATAAGAATGGATGCTACAAGATCATTCCATGAGCTTGTCGCATGCCATGCATGTAATTAAATTGAAAATAATAAGCATAACGTCCTCTTGATTTTAGTTTAATTCCTTTTTAGATCAGAAATCACAACCGCTGCACCAGAACTAATTCGATTCATAACAGGTTGTCAGAAATAATATCCCAGCAACTACTTTTTACCTGGATTGGTACTCGGGGGCTCCTACCTTTGAATATTGAAGAGACGCAACTCAGTGATCAAGATGTTGGGCAGGATTTGAAGCCCAAGTCACAAAGAGTGTTCTGAAACCATGAAGAAACACGCTAGAGTAGAACACGATGAGTTCGTGAAAACCATGGAGGTAGAACCTCCACGGAAACGCGGATAACGTCTTTTGATTTTAGTTGCAGCCTACGTTGGCTTCACTGTGCTCTGCTTTGATCCAAAGGCAATCGGGGGCTAGACGTTCGGAGCTGCTCGCAACATGCTGTCCAACGAGAGTGTACAAATGTACCTGTACATTGTACATGTACATGTATATGAATGATAACGTGACATTCCCACTACTGCCGCATGCTCTACCCCACTGCCTGCGCTGCCCGGCATGCATTGAGCCACGTGTTTAACTTCAGCAGCTCAGCAGCACACATCAGGCCCCACCCACCGAGTTAATTGATAAACAGTATCCAGGCGAAATGGACCAATCAAATGTCCATGTTGGTTCACTGCAAATTCTGTCAAACTTTAAAGGGAACTTCGCCCTCGTTTGGCGTTTTCGGGAGCAGCAATATAAAAAAAATACCGATGTGGAGTAGTGTTTGTGTGTGTGTGTGGGGGGGGGGGGGGGTAAACCGGTAAACAATAACTTGAACAACACGAAATGTGGTAACTTTGCCCGCTTCCTTGTTTAACTATTCATGGATCAATGTTACTGTTTTGCCTGAAAGTGTAAAGTGTGTTTTCTTTTCTGAAGCAGGTATTCTCATGTTTCAGTTGGCCATTGGCCTATTAATAAGATTTTACATTTTGTTGCTAAAAACGGACTGTTCTTCCATTATTGAAGTTTGTCATAAAATAACACACAATTAAAAGGACCAACTGTACGGCTAAAGGTTGCGGGGAAGGGTCCAATAGTTTATCTCCATGTTGAACTCCAATATTACATTTTGGAGCGCAGTTCACATGGCAAAATAAAGGATGACACGTGACGCAAATTACAATGATCTGTGTGTCTTCATAATAGGCTCTAATGTTTATTACTTTAAAATTTTGATATATGAAAAGGCAAAATAATTATCAAACAGCCGCATCATTTTGATTATATTATTTTAAATTTATTTGATAGCTTGTATAATACCTTCCTTACATTGATCTGATAAATGAGGGTATAAGGAAGTTTGACTCCCCATAGTCTACCATCTTTACCCCACACACGAGTCCCTCTAAACCAAGGCACCTAACCCCATGCAGCCTCTGTCTAAACACGGAAGAAGAAAATGAGTCTGAACTGCCCTGATGTAACCACGACTCCTTTTTCGAGCATTTAACTTATTCAGTTTTTAACGAAAGTTAATGGGGATATAGGTTGGGTTTTCTGATGTAAACCTCACTACTGGCCCTGCACTCAAGTAAGGACCTTGCATGTACTGAGCTATAGCTGAGTGGCCCATAGGGCATCTGTTGGAGTTAATTAATTAATAGTTTTTAAATTGTTCATTAATTTATGGAATGTGCGAGACGTGTATAATTGAACTTCAGAGAACAAGTTGGTCCCAACCATTGAGTGCGATTCTGTTTCTCAAAATACTTTAGTTTAAGTGTAGTTTATGGCTATACAAATAAATCATATTGTTGGGAAAGCACCATTTAGACATGATATATATAAAGGTACAATCAATTTACAAAATCAATAAAATAAAAAAAACAGAATAAGACTTGACCTCTGTTTCCGGTTACTTGTAACCAATTCAGAATGTTGCCCCATGGACGTTCATGTTATCAATAAACCTATATTATGTTTCCACAAATTCGGGCGTAGTTGGCAAATGCGGTTTCAAAAATAAGCATTATTGTCCTAAATTTTATTTTGTTTCAACGTTAATTTTTTTTTAACTTATTGAATAATATACAAATTAAAATTGTATTTGTAAGAAATTGCTATGGGAATTTTTATTTTCAAAGATTTGTTTCAATACAATTTAAAAATAAAATTTGTTTTGTTAGTAAAAATTTAATATAGTATACGTTTGTGTTGTGTTTTCGTTTTCGATACGCGCGAGACTTGCACATTCTATAAATTATGTAGATGATTTCAACAGATAGCCATGGTTAAAGATGATCACAGAGTAAAAAAATAAGGTGTGTATTAAAACAAACGAATATTTAGAAGCTTTTGAAAACATCGGTATAAATCATATAATTTCAAGTGATAACAACGATGAAAGCTCAAACCTTGTGGGGAATAACCGACCAAGTTAAAACATTTTATTACTTATATTTTGATTTAGCATCAATATGATACAAATGTTAGATGCATATGAGTACATTGTCACAGAATGTAATCGCGAGGTGAAATCTGGACTATTCCATTTCATAAGGCGTCTGCAAGTCCTCAAGTCAATGCACGAACGAAATGCATTCGATATTTGTTCTATGTAATTCACATTTAGATCCTTGTCATTCGATTTTTTTGTTAACAATAAACACAAAATAGACAGAGAAACTTGTCCACCCCGTACTTTCAAAATTCCTTCTTTTTTAAAACTTCTAAACAACGTGGATGACTCCAAACAGACAGCAACCTTGTCCGCCGTGATACGACCTAGCTACGTTTGGACAAACGAGCGGAGAAGGATATTTTTGGATCGTCCTGTAATTATCCATATAGGACTCCCATATTAAAAATTAGAGCGTCGCAGCAGTTTGGCAAATAAAGGGTGACACTTCATGCATATCCCACCAATCAAATGATAAGGATGGCTACAAATGAATACTTTTGTAATGTGTCTATCGGTTGACATCGAGGAATTTGACAAAAGGAATCCGGGTAGTTTGACCGACCGAGGAAGTCTTCGGTTAGATTTTGTGTTAAAGCTTAAGTCCAAACAATGGGAGAACAAAGACAAGCTCTTTGTTTATCAAGTCGGGTCGACAGACAATATGTCGGGGTGATTAGGGACTCCCCATAATTTTCATTACACATTTATTTTACATGGTTTACATTCCATTAGAAATAATGCCTTGTATTGTCGACACAAGGCATCTATAGTCCATCGCGTTACCAGCTGAAGCTTTCCCAGCGCTGAAGACGCACCAATGACCACCTTGTCGGGTCATCCACGCCATGATGATGGCCTGAGAATAATTCAGTTTCTTGATGGTGTCCTCACACAGCATCTTGCCCGGCTCAGACTCCTTGTAAAATCGTAGGCTGGGATTTGGGTAACTGGACACTGTGGGGGAATGCCAAGCACTCAAAGTGAAGAAGAAGTGGGTGATGTTTGAGGGGATTTTATGCAGATCTATATTGATTAAATGATGACCAGTGCGGTTGTGATGATCCATCAAATCTCCCGAATGTTGCATGGCTGGTGGGAAACTCGTGTGCGCGTAGTCAAGAACGCCAATAAATTTGATTCCTTCAAAAGCAAGAACACTCGCGTCTAAATAGTCACACCCATGGTGTGGATAACCCCAGTAAAGGTCAAAAACCACTTTATCCAGATCTTTGGGTGCCGAGTAGAGGAGTCGTCTCACGTGAATGGTGGAATTCGGCTGAACTTGATAATAACCCAAAGTTGCTACAGCTTTCGCATCAGTAAATTCCTAATCAGACAAAAAAGTAATCATTTGCATTACTATAAATTAGTAGAAATGTTTACAGAACACAAAAACCCGACACCCACCACTCACTTTCACACATCATTACTAAATGCATAATCGTATCTGGTTAAATAATAAACACTTTTGGTCACTAGTTAATTAAAAGGGCATGGCAGTTCCAAACTGTCTATACTCTAATGAGACGGATGTTTAGCATAACACCGCAAGCCTACTCACACCTACACAGAACCCTAAAGAAAAACTGCATCTCTAAACGGCCACACATTTTATCATTTCCATGGATGTACCTTAACTTTGGTCCCATTGTAAATTAGCTGTTGATTCTCCAGCGGAACTTGAAGTTTACTTTTCACGAGTGCTTTCAACGCGGACACCGTCATGGCCGTGTTCAGCTGAACACTTGCACTGTCACCATTCAGCATGGCCAGATTGATGAAGACCATCCCGCCGGGCGTTGCTGCTTCCGCCTTGGGAACATAACTGAGCTTGCACTCTGGAAACATAGCTTCCAACTGGCTGTAGCACCGCTTAAGACGAATAGAATCTGCACCCACTTTGACGTCACACTGGGAACACTCGCCATGTTGTTCGACATGAGCAATCACGCACTGCAAAAACAAGTATTTTCTCATTTACTACTTTGATTTCCTTGTGTAATGTTTACCTTTTATTCATCTGTTTGTTTCATCATTTCCACCAAGTACTTTAGCCCGAGGGGCAATGGTCCAACCCTGTCCTTTGCCGGTTCTTATCAATTATAGACCATGCATGTAACCTAATCCTATGGCAATGTTTACAAAAAGCCTCAAAAGTCCACACACAGCCTGGACTTCCTGCAGGCAGAATTTGTACACAGCTCAATGGAAGAAAACACAAAATCTTACATTTCATGGAGATTGCACTGTCAGATTTTAATCGACTTTAGGTACGAAACTTATGACCAGTGTAGTATCTTGTCTGCCAGGAAACGTCCAGGAATTTTCAATGTCACTCTTTTAAAGTACAAATGCTACATGGTTTATGTAAAGTCCTTAGCGATTATCTACATTCAAGTCAGACCTTCTGGTTAGCCCATTGTTACATACAGTGTTGGCCCTATATTCACGGTTTTCTTCAACTTCTTTTTGTCTCATCTTCTGTCTTCATATTATACCAAGGCCTCAGATAAAAATACAAATCATACTCAATTTAGGCCTTTAAAAAAGTTTATCTTATGTGCATTTATTTGGATCATGGAGGAATAAGAACATGTTTGGATCGGCCTATTTTAGATCATGTAACCTGTGACATCAAAATATGTTTACAAAAGAGCCACAGAGCCTGGACTTCCTGCAGGCATGATTTGTCTACACTACAGCCTTATGGAAGAACAAAGACAATCTTTGATTTTATGTAGTTTGCACTGTCTGATTTTGAAGTTTTGGTCTAATGAACGGGGCAAATGTCAAATTTTGAGCTCAGCTTTTATATTTGATATAACATTTGAATGCATGTATGACATAAAATCTAAAATTTCCCGTACGAACAATGTATAGGCTAATGTGGTATCTCGCCTGCCAGAAAGACCCTGGAATGTACAACATCACTCTTTGTGAACAAAGGTTACATAATGGTCTATAGCCGCTAAAAAGAATCTCGTATTACATCGTTCATAGCAAGCTATACCTTATGTTTTTAGACAAGAAACAAAACCGTGCTTCCCTGGTCCGTGTTGTGAGCGATCTGAATTCTTACCAATCATGTAATTTGACACTAATACATTCATCTCATTATTTTGATTAGATGTAGACTGAACATTTCGCCCCTTCCCAAAGTCATGTATAACTTGTACATAACAACGTTAAAGAAAAGTTAGGTTATAACTTATGCACTTTCTGCCGTCTGTGGGTTAACAGCAAAACAGAAGGAAATGTTAAAATCTAACGGGTATGAAGACAGCCATGTGCGATTTGTATCTGCCTTTTGGTACATATTGGAAGGGGGACGTCTTTAGCCTTTTTCATTTATAATACTTGATTTTATGTGGACATATCAGCATGTGTTAAACCCTCCATGATATGATGGTTATAAACCATGGTCACAATTGCCTTCCAGAAAATGCGCTGGAATTTTCAAGGTTACTCCGTCCTTGCTCTATGCTCCACGTGTAAACAACATGACACCTACACACTTACCCTGAGACAATGGAGAGGGGCATGTCTACACGTTTCCATAATGGTCCATGGCGGGAACTCATTTGACAGTTTCTGAACGTCACAACTACGACACTTCATGGTGAATCAACTGGATTAGTCGACGTAAAAAAATGACTTGTCTTCGTACACCCAATGTTGTTCAACGGGCCTACGATCCCGTGATTCGTATTGAAAAGTGTCCGTGGAATAATGCTAGAAATGGTTACAGATTTAACAAACCTCGTGCAACTTGCAAGCTATCAGAAAAAATTGCATCACATGTACACTGTTTAATAGGCCTAGTCGGCAGCCATGTTGACACCCTGATTTGATACAAGCGGCCGTCCATACACTGCAATGCTGATTTCGCAACTGTGGTTTTTCCCAGGACTGGTAAGGCTTGAATGAGAAATTCCCATATCTTGTTATGTACATTGACTTGCAGTTGAATTTCAGTTCAATGGCATTTATATGCAAAAACACCCAATAATGGAGAATATGCAAATAACCTGTGATTTCTCACAGATGGAGTTGCTCACGCGGGTATTTCCCTCGAATGTCAACGTATGTTTGAACATGATGTACTACAAACACAGGCTCTACGTGCATAACAGAACACGACATGAATAGACAGCTACGGCTATTCAGCCATTGTGACCTTTGACATGCTGTCTGGCGTCTATGTAAAATTGCACCCCACCAAATAATCTCCCATAGCATACAGTGCAAAATGCTGATTGTTTAAAAAATACACCAAAAATACTTAGAAGTCTCACAGCTTTTAACAGTAAAGGGAAAATTATTAATTGACTCTTGAACTGTTATTCTCTGCTCAATTTTTATATGGGGAGTCCCTGGGCCCGTCGAGTTATTCTTCCTCCAAATAAAAACACACCTACACAGGTGTAATTTTCTAAACGTCCGAGCATCAATCTTGAAAAATGTCCCTACACCTCTCAGCAAATAGGACCATTTATTTCAGGGCCTTTGTCATCCAAAATACCTTAAGTTGGAAGTCAACTAACCCAGGTCACAATTGGGAAACATTTTTACACTGAAACACTTTCTCTGGGGGCTCTCAAATCTGTCTATTATAGAATATTTTGAACTCGACGCTCTGTTTTCTTCTATTTGGTGCCAAGCTACAATTAGGCATTATATGCTTTGTTTAAAAAACCCTCATGACTTGTTCTTTACTTCTGTAACAGGTACAATGTATGGTTTTGTTTTCCCCATGATTATACTCTCTTTTAAATAATTACTTTTCTTTTCATTCCTGCCATTGCATTTTCAAAAAGTACAGAGCATTGCATCTGTGGGAAAATTCTGTAGCCAATCTTATTAATGCCTCCATCAGAGACTCCCCAGGGATATTGTTTATTGGAGCTCAGAGTCAAGAAACCACCAGTTAGGCACTAGACTCATATTCCTTTGTATTTATAGTTGCTACATGTTTATTCATTGGGTAAGTCATAGCCCACGAATTATGCAGTGTTTAGATTCATGTGGGTCTCATGTTCTTAATTCAGTTGTTTGCAAAACATCATTCTGCATCAAAGTGGCAAAGTATAATGATACAGTTTTGTACAGCGCTGGCTGAAAAATGGGAATATTAAACATTATATCGACATCTATTGCTGTTTTCCTGACTTGATGATTTTGAGCCTGTGGCACTTCTATTACGATTTCTTATCTTGTAGTGTGGTATCCGTGTTCACATAATGTCAGTTACAATTACTGATACATTTAATATTGACGATCAAATAAATTGTGAGAAAAACAACTGAATCCTGATTTGTCACTATCAAAAGTCAGTATTCATTCACTAACATGTACAGTGTAAATGCCAACAGGTGGTTCACGGTCATTAGACACGAGTCACTCTCATTCTTATAGTAAACACTTCACTCACATTCTTACAGTAGTGACTACGACTCAATTTTCAGTGCTGATGACCGGATAATCTCCCCTGTTGACCAAAATGTCATCGAACCATGATCTAACATTGTTCTGGGAAGCTGTGTTGCATCATAGAGCAAGGATCTGGTCCTTGCTCTATAGATCATTTCTAATTCAAGACTTCGACACACCAGCAAAACCCTTAAAAACATCTCCCCAACGTTCAGTCTTCTTACACTTTCCTGTATAGTATTGGGTTTAAACAAATTTGATATACGTTTATTGTCATTCCCCAAATATCAATGATACAATAAAAAACATACACAATGATTTTTTTAAGGCAAAATTTGGGCCAATCAGCCGCTGAATTGTCTATATGCTACCCGCTGTGAATTGTACATAAAATTTACTGTGCAGCCAAATACACAGTCCTCAAAAGAGAGCTCCGTTTGAGCCAAATTGCGAGGTAGAGATTGCGTCTATAAACATGAAAAACTCATTCTCGTTACTTCATTTTAGCGCCAAAAAGGTTGAGAAGTAGTAGAACTTTAAACATCTTTACCGTTTTTATTATACATCTGAATTTTTGTTTGCAAATTTGTAAAGTCTTCTAACTGACTAACATGCTAGGTCAAAGTGCAACCGTCAGTCGCTTCCATGACCTGATGTCAGTCATAAAGCTTTTCCAATGCTAACAAATATTACAAACTTGTTTGTTTCTTTGCTAGAACTTTACTTAGACCCTCTGAAAGGTGTTGTGCTTGGGGGAAAATGGAAATAGCTTCATGGACCCAGGTTTGTTAAGATTTCCCTCATTACTGTAAAAAAGGTGAGCGGATCATATCTGAAAAATATCCGCCCCCCGGAGAAGCGGTGGTCCTGGGACGTTTTGACCGGTGTGATCTCGCAAACAGTTTAAATTACTATCCGTTTCCACCATGCATTTTTAGCTTAAACTTGTGGATAGCATCAACTTCATCAGTTATAATATTGAATTGTTCAGCCCTTTTTATTCATCTTGCAGGATTGCCAATTGACACCAAGCAAACTCCAAACAATTTTCATAAGCCAGCCTCTATAGAGTTAGCGTAAAGTACCATGTCATACTTGCAGGTTCACATAAACAAACTGCTGATGAGCGAGCAGCGAATGTCTTCAAACTCTCAGAATCCCCGAACATCATCGAGAATACCCCAGAAATTGATAATTGCTTTTATTTCCTTTGAGAGGACGGTTTTAGATACCAAATCAACGATCATGCAAAAGGTAGAGCGTGTGTGAATCTATTGTTGTTATGAAGAAGGTAAACTCTGCAACGCCACCAGCGGGAAGTTCTTAGAAATCGCGGAAATTTTTTCAAGTAAGACACATTTTTGATTTCATAAGTATTAATCATTCCAAACGTCAAATACTTTTTTTTTCTGTTGAATTTAGTTTGTGGATACATTATAAAGAAGGTAAAACCTTTCTTGCTGCTAAAATGCACCTCTGTTACAGTTAGTATTTATAAAAGTTACCTTTAATAATATAAAATTTAAACCCATACTTTGTTTCAGTGTGTCAATTGCCAACTCAACCTGACGAAAAATTATCCCAACTTTACCATTTCTTGTCTTCGAGCGGGCGGTCACCTTTAAAGTGTTTCTGTCGAGCATGTTAACTTCTTGAAATGGAATTAGACAAGATAACACTCCTTCGAGTCCTTCTTGTACGATGATGACATTCTATAACAGCATAATAGTAATGGTCTAAAGCCTGTTGTGAATAAGACGTTGACGGGAACAATGAGGGCGCACCATCTTGGATTTGGATTTCCATCTTGAGTCCGAAACCAACACGGTGGTTGCCTCGTTTCAAGATGAAGACCCAAAATGGAACTTGAACGTGGGTTTCCATCTTAATGGTGCAAACACCAAGGGTAGTTTCCTCTTTCATTGGTCTGTGGTTTCCAGCCAGACCGTTGAACTCATCAAGTCGAAAGGAATAATTGTTGTGTGTGTGAATAAAACTAAAACAGTTAGCTTCACGAAAAAGGTACAAGTATACCGGTCACAGTATACATTACTGTCACTTTTTGTCAAGACTGAATGAATTGAATACCGGTCACAGATTCTTAATAAACATCCGTAAAATCTCTTGAAATCGTTCCCACGAACTACCAATAAACCAGCAACAAAAACGTAAAGTACAATTTAATAACTACAAATCTAATTAAAAGAAATTAAAGTCGTTACATATTATATAAATAAAACTTGTCTTCATCTCAGCACGTACGGCTTTAAAAAAAAAATCGAAGTACAGACCGCAGCAAAACTCAATGTCAGAGCCAAGGAATTCTTTAACTTTGTTGTAGACATTGTTCAAATTTACCACTCAAAGTCCACGAACTAAAGATCCCTTGAAGATAGCATGGTACACGAGCCGCAGCCGTTTTCTTATTCAACTTTGTATCTCTTGGCGAACTTTATTGATAACATTCAAAAATTACGGTACCCATCGAGATAACTTGATTAGATTGTTCTTTCAGAGGAACCTATATACACCTACTCTTTACAGTCCATTTGCAATAATGTCCGAGATTGTCTCATAAAGAGGCTCATAGTCCTCGGAATTGCCTGCCGAGGCCTTCCCGGCACTGTACACACACCACTTCCCCATATCCCTGGAAATCCAGCACATGACGATCGCCTGCGAGAAATTGGTTTTCTCCACCGTGTCCTCACACAGCATCTCGTCTGGCCGGTCCTCCTCGTAGAACTTCAAACTCGGATTGGGGAATTTGGAGATGGTGGGCGACTCATACGAGCTCAGTGTGAAGAAGATGTGGGTGAACTCCGGGGGACTTCTTGAAGATTGATGGTGATTAAATGGTGGCCCTTTTTCCTAATAGGATCCATGACGTCACCGGAATGACGCATTGATTCATGGGATAGTTTCCTGTAGTCCAGATAGTCTACCAACTCGGTACCGCTGAAGATGATCGCAGTTGCATCCAGGAAGTCCTTTCCCCGTGCAGGATAGCCCCAGTTGAGATCAAACACCACCTTCTTCAAGTTGTTCTGAACTGCGTACAGGAGACGTCTAACGTAAATGGTTGCTGAAGGAGGAACCTTGTAGTAGCCAAGGTTCGTTGTGGCTTGCTCGTCTGTATATTCCTATACAAGATGGAACGAGGGGAAAACTCATAGGCGTTATGTAATGATAAGAAAACATGTCTGAGAATTGACTGTCGGTGTGTATACTTCCACTGCATTTTACCCTCAAGAGTTTAACCCTGATTGAACAATTCACCCTTGACCATCGCTTATAACCTTTTGACCTTGATTTGTGTCACACATTTCTCATATATTATCTATCAAGGTTAGTCCATGCCCATGGGAAAATAAAACAATCATTCACTATTAATGAGAAAAATTTGGTTTCAATAATTCTTTGCTCAGTTACATACGCAACTTCGGACTTGGAGTTGTTCCCAAAAGTTGAAGATTTAAATAGCCCAGTGGAGGGGAAGGTATCAACAATGAACACATTCCTTTGAGAAAGAGGAAATACGATCAAATGCACCTTCATTTCTGTTCCATTGTAAATTAATTGTTGGTTCTCAAATGGCACTCCAAGCTCTTTCTTAACGATCCCTCTCAACTTGAAGACCGTCATAGCCGCGTCCAGCTCAACACTCGTGCTGTCACCATTCAGCATGGCCAGGCTGATGTAGCCTTTCTCACCAGCCGTATCTGCTTCCTCATTGGGTTCGTAGGTGAGTTTGTACTCTGGAAACATAGCTTCCAACATCATGTAACAATGTCTCAGACGAATAGAATCGAGGCTAACTGGACTTTCACATTGGGGGCAATTGCTGTGTTCCTCGACATGAGCCGTCACGCACTGGAGAAGAAGAAAAGCACACTGTATAATAGTTTCTAGTATTTTGTTATGGTGATTCTCCTGGCAGCATTGATGCCAAATAATCACTAAATTGTGTTGCTAATAACATATTTTTAAGGCACCGTCAAAACTGTACCATCTAAACCTAGCAGGTTTTGGAGAGATCATGCATGGATAGTTCAAATTATATCAAAATCCGCTGACAGTAATTGTTTTGCCATCTGTTGTCACCTAATTCACCGTTAATTTACTTTATTTTATTTTTTTCAAAACGTGTCCCATGTTTAACCAATAATAATGTATACTGTTGTGAAACATTAGATGCATTGTATCCCACAAACACCGAGGCACGGGAAACCTCCGTGGACCGCAACAGGAATGACAATTAACGAACGGCAGTAAGCGGTTGCTGGATTGACAGGTCCTGATGACCACAAATACAATTGCAGAAAAATCCGTCAATCATCTCCTGCCCCATCCCAGGGGGCCGAACTCATTTCTGTCGGCATAATCCCTTTCGGATGATCTGTTTAGTCAATCTGTGCAAAACAATGGTTTGACCTGGACAAAATTACAACAGAAATGATTTCTGTTTTCTCTTGAAACCCTCAAAAAATATCAAAAAGGGAGACAAAAAAGCTAAGTTGCATATAAACAAAATGGCCACTTTTACCTCTATTTTCACTACTATAATGGCCTAATATTTGCATGGATATATGATCACATAATATTTTCAAAAGACATTTGAGCAAGAAAGTTGGCCGTAGTTTCTAAGATGGCCGCCATTTTCCCGCTAAAATCAAACTGTTATTATAAAGGAGAAGTCCGATTGGGATTACCGCTATGCTAATGTGCATTATTTCAGGCTCTGATAGATTAAAATGTGGTGATTACAATAAAATAAACAATTCGCAGCCTTTTGGATGTTATATGACATTTCCCATTGTTTAACACTAATAATCCTGAATCATACAATTTCCACTTTTGCCACAATAAAGGTACAATCTTAACAGCATAATACATATTGTCAACTTTATTTCATGTTCACAAGTCTTTCAAAAGCAAACTTAGCTGGTAAGTTGTATGCGTTGTTGAACTTTAAAGGTTGCATTCTCATCAAAATGGATTACGGCTATGCTTTACTCGGTTAAAGTTACGTCAGGATAATTTTGATTTTTGATGTTTCAGAAATGAGGAGAAATGGCAGCAATCAGACAGAACAGCAGGGGCACAGCCGGATTTCCTCATATTAATTAATCAGTGTTTCAAGAACATTGAAAAGAAAATTTGGATTGCCAGCAATTTCATCCTGCGAAGGGAAACTATGTAGCCCTTTTTGGTGGGCAAATCGCAGAGTGTAAAGTTTCTCGGGCATAACAAAACTTGTTTTAAAATTGTTTTAATTTGTTTACCAATAATCTTAGGTTCGCGTATTGACAGCAATTTGAACAGCGAAGCTTTTTAATCTTTGATGATCAGGTGCTAACTATAGTTATCAATCAACATTTCGCAAGCATTACGTTAAATACTAATGGTTTGAGTATTCACCATTAAAGTGAATAATCTATATGGCTTACCCTGAGACAATGCAATGCCGCGTGTTGGCACGTCTCCAGCATGGTCCATGGCGGAAACTCTTTCGAGAGTTTATTAACGCCACACTTCCAGCACTTCATGTTTGTGCGACCTAGTGCGAACAGATGGATAAACCGTTGTAACCAAGAGCTTTTTAGTACGCCAGGGCCCAATTTCATAATGGTAATGCTTAGCAATTCGCTGCTATAAAGTGAGCAGGGGGCTTTAGCTACTTGTGGTCTTAAGCAGCTCTATGAAATTAGGCACTGTGCCCAATAAAGAGCTGCTTAAGCCAAAAATATTGCTTAACAATTTCATGCTTAGCAGAAATTAGCGGGATACCAGTCAAATATGGAACGTGTGTGATATGGAGTTTGGGCTGGTAACCTTATTCTGGTAAGCATAATTTGTTGTGCTTAGTATATTTTGTGCTTAAAGCAGCTCTATAAAATTGGGCCCTGGTCTCTACATTTTATTCAGCAACATGATTGACCTTTGGGATCTGGAATTCGGAGGTGATTCAAATTTGTTTTTTAGAGAAACACAAGATGGACTCACCTAAATAGCAATATGATTCAACAATGGAGATAGAATTCTACCTCCACGATTCATAAATCAATCATGGATAAATGAATATAATGAGCCACTATGATCACTGAACTGAGTGAACACCACAATAATTTATCGAGACCACAAGTTTTGTTTTGTCCATGGATTGCATGAGCACACCAACACAAACACATGCTATGTACAAGCATATAGATCAAGGAACAGTGCATGCAGAGCGATACACGAACTTGAATGGTCCATGATACATACATCAATTATTGCTATCGATGTGAGGATTTCCCTTTGTCCCTAAATAACTCTCTCCATAGACTAAGTGTCCCCAAAAATGTGAAGACACAAAAATGCATAGGTTTCCAATGTGAGGACAGCATTGTTCCTTTAATCATAGAGAAATGTACTTTCTCTATGCTTTAATTGTGCTCCTCGATCTGTTCTGCTGTCCCCACTCTGTTGCTGGTAATATCACATGCATATACACGTAAATGTACGTATGTAATATTGTTTTGACTTGTGTACTTTGTTTGGAAACCTTTGTATCAGGCAACCGTCTTGTCTCCGGGTGGATATATGCTGCCTGACATGATGAACCGTCTTGATAATGCAGAACTAAAGCTACTACCTCTATTGTTTGAAAACCGTCAGTTTGCTCATTATGTGTTGATCATGATACACTAATTTGACACCGGGAACAGGGTCAGGGACCACGACAGTACAGCTTGGTGTATTTTTGTATTATTCACCCTTCCCCTTCAATATGGTTCAATAAGGTTCAATAAAAACATAAATACAATTTTAAAAGAAAAGCACAGCACTCACTTTTTAATTCCCACTCCTGTGGCCGCAAATTGTTCAGCGTTATCGCTCACTCACTGGCTCATTCGTCCTTCAGAGTTCACGGTCTACCATATCACGTCGCCATAAATAACACACCTGCGATTTTTTTATACCGCAGGCCGCGCCCATTAATGTGGGCACCCCAATCAGTAAGTTCTACTCCTTATTAAACTATCATTGCTGTACAGAATGAATGATCAGACAATGATAACGGTATGTTTTAGCAAATGAAGAAAATTATCCCTTGATAAACAAGTTGCAGTACAATCTGTTCCTTGCTCTGTTCATGTACATGTATGTGTACATACATGTACTCTACGATGCATGTATGCATGGAGGCATATACTCTCCTATACATGTATAGTATTTTGTTTTACTATTGGGTTGGCACTGCAGCGCCCTCTCACGCACATGATTGTAACTCTCGACACACATCCGAAGAGGCCTAATCGTAAAGGTCATTCCGTGTCATCCTACCTCCATGGTGACATTCTTGGCCCATGACGTCAGTGATCGAATGTGGATAGTGTAACGCACTGGCAGAGCTAGTCAAGTTGGTTAAATCATGCCGTAAGAGGACGCACTATTACCAACTACCTCGAATGCGTTACACACTATCCATTGATCGTCTTGGGCCAAGACTGTGGTGTGACTTTCTCCTTGATTTTCGTCGGCCATTCTCTGAATGATTTTCTTAAAATTTACTACAAATTTGGTTATAATGAAACCAACATGTAGGCCTACATGCATACGGTGTTATGGTCATACGGTTTGCGGGTTACCGTGGGTCAATGAACCTTTGTATCCGTTGGCCTGGTTTTGCGTGTTTGACAAAAATGGTCTTTCAAACTGCGTTCAACGAACATTTCTACAACCCAATAAGAGCTAAAGCTTCACCAGGAGATGAACAAACTAGTCACAATCAACACAGATTATTGAACATTTCAACAAAAGTGAAGTCGTCATCTATAAACTAGATACAAACAATAATGCGTTTGTTTTGGGGTGTTTCTTTTTTTCGTTTTTAGTTGTTTTTTAAGCAATTTTACCCCGAACAAGGCTAAAAGCCACTCTTGGTAAGGGGCTTGGTAATTAGGGTACAAGAAGAAAACATTTAAGATGAAAATAACTCAGCTGAGTTAAAGGCACTGGACACTATTGGTAATTACTGAAAATAATTGTTGGCATAAAAACTTAATTGGTAACGAGCAATGGAGAGCTGTTGATAGTATAAAACATTGTGAGAAACGGCTCCCTCTGAAGTAACGTAGTTTTTGAGAAAGAAGTAATTTCTCAGTAAAATATTTGAATTGATTTTGAGACCTCACGCATGAGGTCTCGTAATCGAAATCAAGCATCTGAAAGCACACAACTTCGTGTGACAACATGGACAAGGGTGTTTTTTCTTCCATTATCTCGCAACTTCGACGACCAATTGAGTTCAAATTTTCACAGGTTTGTTATTTTGTGCAAATGTTGAGATACACCAAGTGAGAAGACTGGTCTTTGACAATATTACCAAAGGTGTCCAGTGTCTTTAAGTACAGACGGTACAAGTATCGCGTGATTTGAAGTTCCGGGAACCATTTTGGGGACATTGTTTACGTATAGAGTGTTTATGTACATATAGTAAATGTAACAAAATCGTTTAAAGATCTACTTCAACGGTACTAAGATAATTTAAACTTTGGCGAAATCCAATCAATTTGTGTTTCATGATTACGTATATATTAATGAAAATACTTAGCGGTAGTTGCGTAATTAAAAAAAAAGGTCATTTAGGCCAGCGTTCAGCAGCTCCTCATACCGAGTTTTTGGAAACGGCATGTCACGTGATAAAAATATACCATAGACTCTGATGACGTACATGAATGGAGACGGCTTGTTTACCCCCCGCGCAGCGAAGTGTGTTTATTGTACGCGTCTATAGCTATTCACACAGTAAACGAGGACAAAATGTCAGACATTAGCGGATCGTGGGAGGAACACAGTGTGTACGAAGAAGAATTAGGAAATACAGATGATAGTATTGATAGTGAGGATAGATCTGACGGTGGAGGGAGCTCTTCCGAAGACGAAGAGGGCGTTGATGAAGCTGGGGGAGTGCTTGACGAGGAAGTGCGAGGTGCCAAACCATACAGGTTTGAGCCACTGGCCGCCGATGATCGTGAACGTGCGAATCCTGATGCAGGAGGTCGACTAAACAATACTGAATGGTGAGTCCCACAGGTTTTTTGAAGAACAAACAATGCTATGTTTACTGTTTTTTATCGTCATGAAGTACTTATTTATCTATGCGGCATATGAGGCCGCTATAATGGATAGAAATAGCAGCAGAAAGTTGATTTTTTTTTCTCACGAAATGGTTGCTGTTGTCCAATATGGTTCACGTTTTCATGATACATTGAATGGTGTCACTCAAAAATTGTTCCCATTGGGTTAGTGCAGGTATCCTTATCCGAGAACCGGGTTCCATGGAAAAGGAAAATAGATGAATGTTGTTTTATTTGTTTCTGTAATTCCTCGTTTATCCATTAATTTTTTCACAATACAATCATCAAATCTCAGTGTGTCGGAGATAACATTTATTTTCAGTACCGAACTGATCCTGACAAGCCGTATTTTCTGTCAGTGTCACTGTTCTACCGCATTTATTTATTTATTTTTTTTAGCAAATGATTGAGGTAGGTCCTAGCCTAATTGGATTATTTTTTATGTCAAGCTCATTTGCTAATTATTTCTCATAGTTTTCTTTTAGGCTAGTATGATATGACATGTTTATTCTTTAAAACAGAACTACAATTACAAACCACTTTTCAAATAAAAAAATTAAAATAAAAAAAAATTCCCAGAGACACAAAGTAAGAACAACGGCCATTGATAAACAATGCGAAACATTGCATGATTTTTTACTTAGATGTATAAATGAGACACGCATCGTTTCAATCCCCACTCATTTTGTATTACCCCCGTTCACGTAAAATTAGTTAATGGTCATGAACATAGTCCATCCTATGTCAGTACAGCAACACTTTCATCCGTTAATTTTCTGTTATTTAAATTTTTCTTTCAGGTGCTCATGCGGACACTGTGTGGTCCAACCAATGGCAGTGAACTGCATCTGCTGTAAGGAAGTGCAGAAGACAAGAGCCCAAATGGCAGCATTGAACATTACTGTAGAGGATGAAAACCAAAGCCTTGCTGTGCATGATTGGTTTGAAGCAGTCTGTCTGCACCCGGCTGTACTTCAAACCGCGTATTTACAGTACCGGTGAATACTATGGCAGAGATGCAGTTGAAGGGACTCTAGACCAGTAAGTGTCTTTTTTTAATTGAACTGTAAAATTAATGTAAGGAGCAAACCCTCCCCCCAAAAAAATTATTACGCCTCTTACCTGACCCTGAGTATAATTGACTGTTGGATTAGATTTATTCAACTCAGAAAAACGAATAACCATAAAACCTGTACAAGATTTTTTCTAAACACTTTGATCTCTGTCACAATTGTTGAGTATGTTACAGCTTATGACTTCTTTAAAGAACCCAAAAGTGTGTGTGTGTGAGTTTGTAGTGCAATCAAACCGAGGACTTACAACAAATGGGACAATAGGTCCATGTTTGTTATCACAAAGGAAAACAATGGGGTCCACGTTTGTCAGGACAAAGAGTTGAACAAAGGAGGGTCCACGATTGGAGCTCATGACACACTTGAGTGTGTGTGTGTGTGTGTGAGCTTACACATGCCAACTTACGGAGCAATGCTACCCCATAAGGTTTTCTTTGTTCTGGTGGTGACCCAATTAGGATTTCTTCAGAAAAAGGAGAACAACAATGAAAGTACCCCTGTAACAGCCATATGTAAGGGTGTGTGTGTGTGGGGGGGGGGGGTTCTCCTACAAGTTTTTCGACTGGACAAACCAGAAGAGTATATTTCCACCCTTACTCGTACGTGATTTCTTCAAAATGGGAAAACTGTGTTTTTAAACAAATATTGATATCAAATGTTTACCTAATTTGATTTTCTTCAACTACTTTGTTTGCAGAAGAAATCGCCATGTTGTTTACAGGCAAGTTGTCAGATGGTGTACGGGCTACCTCGGAAGGTTCAACAGAGTGCCACTTCCTTCATGTATCATGGACGCCATCCGAAGGACATATCCCAACCCCAATGGACAATATAAAGGGTTTACCCGCCACTTGACTATTAGTAACTTAAAAACCCTAAAATTTATTGCCAATCATATAATAAGAATTCCTCTTCTCACTCGAATTTAGTGTGGTATTTTTAGCCCCTATAGTTGATAAAATGTTTGTAAATGAGACTCAAAAAATAGATGTACAAATTATTTGTCAAACATAAAGCTCATGCTGTTGTGCCTCTCAATGGAAAATAGTGAAATGCATTCAACTTACATGTACATATTACAAACATGGAAGTTATACAGCAAAGAGGCTTCAAAAGGGGAACTTTTTTGAGAACCACAATCTTTGATAAAAATCTGTTAATATTTGGCTCACTGAGATGGGATGTGTGTCATTACAAGAACAATGTCTATAATTAGGTGAGGTTTGCGCTGACACCATAGGTAAAATCTCTTTTGAGTAGTGGTGGTTCTGAAAAGAAACAGTGGTTTCACAACTTGATTTTTTGATCAGTATGCCCTGATCCTCTTCAGGAAGTTGTCAAACCACCTGTTCTTTTTAAAACCACCACTACTCACAACGAGATTTTATACATAGCATCACTGCAAACCTGATCCCACCATGCAAAGTTTCAAATCATACTATGATCAAAACATGTTCTGCTAATCTAGTAGTGGTACATGGTTTTCAAAAAGGTTTTCAGAATTGAGGATACAAACATGGTGGGATTGGTGGCCTCCATTTACTCTAAATTTTCAGTGTGTTACAATCATTTTTAGATGATCCATGAGTAAATGACAATAAATACTTTTAATAATATACACATATCAGTCTTTAGTCTTTATGAGTATTATTTTATTTCAAGAAAAATTGAATAAAACAACAATTGTTTTTGCAAAGTCAACTACCCCTCTTCAAGTGAAGTAAATAAATAGAAAGCAGCTTAATTAATAAATTAAAGAGACACGTTGCCATTAAAAGAAAATGTAACTATGAGTTCCTTACCCTTCTTGCATATACTACATGGTAAATGACCACCTTATGTACAAAAAGCAATATTTTTGGAGTTAAGAGTACAGTGTACATGTAATACTTAATGTCAAGAAAAGTTGTATCACCAAAGTTGACCTCTCTGTCTAGTTTCAATTTTCATTGAGTAATTAAATAGAAAACAGCTAAATTAAAAGGGAATGTTGCAAAACTAATTCCATGCGATCCTTACTCTTCTTGCCTACAGACATTCTAAAAGACCTTATCAAAATTTTCAGCTCAATGTAGACTTTCAAGAAAATGTAAACAAACATTTCAAATTACAGTCAAAGCTTAGAAAGACAGGTTGTCTGGCAAATTGTCAAAAAGAAGTGTAATTGTTTTGTGTTTGCCCTGGATTGAAAACACATTACACATGAAATATGCAAACCCCAATACATGTACTCCAACTCCTCTTTTTCTCCCCCCCCCCCAAAAAAAACTACTTTAGTTCACCATGCAATATGCACAAACTGGGGCTGCTCATTAATCTTACGTAGCAAACAAGTTTGTGGTTGATCCCCCTTCTAACAAATAATAATAACAATAACAAATAAGTACGGTATACATGTGTACATGTACTCAATAAAACCCTACATTTAAATTACCAGATGTGGTTGCGGTCAAGTAAAAGCTACATGGGCATTAAAACAACTCTTCTCATAAGATAATAAAGGGTGTACACAAAATATGTACAATACATGTATAATCAATAAAGAAAAAAATCCACAATGGCTTGATGAATAAATCATATTTTACCATCAGAAATAATCCTCTGCATTAACAATAAGGTGTTTAAACTATGTCAACAGTATCTCTTTAATACATGTAATAGGAGGACAAAATAAACCTTTCTTTCATTTTATTAATTCTGCTTGAAACAAAATTGCAAACAGACATGAATCATGCATCTCAAACCTAGGGGTTTATAAATTTGTTAAAAATCTTGAGGGAAATTGTTAACTTTTAAGATATTCACAAGTCAGGCCTGGAATTACACGGAGGCCATGGCCTTCGTTGCCCTTGTGTTGGCCTTGGTGCCCCTTCAAAAGTCTCCCATAGACTTTAAGATTTTCCAATGGAAGTACCCTTTACAAAATGAAAATGGCCATGCCCTCTCCAAGATGAAATTCCAGGCCTGACAAGTGTATGATTATGCAAAGTAAAGTTAATTATTATTCCGATACTGCACATTTTGATGTGTAATGAAATAAAAATAACCCTCAGCTCGGGGTCCAGGCATTTTGAAGCTGACCCCCACCCCCCGCGGTTGAATATTTCTCCCCTAAACATAATTAAGGTTGTTTCTGCAACAAGCCAGTAAACCGTTTCATTACCTCCTCTGATGTGATTGAACTTTCCATCACATTAGATGGGAGAAGTTGTTCACCAGTGGGCTCCTGGTCACCATACTTAGCATATATTCAGCAAAAGCTTCTTGCAAAACCTGAACAAAAGATCAAAACAAACATTGTATTTAACCTCTAAGTCAAAATGTCATAATTTGGGCATTGTATTCACACACATGTATGGCTTTGCCCTTTGTAGGCCCAAGTAATTTTTTACCATGGTCCTTCCCCTGGTACTCCTCCCCCAGGGATACAATGATGTTGAAAGCAAACTAAACTGGAAAAGCAATGTAAGGTCAATAATGAAGTCTGTAGGTTGTACTTGAAGTTGAAGGGGAGTCTTGTACACATGTATGTGCACTGGGATGACAAGGTCAAGGAGGTGAAGTAGAATTGGTAACTAGTTACAAACTTTCCTAAACTTCGAACTCGAATCATGCTCACAATCACATCGAGTGAAAAGGAAAATTGTTGATGGTTTTGGTAGCCCTACTATTGAGTTTGAAATCTCTTGCGAGAAGTGCATGTTTTGAAATGAAAAGAAACGATGGTAAAATATCAACTACATACTCATAGAACTTAGTTTTAGAACTTAAAAGTTGCTTACCCAGCTCTTCTCTCTTTTCTTAAATGACATGCCAGACGAGTGTTGGCTGAATCGCTTAGTTTCATTTGGCTGTGCCTGTTTTACTCTCTGTTTGAAAAGATGATAGCACTGCAGATGGGGCTTTCATGGTTGGGATTGAACCTGGCTTAAGCCTGTTATAGCTTTTTAATCCAAAACTGCTCTTTAGTTGCGATGTTGCAACCCGACAGTCGTCCGTAAAATGGGCACTGCAAATCATGGTCCATTTTGTCACCGTGAAACCCTGTGTTGGTCACCGAACGCACCCATTCCCTTCTCTGGACAGGATCTCTTGGGAATCGAAACAAAAACTCACATCTGGGTTCCTATCTGCGTTCCAAGTACATCCACCAACAGAACATGAGTTCGGCATGGTCAATTCTCACGTCTTAACTTGGTGAATGTATTCGAATAATGAGATCATCACACATAGTTACCGTGTAAACACACGACACATCGCTACTTCCTGGTTTCCCCTTTCTTATAAGTACGTCATCATTCGCTGGTTCACCCACGTATCTTATAGTTGGTTCGTGGTGCGCGTAAATACACGTGCTTCAGTATGGGACATGCATGGTGCCTATGGAGGGAGCCATGGAAGCGCGCGAGTTTTTTAAAAACCCTAAGATCGGATTATTTTTTCCGGTTAAAATTACGAAAAAAATATATGTTTAAAACAATCCAATCTACAAGGTCAGAATACTTAATAACATTATGTTTAAGATTCAGCAATTTGTTTTATTTCGCAGATATTGCTGAAGTAGATCTTTAATCATTGAATAATAATTTGAGAAGCTATACTCATCCTACTCGCAGCTGTGAAAATAAACTGAATTGGTGACGACGCGGCTACAATCATCTCGAGCCGTAAGGTTTAAGTACACGCGAGACTTACATTAGACAACAGAACGAATTCACTCTTTGTACGTTTTATTTATTGTAAAAAAAAGTTACATCGAAAATTATATACATTGTGATGGGTCAGAGTCTGTTCCCCAAGCCTTACAGCATAACGGAAAGAGTTCTAACTCAATATGCCTTTTAGCATTGGCTCCGGCTTAGGCCCTGTCTGACTTTTTGAAGGTCTGTACCAGAAAGTGCACATTTTTCTTAAGTACTGACCGAGCCTTTATCAAGCCAGAGCCAAAGTGGCGGTTTCAAAAAGAGCCATTAGTCCTTTTTGGGAAATTAGTTGCATGAATCCTTTTTATAATTATATTCTAAAATACTGACACCTTCAATCACGCCATCTTCATATATGGAGATATATCTGACATTACATTATGTTTCGTCGGTCCTACATTGTGCTCATCACAGTAATCAATTTAAAAAGTGCATGGTATTTTCCCTTCTTAATTTTGTTTAAGATGGAGGACAAACTAAAACAAAATATTTTACTTAATCAATATTATCTCATTATGACACTCAAAATATAACAAGGATCCAGAGCCCGCGGGCTTGATCCAATCCTGGTCAGCCCACACTGACTCGGCACTATGGTATCAGCCAAATTGATTTCTTGAGCCCATATAAATGTCCCAATGCGCATGATCGGCGCGCAAAGGATTCTGGGTGAAATCCGAGCCCATCAAGTAACACCGGCAACATAATGGCGCGCTGATTTCGAAGCAATGCGGATACCCAACTCTAAAACCTGGCATAGTTACAGGTAAACTACAGCATGGTGTCCACAATGGCAGCTTGATTAATTTTTAACTTCATACTCGGTTTCCCAAGATACATTGCGGTATAAATGGCGCTTGTGCGTTATGTGCTATTGACTTCTTCGGCAGCGGCTATGGCCGGATCGTTTCTTCTTCTGAAGAATTTCCTCAACGGTGTCGTTGCAGCCAACGGCCATTAGCCGTAGCATAAGTGCTTGATTTGGACACGGCCTTCATCATCTCCCAGGTATAATGTGACGTCACTGCGGACAAAAGAGAGTTTGTTGTACATACGTGCATGTTTCCATTATAATAGTTTGACCTTATTGGTGGCGGCATTGTTAATCTTTTGTTACTCAATTTCTTGTGAGCAAACTCTTTGTAAAAGGGAAACAAATTGAGTGATATTCCTGTGCCTTAGTATAGTGCTACAATATCAGTTTATGACAGTGGAATATCGTCGCCTATCTGCATGAGGGTGGCAAGTTGTCAACTCCCGCTGTTAGCTTTTTCCTTGAGAAGACATTTTGTTCATCTTCATCCTCCTGTACCGCCTCTTCTCTTCCAGAACCTGCATCTCTACACGATGTCTCTGCCTCGTCTGGTCCCGCATCTCCCGGGCCAGTTCCCGCTGCTCATGTGCCGTCTCCATCTGGATTGTCAGCAACGCCATCTTGGACTCGTGCTCATTGCGCGCGTAATCCATGCCCGTCCATTGGTTGTTGTGGACATCATTCACTCCGGTGGCTGTTACGTGTCTAAAGTCCGTTTCACTTCTTGTTTGAAAATCTTCCCTTGCTGGGGGAACAAAATGAGTAAGAAAGAAATAGTTGTAAAACTAGTTGTAAAACTTGTAAGTTTTCGGTCGACGCTGACCATTGGTTTTTCTCTTCAGCTTGACATTTTATCTTGAGCTTGATTTTATAGGCCTACCGCAAATTTTGCTGGTAATATAGCTCCGTGTTTGTGTATGAGGTCCGTGTTTAGGTGAAAGGTTTTACCATGGAGGAAGATGTTTTAAAGCCCAACAGCTAATTGGATTGAAATTTCCCCCGGGTTCGGCGGGTCTCTCGAACACCTCATTGTATTCCTCCATGTGCTTCAACTAAGCTTCAACCAAATTGAAATACTTATTTTGTATTTTGTTTTAAATGTAGCCTATATTTTTGAAGCCGGCACAATGTAACAAATAGTTTTAGTCAGTGGGTTTACACATGTGTGATGTGTTACAAACGAACCTCCACATGGCGCCATCCACCCACCTCGTTCCTCTGAAACTTGATCTTGCTGGTAACTTTCCGTCCCCCTTCTTCACTCCCGCCTCCAAGCCCCGAGCATGACTCATCGACTTCATTGTCTGACCAGCACTCCACCGGGATCATCTTGCAAGCAGACGCATCGGCCCTGTCTACACCACCACCACCACTAACGAAGATCGGTTCGTCTTTCAACCACCCATCTCGCCTGAGTCCGTTTGTAAGCGTAGTCCATTCCCTGACTGAAATTTCTGTGGTGCGCGCGAAACCAATGCAAACTTGACGAACCGTCCGACTTCTTTGCGCGCATTTTCATGTTGGTCCAGCATTTGCGCAGCTGTCTGGGTGTCCTATTCACGACGCTGGGTTCGGCATTGAATCTTGAGACAATCCTTGCCCATGTTTCGTCCTTGCGTCTCATTGTAACCCCGTCGTTGCTCTTCGACTCAACGATGTCTATGTTCTCTTCGAGGAGCTGGAGTAAAAGATTTCTTTCCAAAATTGAAAAATGCAGCCGCTTGGTAGACATAGTGTAGCTTGTTTAAGTACATGTATACATAAAGCTGTGTGCTTTGCTGTGTGCTGTGTGTGTAGTAGTACACGGAAAGAGCTTTTGCTTATATCACTGCGTGCATGCTACATGTATGCATGCATGCAGTACCATGAACAGTGTTGTGTTGAACTCCAATGAGATCGGTTAACAATGGCGCCGAGCTAAGAGACTGACCTTTTGTGAGCTGGCCTTATCATGAGTCGCTGGTTATCGACCTTTGTGACATTCGCGCGCGCAGAGTTGCAAATTGGGTAGAGGCACTGTACCCATGACATTTTATTCTATTCTCCAGTGTTCTCTATTCTCCTTCCTCCATGGTGTGACGCAATCTTTTGTTACAGTTTCTCTCCTTGCTCTACCTTGTTCAAGATTAAGATGGCTTTCGAAGAATAAATACATGGAAGTTAAAGCCTGAATTTCGTAAAAGAACAAATCAACGTTTATCCTACTAATATTAGTAATAAGCACGAGAACGGCTTCAAGCACGGGCCTGCGGCGCCAAACAGGGGCTGGACTTCACTTTCCATCGACGGATCACCATGGGGTCACATAGGCCTACAGGTCTACAGTAGTCTTCTATTTATAGTTAAAGGCAGGATATACTTTTGGTAATTGTCAAAGATAGTATCCATCACTTAGTGTGCACAAAATAACGAACCTGTAAATTGTTTTGGCTCATTGGTCAGCGGTTGTGCTTCTAAAATGCATGAGATTAGTGAAAAGGCTAATTCATGCATTGCCTTATAATATAAGCCTTTTCAGATTCAAATTAGTGAAAATTTACCTCTTAAAGGAACATTACAGAACTGGTAATTGTAAAATATACTTTTGATCACAGATTTACATAAAACTTACACGGTCTAATGATGATGATAGTAGAAAACATCCCTTGAAATATTTCTGTCTGAAATGCCATATTTGATGAGAAATGAATAAACTAATTTTCCGATTGGAGTTTATCGCTCAGTGAGCCAGATGGCCGATCGATCTCAAACTTCTACAGGTTTGTCAGTTTATGTATATGTACATTACTTTCGAGGGAGTCTTTCTCTCAAAGGTTTATACTATCAGCAGATTGTAATGTATTTATTGAGTAGTTACCAAAAGTATCCCGACTGCATGCCTTTGGTATAAATGTCGTATAATTAATCCAGCCTCTGGATTTAGTTTGGTGTAGTTTCACAGTGTTCAACAACGAGTAAACTCATACGACGCTACAGATGCAAACCAAATATTTGTCTGTCCTGGTTCTGATCGAGGTAAAATAGACTTGAATAATAACAGACCTGAGATAGACTCACACGTGAAACAGACCACCAAAACAGAGTTAAAATAGACTTGAAACAGACTTGAAACAGACGTAAAATAGACTTGAAACAGACCCCTGTATTAAGAGTAAATAGAAAACAAAAGGGGTTTGAAATACACATCAGTATATTTCTCATAAAAAAACTGAGCCAAACACAGTAGGCCCTACACCTGTAGCTCAAAGGTCACTTCGTGAATAACCTTCCTTGAGAATCAAAAGAAACCATAAAACAGTCGTTCACATTTATGACAAATTACTGGCAAAATTTGGATAGCTTGTCCTTGTCCTCAGTACCAGGACTCAACATATGGATTGTATACGGTCATCGCAAACACACAAGGCCAAAGTTAAGACATAATTATGATGCTATGGTTACAACTCTTTGAACTGGTGCAGTGTAGTAAAATTAGCTGATTTTAACCACATCGTAAAATAGAAACTGTGTCTCTAAAAGTAGAGTTTTACTGTAAAAACACTTTAAATTACCAAAAATATAAGACGAAATATAAGCAACCAAGTTAACACAAGAAGTAAGAAGTTAACCTGGACACTCTAAGCAAATATTACTGCTTTAACACTTCATCAGCATGGCCATACTAGACTGATATTCAAGCTATATAAGAATAGAATGGAGTGACTTTCAGTATAAATGTAAAGTGAGACAATGAATGCAATCAAATCCACATCAATGAAACCTAAAATTGTTTCTACTGATTTGCTAAGAAATGGTTTACACAATCATAAAAATGTTGGATTAAACAAAGGTACCCGAGAAAAGATTTTACTATAGACTATACTCACATAACCACAAGAAATACTATCAGGAAACTTTTTAATACAATAAGATATCTTTTTCAAGCCAGTAAAATCTCTGGACATCTTTTGTGAAATTTGGCTCTGTTGTAAAATCAAGATCTTTAGACAGTTAATTTCACAATTTTGTTTCATGAAAATACGACTCGTGAAAACAAGCTTATTTAATTATGCTACACTTTAAATACTTCCGGGTCAGAATTGACCCAAATCTGGGTCTCGTGGGGCCTGACCCACTTCTGGGTCAACATGACCCGGATTCTGTGTCAATATGAACCAGAAAAGGGTCAAAATGACGCAGAATATCCAATTTCTTAACCACTTATATCGGGTCAGCCTGGAAAAGGTTCAGGCCCCCTGGAACCCGAAGTCCGGGTCAATTATGACTCGGGAGTTTTTATAGTGTATTGCGCAAGCGTATAAGATGATGAAATACAAATGGATAGGCACACTGGGTTAATGGATGTGGTGTCTTTGCAATATTAGTACACAAACATCAAAAAGGGTTATTTATTTTTCGTCGGACTAAAATGAGTTCTTTTAATAAAGGATACCCCTTCTGTTTTTAACCGCTATACTATAGTGTTACATTAGTGTAAGTGAACTAATTAAATAATAGTAAGTGAACTATTTCACATCAAACCACGCATACTTTACAGAGTTTGGCTTCAATGATTCTACGACCCCCATGGAAATTACATTGAGCTTTTTAAAACTTGTTGTTATCGCATATTTATAGCAGCGGATGGCTACGACATCCAAGGCCCGCAAAAAGGCCTGGACTGAATGCTTAACATTATTAATACTTGTAACTGGGTGAGTATATCTCCCAGCCCCTTCACTGCAGCCGTTCGCATTTTTTTCTGCAGCATACTTCGTCAATACAGTCAACAGTTAAGAGATAGGCTGTTCTTCCCTATCCCTTAACTGTTGACTCCATAGCCGACGTGTGCTGCAGAAAATAAATTTGCCAGCCGTTCTGGTCCTCGATCTAGGGCCATCTACAGGCTCTGTCCGATATTAGATTGAGGATCTCAACAAAGAAATTTTAAAAATAGGGCGACTGCCAACATAGGGCTATAATAGCTCAGTTGGTAGAGCGCCGGCACGTTAATCCGGATGTCGTTGGTTCAAATCCTGCTCTAGTTAGTTTGTCTTTGTTCAACTCTAAATTATTTATGATTTACCCAGTCAATTTCTCTTGTGGTTTACAACTTGATATCTTATTAGTGAGATTGGAAACTTTGTAAGGTGGTAAAACAGTAATTTTGAATGACTTTGGATTGCTGTGAGACCTTGACAGAATCTCCCTGTAGTGTTGTGGTGGTGAATGGGAAACTGAGAACCGTAGTGTTAAAAGCAACTTAAGATCTCGACGTTTCGATCACTACACTGCAACAACTGGGGTGTTAAATTTATTCCCTCTTTATCTTCATGTGACAACACCAACACGGTGTTAATTTTACCATCGACATAGCGATGGGTATATTAACACCGTGTCGGTGTAAGAGAACCAATTTAACACCCAGTTTGTGCAGTGTCTCCGGTCGTAGCCCCATTCGTGCCACTTGACTGGTGTGTATGCTTCGCCTCGTATTTTACAGCATGCCCGCCACCTTACGGCCGCAACTTGGTATCTTTTGGCCGCAACTTATTATCTTTACCTCACCTTAGTTTCTTGCTGCTGCAACTTAGTACCTTGCAGCCGACACTTATTATATCGCGGCAACACTTTGTTATCTTGGCTGTAACCGTACTGGATCTCCCTGTGGCCACTACTGCCTTGGCCGCAATCTATTAACCTGCAGCATGGCCGCAACTATTACAGCCGCACATTTTTATGTCACAGTCACAACTTGTGATGTGATGTAAGCAGAAGCGATTTATTATTTTGCTGCAACAAGTCTTGCTGCAATAAGTCTTGCTGCAACTTAGTACATAACGCCTGCAACTTCTAATCTTACGGCTACGTTTCTTTCGGCCGCTACTTAATATTTTCTTAGGTCGCAACAAGTGTCTTTCGTCGACCATTTGTCTATTGGCACGAATGGGGCATAAGCATACTTAGTGAATTAAACAATTTTAGGCCATAGATACAAATGTCAAACGCAGCTAGCAGATCACAACTTTTTAGAGAAGAGTAGGCGGAAGTTGCGATGCGAAGAAGTCGATAACACAATGGGTTACGGATAATTAAACCTTCAGGCCTTGGGTCACGTGAACTGACTGTAAACGATAACAGATAAATTGTATGAAATGCAACTTTATTTATCAATAGACATGATAGCAGTTGAAGCTTCACTTAATTAAGCGTGCTAAAATCCAACAGCTCCAACAGCTTCAAGGGCCACGCCCCTTGACCACACCGTGGGACCTTAAGCGGGCCCCTGGATCCCACGCTGCATTAAGTGCCAATACTCTTAAGCTTTGTCGCCCCGAAAGAGATATGACAACTAAGTTATTTTACCTCCATGGACACCGTCATCTCGGCCACAGCCTTTAGAAAACCACATAGGCCTAAAGCTCACGAAACGGTCTGTGTTCCCTAGGCCTTTCATGGAGGGCCTAGGCTATACGATAAGAGGCATGATTATGCCCAAATCAGGTAAAGATCTGTGTTAATATCAGTGAGTGGACTATAAACAGTTTGGAAATATTGCCAAACTATTTTTATTTTGAACATGATTATGAGATTTGCATCAGATTTCGACATTCCAACGTGTAGACCACCTTCTCGCCCTCATTGCATTGACCGCTGGCTGAGTTACGTCAGACGGCTGTTTCACAAACCATATAGACATAAATACTTTCAATCAAATACAATAAACAGTCGTTGATAAAATAGTTAGGTTCCCATATCCGTCCGATTGCCATTTTATATATTATTTCACATAGCAGGCAAGGGTGACGCCTATGTATCAGACCCAAGTAGGAGAAGAATTCGCGCGGATTTTGATACCTTTTCTATTTATGATAGATCTTAAAAAACTTGTATTTCATTCTTTGCTTGCTAGTTGTGGTGACTGTTTTGTTCCGATTGTGAAACACGCGTAGAAGAATGGGTAAGTATTTTAGCCGGCGTAATTTCATAATTAACTATTCCAATGGCCACCCCAGTCATCGCATGACTTCGGACACTGTCTCCATTAATGCCTCTCTCTCCACCACCAGCAGTCAGCAGTAGCACTGACCGTGGAGTTATGGTCATGGAGTTAGAAATGACAGATCTGAGATGAGCAGGTCCTTGCTCTATGCACTGACCATAGCCTACATAGTCATAGAGCAAGCCCTGCTCTATGCACTGCCTGACTGACCAGCAAAGTTCCTGAGTAGTGAGGGGGGGGGGGATTGGTGTTTCTGTTGACCCTAAAGGCGAACCCTTCCCCTGATTGCGACACTTCCAAACTTATAAAGCTCTTGTTTTAATTTACTTATGGATCCTGCTTAGTCAACCAACATAAACGTAAACATTATGCCAGAGTTGGTGTGATGTTTTTATTAGGAAGCTTTGCCGACTGTACTATTAATTATCCAGATTCAGACCCAGACTGCCAGAGTGTACAGTCCTTTGACCAGTTCTACTTCCTAGATCACTTTTTGAAGTTGCAATCTCTTTGACATAAAACCATAGAGCTATATATATTGACTAGAGCGCTAACACCCCGTTATTCACGCACTAAGGTTTTGAAGCCGTGTGGGTGCATCCATGTTTATGTACAAACCAATACAAAAGCTTGAAATTTTGTACGGCAATTGTACGGCTATTTGCATGATAAAGCGTTTGTTCTTTTCTATGCGTCATCGAACCAAATATGCAGCAAATGAGAACGCAAAATCTGCTAATGAGCGTACAAACTGCGAGCGTCATGTGCGTCATGTTTAAAATGTGCGTTTGCGCGTATACCTTTTTTTTTTAGTTCGTCATTCTTGCCCGCATATTGTGTATCCTTGAAGCAGATTTCGTTTTTTTTCCCCTTGACATCTTGAAGCATTGAATCCTCCCAAACAAGGCTTTAGTTCGACTCAGCATTTTTCCTAAGACGTAAGTAACAACATCAGAGAATCACCTACTACATATTTTTTTAATACATCACTAAAATCACCTGTTTACAAGAGCAATGATCATTAGACTAAACATGGCGCGTACGTAAGCGCGCACGCCGAATGCAAAATTTTCGCGGCCATGTGTGCTCTCTTAAAATTAAAATCGTTCCGTAGTCACGCAACACATCAAACATGTCTGCGCCCAGGGTGGCTTCTAAACTCAGAGCAAGTTAGCGCTCTAGTCAATATATATAGCTCTATGCATAAAACTCACCAAGTATCCATTGACAAAAAAAAACCATATATAGTAAACTTTTGAAGAGACTTTGAGAAAAGTATTGTCACCTGTTTGACCAGTTCAGGATCGGTTGATTCTATTCGGAATCAGTAGTGTGCCCTCTCTCTATCGCAAACCCAGGCCATACTCCCATTCATAAAACTGTCTTCCAAGGCCAAAGCTGAAAAGTGTGTTACTGTTGGCATGCATTGACTTCCTTTCTCCAGCGAATGTGATCATCAGGTCATGTACATCTGACATACATGTAATGTAAGTGTCTTCAACAGCAGTGCAGAAACCCGGCGACAAAAGAAATAGGCCTTCAGAAATAGCAGCAAAATTGTCACCATACCCTGAAAAGTCTATAAAAACCTGTACCATGTGTGTCAGCCCTTGTACCAAAAAAGATTGTCTACTTTTTTTCCAAGGGCCAAAAGTTATGCCAGGTTATTGAACAGGGTTTGATGGGCCTTAGATTTATATCACACTCTTGTTGCTATGGATCGACCAATTAGAATCAAGCTGATGAGAAGACCGATTTTACTGTTTTTCTTATACTAGAAACATGGATTTTAACTCTTATTCCCAACTGACCACATCATTGGTGACATCTCAAGCACCTACAGCAGAAAACTTCAATATTCAAAATGGCGGAGTTGGTGGTAATGCATTCCACTTGACAGATCAACAGATTCAGATGGCTCAACAACAAAGTATCGCGGGAGGGTCGTCATCCTCCTCTTCCATCTTAGGAAATGCATTAGGAGGCGTTAGGATTGGAGGGGGACAAGGAAGAAGAAGAGGAGGCAACGAGATGGCTCAAGATGTGTCAGATGAAGGGGTGCAGGAGACGCTAAGGTGAGAAATTTCAAAGTCCCTGAGTCCCTGATCGATTTTTTATTTATTTATTTATTTTTTTTTTTTACATAGATCTACTTTAAAAAGGTATCTAGGTGATTTTTCAGTAATATCATTTTTTGTATCCATGGTTTATACTTAGATGCACTACAGACCTTTACCAGGTTTGGCCAATCTTTGACATGGTTCCGGCACAGTTATCCGGAGGTCGCTGGTTCATATCCTGTTCTAGTCGATTTCTCTTTGTTCATCCTAAACTTTAAGTTAAGTTTACCCAGCCAGCTTTGCTTGTGGTTATCATGTACCGGTACTTGATATTTGAAATAGAGAGTCTTGCCCTCTTAAGGTGATCACTGTACTGCTGCTTCCCAGGTTGCATAGTATGCTTCTGGCAATATGCCAGTTTAATGTGAATGGCTTCTGATTGGCACCCTCAAACAAGGATATTGACAAAATAGGGAGACCACCAACATTATGGCTCAGTTGGTAGAGTGCTGGCACGTTAATCCGGAGGTTGCAGGTTCAAATCCCGCGAGTACATTTTCTTTCCTCACTCCAAAATTGAAATAAATTTTAACCAGTCAGTTTGCCTTGTGGTCTATTCCTTGATGAAGTCTGTACATGATACATGTAGAGTGTTGCTTGCAGTGTGTGTCTATAATTCATTCTCATTGCTCGCGATTTTGTGCAGTCTGTTCACGGAGAAGCGCCTGGTGTAACGTTCTTCACAATTTCCTCTTTTTTTTTCAGTGAAGAAGTGTTTACCAAGTACCGAAGCACAGATCTTATACCAGGAGCACGGATCCATCCTGGGAATATAGTAGAAGCAGCATCACTAGCAGTAAGTCATTAGTGTCATCACTGGAATGTGATATCTTTAAAATACATTCTTGTAGTTCAAACTTTAGTTTCCTTGTTGCTTCTTGTACTGATTGTATTTTACTGTAGTTGGTAGTAACTAAAGCTATTAGTGTTTACTTATACATCGATATATCGATGTGAAGAATTGTATTGACTCCTTGCTAACGCGCAGCGCACTAATACACGCCCCTGTCCTGTTTGCCATTTTAGGCTTGGATTTGGTGATTTTGGCTATAAAAAGCGTTTGTTATGAAATGAATATGGTTGGAAAGATGTTTTTAAAGTAGAATATAATGATCAACACAAAATATGCCATGAAATTGAGCGGCTTTCAGAAATCAGAATTTCGAACATTTTTGGGGGTGAATGCTTCTAGACCGAACATTGTTGACTGGAAATGTCTAAGATTTCACATTTTTGTTCACTTGTTGACTTGACAGTGTAGATTTCTAGAGAAATATTATTTATTTATTATATTATAGAAGTCCTCCTTGATTCCATTTCCATGATCTAAATTATCAGTTATTTTCTTTTCTGATCTGACTACAGGCGATTCCATTACCGAAGCCAACATATAATCTTGCAGCCTCCATTCCAAGAGAGCTCATCACTACAGGAAAATTTAGCCGTCTTCAACTTGAAGGAATCCTCTATGCTGTAAGTATTAAGTCCTGTGTGGATTGGATCCGCCAAAAGCTTATTGTTTTTGGACCCGGTATGTTAAATGTCAAGGTCATTATGGCTAAAACAGAAGGAATGTTGTCCAGGCAATAACTCAAGAAGAATGAGATAAATCTCGGTGGACATTTTTGTTTGTGAGCACACCTTTCTTTTTTAGGTAAGTGTTTTACTTGTTGCAAAGCACTTCAGGACAAATGTGTGATGATAAGAACTGTTTTCTTTTTTTTTTATAATAGTATTATAAATTTTTCAGAAAACAACAATGAAGATTATTGTAACACGATTAAATGCCATTTCAGTGCAGCAAGAAAGTAGCTTAGTTTACAAAAGAGGACCTAATTCGTACACTTGAAAATGCCATATTTTTTCATTGTAAACCTTGTTTTTATGCATACTTTTAGAGAGTAAAAAGTTAAAAGAAAAAATTGAGTTTAGCATGGGGCCGCTGTCTCTCGAGCAATCTCGTCGCACTGATGGTATTACGTATGAGTTGTGGTTGTGTGGCAACTTTACATTTCAATGCATTTTTACTCAAAATGGTTTCATTAAAAAAAGCAGGACACCACAATTCATCACATTATTTTCATGGTGTTACCACTAGATTGTATTCTAACCTTTCTCAAGTTTTGAAGACTACATAACGCTGATTTTTTTCCCCTGTGGTTGGTTCTTGGTAGTGTCAGCGCCATCTGACCATCCTACCAAATGGCAGAAGGGCTGGTTGCTTTATCGGTGATGCTGCTGGTGTGGGTAAAGGCAGACAGGTAAGAAACAGCAAAAGCACCAGACTTATAAAATCTTAGGTGGCAATTGAGGCACAGAGAAGTGGGGGGGGGAAGGGAATCGAGTATCCGTTCACATGATGCTGAAAACAAACATCAATGGTAGTGTTTATAGTTATGTCCACAGGCCTGGAATTTCATCTTTGAGAGGGCAAGGCCATTTTCATTTTGCAAAGGGCACTTTCCATTGGAAAATCTTAAAGTCTATGGGAAAACTTTGAAGGGGCACCGAGGCCAAGACAAGGGCAACGAAGGCCATGGCCTCCGTGGCCTCCGTGTAATTCCAGGCCTGTGTCTAGCATAGTTTGATAATGATAATATGGTCCAACTGCATGCAGACATCTCTAGTCAATCTGTTTAATACTCGGTTTGAGTATAGACCTTACATTTCACTGCCGATACTACACTGGTCTTATGAGAAATTCTAAAAATATTTTGTCATAATTTCCACATAAATTCAAGCATTATGAAAGAATCAGCTGTTGTTGGTGCCCCTTTCTTCATACAAAAAGTGGATAAAAAAATCAGACGGGGCAATCCCCATAAAATTTAAGGTTTAATGTTTTCTTCTATTGAGCTGTGTACAAATTGTGCCTGCAGGAAGTCCAGGCTCCGCTCTGTGGATCTTTTGTAAACATGTAATGTCACTGGTTACATGGTCTATAGTCTATATTGGGGAGGGGCTAATGCCCCCCCCCCCTTTGCTTCTCCATAGCTCATTCAACTATTCATTATAAACCCTCTGACAAAGGTTTTGGTAATCAGCGAATCAATTACTTTTTTTCATGGCATTTTTTGTTAAGTGATAATTCTGCTCTCATTTGTCGTTTCTTTTTCTGTCTTTCAAGATTGCTGGAATCATTCTTGACAATTTTGTTCGTGGTCGTACCAAGCATATATGGTTTAGCATATCTACCGACTTGAAAGTAGATGCTCAAAGGTATTGATTATTTTATAAGAGTCTCTTACCCCTAAACCCTCAGAAAACCAATTCCTCGGTTTTTGGACAAGTTTTTTGAGGACTCGGTGCCATACAGCCAACCCAGAGATGCATGACATGGCGTCAGGCATGAAAATCTCCACAGTGGGCCAGGCCTAAGTTAGATAGACCCCTGTACTGATGATGTCATGGTTTGTTTAAGCGCTGTAACTGGGTACTGCATTTCTGACAGTTGTGCAGAGACACAATGGTTTCCCATGCTAGACGGGCAAATAGTCTGGTTCCTTTTTTGTACAATGGCTTTTAGCATCAATTACTGTTAATGGATACAAGGAACATGACCAAGATGGTGGCAGCATGATAAAGGTCTGTTGTCCAGCAGGGAATGCTGTGATATCCTTTCCTTTGTGGATGCCCCTTGCTTTTGTCCTGATTGCCCTTGGTTTCAGCATGGAGGTAGAACAATTCTCATTTTCATCCTAGAAATGGCCATTAGCAAGGGAGAGTTACTGTGTCCCACGAAGAACAGTGTTTTATTATTTTTATACTATTATGTCTTCCTGATAATAAAACCAAGGGACCCTTAAAAGTGACTCGCACCTTGACCCGTAGGCCGGCAGATACCTATGTAGACAGAAGTTATGAAAAAATGTCAATATAAGATTTGGGAGGAAAACTCAAAGAAGAGAAAACCCACATGCAAGGCTCCGATCTGGGATTTGAACCAGGGTCACAGATGTGAAGGCAGTTTTTATCTGTGTGATTCTGGTGAAGGTTGGCTGCTTCTGAAACAAAATGCTAATAAGTAATGTCATTGTGATGTCACGATGACGGCATGGCTGTTGTGTTGACGTCATGATGATGTCATTGCACTGTCATGTTGACATTATGGTGACATAATGACGGCATGGTGATGTCGTTGTACAATCATGTTGGCATTGTGTTTGCATTGTGCTGTCATGCAAATTAATATCATTGTATTTGTTGATTTGGTTGACAGGGATGTCCATGACATTGGCTGCCACATCAAAGTGATTGAGGGATGTCAGCAGATTGATAAAGAAACAAAGTAAGCAACTCGTCCTATTATCGTTTACTTTCTTCACTCTGTGTTCCCTTCGACATATGCCGCAATTTTTTAGGTTAAACAATGGAAAACTCTCAGCCATTTAAAAGATTGCCCTGTGTAAGGATGCTGTTCGAGGTTGTGATGTAATATGCAAGGGGTTTATAGTTAAGATGCTATGTTGTTCTCCTTTTAAATGTCACTCCACTGCATGAAATTCTTACCTTTGACTAGTTTTTGTGGCTCAAAAATTTGCAATTACATCATTACAATGTCGGTTATCAACATTCTCGTTGCTGTTCTGTTTTGTGTCATTCTCTTTGCTTGTGCAAGGCTCTTCCGGTCTATTCTGTGATGTTATCCTGACATTGCTATCTGTCTATATCTCTTTGTATTTCCCTCTGCCTTTCCTTTAACGATGAGTTGTGTACCTTTCCTTCAATGATGAGTGGTGTGAGTGGGCGTTCACTTCCTGTAAAGATATGCCCAAAGGGGGTGAGCTTGTGCTTGATTCTCCCAGCAACTTTTTGCTAACAACAAGTTCTTGCAAGATGCTATCATGCATTCTTATTTCCTACCAACTGGTGCTAAGCATTTTCCTCAAGAACCACAGCTCTGATGCTATTATCCTGATCTCATCTGGCAAATTCCAGTTCTCTGCTCCATAAGGGAGCGTCTCAGCAGTTGTGAACATTCTAGGCAATAAGGAACGTTTCGGTAGGCATACACCTCATCCACACATCTCGTTCTTCCTTTTGCAATCGCTATTACTTGATCTTATGTCTTCAGTACAATGTTGCCATGTTGGTTTTGATGTAGCCCTGGTACTTAAACTATTAAAGCTAAAGCCGGTGTCGGGGGATTTTGTCCCCCGGTGAGTGTGTCCCCCATACGTAAATTAAGACGGACTGAAGGAAGTTGATTCAAAAGAGGGTGCTATCGGAAGAAATTTCTACACAATTGCCTGTATGGGGGAACAGAATCTTCAGTCACACCGGCAAGGGTCATGCAAATGCATTCTCATATCTAGGGGAGATAAAAGTTTGCCAAAGTCCTAGTTTATTCAGCTACCTTAAAGGTCAAAGGTGAGACTTCAAAGTATCAAATTGTTTGTGATGTCAAATTTAAATACCCAAGGTTCTTGGGACTTTGTTTTACTGGTATAATTTGCTTGATGTTATGTTAGAGTTCTTGGACTGCCTAAGGATCTCCAGCAGGGTGTTATCTTCAGTACATACTCAACACTTGTCTCATCCACACAGAGAGGAGGTAAGAAAGATTATGAAGCTGTGGTTATGGTTTGTACATGTATAATATATGATTGGTAGGCCTATAAGAACAATTTCTGTAAGATTTTAAAGTCTGGCTCCTTGATGAGCTATCTAATCTTATTTACTCCAGTAAGGAGCAAACCTCAAACCAATACCTAGATTCTTTCCAGAAGATTGACAAACTTGTTATTTAAATTTTTGTTTGAAGGTATGTGGGGATCAACTCGTAAGAGTCGATTAGATCAGCTGATCAGTTGGTGCGGAGGGGAGTCATTTGACGGCTGTCTCATCTTTGACGAGTGTCATAAAGCTAAACATTTCGTCCGGTAAGTACAAGAAGTACCATGTAGAAAATTTGATAGTATCTTGGACCATTTCATGGCAGAACATCATTGAATGTGTTCAATTGACTACCTAAGTCTGCCAAAACAACCAAGCAATATGTAACATACAGTTGAAGTCAATGGCTCCTACAATTTTCATGGACTGCTTGTTTGTTACCTAAACAAAACATCCTCTCGTAAACACAATTTTGCTGCATTTTTGGCAACATAAGGCAACAAACTTGAAAACAGGTTATTGGATGGGAGATGAGTCCCTACATCATGACTGAAAAAAGTAGTTCATAAAGGTTAAAATCAGTCAATTTAGCTTGAAATCTGGCTTCTGCCAGTATGAACAAATGCTGAAGATCGCATTACAATTTTTCTACAACCAGACTGAATTTCAATATTTCGTACGGAATTATGTCCAAAATACGGCAGTCCAGTCATGTCCAAATAAATATGGATTTCTTGAAAACATCAAATTATTTGGTTTTTAATGGCCCACAGAATGTTCAAAACAACAAGCCCCAATGACTATGGATTAAAAGATTGTTCTACAAAATATTAAGAGTCAAATAAAAAGCATATATAATTTGAAATTATTTGGGCTCTAATGTTGAAAAGCCAAAGATTGCATGGAAAATCAGCAATTTGTTTGTTGTAAGTTTCTTGCTTCAGAGACAAAAACACTTCTAACAAGATTTCCTGCTGTTTGTTTGAGATATTTTCATTTATTTTAATGTGTACTCTCTCCCTGTTCTATAGTCTTTAATTTGCTGAAGGAAAGAATGCAGATTGTGTCCAAACTAGATCTCCATGTGATTCTTGTAATCGGAGAAAGTATTTCTTCTTTTCTGTTTTTCAGGGAAAGGAAGAGCAAAGTACCAAGGTGGCTGCTGCCGTGGTAACCATTCAGAGGTGAGATTAGAATTGTTTAAAGTTTGAAATCGCGCAAGACTTTCACAGACTTAAATAAAGTCTGGAAAGGACAGCTACTTAACCCACGATTTCTAGATTTCCGTACAAACTGTTTTGCTAACTTTAATGAATTTTGTCTGCACAGGATGCTACCAAAGGCAAGAGTTCTTTATTGTAGTGCGACTGGAGTGTCAGATGTCAAAAACATGGTAATCATAGCAACTGTATTGTTAGTAGCAAATTGTAAATTGTAAATTGTAAAAGTTGATGTGAGTTTCTACTACAATGATTGAGTTCTTAAGCCCCTTTCACACTTCTCGGTAGATGCTTTTTTTCCTTGGGAATTGCATTGTTAGTGTAAAAAGGGCTGTATTTGCCTTTTAATTTGTTTAATTTTGACCCTTTTTTTAGTGAAGCAGGGAAAGAAAATAGTTCAGATATGTTATAGAGTAAAAGGATTAAGACATACAGTTCTAATGAATTGTTAATCCTTACTCTCTCAAGTTCTTCTATATTCTCTTTGTCGAAATGAAGGATTCAGAAGAACTGAGGGCTGTGGGCCAAAATAACAATTGCTCATTACTGGGTTAGGCGTTCCAATCTTATCTAATTCCAAACAATTTGTATGAAGGGACATAGAAGAGGAGCAGGATTTTGGAGGATTGAAGTCACCTGTAGGCAAGTGGGCCTAGGGAGGAAGGGTTAGAAAAAAACGAATAAAATCCTTTTCTCCAACTGTTTGTTACCAGGCTTTTATGGAGCGTCTTGGGATCTGGGGAGAAGGTGCAGCCTTCAAGTCTTTTGAGAAGTTCTTGGACGCCATCAATAAAAGAGGATTGGGTAAGAAACTCGGTGTCAGGTTTCAGCATTAGTATTCTCTTATAAACCAATGTAAGCTGAATGCTGTCCTCTTTGATTCAAAGGTAGAGAAATGTTATTTTAACAGCCCCGTGAATTTCACTGTGCTTTTAACGAAAAGCAATTAAGAAGCGCTAATAGGTTTTATCAGGATGGCTTGGGGTGTTTTTCCCTGCCTTTCACCTCCTGGTTCAAATTCCGCCTCGGACTAGAGCCTTGTATGCGGATCATGCTTTCAGTCCTGCTTGATTTTCACCGCTGGTTTTCCCAAATTGGGGTTTGTTCCCATATCTAAAACTGAGTATTTCATCATCGACTTCTCGAAACGTTCCATTTAGTCCTATGGGCTTCAGTGCTGTTCATCTAGGAGGATCCATTGGTTTCATTATCAGAGAGATAACTTTATAGTTTAAGTGGAATTTTGGAAATGTTGACCTCTTTAAGGTGTTGCTGAGATGTTGGCGATGGAGATGAAGGCATCAGGGATGTATGTCTCTCGTGGTCTTAGCTTCAGAGAGGCAGAGTTTGTTACCATGGAAACAGAACTGACCGAGGAGCAAATAAAGACTTACGACACTGCTGCTCATGTCTGGTGAGTCATAGGTCGTATCTGAACTGGCGGCTACGGCTACAGCTGTTGCTAAGGGTGTTGCCAAGGACGCCCTATACTTCAGTGCACAGTCGTAGCCGCAGCCAATAGTTTTCAAGGTTGATTTTGTAGGATGATTTGTAATATTCTTTGTAAAATAACTACTTGATGAGTTGACTCTCCTGAAACACGTTTATGTTGAAATTAAGGGAATTAAGGAGAGACATTGGACGCCCTTGAGATGCAATAATGCCTCCTTCATTTTTTCAACTCTGACTTCATGGTCTCAAACAGCCATTATGGATTCCTTGTAGTGCAAAATCTATAATTCAAAGTTAGAGGAAGAGTGTATTTTTATAGTGTTGTTTGTTGTAAAGACATAAATGCCTCAATTTAGCAACATTATAATAATCGCAGTTCTTATACAGTGCTTTTCACATCCGAAGGGCATCCCAAAGCACTCATTTTTTTTCTGCTGCTATGCAGAACTATGTTTGAAATTGTAAAAACCATTTTACATGTATATTTATACATGTATCACCTTGTAAAGGTGTACGCCTGCAACTGTTTTTACTTGCATTTTGTGAGTGGGCAACTGTGAGTAATGACATCAAATTATCATCAATGTTCTTTAGGAATGAGTTAAAGAATTCTCTGGAGGCTGCCTTAGGAAGGACAAACACAGGTTCTCCGAGGGTATGGTCATCATTCTGGTCTTGTCATCAGAGGTTCTTTAAACAACTTTGGTAAGTATTGGGTTATTCTGCTCTCATATAGTTTCCCCTGTAATTTTCTTGTTGAAGATTTGTATTTTTTGAATTTGTATTCACAAAGTCACAGAGAAATAATAAAAGTGACTTCTTATATAGCGCTCAAATCCGTCACTTGGTGATGCTCATGGTGCTCCATGCAAGATTACCCCTGGTCACTGGGCCATTTGTTTCAATCCTTAAACCATCTCAGCTCCCTTGGGAGCATACAGCCTGTGCTGCCAAACATGTTAAGCACCAAGCTAAATCAAACAAGAGAACCATCTCTGCCCTCACAGGTACCCATTTACCCCTGCGTGAAGAGAAGCAATTATAGTTAGGTGTCCTGCTCAAGGACACAAGTGTCATGACGGGGGTTCGAACCCACGACCTGATGACTTAGTAACCAGAACTTTAGTCCGATGCACTAAACCACTTGACCATTACACGTAGAAGTTGAGAGAGCAGTTTTGATGATCGGAGTATCCTTTCATGCTCAAGAGAAGTTAATTTTTTAATGTCTGATTCGAATAGAAAAGTTGCCATGAAGTTGATTTTGGAGTTTTGTTTTTATCAGTTTGGGTGTGAAAGTGCCGAAGATTGTTGAGGAGCAAAGAAAGCCTTGGAGGATGGATACTGTGTTGTGATTGGTCTACAGACTACAGGAGAGGTAAGACTCGTAGTACCGGCCAACTAAAACAAAGGTTTGGGAATAGTCAGCATGTCTTTCATTACACGGAGTGACTGTTAAGCACATTGAAATATAGAAATAATAATTTGCAAGGTTAGTGCATATTTTTAGTGATGTTTTGCATCACCAAGTGCAGGATATTATTAAAATGCTCTTTTCCTACTGCATTTAGAAATGTAATTTTTTCCATTTTGCATTGAAAGGTCTTTATTGAACTCTCCTTTTGTGAGATAGTGTTAGCCAGGATCTAGAAATAGGATGTAATAACTTGTGGAAAAGCAGAGCCACGAAATTGGGCTTAGGTTGTAATTGAATGTTTTTGCATTTGGGATTTCTCTTTACAGGCGAGTATGGAGAGTGAGCGCAATAAAGGGTACAGTAGTTCTCAATCAGGTTTTGTGTCTGTTGCTCGTGAGATTCTTATTCGATTCATCAACCAGTACTTTCCGACAGTCATCGTTGTGGTAAGAATGCTTTCTTGTTTTGGCAGCCAATAATTCCATGTGACTTCTGTGTATGTCACTGTCTGCATTTTCTTACCTTTATCTATTATCAGTGGCATGTATCAAATGTAACACCCTGGGATGTGAGCTTCATCCGTGACTGTCATCGGGCTCACCCTTAGCACTAGCCAGACGTACATTGTCTAGTAAAACTACTATGGGCTAGTAAATACCACTTCTCAACTTGCCCTGAGGGCTACTTAAAACTGTGCAGCCTCCTTGTTTATAATGCTCCTATTTCTTCCTTTTCAGATGTGAATAAAACACTTTTTGGATGCGTTAATTAATTTTTGAGTGTGTGAATGTAGCTTCATTTGACCATTAAATTGGTTGTGATTGATACCATTAATACATCAGAAATATACATTTATGACAATCCATGTTTAAAATCTGGGCCATTAAAACTCCCTGGGGGCAAGTAAAACGCACAGTTTAATAGCCTGGGGGCTACTTTACAAAAAGCGTAAGCGCAAGGCCTGGTCATTAAACCTAATTTTACAGAGATATTTTTGTGTCGGATTGTTTGATGCCTGGCAGCAACATGGAAGCATGTTTCATCCTTTTACTGGGCATGCTTAGAGCAACATTCATCCAAGCAGAAACTAGCCATAAAATGACTACATTACAGCAATAATGCATTTGTGAAACATGCTTGTATTTGTCTTATTTGACTTCAATGTTTTGATGTTTTTCTTCCGCCAATCTGGTTGTAGGAGGATCAAGAACCAAGGGACGACACCTGGAGCTTAACGGCTAAGACTATGCTCATAGACTTCGCCAAGAAGATGCCTTTACCAAACAGGTGAGGGACGGATGGTAATCTTATTTAGTGCTGTCTGGAAAGAGAAAACATAGATACCCATCTTTTCAGATTAAAAAAAATAAATAAAAAATTATCCTCCTGCATATTTCTAAAACTTTATCGTCTTTCACCAACCCCTCCCCCAATGCTTCCTTCCCCTCCAGTCCTCTTGATGACATCATTGATCAACTGGGTGGAGTTTCCCGTGTTGCTGAGATGACTGGGCGTCGAGGGCGCATGATACGTGACGGTCCGAATACCACGGTACGCTTTGAACCTCGCACACCAAGCGACTCCAATGATGTGAATAGTATGAATGTCCAAGAGGTAAGGTTAGAGGTCAAAGATGACATAACTTTAGTTAGGTTAAATCTTAAAGTTGAAGAGAAAATTCTAGTTTTGTTAATGTCTTTAAGAGAAAACATCAAATCCTGGGGCTATTCATTAAAAACTTTGTTAGCTTTCCTTTGACAAACTAGGGTTTCATTGTGGCAACAATATTTGTAAAGGAAAACGATTACTCCAGAAGCTCTGAAATGTTCTGAAAAATAATACCGCGGCTAGGAAGGGAAAAAAATTAAGAATACCGACGAGAAGTGTTTATCTTAAAAGAGAATATCTCAAAAGTCAATCTGGCTGGAACATTCCACCAGGGATATACGAGTGGTCCTGTTGGAATGCACCACCCATTGTCTGGGATTATGGAAACAGTCCATGGGATCTGTTCATTCAGCCCGGAGGAACATTTAACACAGGGACTACGTGGGCAAACGCTGCTGTAAGAACAGCCCTGGGGACTGATCCCACTTGGAATAACATGACTTCAACATTAGTGTGCTTGCTTTCTTTTTTATCTGGTAGACTGCGCCTCATACAAAAACCAATTGAAAATATTCCATCATTTGTCTCACAAAGACCAAACGACTGATCCCATGGATCGCTGGCTTATTTCCGGCAGAACATCTTCAAGGTCATATACACATGCACATGTAACTATTTCAACCTTTTAGAAGCTCCCTTAATATGAAAATTTATATATTTTACATGGATCTCATTATTTTCAGAGGAATAGTTTTATGACTGGGAAGAAGTTGGTATCCATTATATCAGATGCTGCTAGTACAGGTACGAGAGCTAACTTAACGATCTATGAGTGTTCAAAATTTTGTAACCGATTCAGTAAAAGCAAACATCTTGCCTTTTCGACTTTTGGTCTGACTTTGTAGGTGCTTGACAAATTTCATCAGTGCTTAACAAAGATTTGGCCCAAGTAAACTATTTTTGCAGAAAATCAGTCACAAACAATACATTTGAATGGTATTTTGGCTGATGATATTTTTTTTATTATTTAAGAAAAAAATTGTTTCTTTGATGCAACTTTGCAGATTTTAATTGAAAATCTAATTTTTAAATTGTTTACCCCCAATATTTGTCCTCCATTTATTGCCTTAAATGTGATGTTTTAATTTCTACCCCAGGGGAAAAGGTAATTCATTTATCTTTAGTAAACTTGGTTTTGATGGTTTGTCCCAACCTCCATATACAAACTAAGAATAGTGTTGAAGGTAATGTCAACTTTCCTGTACAAACCAATAAATTGCATGGACTGGAAAATCAAGACTTGATCAGTGGAAATGAGGCAGAACCAGGTGGTGGATTTTATAGGATTTGATGTATAGGAGAGTTAACACTATCATATTCTGCCTAGGTATTTCGCTGCATGCAGATGCCAGGGCTAAGAATCAACGGAGGAGATTACATCTGACGATTGAGCTGCCGTGGTCGGCAGACAAAGCCGTCCAGCAAATGGGACGATCACATCGGTCAAACCAAACAAGGTAGCTACAAACAAACCCCTCTCCCACCCTCAACCAATCGTGATTTGCAGCATATTGCGCCACAGCACCTTGTAAACCATTACATGGTGCTATGTAAAGGAATAGGTCTAATACATGTACTTCAAAACGTAGCTCCACAATACCTTGCAGGAAAATACTTAATGTTGAAGCGCCTTGAGCGTCACTGAGTGACGATCAAGGCACTATACAAGAAGCCACTATTATTTTACTTATATCTCATGCAACATCAATCAATCATTCAATCGTTAAATTTATAAGGCGCCAATCCAAAAGTTGTTGCTCATAGCGCCGTACAGTAGGCTTTCAAAAAAAGGTGAGATTTAAGCAAAGTTTTGAAATTGGCTAATGAAGTAGATTGCTTGATGTTCTGAGGAAGATGATTCCACATCCTTCCACATATATGATTCAACATCGCAAGCTCATACAGCGCCCTCACTGAGATCAATAGAAAGTTACTCGTTGGTTGACAGTAGGCCTTGGTGACGACTAGTGTGTCTAGTGGAACAGTCAGCACTGATTTTAATAGCCATAGACGTAGCCCAGCCACACCCATCGTTCCACTGATTGCATTATTCCAACTGAAGACCTGCCCTAGACTGACAGTTTGACATCATTCAAAACAAATTTAAATACAACCTTTGAGCTGTCTTACTGATGGAGCTCTCACCACAAAGGGGTTTATTGTCAACAAATATATATACATTTGGCGGAAACTGGTTGTAACTAGTTAGTGGTGACTTTGTCAGATGACTAGTTGAGTAGTGAATTCCACAAGTAGCCTAAGCCTAGTTGACAGTTGTGTTGGCACACACATGTTTGTGCGTTTACGCTATCTATGCAACTTGGGGGTAGCAGGGTATGCAAGGGGACCAACTGGCCACTATAACAAGCTACCTGATTATTGTGTTTGATGACCCCAAATTGTTGTATTTTGCAGTGGTCCTGTGTATAAGCTACTGACGACCAATCTCGGTGGAGAGAGACGATTTGCTGCATCAGTTGCTCGGAGGCTGCAGACTCTTGGTGAGAATTCTGGACTCATTTCATGGAGCTCATTAGCACCACTTTTTCAGCTAAGCAAATATTAGCACAGGATGGGTCTCATCTCTATGTGGTATTTTGGCCGGGACCTTCTGCTAAGCAAGAATTAACCCTTGTGTATAAACCCTTTCATTACCAAATTGTTTGGACATAAACAACTGCTGGTGGCTGTACTGTTTGACCAGTCAATTGCGACGCACACATTCTAACACAACAGAAAGATTTCGTTCGAAGGCCATTTTTATAAACTCCATTATCTCCTTGAAGATATTCTTCTATAAGTAAAAATTGGCAAACGTGTTCGAAAACTAGCTGTCAGAAGAAGCGAAGAATATATACATGTGTAAACAAAAAGCAGCGAAAAGTTGATGGGGAAACAACGTATTCACAGGGCACCAGTGAGCGAGTAAGGCTGGCGTTGATTGGTCCTTTCATGTCATGTGATGTCGATATTTCCAAGTACATGCAAATTAAGGCAGTCACCACATACTGAAGGAAGGCATACATTGTTTGTTGAGAAAAATTGTAAAGATAAATATATGTCCATGCTTAACTAGTGTAATTTTGACCATTAGGTGCGTTAACTCAAGGTGATCGTAGAGCAGCAACCGGAGCTGACCTTTCACAGTTCAACTTTGACACGCCGTATGGCCGTTCAGCATTACGCACTATGTACGCATCTATATGCAATGTAAGTTCAGTATCAAAATGCTATCATTTGTAATCATGTGTAAGTAGCATATGCCACCCCCTCAGTTTGCTTGAGTTTGATGAATTCACTACTGCACAGCCAAACCAACCATGCTTAGCACAGAGCCAGGCATAACTGGCTTTTGTCAATATCGTGGGTTTCTTTGCTTAACCCCAAATTATTTGAAACTTACCCAGTCAGTTTCCCTTGTGGTTTATTACTGGATACTTTTTTGTTTACTCAACAGAATGAATTGGCCCCAGGCGTACTGCTATCTGCAATTTCAGCCGGTAAACCAGAAGTTACTTTCCAAGCCCTCAACGTTGATTTACAAGACAGTATTTCCGTGATGGGCGTTAAGGAGACCAACGTGATCGGCTGTCGGGTCATCGATAAGGACAGCAGAGACGTCAGCAAATTCCTCAACAGAATCCTTGGTCTATCAGTGGAAAAACAAAACTTGGTAGGACTCTTAAATTCACAGCTCACCCATGACGGGAGGCTTGGCAACATGTTTTGTGCCTAATTTATGTAATTGTATACACTTTCTTGTACGGTTTGCGGTAAATTCCAAATCACATCAGGGATGCAACATCTTTCAACATATTTAAGACACTTCTGAAATCAGTAGGTTTACCATCAATGACTTATTCATTTCTTCTGCGCCTCGATGCCTTTGAGCAAACCTTTGATTTAGGCGCTTTATAAATGATGACTAATTGATTGATTAAACACTGCGTACTTAAAAATAATGTCTCTTTTATATTCATGGTGTTACTGCAAACCTTACTAGATTGTATCTCCACCATGCAAAGTTTCAAATTCTACTCATGGACATGGTGTTACTGCAAACCTTACTGGATTGTATCTCCACCATGTTTCAAATCCTACTCATGTACACAAATCCTAAATGTGAACACTTTGCAATTAAAGAGTAACATATCTCCATCATAACTTTTGTATTTTTGTATGAATTGCTTGTGTTTTCAAAAATATTGTTTAATTAATTAGAATTGGTGTTCTCATGGTTTGCAAACCTTTGAGGGAAAAACATTACACCTATGACCTTGCAACAGAAAGGCTTAAAGAGTCAAAAGAGTTTGGGTCAGTTATGTTGAGTCCAGTTGGACAAAAAATGCTTAGCTGTAAAATTGTGAAACTGTTTTGAATGCAAATTTAACAAAATAGTATTATCTTTCATTTCTAGATTTTCAACTACTTTTACGAGTGCCTCCAAGCTGTGATTGCCATGGCCAAGAAAGAAGGAAAGTAAGTTACTGCCTTTTCTCTTCAAAACAACTCCCTCCCTCTCACCTGAACTAAAAGAAAATCCAGAGCTACTTGTTAGAAAAATAGTACTCAGCAAATTTATCTGCTTACCAGAAATTTGTGTTGATCCAGGCACAATATTATACAAATAATGAATGTTTATGAGTGCAATGGTGCGAATATTTTCATGAGTTGAAAGATGGAATTTTCTTTTCAACGAGGCGGATCCAAGTTGATCTTTGTCATTTTGATTGGAGGATACAACTTTCAAAACAACAAAGCGTACAACATTTAATTGTGACATTGCTCCCATTTCTTTTGGTTCGGCTTGTTTGGATTCAACAGTGACCAAGTGCAGACACGCGCACGGAATGATGTGGTACGCACCGTGCAATAGAACAAATCGGATCGAACGAAAAATGCACGGTGAATGGAACAAAAAATGCACGGTGAATGACGTACCGTGCAATAGTACGTTTATTTGCTATCACGTGACGGACAATCCTCCAATCAAATGGCAAGGATCTGCTTGGGTGTTATATAAAATGTGTTATATAACATAGTATTTTTGCTGGTAATCTGTCATATTTGGTTGTTTAAGAATCTTTATGCAATCTGACCCGATTACCAAACAGTGTTAAATACTTGTTTACATTTAGGTACACTGAGGGTCTTGTAGACATCAGTGCATCATCTGTGGAGATGGTCTGTCCTGCAAAGACAGTCTTCAAGGAAGCCAATACAAGCACACCAACCCAGTAAGTTGACTTCTCTAAAACTTGGCACTTTCTTGTTGTACTTGCAGACTAAACCCCATCCCTTTTGAGTTGTAGATTGTCAAAGAGACGATAACTTTGGGCGATTGCTCCAGTCCCTGTAATAGAGAACCCCAACATGGCTGAAACGAAGTGATTGATTGATTGATTGATTGATTGACTGATTGGCCGATTGATTGATTGGTTTCTCATATATCTTCTGTAGACCTACAGGTTACAATGCAAGGCAATTTTGAGGGCTTTAGGGCCATTGAAGATTTGTCCTGTGAAATAATAAAGGTAGAGTATCAAGCAATGGCAGCCATTTTGAAAATTTTGAAAATTGCTTGTTATTCTAACTATATTTGACAAATTTGCGTTGGCCCTAAGCCAAATATATTTCTCATGATCTGACTCTGTGCCAAATTCCATGCTTGTATCATCAAAGGTACAATTCCACGGAATCCGCCTAACTATCTTGGTTGTTAACTAGTTTTACTTCTCCACAATCTACCCAGACTGTTGTCCTTGTCAGTGGATCGAGGTTTAAGCTGGGAGGCAGCCCTGGAGAGATCGGAGAGATTCACCGGTAAACGTGATGGTTTCTACTGCTCCAAGAGAGATCAGTTCGGCAAGAAACTGTTTATCCTAGCAACCCAGAAGGACAACTCATCCCATCTGTTCAAGATCGCAAGGTTGATGTCTGGGATAATTAATTATTATTCAGCCCCAACCTCTACAAACCATAGCGTTTGTCAGAGGAGTGTTTGGGCGTATTGCGGAAACCCTGTTTGTGGTTAGAATGTCCTGCCTAATCTGTCGTTCTCTTGTAGAAGTATTGGGGGTGAAGAATTTAGACGACACCTTGTTTTATGGGGAGGTCCCCCCCCCTTCTCGCCCCAAAAAAAGACTTCTAAATTGCAAAATGTCAAACCTCGCTAAACAGCGATTTGTTACCAGTCAGAATACCATAAAATTAACACTCATGACTGCCACCCTGATATATTGTATTTACTATTGTTTGGAACTTCACTTGAGAAGGTGAACATTTGTTATTATATTTTATTTTTCTGTCGCAAGGCCAAATACTGGAGTCTCACCGACAGACGAGGATTATGATGATTTGAAGATGCGATATGTACCAGTCACCAATGAGGAAGCTGGTATGCATTGTTTTTTTTTCAATTCATTTCTTGGTTTGCTTTCTTGGGGGATTTCTGTTGACTCGTCTACATACCTTGTTGCCATGGCCAGCGAGTAGCGTGTCAGGACCTACATGTAACTTTATAATCGACTTATTAAGGTAACTGAGTCATCAAAGTTTGGGTTCAAATCCCACTCTGGCACATATGTTCATCAGCGAAACACTTTACTTTCATTCCTTCTCAACACACTGTGAGTACTTAGGTACCTGTGAAGGTAGAAATTGGTATTGTGATTAGTATAAAGTCATACGTGTTTGCCAAGTTAACTTTTGGGGCTGCATACTCCTAAGGGGTAGGTACTGTAGGTGCTTTTAAACTTTGAAAAAAGTTTTTAAGAAATGCCTTATTTTTTGTTATTGTGACCCTCTCTTATTCTCTGGAGTCTAAAAAAGGATAGAGGCTTCAGCAGTTTGTTCTCTTTATATGGAGTGACCTTCATTTCTGTAAGAGACAGAGACATGAACTTGTGATGAGGTCTTCGTTGAAATTCACTATCTCACTTAACTTATAAGAAATTATCAAAGAACACTATTTATGTACCAACAATAAGAAAGGGAAATTGTAAAATAGCAAATAAAACTTCACAATGTTCCTGATTGGAAATGTTCTAAATAACAAATACTAATAAATAGCTTCTTGTCAATGAAATCTAGTAAGGTTGTTCAACATATATAAATTAATGAACTTGTTCTTTGAACTTACTAATTAGAACGTATCTTTACTTCGGCAACCGATTATTCACATTTAAACTCTATGTCAATAATCTCGAAATGAATAAAATAGCATCAATAGTAATTCAAGATAAGCACACCTTTACAATTTGAACTGAAATGATTATTTTAGAGGAGTAAACAAATTGAAATAAACCAAAAGATTATTACCTTTAAGACAAGAACGTGTGATGAGGTCTTCGTTGAAATTCAGTATCAGGGTGACGGAAGCCCGCAAAATAATATAGTTGTCAAAAGAGGGCACTTCTCTTGAATAACTGAATGAATTATACAGTTTACGGAAATGTAACATAATAAATAAGTGCATTGAAACTAACGTTGGGGGTACAATTTATATGACCGTCGCATTACTTTTATTTTGATCAGAGGTAGGGTGGAAGGACCAATATGAAGCAACCAAAGATAGATGTATGCATGGATCCCACTGCAAGAACCCTGGTAGCTGCACCAGTGAGTATACATGTAGCTCCAGACCATCAACTTCAGTTTTTCTTTAAGCGATTTCTCTGCGATGCCCGAGGTGATCCCCGGTGGTTCTAATTTAGAGCATGCCGGGGATCACCGAGGGCGTCGTAGTTTTAGCCATAGCACTCGAAGCAGTCAATATTTGTATACTAAACAGCTGCAATGTTTTTTCAAACCTTTAGTTTTCTGTATGCAGTAATAAAGAGAGTCTGTAAATCCACTAAAATATAAACCCAGCACTCGAAATACCCACTGAACCAAACGCCAGAGTTAGTAATTTTAGCACTTTGTCAGTATGACACTACAACCAAAAAAAGTCTTGCAGTCTAGTGTTTTTCCACACACACGCTTTTGCAGATTTACTCAACTTTTCAATTCCAGGGCCTCCTCCTAAAAGTTCCCTTGTGGCTTATTATTTGACATTGAAAGGAAAAGTCACATCCCCTTAGTAATGTGAACCCCTTACAATGTTGCTTTCCAGGTTGTATCGTACAGTGGGCGTGATCCCAGGCTACATGGCAATATAGGTTGTATGGCTTCTGACTGGTGCCCCTGAACAAAGTTATTTATATAATAGGGAGACTGCCAGTATACATGTAGGGCTAGATAGCTCAGCTGGTAGAGCTCCAGCGCGTAAACCTGCAGGTTCAAATCCCATTCAAGTAAATTTTTCTTTGTTCACCCCAAAATTGATTCATTCATGAAGTTACCCAGTCAGTTTCCGAAGGTGGTTTATTATTTGACAATTATAAAAATAAAAAAAAGATATAGTTTAGGTCTTGTGAAAACTATTTCTGGTCCAGTGAAAGCTTAGAGCTACAAAGACCAGTGGTCTAGTGGAAAATCTCTTGTAATTTGAGCCTTGCAACCCTCTGTAAATGCATGTATTATAACTCTAGAAGAATACTACTGAACTGTCAGGTTTTTTCAAGGTTGTACAACCACACCCTTGCTTAGTTCAAAAGATTTGCGTTGGTAGTTAAGTTTTGTTTTTCAAGTTTTTTTTCTTGGGCGTTGCTAACTTTTGTTAACCTTTGACCTTTTCAGTTGGTACCCGTCTCCATGGTATAGATCTGTTGTGTGGAGGTATAGTAACCCTGTTATCAACTCTAGAAATGACGGCCAACAAACACGCACCCAAACTAGATCTGAGGTATGGTTGGGATTATTCGTTGCATTTCTTGGGGAACCGGATCATTTCGAAAAGATATTTGTATCATATTAACTGTGCGTAAGAACTATAAATAACAAATTGCAATGAAAGATTTTGTTCTTTATGATGTATCAATGTACAGTTGATACAAAGTTAAAGGTCGGCTTTATGGTTGGAACTTTTTTTTAATGCACTTAACATTGCTTGAAATGTATGTGTCTTTTTTGTGAAATATCGGCAACTGAACATCAATGCCCCAACTTGATACAGGGTTTGCCCTGATTTTTTTTCAGTGACTAGCCAGCGAGACCAGTTAGCTTGTCATTTCACCGGCTCTTTACTTGTCCATATTTCATATTGTAAGAGGAATGCTATTTAATTCTGAAGTAGCCAGACAGACCACTTAGAGAGAATTTTGACTTGTCCTGAGGTGTTTTTACAGCAGACCACTGTTAAGGGAAAATCCTGGATACTGAATGTTGATAATCTCAAAATGATTGTAAATTTGTTAACCATTATTTTATTCAGTTAAAGTGCAAACCAAACGTTTGCACAATGTAAAAAGAGAGATACCACAAAATGTTAACAGAATTTGATAAAAATCGTTCATTTCTTTGCACTCTATATTTTTACAAGTCAAATTGCCAAATCTAATGAAAAATCATATTGCCAATACCCCAAAATGACATCACATAACTTCTCATGAATATGTGTGGATTTTTTTGCATAAAAAATGTTCAATTACATTTAGACCGATACTGTTGTTAGGTTTTTAGAGAAAGTTTTGTTTTTTTGTTAGCGATTTTTTTTGTTTCTTACCTAATGTTTTGTTTGATGTGGGTGTTTTTCGTCTGTAGTAAAACCAGTTACAGCATGCGAGTTGTACGAGTTGCTCTGAGTAACGACAAACGAGTGATCGGTATCCGCTACCCAGAATGCCTAGTAGAGCTTGCTGAGGAGATGGTCCGTGAGCAGAAGCTACTAGATACACTGCAGGCGGTAAGAATCTTTTATATACAGTATACCTTATGGACATGACATTATTTGAGTAGGGCACCCTCGGCTAGAGGTAAAAAAGAAGGTTACTCATTGGCCCATTCTGTGCGCTGCGCGTACATTGGCGTACCTTTACATTGTTTCATCATTGTTTTACCTCATAGATGTGGCATGGTGATGTCAATGCATTAGGTTCATTGTCCTTTGGGACATAAGGTCGTGGGTCACATGTGTTGTCTTGTAATGCATGTTAAAGAATCAAAAACTTGTTTTATAAGAGAATGGAGCTTCAGGCACGCAACTTTTCAACTGATTTTTTATTTTTGTTTTTTTTTAAAAATATTATAGTGCCATAGAAAACTGAAAATCACTGGTTTCGTTTGCTTTTAACAGTTTCCGCTTAGTTTGTAATTACAAAGTTCATGTCTGGGGCTTGCCACAGTATTTACAGCAGCAATTTTCACCACTTCACCTCAAATATTAAGAATAATTCTGGGAGGCTAATCATCTTTACTCGCAGCTGAGAAGCTGAGTTTCAATGCAGCTACAATGTGTTTCAGCCACAGGCATGTAAGGGTGCCTTTGGCAGCAAGCCACATTGATCTATAGACCACAGAGCACATTAGGAGATCCAAAGCGTTTGATTTTTCCAGAGAAAGGAAAACCGAAGAGTCCTTTGAAAAATCCTTGTGGCACAGCTGTACTCACATATTGCTTTAGCCAGGGCTACAGTGGTGAGAGGCGAGCACTTTACACGTTAGCCACCCATGCTACCCATTTGTCTCCCTTTCAAGGTGGTCTGGCTGCTTCGGTCTTACCACCAGTGTTTTTCTAGCTTTGATTCTGAAATGCATGAATTTATTTGTCTTGTATTAAACAGAGATTGATGCAGAATGTGGCAAATGGTATTACAACTCCAGTCAGCTTGAATGACGTTAGCCATCAGCCAAAGCTATCAACAGTTGAAGCAGAATCACCAGTCAATCCTAAGCTGGTAAAGAAAGCCATGACTGCCCCTGTCACCCTCAAATCCTTCTTCAAATCTACCCCTCGATTTGATAGTTCCACCGACGGCAAGGGGGTTGATAGTGCTGATGACTGCTGTGTTGTTATTGAAGGAGAACTTGATACCAACCCACATAACTCAAAAGGAAGTATCGGCCACAGAAGTCGCAAGCAGAAACGTAAGAGTTGTGAGAGTATGGATACAAAGTCTACAAAGGATGTAAGAGAAGATGTTGAATGTACTTCTTTACCAAGCACTGTTTTGGGTAATTCATCCACATCGCAGGGTTCAGCAATCATCAGCAGTGGAAATCCCAACCCACATGCACCATGTAGTCCGGGTACCAAACGCCCCTTACAGGACAATAACGGACGACCAGCTGAAAGTTCTTGCCAAGAGCCGGCTGCTAAGAAATCAAAGCCAATAAGTTCCACACCACAAAAGGAGGTAAAACTGTCGAAGGTCATAACCTGTCCAGTCTGCAATAATGACCTTCCACCTGGTACTTTACTGCTCATGTTGAACAAACACATAGATGCCTGTCTCCTAAAATCCTAAGTTTCCTTCAATAGACTGTGCAAATCTCGCTAGTTGTGAAAAACAAGAAAACAAGTAAAACAAAGACCATATTTTTGTATTAAATCAAATCTTCTTTTCAAATTCTATATAGACCATGTTACCTTTGTTTACAGAGTGGTGACCTTGTACATTCTAATGCGTTTCCTGAAGGGCAAGGTACTACATGTACACAGGTCATATGGACAAATTTACATTTTGTGTTGTAATTTTCACATAAATTCAAGACTTACAAAAGCAGCAGCTGTACAGCTTTTGAGATGTCCCCCCTTTCTTCATATCAAAAGTTGAGTAAAATCAGACAGTGCGATCTCCATGAAAGATAAGATTTGTTGTATTCTTCCATTGAGCTGTGTACAAGCTGTGCCTGTATGAAGTCCAGGCTCTGTGGCTCTTTTGTAAACTTGTGATGTCACAGGTCACATCTTCAATATACACAATTCTTGAAGATAAAAATACCCATAGCCACTTTTTATAAATAAAAATACCCATATTTATATAACACAAATAATTTAAAATTAAAATTGAAACAAAATTTGAACTTTGGACGAGGATGCTTATATTTTATAAACCCCTTTTGCAAATCACATTTTGTGCGACCATGATAACATGAACATCATTTGGGTAAAATTCTTAATTGTTTACAAGTAAACAGAAACAGAGGTCAGGTCTTATTCTCTGGTTTTATTTTTAAGTTTGTTAATTTTTTTTTACTTTCATATTATTTCAACGCTAAATGTTATTTTCCCAATAATATTATAACATGATTTAGCCACAGACTGTTAAATTCAAGTATTGGAAGAAACGGAATCGCCCATATACGTAAAACTCAATTTGGTTGGGATTATCTTTAGTCCCAGAAGTATAATGCGCATGAGGCTTGGACAGTCTATTTGATTATAAGAAATGAGGATTGCTTTCCTGGGTTAACGTAAACAAGGATCACAACAGGACGTTCGATTGATGGGAACGGGGATGATAGTGATGATGACTGCTGTGTTGTTGGCAACAGAAGTAGTAAGCAGACGGGAACAGAAATGAGGATTGCTATCCTGGGTTGACAGAAACCGGGCTCAAGTTTAAAGAGATCTGCACACAGGACCATTCCATTGATGGGAATGGGGATGATAGTGATGATGACTGCTGTGATGTCGGCAACAGAAGTAGTAAGCAGATTCGAACAGAAATGAGGATTGCTATCCTGGGTTAACGTAAACAGGGCTCAATTTAATGACATTGCTTACTAATAGATATCTGTGTTTACTATCCACAAATTTCTACATTTAACAGGGAGCCATAGATTGTAATGCAAACAAAATGATAAATTAAACCATTAAATTTGTCCCTGGTAAAAAGTCAAACCCTCATCTGTGCATTCAGCGCATGATCAGACATTTTGCTTCTCAGGGCTAAAAAGCCCTTTGCAAGGGTGGTTCTTTCAACAGAAGTTGACATACCCGGTAAAAACCGTTTGTGAACGGAGATTTCATAACTTCATGGTTTCTTGCGAAGATCCTAAAAGAAAAACTAGCTGATTGCCACTTCCTCTGGGCTTCTGATAATTACAAAAGTTAAACTGTACAAAGGTGGGCAGTCTTGTATTCCAGGCATGCAACTCTTCAGCTCGTTTTTGGTTTCTGGTGCCAATGAAAATTAACAACTCGGTAAATAACCTTTTTTTTTGACAAACTGCAGAACTTTTTGCGTGCCTGGTGTTCAAGTCCTCCAGGTCCTCAATGTGGGAGTCTGGGTCCAAGTCTAGAGACATTTTAATTAATGAGTTCAAGTCCGAGGGCAGAGTCTCAATATCAAGTCCGAGGGCAGAGTCTCAATATCAAGTCCGAGTCACAAAAAGTGTAAAATGTGTAATAGAAACCTTTTACATAATGGTGCTTTACTGTATATGGAAGCTGACAAAAACAAAGTTTATATATCTTTTGATACTTATGCGTATTGGTGTCTATTTATTGTAGATAAAAAGATTCAAGCAGTATTAGGGTTTGTCTTGGTTCCAAGACCATGGTGTTTGCGCGGTACACACAATCAGTACCAACGTTCGGATTTACACTGTGCACGTTTGTAAAGAATAAACATAGACGGCGCTGTGACTAGTGCTATTTTCCCAACGACATCTGAGTCCAGGGAACAAAATTACACAGCGCCCTCTATGTTTATTCAGTACAAATGTACAGTGTGCGATGTACATAGATCTGAACGTTGGTTGTGTGTGCACGTGCAAACACCATGGTCTTGGAACCAAGACTATATAAGGGTATAACTCTGGCACTTTCATTTTACCAAATGTTTTGCAAAACGGTCATCTTCCCGTCTGTTGTGTTGAGAAATGTTCCCATATCGACAGTGGATTTGTATGTGTTTAGCTGTGTTCCAACTGAGAATGATTAGCTATGGCTGTGGCTCTTGGCCTTCAATGCAATGCTAAAGTATACGCTGACATAGTTCTCTAAGCCATAGCCAGAGTCACTGTCCCAGACACAACCTTCAAAGATCAGTGGCTCAGTTCAGTAAGGTCCTTGTTTGCAGTTTCATTTATTTAAACACTCTAAGGGGCCTTTAATCTAAAACGCCTAAACGAGAAGAAAAGAAACAAAATCAAAGTTTGTGTTTCCCAAAACACCTAATTTAAGAAGACATGACAAATAAGCTCAATAATACTACCTCAAAGATATGCCAAATTTATTTATAAAATTCACACAAATTATGAGGACCTTATAATGCCGACCTGACATTTTTACTTTGTCTCACACCAGTTTAACATTAATGAAATGTTTACCCCGTACATTGATGTGTGTCAAGCACTTCATACTTGGCTCTTTGTAATTACCCCTCGATTCTAAAAATATAGGATTCAAATTGCCTCGAGTTATCGGGCAAGCTTGCCTGCTCTAGAATGGCAAAGGTCGTGGGTTCGAATCTCACCCGAGTGATATGCCTGTGAATTTTTCTCACAGGACTTGAGAAAGTACCGAGTGTACAGTGCTTAACACACATCAGTGTAGATTAAAACACAAACAAATAATGTATTTCTACCTTGCAGGCAGCACTGGAATATCTTATAACCAAGATTATAATGGCCGTGTCTGATTTGACGGCTGTGGCTGTTGCTAAGGGTGTTGCTATGGGCATCCTATGCTTTCAACACATGGTGACCAAGCCGCAGCCATAGCTGCCAATCCAGACAATTTTCTTAACCACTAGGCCAGTTTGTGGAATGATTTACTGCTAATAAAAATCAAGAGAGTGTTCTAAACGATTTCAGTTTACTCAACTTTATTCAGCTTTTTATAAAATATAAAGATTAAAAACTTCACCATTGGCTAGACAATCCCAATAACATTCACATCACATTTCTATCACAATAATCTTAAAATAATTACATTGATTTCATCAGACAGTTTCTTTGATAATCAAAATAATAAAGAAAAATGCACTTACAAAATATGAACACACTTTATGGAATACACTACGGCGTCAACCTGAAAGCACCAGTACATTGATTCTCTTTCGACAGTAATTTGTGTCTGCCCTGTTGCACCAATAGATAAATCTTACATTTGCAGTTTCAATGATTAAAGATACACATGTACACCATTGCAGGAATTGTAGAAGCTTCCTGCAAAAAAAGCAACTGAAAAGTTGGTCCCAATCGATTTGGCCCCTAAACTTTGACCCAACTTGCCAAAGTGAGATTTACGCATTTAGTGTGGAAATTAACAATGTTCCCCACAACGTTTCATAATGTATCTTTTTTCAAAAAATCTCAAATTAGTCCCCGCGTCAATTGTTTTTACCTTACAGCTGTTGTGCACTATGATAAATGCTGAGATGTTTCCTGTTGTTAAAGAGGATGGGCCATGGTGATTGAAGTTGACGTTATTATTTTAGTTTTCTGCTTTCTATAATTTGTTGCATCTTTTGTAACATTACATTAACAAAAGAAGTGATATTTGCAGGGAGTTTTTACTCCGTTCACTAGCCCGCCGCCTAAATTATTTTATCAAAATCACGTAAATGAGGGCAGCAAACAAAACATGACGTCACTATACGTACTGAATCCACGGATGGTCTGTACTGAGCAATGCTTCAATGAGTAACAACAAACAGCCGTTTGACAGAGGGGTACGTACTGCGACATCACTATTCTTTTGAATTTTTTGAGACAGCTTTCTTGCACGCGGGGGTGAAAAGAGGCTTGGAAACTGCGTTGTAAACGCATAACCATTCATTCTACAACTCTGTCACATTGTTTTCTTGGTAGATATAGGTGTATTTAGGGATGTAAACTTTTTTTTAAAGAGTGACGTCTAGTGTGGCCCAACCTCTTTAAAGCAGGTGTTATTTGTCATCAATGCATACAAATACATTCCTTTTTGTTCCTTAGTTGTACTTATAAAAACAGAAAACAAAAAGCCTGTTCCATTTTGTAGCTTATTTTATACAATCACATAATATAAAACAAAATATATTTATGAAGTGATTAACACAATTTAATTTGACAGCACATGTATACCTTGATTTACTTACCAAGAAATTGTACACCAAGAAATTTCTTCAAAAATTTACATACAGATAGTCGGATAGTATACAATAATAAAGAAAATATAAACTGAAAAAGAGTTGCTTTAATTCATTATTTACACAATGTGGAATTTAAAAAAATGCTGCTGTTACTATTCCCATATACTGAGGGCTGACAAAATGTACTGAGGGTCTGAAACTGGGGTCCAAAAATTAGGACGTACAGTACATGTACGTTGAAAGCATACAATTTCCACATTTTGGTAATACCATGAGTTGTAGATTTCAAGAAGCTTTTAAGAACTGTATCCTCAATTGTTCGGAGGTGCATTTCGCGTTGTGCAAGGGGGCTATAGAAATCAAAAGCTCCCCTTTGCATAACGCGAATTGTTACAAGTACTATAACTAATCATCCTGAGTGATATATATTTTAAATAATCCACGATAATATTGTGTTTTAACCATAGAAATGTAACCCGGTGAATGCATTATCCGTATGTCTCGCCTGTGAGACCATTCAATAGACACTGTCCTGTACAGAGAGGTTTCGTTGCCATTTTGTGATTGACTTATTCCTGGTGTGTTTGTTGTGGTATAATTCATACAGTTTCTGCTAATTACCCAAGACATTTGGCCCAATGGTAGACCGTAGAAAAAAGTGCAACACGGAAGGACAGGCTTCTAAAAATGTTATCCTTATATGGACTTTTTGCAGTCAATGATTCCCAACCCTTACACACTTGTTCCAAACTCTGACCAACAACCCCCTACCCTAACACCCCTCCACTACCCTCACATACAACCCTACCCTTGCAACTAACCCCTAGCCCAACCTAGGAACCTACTCACCCCAACACCCATCCCAAACCCAGAGATGCCAACATTTACAATTTAGACGAAATTTGTATGATTTATTTAGCCCAATTACGACTACATGATTCCTCTATCGGATGTGACAATGCATCTCTCATGACCGGGATACACAAAGGTCTGAAGGTGTTGCAGCATATGTAAAGAAAAAAGTTCCTGGAGTTCACATTGCTGACTGCCCATGCCACTTTAAGTGGCACGGAAGCAGCCAGCAATAAGGTGACTCCTGATTCTCCTAAGACATCCACTACTGCCAAGCCATCGTCCATTGCCAGCACTGCCAAGCCACCATCCAGCACTGCCAAGCCGCCATCTAGCACTGTCAGGCCGCCATCCAGCACTACCAAGCCACCATCCAGCACTGGCAAGCCACCATCTAGCACTGTCAGGCCGCCATCCAGCTACTGGTTGGCAGCAAAGGGCAAGTCAGCAACGTCTGCTTTCACTCCAAGCCACCAGATTACCAAAAAACATGCAAAGTGCAGCAGCTTCATACAAGGTACAACAGAAGGCTGACAAGGAGACACGAGAACAAGCTTGTCTCATGCCTAAAACTGCTGAGAAATTTCTCCTCCATTTTATATCTGGCACCTCTACAACACAATTATTCCATAATAAGAATCCATAATAAGAATCCAAAGGCACTAAAGCAAGCCACTCTCAAATTCTTGGGGGAAACCTAAGTCTTAGCAAGGAAGTGCCCTTAAAGAGTTCAACGAATGAAGAGAATACCAGCGTTTTTGGGGAAAAGTGGCACAAAGTTAAACAAGTATCAAAGAAGCATTAATCAGGACGCTTTCCGACTTGCTACAAATGACCATACTTTATTAAGCAACAGAGGCAATCTTCTTCAGTATGAGAAAGAATAAATTCTAAATAGTAAAAAATCCAAAAGCAGTCTCTGGTATATTGACAAAATACCCTGACATTGATATGGTCATGGAAGAGTTTGTTCACAATGATAACTTGGTTGGAGCAGATGCTTGGCGTAGAACAGGTGTCTACAAAATACAAATTTGATGGTGATCTAAAAAGAGGGACAAAAGTTACGATATACTGACAAATTTTCTTATGGAAGCATTGTTCAATTATGTGTGAGCCACAATAAAAGAAGGATTTATCCAAACATTACAAAGGTGTTGCACAGGTAACTTCCCGAAGAGCAAGGAAAGGTTGGAACATAAGCTAAAACCCTGACTGCCACTAGAGCAGTCAGGGTCAGCACTATAACGAGGTTTTGACACACTGCAGTTAAAGGATGGGCACAATAAGCTCATATTAAACAGGGGTGATGCAAGCAGGCTTCCAGCTTAATGCAACATTTACCCATAAACAGTATAAATCTCTATCTGCAAAGGACCATGGAAGGATCAACCAGATTTAACTACCCATACAGACTACGTCAACAAGTACAAATCTACATTGCAAACATTGATGCATCTGATAATGGAAACTGAAAACACCAGCCGGAGAGTCCTTGGTGTTGTGAAGGCTCATCTTCTCTTTCAAAAGAATCCAGCACAACACATGGCCGACCTGTACATGATGAGCGAGATGGACCAATTCCAAGATGACATGACAAAGCCAATTGATTGCATCCATGTAGATGGAACATCACATGAAGGGCCATGGCATCAAGAGGTACAGTTTCTTCAGGCAGAGTGGCATTTGACGATGCAGAAACGGTGTACGCTCGTGACGGCTCGCTACTCTGGCGGACACTATCTGAATAAAGTCGAGCCGTTGAAAGGTTGCTTATCACAGGCTCATGCAAGTACATTCATCCCATCTACAATTCATGGTTCTAATTTTAACTCAAACGGTATTGATGAAGAAATGTTGGAGAAGAATCTGAGAATGGCGACTGAAGTGTACATTAACCGTTGTGATGGAACACCAGCTGGTAAAAGCAGTATAAAGCTTGTGGAAGGGAGCCAAGATGTTTTTGCTGCTGAATTGCAGGACAGGAGGCCTTTTCTTATAACATTTCTCGAAAGGCTCTCAGGTAGCAAAGAAAAAGCTCTCGAAAGAAAAAACCTGCTCTTTTTTAACATTTCGCCAAAGTATGGGATGTACAAAACAGGCACACCACGAGTGGATAGCCATCCAACACTTTCCAGCAATTGCCATGCTGTGAAAAGCTTTGCCCACATCCGAAATGTGGACAGGATAGAAAAGAAACCCATTGGTATGATGGTGGACCCGAGATTTCTTTCATTCCGCTGCCAGTTGTCGACACTAATCACTCATGGGGGGTGGGGGGGGCCAATGTACTAAATGTGATGGTCATTGCAGTGGGTATTTTCTTCCATTTTCACATAACCAAGTGGGTTCATCATCTACAAAAGAAATACAAGCAGAATTATTTCAAATCTCTAGAGCGTCCAAATGGCTAGTTTTTTTTAAGAAGCCATCATCGATGCAGCACAGAAGATACATTTCTCTGTAGATGAGGTGAGAATGTGGTTCAAGCATTTGGTTCAAGCATTTGGAGAGTAGTCAGCAGCGAAGGTTGAGTGGCATTCAGAAATCAAAGAACACAAGGGAGGCAAAAAGAACCTTGGCACTACAAGAGCAGGAACCTGGCTAGCTATGAGCGAACTGCTGCTAAATTACCTGTATCGATAGAAGAGCTCAATATAGATATTGCAGTGGATACTGTGCACCAGTCTAATTTTTCTTATTTTTTGCTTGTTTTCAATTAATACTGTTTTGCTCATTGAGAGAATATTTATCTCTTACCATTATCCTAGACCACATAGATTTTATCATATGGACCCATGTAGTATATTTCAGACCCAATGCCTGGATGACCTATGCACCATTCTCCCCCAGCCAGTCCCAAAAGCTTTCCCGTGCTTTCTGATTTAGGGCCCCCCAAGCATTTCTCTGGCCAGCAAGTACCACGGTTACTTAAAGTGCGTTTGTAACGATTCCCTTGAGGGACGGAAACATATAGATTTTATAAAACAAGCCCTACTGATTCAAAATAAAATATTACTTTACCATTATCTGTGTTTTTACACTGGTAAAAGAAACGACAAACCAAGCATTCACATGACACCCTCCGAGCCCAAAACGTAAAGCCAGGACATTATGACAATTTGGATCCAAAACTAAATCTTGGGTCGATGCTCACTATCGAGTGCATACTTCTCATGAGGAAACTCGCCTTCCTTGCCAAATATACGAAAGGAGAAGTAAAACAACTTGTCGACCGCTTTCATCACCACTACGTCTCCAAACCAGAGACTGCCAAACCTAGAAGCTTAGAAAGAACTTGAAGAAATAGGAAATCAGCAATGTTCCAAGAAGGACTTTGCTTTACATGTGTTGTATGGTGAACTTATTTAAATATGAAGCAATGTGTGTGTGTTTTAGATTCAGAAAGTTTGTTATGTTGTTTAGTAATTTGTCAATCAATGGTGAATGGTCTTGATTTGGCGATAAGATTACAACGATCATAATCAAAAAGCTCTACAACTTCCAAAGGATCAAAGCTGACGAAAGCCATAAACTTCTCCAACTGGCAGATTTGTGTGTGGACAGGGCTGCTCAAATAACCGACTTGCCCGGCCTTAACATGTTGAACTACTCAAACAACATACATCCAATCCTAGACAAACTTCCCACCCACATCCACAAACATGTGGCGGAAGAAGGCATCTGAATACACTCTGAAAAATTTCGTTCTAGGCCTTGGTTTTGACTGGATGTTCTATGCAGACAAAGATAGTATTTTCACAACATGAAAAGATACAGAAAGCTATTTGTCTAGAAAATTTGTACAAAAACTAGAATTGTTGAAAAGTCTATGGTTACGATTTGTGGAATTAAAAGAGGAAAATGAAAACAGATATGGATCATGAACAACTACAACAATTTGGATCCAAAACTAAATCTTGTGTCGATGATTACTATCGAGTGCATACTTCCCATAAGGAAACTCGCCTTCCTTGCCAAACATACGAAAGGAGAAGTAAAACAACTTGTCGACCGCTTTCGTCACCACTACGTCTCCAAACCAGAGACGGCCTGCCTAGAAGCTTAGAAAGAACTTGAGGAAAGATTTGGCAATAAGACAAAGATTACAACGAACATAATCGAAAAGCTCTACAACTTCCAAAGGATCAAAGCTGACTAAAGCCATAAACTTCTCCAACTGGCAGATTTTGTGTGTGGACACGGCTGCTCAAATAACTGACTTGCCCGGCCTTAACATATTGAACTACTCGAACAAGGCCACAATAAACGATCATGTGTTAAAAGTAATTAGAGTTTTTTCTGTTTGTTTATCAGAATACACATTTCATTGAAAAATTTACTAGATTTGTTTTCAAGTGAGATACCTTAACATTTAGTTGTATTTTGTTGAATTCCAGATTTCCTTTTTAAACGTAATTATTAATAGTGATGCACTTCATAAAGTTGTTAGCGTTGACTGTTAATAGGAAATCAGCAATGTTCCAAGAAGGACTTTGCTTTACATGTGTTGTATGGTGAACTTATTTAAATATGAAGCAATGTGTGTGTGTTTTAGATTCAGAAAGTTTGTTATGTTGTTTAGTAATTTGTCAATCAATGGTGAATGGTCTTGATTCCAAATGATGAAGATGTCATACAGAATGCTCAATATAGAAGGACAACAGAGGTCAACCAACAAATTTGCACAGATAAGATGGATTTTATTTGGCTGACTCTTGCCGACGACACTACAGCCCAGGAGACTGTCTAACTGTTCATGAGCAACTCGTTGCATTTCGCAGAAGATGTCCGATCAGGCAGTATATGCCCTCACAACCAGCCAGATATGGGCTAAAGTGTTGGGCATGTGTGGATAGAAGCAGCCACTATGTGTGTAACATTCAACCTTACATCGGCAAAGAGAACGACCAGCGAGAAGTGGAACTTGGCGCCCATGTTGTCAGAGACTTAATGCAACCCTATTATGCAATGTGGCAGAAATGTCACTAGCGACAATTATTTCAGAAGCAAGAGTTTGGCCGAACATTTGCTCACCCAACGAATGACAATTGTGTGAACTATCAAGGCGCACAGACGGGAAGTTCCGAAAGCCATGCGCAAGGAGAACATTACGCCCCAATCCAACAAGGCTCATGCAACATACTGCCCCCCAAGGAATTAAACATAGAACAACCCGGATCTGCACTGAGTGTCAAGGGTCTGCATGCGTCAAGCAAAGCAACAGCAGAAGGACCACTACCATAAGCTGTGTGACCTGCATCATGGACAATTGAACTCTGCACTCATAAACGCATCCAAACAAACAGAACACTATATTCATTTACCGGATCAGGGCTCGATTTCACAAAGAGTTCAGACTGATCGTAACTGCAAGTCCATCGCAGTAGCTTAGCAAAGAGTGATGTCACAATACAAATCACTATGGTAATACTGATAACTCATCTTAAGATGAATCTTAGTGCTTTGTGAAATCGACCCCAGTATTATTATTTTTTTTCTATATTAAAAAAAATAAAATAACATTTTATTCTTTTTCAAAATTGTGTTTGTTATTTCTTTGATTCACCTAAAATTGCAACGAACCTCTACCTACTGGACAGTTATCGGACGCGCGTAGCCGTTTTCAGGGAAATTGCATGCAATGAATTGTGACCATAATACTATGTGCAAACCAGATTCTAGCACCTCTTTCAAATAAAGTTAAAATCTTACTAAAAAAACGTATAGCTGAAAGACTACCGGTCGATGGACAGCCAGAGTGACTGTACAACAATTAAGGATCCTGAACAAAAGATTACAACAGCCTCTTCAGTCTACTGATACAAACCCAGGAATGTGAAGTGATAACTTTTGTAGGATTTTCATATTTGCACATAACCATATATGGAATGCTTAATGCTTTGGCCAGAACGTGGCTAACTTTCTTCCTAAAGTTAACATCTTTTCAAGAAAGCTTAAAGGTAAATTGAGATGAAAGCAGGATACCAGTCACAAATTGTATATATGACATGGTAGTTTGGCTGGTAACCTTTTTCTGGTAAGCACAAATGTATTGTGCTTAGCTACTTTTTGTGCTTAAGCAGCTCTATGAAATTGGGCCCTGATGTAAAATCACAGGCCTGCAACTCAAATCTCACGGACAAAGGATTGTTATTTATGGGTTTTTTATCTCTTACCTTTTTCCCACCTGGAGATGGTAAAGAAGGGGGGCCTGGGATTAGCTTTTCCCAAACCTACCCTTGAGATGTTGACGAAGAGGGACCAAGGATCAACTTTTTTTCTAACCTACACTTTCTCCTCCTTGTCTCCTCCGCCCTCAATGTCTACTCGGACGACGTTTTCATTTGGGGTTTCGTCTTCCACCCCTGTGATGACGGCATCCGCCTCCCCTACACCAAACTCTTCTATGTTGTCCTGCCCTCCACCCTTCCTGGTCTCTCTCGGTCCACTCTCCGGATCCGCTTTCTTGCCGTTCTCCTCCTGCATCCCTGCTTCCTTGATGTCCTGGAACGCCTTCTTCCACCTGGCCGCTCCGCTCATGATGACCCGTTTCCTGATGAGGAAGTGTTCCTCTGACCGTTGCCTCATGAGGTACGGTAAATCTTGATGGTCATCGTTTAGAAGGTTCTTATCGTACTTTTCGTGAAGCTGTGGGAAGAAAACAAGTCATCCTTTTAACAAAATAATTCAAGGGTCAGCAGGCCTGGAATTTTATCTTTTAGAGGGCAAGGCCATTTTCATTTTTTTGCAAAGGGCACTTCCATTGGAAAATCACAAAGTCTATGGAAAAGTTTTGATGGGGCACCAAGGCCAAGACTAGGGGCAACAGAGGCCATGGCCTCCGTGGCCCCCGTGTAACTCCAGGCTTGGGTTAGGACCCAATCAGAGACTTTGGAATGCTCAATGGCAGCAGACATAGCAGGTAAGTTTCCAATGTTTCAGCAGCTCCGAGCATGTGCATGCTTCCAAGAACAATGGATTCACCTGGCAAGTCTGCTGCCAGAAGTCGTTCCATAAACTCGCAGATTGAAAGTTTCAAATAACATCTGAAGAAATGTTCCCAATGGTCTTTTTTGCCGTGGTAACAATTACCATGGGACAATGTCAACACACTATCACAACTGTTCACATGTGGGTTACTAAAATGATTCATTCAGCTCCGCCTCTTAATGTATTGACCAATCATAACAAAGACCAGATGCCCGAAAACACTGCCACTAAAATAAAATTAAAAAATGGTCCTGGGTGTACAACTTCTCCACAGATCCATGGAATTAATCTTTACTCTGTCTTCTTTAAAGAAAACTGGAAAAACTCCTCTGTAAAAAGCTCGGTGTAAAGGCAGTTTTCCTCTGGGTTTGTTTTTTTGTTTTGTGTTTTTGCAAATTACAAAAGCTGCAAGTCCATCAATAAAGTGACATCAATAAGTACTGTTTTCCAATACTTACCACATCACCAGGATTTTTTCTGATGATGCCAGTAAGGTCAGAGGATGTTGTCTTGTCTGTGATCGCCATATAGTCCCCTTTAGTTGCCTTGTTAGCACTGGACCTCCGTCTGATCGAGTCAAAATATGACGCCTCTGTAAACAGTAGAACAGGAGAAAAATTAGTCAATAGTTAGTTCAATTAGGGGAGGGGGGGTTTCAAGCCACCGCAGGCTCAAAACTGTTGACTTGCTCAAGAAACAATACTGCCAAGCTTGTTACCTGGTTACTGGCTGTTTCCAGCCAAAGTGTCTATGTACTTGGCAAATATAAGAGCACAGAAGTTCTATGTAAATTGGTGCTGAAAGCGAGTAAACTCTGGAAAAAGACTGTTTGGCCTTGACACTGGCAGGCCTTGGACACCAGCAAGTCTAATACTTCACAGAGGCAATGGAAGCAATTCCCTTGCCATTGCCCCGGTGCCCTTTGGATGTTTCAGTAGAAATTTAAACTTCCCTCATAGAGGTGCCCTCTGCAAAAGGAAAAAAACTGCAAGAACGGGGCATCACTGATAAGGCCCAAATTTGTCCTCTTTAACTTAAAGAGACATGGTGACTGCTACAATAACTCTGTCCAGCGGAACACTCGGGAAATATCTTCGGAGAGGAGCTACAATGTAAAAAATTAACATTTCCTCAAAAGGGGGGGGGGGACTGTTAAATGCTAAACCAACTACAGTACAGAACAGGTTTGGGGGTTGTGCCAACAACCCCTCTCCAAACCATCCTTTAGAATGCCTTAAACCATTTGGTAACAATTTTCACCCTTTTGTTTTCCTCCTTTAAAAAAAAAAACAAACTCATAGGCCCTTTGTGTGCTTGAGGCTTCGGAACACCCCCCACCACCTCCTCAGTGCATCACTGATTTACATATAAATTACTCAGAAACAGAGAGAGAATGAAAACTAGATTAACATACGTCTTGTCAGCATTGGTTTGAAGTTGGCCACCTCGGTCGGAGATATCTCCTTATCCTCACATTCTCCTGTATTTAATTTAAAGATGTGTTTGTGATGATCCCTGCAAATTTAAAAACAAGGTATATATCAACTTTTTAAATATTCCAGCCAGGCATACCCTAGTATATAAATAAATAAATGCAATAATTTTTGTACATTTTTTTATTACTTTTTGCATTTGAAATTATGTTCTAAAATAAACAATACATAATCCATAGTCTTACTGGTTGGTAATTTCTTCAAATGTGGCCATGACTTGGGCCTCCCAGGTTTCTGGCCGACGTTGCAGGTATTTCTTCATGAATCGATTGTCCAGATCTTCAAGCCAAATCTGCAAAAATAGAGAAATACATGTCAAAGATACGGGGACAAGAGAGAAGCATGGATCTTTCTGAACAAGGTCTACAAAGAACTGGATCTACAAAGAACTGGATCTACATAGAACTGGATCTACAAGGAACTGGATCTACAAAAGACTGGATCTACAAAGGACTTGATCTACAAAGAACTGGATCAAGAACAGGAACTACAAAGAACAAAATCTACAAAGAACTGGATATACAAAGAACAAAATCTACAAAAGACAGGATCTACAAGGACTGGGTCTACAAAGAACAGAATCTACAAAGAACTGGATCTACATAGAACTGGGTCTACATAGAACTGGATCTACAAAGGACAGGATCTACAAAGGACAGGGTCTACAAAGAACTGGATCAAGGGTCCCTTGGTTTCATACCAGAAAGATGCAATAATAATAACAATCCATTACCGTCTTACCCGGAGATAATTGCGTCCCTTGTGTCCAATGATTTCTTCAATTCCTGCCATCATATAGTCCATGATCTGCAACAAAATTAAAAAAATTATAATGCAACTATCCAAATGGATCAAAGTAATCTTTAAAGGGTTCATCCTTTCACAAGTACATCATCGTAAAGGAGTAAATTGATTCAATAAACATACCATCCAACCAGCTTGTGACAATTTCATAACAAATCTAGGTGAATATATGAATAAATTAGCTTACATTATTATGGATTCCCAGGGTCACACTTGGTTCATCTTCCTGAGATTGGCGTTTGATTCTGAACATCTTGACCAGTGGTTTAATTGTAGTCCCCTAGGAAAAAATAAACATCCCATTGATGGTAAGAGTCAATTTAGAAACAACAATAGAACTATCCACTGAGCACAGCCTAACATGGCATGTTCCTGACATAGGTGATCATATGGACGGACACACGTGCATCTCCATCCCTCTTTTGAAACACTCCATGATGCAATGGTACTGTTGTGAACAGTCTGTTTGGAAACAAATTTTGTTTACTCCACCCAAAAATTGTTTGAAAAATCCCAAGGATTCAAAGTTCCCTTTTGAGACCTAGCCAAATAGCATGGAAAATGTCAAATTATTCTTTGAACAAAAAAATCCATGAATGATCTCCCCTTTGAGAATTCCCTGCAAGAATTGTTTATAAATCTCTTAGCCTTGGGCTAATAGCTATTCCTGGCTAAAATCAATGTCTTCGACAGACGGTTTCCACATGGCTTGGTGAGTTAGATTTTGTTTTATTGAGTCTTAAGACCCTTATCAGATGGTTTAGACTACATGAAAGACTACTTGGCTGCCGCTTCCCAGGTTTTATCATAAACTTGGGTGTGATCCCTGGCTACACTGCAGTTAAAAGGTTGTATGGCTTTTGACTGACACCCCTGACCAAAGATACTAACAAAATAAGGAGACCGCCAACATTAGAGCTAGATAGCTTAGTGGGTAGAGCACCGGCATGTTAATCGGAGTGCCGCAGGTTCAAGTCCCGCTATAGTCAATCTTTGTTTGTTCAACCCCAAATTATGATTGAAGTTCCTCTGACTGAATACCTGAATGAAGACAGTGAAGAGAATGACCACCAGGGTGGTGGTAACCAGGACGTTACGGACAGGAACATCACCTGCTGTCAGAGTAGCTACTAATGAGAAAGCAACAGCACCTCGCAGCCCACCATAGCTCTGTATTCAATAAATGGATAATACATCATTGGATTTGGGAAGATTAAAGGTCTTCCCGTCCTTTACTTTTCAATTAACACACTCTTCAACTGACCAATAAAAGTCTTATCAAATTTTGGTGAAAGTCTTAACGACAACAATCTATTCTTTGATTATGTTAGTTTAAAGCCCAGTTCATACTTCACGCCGCGAAAGCGAACAGTTGGCGCCAACCAGTTATGTCCTCCGTCTACAACAACAGTGATGAATATTGATACATATTACACTAAAAGGGTTTTTGATGTTTTTTCGCAGCTCAAGTCTCAGTTTGTCCACACCGATTTTAATGTGAACAAAATTAAATAAAAATGGCCGCATGACCTTGCAAAAAAAAGAAGAGACTTACCATTATAAATTGCTCTTCCTTATTGATCTTGTTGATACGAAATTTGTTGACTATAAACGTCATTGATACCACCCCTTGAGAAATACAGCAAACATAAGAAAAGGACTGATTAAAAATAGCTACAACTAATATCCAACATCCAGCATCAACCACTCCATAAAACAACTGTTCATCCAATTCACTGACCCACTCTACCGTCAAATGCATAAGTGCACAGCCACAATCATGGGTACACTTTTTGTTACAAAGACACCAAATGAACAACACATAAATATTGAGTAACTCTTTGCAGATCTTGTATTCGACAAACTCAAGTACTTTCTACTCTTCATTCACACTGCGCTGGTTAATTAATTTACAAACAAAATTGAAATAGCTGTTACATCACTGGTTTTCAAACTGTTGTTCATAACATGGACACGAAAACAAAGTGTACCCATTATTGTGGCTGTGCACATAAGCAGTTCTGATATAACGCTTCATGACACCCAACTGGCGTCTCAAAGTACACATTGAGTTTACTACTGGCATGCAGAGCTATTCAACTTGTAAGACTCAAATAGATAGATACATCACCTTGGAAGGGTTTAAAATGTGATGCGGGGCAATATGCTGCCAACTAGGCCAGAAACACAGAGGCTAACCCCTTCTCTTAACAATAAGTGCATATTCAGGTATTTTACATGCATTACACAGCACAAAGGACCTAAGGCTTATCAAACCATGCGAAGGATCAAGGACGATATGGCTCCTGAAGACGAGCAGAGTATACTGTTCAAACGTCGAGACCACACCGGCTCTTTTCAGAGCCACCACTCTCACAAACAGAGATTTACACACGGTTGTACCCGCAAGTTCATTATTTATTTATAGTTCCTTCCTATTTTTCCACACCATGCAAAGCTTCAAACAATACTCACTTTCTGGCTATTTGTGTCTAGCTCCAAAGGACAAAAGTGCCTTTACTGGGAACCCAATCCACACTCTGACAACACCAACTAGACCGCTAAGCCCAATGACACAAGGATATTTCAAGATTACCCACATTACAGTGAACACATACCGTAATTTCCTACGGATAAGGCGCTTGGCGGACAAGACGCAGGACCCTAAAATGACCCCCAAAAATTCAAACGTCAACAGACAAGGCGCACCGAAAGATAAGACGCAACGATGTTTTGGGGGTCTAAAAAGTCAGATAAGACGCGTCTGATCCACAGGAAAATACGATACACAAAAACTGGTTTTCTTAAAGATTTCAGCTTCAAATATTGAAACTCCTTATTAAGAAGAATAAATTTATATGTGTCAAGTAAAAAAAAAAATCATTCAAACTTTGTATACAAATTAGAGTTAAAATTGATTTTGTTTTTACCCACTGCCCGGTAGATGAAGATGAATACCAGAGTAAGCAGCACAAAGCCTGTGTTCCACTCATGCTTCTGAGCCCATAGAGTCTGACCCAGCTGGAAGAAGATCAGGGACTCGGTTGTTGTCCTAAAGCAAAAAGAAGTAAACATGAACAAAAAAAATCAATTTTTACGGTGAGCATGTTCGACAGAGCAAATTTCAAATTTATGGACAATAAATATTGAACTGAATTGAATTATCCATTGTCTAATATAGTTGGTAAGTAGGATCAAATACAAAGGCTGTCATTTTTTAACATTGCTATACTTTGTGTTGTTGAATGTTTACGTGTTGGATAAACAACTAAACCAGTATTTAACCTGACAACCTTAACAGGGCTGTCATTTTCAACATTGCTATATTTTGTGTTGTCGAATGTTTACGTGTTGGATAAACAACTAAACCAGTATTCAACCTGACAACCTTAACAGGGCTGTCATTTTTCAACATTGCTATACTTTGCGTTGTTGAATGTTTTTGTGTTAGATAAACAATTAAACCAGTGTTCAACCCGACAACCTTAACAGTATGGTCAGATGACTAAATGACACAAAACTAAATTAAGGATACCACTTTTCCTCTGTCACATTCACAGTTTTTCCAAAGATTGTAATTTTTTGGAGTACCTGAAACCAACCCAAAAGTGTTTCAAACATGTGAATGGAAATGCAGGGCTGTACTAATAAATAAGTTGAGCTGATTCATTTGTGTTTTTTTTAAGATATCATCAAATTTCCACCAAATATGGACGGAAGAAGCCTCCTTGTTACGTCCATCTTTTGATTGAACTTTAAAAGTCAGTGAAAAAATCATAGTAATAATCAACTCAAATTATTTCAGTATGAGCCTCCATTCATGTCCTTTCACATGTTGTCACTTTTTGGTGGTTTCGGGTACTAACAAAAAAGTTACAACCATTGGAAAATCTGCTATTGTGACGGACATGCAAATTTGTTCGCTTTCTGCTTTTATTGGAAAGTGGTGGAAAGGATCTTCACCTACAACTGACCAAGGAGCAAGAAGTGTGGAAAGAAGGTTGAGAGGCCTTCATCTAACATGAAGTGGGCTAAGGGAGTATTTTGTGAAAAAAATAATAACAAGTCAATAGTTTCTGTTGGGAAGATCCCAGTAACGCTTAAAGGCACAGTACACGTTTGGTAACAACTCTGAAAATTAATGGCAATAAAACTTACTTGGTAAGAAGTGCAGCAGCGTTGGTAGTATAATGAATTTTGAGAAACTTTTAACTTCGATACTACGATTATGGACAAATATATCATTTTTATTCCCCAAAATTTGAATCTGAAGAAACACTTCTCAGACTGTGTATTCTTATGGGGATTATTCTTCCTGCGTGGAAATATATACGCTCCGGTTTTCGGTGAAACTCAAAAACGCGACCACCTTTTGAAGTGAACTTTTCACAGGTTAGTTTTATTGTATGTACCTACATTTATATAGGATTAACACAATCAGTTGGCCCCAATTATCAAATGTATACAGCACCTTTAAAAATCGTTTAGGTGGTAACCTCCAACAAGAGAAAGACCAGTTTTACTTACGATAGCATCTTGGTGAAGTAGGTGACCGTTGTACTGGACTTCCTTGAAATGTTTGCAAAAGCATACTGGCACTGAGCCAAACCACAGCAAATAATACTGAGAAAAAAATATTTTGATAAGTAAGTTTTAATCTCAGAAAACTGAATTGGTATTAAAATAGTACTTGTGCTATGAGAATGTTACCATTTAAACGCTGTAAGTTAAAAGACAATTGGTTTTATATTTGACTGTAGTTTTTAATGGTACATGTAGACAATCTATGTCACTCTGTCATCCTAAATTTGTTTTAAAAGGAGCAAATATGAAAAGACATCAGTGTGTTGATTGGAGATTGTAAATACAGATGTGTATTACTTCAATGCTCTCATAAGAACGACATGCAAAGAAACATACTGGGATAGGTTGCATTTCCCACTGGGTACCTCAACCAATCAGAAGGAAGTGACCGCGGCAACCGGTTCACAGCCCCAGCCAATCAACTGTGTAGGCTGTTTGAATATGTGGTAAATTTAAGGGAGGGGGGGATATTTTCTAACTCCTCTGAAGAGGGTCTCTGGGAAGGGCACTAAACTAATATTCAAGTGATTTCTTACCTGATGATTCCTGAGAAGTGGAACAGTTCAGCCGTTAGATAGGAGAGATACGCCATGCCAAGTAGCGCCAGGGGCTCCACGACTGCAGAATACAATGATAGTCTACATCAGGGCCAAATTTCATAGAGCTGCTTAAGCAGAAAATATTGCTTAACAATTGTCTGCTGAGCAGAAATGGGCAGGATACCAGTGAGTCACACATTGTACATGTGACATAGTAGTTTGGCTGGTAACCTTATTGTGGTAAGCATAATTTTGTTGTGCTCGGCTACTTTTTGTGCTTAAGCAGCTCTATGAAATTGGGCCCAGGGATGTGATTATACAAAGACTGACAAAATTCTGAAATTGGGCAGCAGTCTAGTAACTGGCCTCTCATCACCTGGCAAGTCGTCGGACTAGCGGTGAAGACATCTTCTCTAGGCACGCTAGAGTGTGGATGTCTTGGGTTTGAATCCCACCCGAGTACTCTGTGGATTTTTTGCCGCAGGACTCAGGAAAGCAAGAAGTGTACAGTGCTCATCATACATCGCTGAAAGAGGAATATCAATTCCTACCTTCAGTTTCCCCGAGTTATTCCCATCTTAAATGTTTTCTTCTTGTAGCCCCTTACTAAGACTGAGTGGCTGTTTGCCATATTTGGGGTAAACCTGCATTAAAAAAATATATACATGTATACATTTTTATTAATCAGAAATACAATATTACAAATGTCATTTACTTTTTTTGTGTCAATAACTTCAGAAAATTTACTTTGTCATGCTCACTTACCTCTGACATGTTTGGTGAATTTAGTGAAAACTGCTGTTAGTAGACCGATGATGACACCAATGAGGGCTCCTCCTAGACTGACTGTGAAGAACGACACAAAACCCAGTGCAATCTACAACAAGAAGATCATGGTGAATAGGGGGGGGGGAAAACCACCAGCATCCCTACCCCACTTCCTCAATCAACGAAACTGCTTATCACTCTCCAAGACTGATCAAGAGTAAACCAGCAACCACAATACTAATAACTAGTTCTTATATAGCGCATTTGACAATAACGTTTCAATGCGCTTTACATTAGTGCCCTGGTCATTGGGCCAATAGCATTCCTGTAATCTTTCTCAGCTCCCTGGGGAGTATACAGCCCTGTGCTGCCATGGCACACCAAAGGCTTTTTCATACACAATATCAACCTCTACCCTCGCAGGTACCCATTTATACCCCTGGGTGGGGCTGGTGTTTCTGTTCAGCAGAGTGTGGGTTCGAGTCCCGGTTGAGACACTTGTGTCCTTAAGTAGGACACTGCATCCTTTGGATGGGTCCCATGTGTTGTGTAATGCACGTAAAAGAACCCAGTGCACTTATCAAAAAGAGAAGAGGGTTTGCCCCGGTGTTCCTGGTTTGATTGGTGGCATATTGCACCACACCACCTTGTAAACCATTGCATGGTGCTATGTAAAGGAATAGGTCTAATACTTCAAAAACGTAGCTCCACGATACCTTGCAGGAAAATACTGAATGTTGAAGCGCCTGAGTGTTACTGAGTGACAGATATGAGCGCTATGAATATTATCATATTATCTATTTACACAATGAAAGCAAGAAGATAACTTCATGAATTTCCCTTCAAGATCAAGAACCAGCAACCCTCTCCCCACCCACAAAAAAACTCAAGAGCAATCTGACAGCCTCGTTGCAAAACCCAATTTTTCAGGCAGCTTGGAGGCAACCAACTACACTGCAAGAAACAAGGAAACAACACTCTTGTAGCACTACTACAATATTCACCAGTCTCTTAATAACCATGGTAAAATTATTGACAAATTGTATGTGATTTTTGTTTTCTTCTTAGAGGTTGTCTGGAACTGGTTTCCAATAAATTGCTTTATGTCGTAACAAATATCAATATAAGGTCTCTGTGGTTACCTGGCTGAACGGAATGGTTTCCAAAGTGGCAAAACTGTTCATCATATTATATAGCACAACAGTAACAGCATCTGAAATAGCAAACAATGAAATATATCACTGACTTCATTACTGAAAACTATCATAATGATATTTAAAAATTGTCTGGTTTTATGAATGCATTTCAAATGAATTAATTGTTTGCTGATTGCTGCTTAAGCTAAAAATGCGACCTAAAATGCTAAACTTGGACTCGGCCAAACTTTTTATATGATAAATTTCAATTATAACTTTCGTGGTAATCATCATTGGATGAAAGAATATTCACAACTCACCATTTAAGAGTGACTCTCCGAATACTAGAAAATACAAGACTTGATTGACGTGGATTTCTTGAAAGATTGCTAGAACGGCGACTGGATCGACGGCGGAAACGAGGGAGCTAAAGATAAGGCATTGTACTAAGCTGATAGTGAAGTTGTCCCCATAGGCTCCGATGAGTGAAAATCCATATAGAGTGAACCCTGCAGAGATAAAAATTAACACATTCTGTCAACTATTCTGTAGAGAAAATACTGGACATTATACAGGCTGATAGTGAAGTTGTCCCCATAGGCGCCGATGAGTGAAAATCCATATAGAGTGAACCCTGCAGAGTTAACAATTAACACATTCTGTCAACTATTCTGTAGAGAAAATACTGGACACTAAACAGGCTGAAAGTGAATGGGTCTTCATAGGTGCAGGTGAGTGGAAACCCATATAGAGTAAACCCTGCAGAGATAAAAGTGATTAATGTGAGAAAGTGTTCTATAAGAACTGAGTAGTATCTTATTAGAATAATATTGTTCATCAAAGTCGACTTACCAATAAGGAATGTGTTCAGCAAGGTTCCCTGTAGATACAACAAAAAGAAAAATAACAATAATCTGAACACTGGCTATCTGTGGCTTTGCAGGCATGGCCAAGCAATATTACTTCCCTACTGCAGATAACCTGCGTGAATATTCTCGTGGCCGTGCGATAAAGGACCTCACCTTTAGCTCGGTCCTTTAGCACAAAGGCCACGACCCTGCAAGGTTTTAAACAGCTATTTAAGACCTTGTCGCCTACTCTTTTATTCCCTTATTGAAAACTACAGTAGATAATGTTCAATGGTCAGACAATAGGAGGATTGACTGTGTACCATGTAGATGGATTTACCACATGATGATATCATAGTGCAGGGGGCATAGTTTATCTATCATTCAAAACTACAGTCATGACAGTGGTTAATATTAAATGGTCAAACAGTAGGAGGGGTAACAATAGACATCTACGGTGGGAATCAAACACATCATGTTCCACATTCTGAGGTTAATTCACAAACTACACATTACACAAGTTACAATGAGAATCCTAGAAAGACTTACCATAACAGCATAAACCAAAATGGACCCCAAGTTATCAAGGAAAGTACGATCATGAAGCGAGTAAGATGCCTCCAAAATAATCCTGGAAATCAAAACAATATCTAAAAATAGGAGTATAATAATAATAATAATAATAATAATAATAATAATATATGGTGAAAACGTCGTCTGGAGGGTAAAATTAAAGAATTACGGAAAGACCTCAGTAGAATAGAACAAATGGAAAAGGGTTTAATAAAAGGTCCAGACTTGAGGAATACAATCATGACAAAGTATAATGTCAAAGGTAAGGGGGTGAATGTTGTCATAGAGGAGATTAAGCAAAGGGTAAAGGCTAAGGCTGCAAAGGTGAAGAGGTATGTTGATAGGGTCAAGCAGTTTCACCAAAATAGGCTATTTAACACCAATCAGCATCGGTTGTTTAAGGAATTAGACGGAAAGAATGACAGCACGCAAGTGGGCCCGAGGCCAGCAGAGGCAAAAACTTTCTGGGGTAGTATTTGGGACCAACCAATACAGCACAACCGACAAGCGGAATGGCTAACGAATGTGAAAGATGAATTGAGAGGGGTACAGCAGCAAGAAGGGTTCCAGATTGACGTGGACAAGGTAAAGAGACAGGTAAAGAAAGTGCCAAATTGGAAAGCCCCGGGTCCGGACCAAGTGCATGGGTACTGGTTGAAGAACTTCCCTAGTTTGCATGAGCGAATGGCCCTACAACTGCAAGACTGTTTAGTACAGGGTAAGGTCCCATCTTGGATGACTGAGGCAAGAACGGTTCTGATCATTAAGGATGTCAAGAAAGGTAACATTGCGAGTAATTATAGACCAATCACGTGCTTACCTGTGATGTATAAACTCTTGACCAGTATGATTGCAGAAGACCTCTATCGCCATATGGATGACCAGAAGTTGTTTCCAGAGGAGCAGAAAGGCTGTAAGAAGCGGTCCAGAGGTACGAAAGATCAACTTATCATTGACAAGGCTGTACTGAAGGATTGCAGGAGCAGAAAGACTAATTTGGCAATGGCGTGGATCGACTACAAGAAGGCGTATGACATGGTATCGCACACATGGATAATGGAATGTCTGGATATGGTTGGAGTGGCTGATGCAGTAAAACGTCTTTTAGGTGAGAGCATGAAGATGTGGCGAACAAATCTGATAGCCAACGACGATAGTCTGGGCAAGGTATGCATAAGAAGAGGTATTTTCCAAGGTGACTCTCTGTCTCCACTGCTGTTTGTTCTGGCACTGATGCCCCTGTCGATGATTCTGAGGAAGGTGAGCGCAGGTTATGTAATGAAGAAGGACGGATGTAAGATCAACCATCTGCTTTTTATGGACGATTTAAAGTTGTTTGCAAAGAATGAGGCGGAGATCGATTCTCTGGTGCAGACCGTCAGGATTTTCAGTGATGACATCGGGATGCAGTTCGGTCTGGAGAAATGTGCTTCTATGGCCATGAAGAGGGGAAAGAGGGTACATTCCGATGGCATCGCTCTGCCAGATGGTGCACAAATGAGGGCTCTAGACGAGGAGGAGAGTTATCGGTATCTTGGTGTTCTTGAATCGGACCATGTGCTTCACGAGGAATCAAAGGTAAGGCTGAGGGCAGAATACATCAGGCGGGTGAAGAAATGTTTAAAGTCCAAACTGAAAGGGGGGAACATGATTAAGGCGATTAACACGTGGGCCGTGTCTTTGATGAGGTACAGTGGGGGTATTGTGGGGTGGACCAAGGAAGATCTAGATGTCACGGACAGGAGAACAAGGAAACTGATGACCATGCATGGCATGCTACATCCGCGGTCAAATGTCAGCAGACTCTATCTTCCGAGGTCAGAGGGCAGAAGGGGGTTACTGAGCGTGGCAGACAGTGTTAACATCGAGCGCAGGAGCTTGCATTGTCATATTAGGAGGACCGAGGAGAACTTGTTGATGGTTGCCCAAAAGTACACGAGGGAAGACGAAGTTGGGCCGAAGGAGTACAAGAGGGGAAAGAAAGAGGAAAGACATCAAGATTGGATGAACAAGCCACTTCATGGCCGGTTCTTGAGATGTACTGAAGAGGTAGCGAGCCCTAAGTCATGGAATTGGTTAAAGAGCGGAGAACTAAAGAAGGAAACCGAGGGCTTGATTACTGCGGCACAAGACCAGTCACTAAGGACAAATGTTATGAAGGCAAGGATAGAGAAAGCAAACGTCTCTCCTATGTGCAGAATGTGTTACAAGGCAGAAGAGACTGTATTTCATATTGTCAGCGAATGTAGTATGATGGCCCAGACGGAGTACAGAGGAAGACATGACAAGTTGGCCAAGGTGATTCACTGGGATCTGTGTAAGAAGTATGGTGTCCAAGTACATGCGAAATGGTACGACCACGTTCCGGAGAAAGTTGTAGAGACCGACCAGGTCAAGATTCTCTGGGATTTTAACATTCAGACTGATCATGTTATAGAACATAGGCGTCCGGATGTTGTAGTCTTAGATAAGACGACGAAGATGTGTCATCTCATTGACATAGCTGTGCCGGGTGATATCAGGGTAGCTTCGAAGGAGACGGAAAAGATCCAAAAGTACCAAGACCTGGCCAGGGAACTCCGTAAGATTTGGCAGGTGAAAGTGAAAGTAGTCCCTGTGGTTGTTGGAGCACTTGGCACCATTCCCAAAGCACTGGGGAAACATCTAGATGAAATAGGGACAAACGTGAGGATAGATCTGTTACAGAAGGCGGCGCTTTTGGGAACAGCGAGGATCCTGAGAAAGACCCTTGAGATCTAAGGCTACGGGACGTAGCCTGACTCGAGGAGTAACCGGCACAAATGAAAATGAAATCTTTCTTTAGCATGCTGTGATAAGATGAAATAATAATAATAATAATAATAATAGTGGCTTCTTATATAGCGCTCATATCCGTCACTCAGTGATGCTCGAGGCACTTCAACAGTCGGTATTTTCCTGCAAGGCATGTATGTGGAGCTGCTTTTTGAAGTTTGAGACCTATTCCTTTACATAGCACAATGTAATGGTTTACAAGGTGCTGTGGCGCAATATGCTGCCAATCAAACCAGGAACACCGGGGCGAACCCCTTCTCTTTTCGAAAAGTCCACTGGGTTCTTTTACGTGCATTACACAACCAGAAATGGCAAACAAACATATTTTTTATTTTTGGGGAAAAGTATAACTACAGAGCAAAATTGAAATTGTTTTCAGGCCTGGAATTTCATCTTTGAGAGGGCAAGGCCATTTTCAATTTAGCAAAGGGCACTTCCATTGGAAAATCACAAAGTCTAAGGGAAACTTTTGAAGGGGCACCAAGGCCAATACTAGGGGATTCCAGGCTTGGGTTAGGACCCAATCGGAGACTTTGGAATGCTCAATGGCAGCAGACACAGCAGGTAAATTTCCAATGTTTTAGCAGCTCCGAGCATGAGCATGCTTCCAAGAACAATGGATTTACCTTGTAAGTCTGCTGCCAGAAGTCGTTCCACAAACTCGCAGATTGAAAGTTTCAAATAACATCTGGAGAAATATTCCCACTGGTCATTTTGCCATGGTAACAATTACCATGGGACAAATTCAACACACTATCACAACTGTTCACATGTGGGTTACTAAAACGATTCATTCAGCTCCGCCTCTTAATGTACTGACCAATTATAACAAAGACCAGTTGCCCGAAAACGTGGCCTCCATGTAATCCAGGCCTGTGCTTTGAAGGCAAGGCCACTTTTCACGAGAAAAGATCATCACTTTTATTCAAAAATCTAAATGTTCAAGACTAGGACTAAGACCAAAGTAAGACCATTGCTCTTCAAAGTCTAGGCCTGCAAATCAGTCAAAACTTCCGTAGCCTTTTAGTTTGTGTGTGACCAACTTCGACGGTGCAAGAAACTACGCCTTTGCGTTAACTTACGGTGGCAGCAGATACAAGAAAAACGTCTGAGATTCAAAACTGCTGACGTAACCAGTGGCACTGGGGATATGAAATAAAATATATCATGCTTATCAGTAAAATTTCAGAGACTTAATCAATAGCTGTGAATTAAAATAATGTGAAAAACTTAATTGACAAAAATGCTTGAATGAAAATAAAATGGTAGAAGTATGGAGCATCTAGAATTCAACATCAACCCACTTTTAACATACTGGTACAATCTTTGTCACGTTCCCCGTTTTCCATAGTAATAATGCATACCGATTCTTATCATAGCATACCAGGGATCAAACTGTGTTGTCCTTCTAGCCTCAGTTTGGTTACACTGTTTTGAATGGGAACAAATAATGTCTGCATCATGATGGAGGTTTTTATCTTCCTTTGTTGGTGTGCACTATTCAATTACTGTAGTTAGAACTTTAGAACACCTGTCCACACTTGCTAAACCAGGAAATTTGTGTATTTAAAATGCGGAGTACTTACAATGCTCTTATGTAAACATGAATGAAATAAAACAATGATAATTTCCAATATCAAAACAGGAACTGGATGCCCAAAGGAAACAAAAAACTCTTATAACTAAATACAATGGTACACGGGACACTATTAACCCTCCTACTGGCTGACCATTCAATACCATTCACTGTGGTTTTGAATGATAGATAAACTATGCCAGCCTGCAATATGATACCATGAGGGAATGCATGTACACAGAACACAGTTAGTTCTGTGCACTGTTGTGCCTTCGTACACAACCTTGGCAGTCGAATGGTTTCAAATGGTTGGTCAACTCACTGGAAAATGTTGCCTAGAGTCACTGAGAGTAGGAGGGTTAATAGAGAGTTTTAGATGCACTATACTTTACACAAACATGAACACAAACATGAAATAGATTCTTGTGTCCCACAAAACCAGGCTTCCCGACTGACTTAACAAATTCCCTTGAGGCCCATGGCAGAAAATTGTATTTCTTTTTCTTTTTTTAACTTTGATTAAACTTACAATGAAATTCCTCCGAATACAACGCCAACAAAAATCAGGAGAACAGACTCGGGAAGATATGCTGAGAGGAAATTTGCATGATGAAAACCTTGAAAATGAAGAAGAAATAAATTTATACTCGTCAAAACATTTATTAATAATGTGATTAATGTATAAATTATGTGATTTGTCCCAATTTTCACCATCAAATTGCACCTGTCATCATTACCACTATATATACCACCACCACAACTACATCATCATTGTAACTACAATCACATTTAACTAATTAACACCATCCAAATCCCAGTAGTAAAAAGACGATGCTGCTTTGGGACTTTGAGCATTAAAGGGCGTTTCCTGGCAGGCAAGCTACAACAACATTCACTACACTTCCACTTAAAACAAGTACAGTACCCCCCAAAATACCGGCGAAATAAATTTTGAGTACCCCACATTTTCATATCAAATGAAAAGCTTATCAAAAATCCTACAATTTTTTTTAATTTTTTTTTTTGGGGGGGGGGGGATGGGAAACATGGGCATGGCTGTTCGGGGGGGGGGGGGGGGGCTGGTTTTTGTCAGTGGTGAGGGGGGTCATGCTTTCTTTAATACAATTACAAACTTTCCAGTTTTTAAAAACTGTATTGCATATGAAGACAAACATACAATTCACGGACTCAATCAGAATCTTATCGACCTTTTTTAGCTATTTATTATTTTTGTGGGAGGTGGTAAAATCGGGATACTTTTGTGAGGGGAGGTCACCAGGGACAGCGGCACTAGAAAGTTGTGGTCCCACCCCCACTGCCCTACCGCCCATGGCTACACCACTGACTTTGTGCAAGCAGGAAGTCCTGGCCCCGTACAATGCTGTGAGTCATATCTTCTTTAACACCACATTTTTTTTGCACCATCTTTACCACCACTGTTTCCATCTATCACTTCAGAAAGGTTCACAAAAATTATTGACATTTTTAATTCAAATTTAAAATACCTACCGACTTTGGCTATACCGACCAACAAGGCAAAGACAGTCACAGCGAATGGTATCTCCACATACTCCAAGTTCCAAGATGCAACATGAACGCCGCCCCCCATGCCTAGTATGTGCTTCTGACTCCCCACCGTGTCCGTCGCTATTGTTATCATGGTGTTTGTCGACATCCTCAGGATGAGTGCTAGTGATCGTTTCCACGGTAGTCAAGTTTGCCGTTACTGGAAGCAACCGCTGCCCGACGAGAAGAATCAAAAACGACACAAGCAACATGGTGGGAGCAGCAGATTGCTTAATTGCCATGGTAACTGATCAACTGTAAATGAAGGGAATTTGTCATACAAGTCAAAAGTATCTCATGGGATGGAATTTATCTATCTGGTGAGAAGGGAAAAGTTTCCGTATGCGACTGCCACTTTCCAAGGGATTTATTTTATTCTTTATATGGATGTCGGACTTTATGTCCCATTTTGTAATATTCCTCTTGAGGAATTGGTAGCTAAAATGCTCAGTTTTGACCTTTAAAAATAAAAAAATTCAAGCGCTTATTTCATTGTACGGGCAGAACTCTCACGCACTCGTGCCCAAAGGAATGAATTGGAGTGTAGCGAGCTGCGTTGTAGACAAATACTAATATACTTCAAAACTTCTGTGCCTCTCTGTATACATTCTGTCAACCCTTCTGGACAGGTACAACAAGGATGACAAAAATTTACTTATGGGAGATGAAGTGGCTGCCAGATACGTAATTTTAGCCAAGTTAAACATGGTAATTCCTGTAACTTAGTGTAAGGTAAAGTATTTTAGTATTTGCTGTTATATTCGGATTTAGCTCCTTTAAATGTAGAGACAGTTCATTTTAAAACATTATTTCCAACTCCAGAATCACTCCAGCATGTCCAGGTGCATGCAAACTTTCATTAGTTTCAGGGACTTCGTGGACGAGTACAATCAAACAAACGATGTATTTAAAATGTCAAACCGGTATTAAAGACTACAATCATTTGACAAAAAAGATTAGTTCTTTTGAAGAGTCTACGAGTAAAGTATTGTCACCTGTTTGACCAGTTCAGGATCGGTTGATTCTATTTTGAATCAGTAGCGTGCCGTCTACTACAAACCCATACTCCTTTTCATAAAACTGTCTCTCAAAGACACAACCTTCAGAAGTGTGTTGGCATGGAGATGGACTTCCTTTCTCCAGTGAATGTCATGTAAGTGTCTTCAACAGCAGTGCAAAAACACAGCGACAAAAATACAAAACAACAGCACCTTTGACACCTTATTTTGGGTTTGTTGGTTTATTGGACATTATTCTTCACATGTATAAACAGAAATTGGTAATGAGATAAGTAATTTAATTATTTGGTCATTGGACATTTCAATTAAAGTTGAAGTAATCCCGAACTGGTAAAATGACTGTGTATAGGCCTACGCGTACGTCAACAACAAACAATAAAAACAACATGATAATTTTCATAGGTTGCTGAACATGTTAGTTGTTATTCTAATTGAAAAACGCCCTAAATAGTAAAACGCGGATAGTGATACTAACACAATCTGACAATACATCCCACACAGATTCCCACATACGATCGAATACCCCACATGCACATACTGACATACTTACCACGGATTTGGTGGGTTATTCGATGGGTAACTGAATGTGGGTGTGTGTCCTTGCTCTGTGATGGGTGAATTTAGAGGGGCTAGGGAGCGAAGGGGCTGGTCAACGTAAAGCACTAGTCACCCTGTTGTAACTTGTAGCTGAGCTAGTAATATTATTGTACTAAGTTGTATATTGTCAATGTCAGCCAGCATGCAGGGCATAATAATACATTTGAATCGCACGCTCCTCTGTAGCCGGCCTACTGGAGTCTAGTCGAGTGTAAATGAATGTCCGCCGGCTGTGTGTAAAAAACTGTACACACATGTATTCATTTTATAGCATGCATGAGCAAAGAACCAATGTAGAGTACTGGCGCCTCCATCAGGCATCATTGCTTGAGCCAATCAAATCGTTTGGTGTGTGATTTAACACTTTCAAGATGGCGACTTCCATCAGCCTGTTGATTTGCTGGTGAGTGATGTGACTGCTCCGATGGCATGAATGGTGGGCATTAATTCAACTTACTCGAACTCTGATCACGGTAGGTACTTTTCTTTGCAAGTTTTTGTAATTTACTCTACAACAAGAAGTACTCCTGAGTCCTCTGGAGTAGAACTATCGACCGTTTCGGCCTGCTCCTTGATCCTATCGTCTCCGATAGCGGAACGAACACTGCAGGTTCGCACAGCTAGGATTGAGTCTACTGTAGTACGTATAGGCTAACAAGAAGTACAAGTTAAGGATTTAAGGACCACAAAACTTACTTTTAAAGAGCACTGGGGAGCTGTTCGTTACTGTCTGTAGTGTTAGGAATGCTCCATGGATGACCATGATTAAACTAAAGCATGATTAAAGAAAGCACATTTTTTCAATGTTCACCTTCTTCTAGTTGCGATAATCGTAACCCTCCATCCTCCCGACGGTCGGAGACCGGAGGGTTACGAGTCATGCAGTGCAAAAAAGTGGCGAAATAAAAATTTCGACTATTTTGGTCAGACTAGTCACCAGATTTACAAAATTTTTACCACTTTAAAAAAACATGACACACATTCTAAAAACATGGATGTGATCATCAATGTGTCATGAATCCATTCGTATTACTCAAAACATCATTGAGAAAATATTTAAAGAAAAAAAGACAAAAACTTACCAGAGACTGAGCGAAATTTTCATGATGCGTAGACAATCTCAGGTCCGGTTTTCGAACCTCGCGATTCGTGACCTAGCAACATCTCGACCAATCAGCGTAAGCAAACTCGTCGTTGAGCGCATTTTGTTGAGTTGCACAATCACAGGATATTTATTAGGAAAAATTTACAGATTGAGCGCGCATTCTGGAAAGCTGTTCCTGCAATTAATCAGCGCAAACTGCAAATAGCGCAAATCCGTTATATACATTAACTGCGTGCACGCACAGTCGCACACGAGACGATCGCCACGCCTACACAACGGTTTGGTTTACGCTGATTGGTTGATGTAGGGGAAGTGCAGTCCATGGACATTTCGGTCAGTTTCTGGTAAGTTTTTGTTCGTTTTTTCTTCAAATAATTTTTCATCGATGTTTAGAGTGTTATGAATGGATTCATTATACCTTGAAGATCAAATCCATGTTCTTAGAATGTGTGTCATGTTTTTTGAAAGGGGTAAAAATTGGGCAAATCTGGTGACTAGTCTGACCAAAACAGTCGAAATTTTTGTTTCGCCACTTTTTTGCACTGCATGACTCGTAACCCTCCGGTCTCCGACCGTCGGGAGGATGGAGGGTTACGATTATCGCAACTAACCTTCTTCCACCTCTTCTAATCTTAGTCTTACCATGTTTACTCAGTCCTTGTAATCTCTACAACAAACAAGCACTTTTTTAATTCCATCTATGGACCAAATGAAGCGTGGAGAGTCCTTTGCAGTGAGGCTGCCCTCCATGATTTAACAAAAACACCAAATAAAGAAAAGTTTACTTTTTTAGCAAAGACTGACAGCCAATGTTTACATGTCATTAGCCCTGGTACTGGTCGTACTTCTACTTCTAGAAACTATAATAAGGCTCATATAGTTTCTAGAAGTACCCTGGTAGGACATCAGTATTTGTTGCACTCGTCGCATTGTACATGTTTATGCAACGGAGGAGTCCAACCTGGCCTAGGTTTACATCGTACACTACTCTTGCTTGTTGCTCCACCAATACTTTAAACTGTTCTTTTCCTTTATCATTTGTATAGTAAAAGAAACTAAAGATGTCCAAAGCTCAGAAGAAGAACCAAAAACGCTCCGACAAGAAAGGTGGAAGTGGTTTTGAAATTGAGGAAAACATCACCGGAGGACCTGGGGAGAAGAAAAAGGACCCTGTGCAGGAGCTAAGGGATCAACTTGCCCAGGCTAAGGCTGATAAGGTAGAGTTACTTGATGGAGGAAGGGTGGGTCTGTGCACTTGTGTCCTTGGGCAAAACTCTGAACCCCTTGTTGGTATAGGATTATATACATACCCATGCACCTTTTTGGCTGCTGGTGCTATATACTCCATCATGTCCATGTCAAGAAACTGAGGGGATAACTTGTGGTAGAGGGGATCTTTTTAGCAGTCAGAATGACGGCTACCAAGCATGTAAGCGCATCAAACTAACTCAATCACAAGAACCGTCTTTGCCCTCACAGGTACAAAATTTACTCCTGGGTGAAGAGAAGCAATTATAGTTAAATCAATCACAAAAACCATCTCTGCCCTCACAGATACCCATTTAGGCCCTACTCCTGGATGAAGAGAAGCAATTATAGTTAAGTGACTTGCCCAAAGACACAAGTGTTGTGATCGGGATTCGAACCCATACCCCAATAATTTTGCCACCAGAACTTGAGTCCAGTGCACTAGACTACTTGGCCATGACAAGAGGATGACAAATAATGGGAAAGATTAACGAAATAAGGAGAATAACTTTTTTCATTTTTTAAAAAAGTAGCAATTCTATAAAGTTATCCTTGAAGCATTTAACAACATCAGGATCATTACTTTCTGTTTTTAGAATCATGACTTGGCAAACAAGTTGAGACAACAACTTTGGATAGCACAAGATCTTGCTGCTGGGTACAAGTAAGTTGGATTATTTTGGGTTACTATACCATCAAAACTCACATGGTAGGAAGCACTGCAGCTGTTGATAATGTATAACATGTTGAGAAACGATTCCCTTCTAAGGAGTGTGGTTTAAGAGAGAGGGATTCAAAAACATTTCAATCTGAGAAACGTTTCTGCATGAAACGTTTCTCAGATTGCGTATTCCAATTACGGATTATTCTTCCTGCGTGGACATAACCAATCCAGAAGAGTCCAGATAATCGGCGATATCTCAAAAACGCTACCACCTTTTGGAAATGAAATTTTCACATAAATTATTGTAGACCTACATTTATATAGGCTTTTAAAAACAATCAAATGGATCCAAAACCAAAGGTATACTTTTCCTTTAAATTACAAGCTTTGAAGAACATCCTTTATGGACAAGTATGATTATGGTGACCTTGCTCTTTTTTGCTATAAGACCCAAGATAGATTCTGAAGACAAGGACACTCAAGATGCCCTCGCTAAGGCAGTTGAAACTATCACCGTATCGGCAACAAAAGGGGCCACAGCCTCTGCACTGTCGACATCAAGTCTTGGAGAGGGGGAGAGAAAGCTGAAGACTCTTCACAAGAAACTTGATCAGATACAGAAACTGAAGAAGAAACAAGAGCAGGGCATCAAACTGGAGGCTAACCAGGTATGGTTGTTGGTTGTTTGCTCTGTAGAGAAATGATGTACGCAGTGCTATAATGCTGGCATAACTGCTGCTAGTGAATTACTATCATCCTTGCCCTCTTTGAATCAAAATGAGGTACAGCATTGATAATGTTGGCATAACTGCTGCTTTCAGTGTACAAATACACTCTCTGAATCAAGTTAATGTATAGCAGAGACAATGCTGGCAAAGTTGCTACTTATGGCATGGTATTTAATCAAGAAAAAAAGGTACATGTTTAAAACTGTAGATTGGTAAAATTGACAAAACTGCCAATCGGTGTACTTACTTTTAAAAATCATGATAATCTACACTGCACAGCAGTGGACATTTTGGCAAACTGTTTCTTTGATGCTATCATTGAATCAAGATTATGTTCAGCATTGCTAATTGGACTGCCAAATGATTGTCAAAGGCCCGTTAAAATTTGTTTGTTTATTTTTGTTCACAGATAGAAAAGATGAAGACTGAAGAATCCATTTTAGAGGAAATAGAACACCAGGAGAAATTACTAAGCATTCCGATGAAGAGGTAACGGCAAAGGTCATAGCCATGTTGATGACTGACAATTCATTTTAGAGTTTACCGACAATTAGAAACAGCACGTGGGTGGCTGGTGCATAATGGGGTGTTGTGGCTGAGCGGTTAAGAACACCGAACTCAAGCTCTGGTGTTTGTGTTCAGCAGAGTGTGGGTTCGAGTCCCGGTCTTGACACTTGTGTCCCTGAGCAAGACACTTAACTATAACTGCTTCTCTCCACCCAGGGGTAAAATGGGTACCTGTGAGGGCAGAGATGGTTCTTGTGATTGATTTAGCTTAGTAGCGCATATTTGTTGCACAGGCTGTATACTCCCTAGGGAGCTGAGATGGTTTAAGGAATGAAACTAATGGCCCAGTGACCAGGGGTAATAAGTGCGAAGCCCTTTGAGACGCCCTATGGGTGTGTAAAGCGCTATATAAAAACCGAATATTATCATTATTATTATTATTATTATTATTATTATTATTATTAAAGCGCTCGCCTCTCACCAATGTGGCAGTGGTTTGATTCCTAGCTAAGGCCATTATGTGAGTAGAGGTGTGTGGTGGCTTGCTCTAATGCCACGGTGGTTTTTTTTCTCCAGGCCTTCCCGTTTTTCTCTCTGGGAAAAATCAAAGGCTTTGGATCTCAGGCTGTGCTCCATGGTCATAATATGGGGAGGATGTGGCTTGCTGCTAAATATGCCTGCAGCTGGAACACGTTGTATCTGTATCCTTCGCAATTTAGCTTCTTAGCTGTGAGAAGGGATGATCAGCCTCCCAAATTAATAAATTATTAATTCCAATGATTACCAAGTATTATTATAATACTTGGTAATCATTGAAGACATAATTTGTGTACATGTACATGTATTGAATTAAACCTGTATGAGTGACTTCAGTCACGAAGTACGATCCCATCTCTGCAACCGATATTCTGTAGAATTACATGTATATATATTTTAATTTGTGTTGGTCTTTTATTAGCCCAAAATGACGTTTAACTGCTCGAGATGCATTTTACTTTGTTTAATTTGGTAAACATAAAGTACAATGATGCTCATGGCCATTTAAGTTGTTGATGCTTCAGTATGAAGGTTGCATTACTAAACCCTTGCTTCCCCCCCCCAAAAAAAAAAAAAAGAAAGAAAGAAACTATGATAAATAAAGTAATAATTATAATGATAATAATATTAATGAATTTTTGTCAAAATGAAAAAGATGTGAAACTCTGATTTATGGCATGTATTTTTATTCAGTAAATCCTCATGAACTCGTTTTTATATTTTGAACCAACCACAACAAATTGTAACAAATGCATTAACCTGGCACAAGTAAATTCTGATCATGTTCAATTTCAATACAAATATTAAGAACAGTGTTAAATATTAACCTGTGAAAATGTTTGTAACTTCTCTGTGTGACCTTGTGTTTGTTAGTGTAAAATAAACTGTAATACTTTTGAATATGCGAAATTGGTTGGTCTATATTTTCTCGTAAAAGATCTTTAACACCAACTAAAGGAAAAAATGTGATAATTCAGACTGGTTGAATGACTAGGCTATGCATGTGGTGCATTTTGTTTTAAATGTTACATACTGATGTAAAGAAACGTTGACAAGATTTCAACCTGATGGCGTCCTTAAAGAAGAAGTGTACTCTGAAGGTTTGATGACTTAAAAATTATAAAGGGGTAAAACCAGTTGTTTCTGTTTTTAACAGCCTAGGCCTTAATAGGATTTCTGACTTTTTGCCTTAGGAATATTGGATGGTTGAATTTCCAACCTTTTTTTTACAGACAGGAAAAACAATAAACCAATTCCTTGTGATAGTGCAGATAATTGTTAATGTTTAGTTTTGTAAATGTATGTGATATTGAAACAAATTTCACAAGAAAAAACTTTGCAGGAAAATTATTTTTCCAAAAGAAACGCAGCCGAGTAAATTTAGTAGGCTCGCTACGTATATTTAGAGCAAGCAAATATATATAGACCCTTTCCGTTGTTGATAAACAAACCGTGCTGGTTGGCATGGACTGCCGAATGTTGGCAAAACATTCAATCGTGTTAACAAACAATGTGACCACATTTATTACTGTTGCAAGTTTTTGTTTGACACAAATACATCCCATGCTTAGTTACTTTGTTTCGAACGAATTCAACAGTGTTTTTGATCATGTGTGTAACCGTGTAACATTGTTACAAACTGTGGCAATCTGTTTTTGCAATGCATTTATGGCTTTCCATAGTTGTCCAACCTTGGTTGGCTCAAACTGCGGCTGTGACGTTGCAATAGAAAGGTCTATAAAGTCAATTTTGCAAAATTTCACTTAGCCACCTGACTGTAAACAGGCCCGCCGGAAGGTATTTCAAAGTGGAGGGGGGCAGTGGCGGATCCAGGATTTTTTACCGGGGGGCACAACGGTGATTAGAGGGAAGACCAAAAATGGGTGGGGTCCAGGGGCCGGCCTTACGGCCCCTGGTGGGGTTCAGGGGGCGAAGCCCCCGGAAGCTCTGAGCTTTTGGCTTTTTGTGGGGTGAAAAATCAAGCCTGCATATGCCTAAAAAACAGAGAAATAGACACACTCTTATTGGAAATCAGATCCATATAAATCTTCTAAGTTTACTGGAAAAAATTTCTGTAACATCGATGTTGGGGTCCAGGGGGCGAAGCCCCCTGAAGCTCTGAGCTTTTGGCATTTTGAGGGGTGAAAAACCAAGCCTCCATGTGCCTAAAAGGGGGAAAAGACACCACACACTGTGGCCAATTTTTGAGCAGATAGTTGGAAAAAAGGGTGCGGCCCCGGCCCCAGCCCCGGCGGCCCTGCTATAAAGGGGGTACTGACCGTGAAGTAGAGTTAGGGCTTTTATACAAGGAGGGCACCGTGCGTGACATATCACTCTGTGCATAAACACCATAGCTGAGATGACTAATAATGTCTGCCCTATTAAAACCTTGCAGCGAGGCACCCAACCACAGTGCTTTGGCACATATCAAGAAAAACATAACAATTTCAAAATGGTAGATCCCAACCCCGTGATACTCCGTGATATCCTGCAGTGTACCAATACACACGTTTTAGGAGGGGTGTCAATCAACGGGGGTCGTCAATTTTGTCAGGAGGGGTGGTGGAAAAATGTTTCTCCATAGCTCATGCACAAACTCCTATCTCTGCGGCACGTGCGCCACAGATCACTACCACAGCTTAGTGGTAAGGCATGTTATTATTATTATTATTATTGTCATTATTATTATTATTATTAAGCAATCAAATCGTCACCCACCGATTTCACAAACACACACGTATACAGTAAAAGGTAACAATTGTATAAAACGGCATTTAATGTTGAAGGCTTTTATAAAATCCCGCTTTCCTTCAAAACGTCACTAGTTTTCTTACAGTGAAGACTTGTTGCTTTGAACTTCATATATAAAATGGTGCTTATGACTGCTTTTCGTCCTAAATTAATAAGCAATAAAGTAAAACGTTTTGTGTTAGTACGTGAAATCAAAAATTGATGCAAAATGTTATCGAGCTTGAAACATGAGTACCGTAGCTCACAGTATTCCGGGATGGGATGGGAAACAACTTCTGACTCGATCAAGCATATTCTGTAGATTTCAAAATTAAACTTATTTTGTTTGACACTCTTGAAAAATAGACGATTGATAGAGCGTGCTCTAACAGGTGGTGACTTCATAATTCCTTACATCATAACATAAGAGAACACATAAAGTAGCATACCGCGCCACACAGTCTTATGGAGGTATTTTCTTACCACACAGGCCATAGGACATGAATTGTGGCGAGCGAAATGTATTGACTTTACGCTGGGTACTGGTGACGTCATGATGACGTCGCACAATGTTTTAGCCTAACAAATACATCTACAGTATCCCAAAAGTACACAATCGAAAACAGTTGATCGGACTTATTCTTTTTGAGATATGGTGGTCTCAAGATTTGCTAATTATATTCATGTCATAATGTATCATACAATAAATGTCAATGTACTGTGAAACTATCAAATGTACAAATATGTGTACTGGTAAATGTACAAAATAGTGCCTCGACTCCAAAGTTTTATGTAGCGTTTAAATTGTATCAGTCAATAAACCATTGCAAGCAGTGATGCGACACAAAAAAATGACCTATAACTTTTAAAATATCAAATGTGCAAATAAATGCAATGGATGTACACAATAGTGTCTAGACTCCTAAGTTTCGTGTCGTGTATACATGTACATTGTATGAGACAATACCATTGCAAGCAGTCATGCGACAAGTCGAGACACATTTTGTCAATGTTGTAACAATCAAATAGTCACCGACGCCACACACACGTAGATCCCAGTGAAAAGTAACAATCGGAGAAAACGGCGTTCAATGTTCAACGCTTTTTTTAAATCCCGCTTTCCTTCATGGGTATTTTTACTGGTTTTCTTACAGCGGAGACTTTAGCTTTGATTTTCATTTAAATGGTGCTTTTGACTGCTTAAATGATACTCTTTACAATGTCAACCGCGTGTATTGAAAAAATGCTCATCATTCCCCCACCATGGGAACCGAACACCTTGAGTTTGTGGTATGACAAACTCTGAATCTCTATTTTTTGAGGTGTTCGTGCAGCAGCGCGAACAACTCATTGTTTTTGTTCGTTTTTTTTTAGGTGTTCGTGCAGCAGCGCGAACAACTCATTGTTTTTGTTCGTTTTTTTTGTGTTTTTTTTAGGTGTTCGTGCAACAGCGCGTCAAAGTTTCCCTCTGTCTAATTCTTAAAAAAAACACTTTCCCGGTAAAAACATTATCTTCTGTATATCAGATCAACTTCAAATTAACACCATGTTAGGACCGTACTACAACCACCATCAGGTAGTCTTGACGTCATGATGACGTCATCAGGTGTCGAAATGCAGTAAATCAAAGTTTAATACTTCAAAAATTCATAACTCGAGAAGTACTTTAGCTATTATTTCAATCTATACATCATCGGAGAGGTCTTGAAAAATGTAGCAATTACTACAGACACATTGCGTAATCTATACCAGTTGCATTGTGAGCGGCTTTTCGCTATTTTGACCGCAAAATCCAAAGTCCAAACATGCTTTGTACTCTAGTCTCTGTTCAAGGTTCACGCAACCTGATTTACACAATAGTGTCTAGACTCTCTAAAACAGCCGTCCAGGCAAACCTCGCTAACAATCAAACGTCAGGCTTTTAATCGTGTGCTTTTTAGACTTTTGCTAAAGTGTGTAGCCACAAAACAGTAATGGCACCAAATTTAACTAAACGCAATAGCTCATGCGTTAACAGAACCCATTAATAGCCGAACACCTCAGTGTTTGTTCGTACAAACACTTAAGCTCCAGTTATTATTATTTTATTTGCCATAACAGTACAAAACAAAATACAAGACAATATACCCCGAGATGGGCAAGGGACAACAAAAGCAAATACATACTATGATCCGTAGATCTGTTGCCCCACATCTGGGGTACACAATGAAATAAAAATAGATTTAAACATATAATATAGTACATGCAATAAAAAAGCAGATAATTATACAAAACCAAAATAAATAATAATATCTAATTTATAAAACGAAAATAAATAAGTAAAATAACAGTAAAAGTAAAGATAAACAAATAAGAAGTAATATACATGTATAAATAAATAAATAAATAAATAAATAAACTTGTTAACAAATAAAAACGATTTAAATAAAAATGATATAAAATATTGCACAAGTGAATGGGCTAAAGCAGGCTATTAAAAGGGTTGATAAAAAAATTTCCCCCGGAGAATTATACATGTATAATAAATAAATAAAAACAAGAATAAATAAAATAGTACAAAATTTACAAGTAAGAAAGAGTAACACAAAAATACGGACAGAAAACCCTGCCCACACTGAAGAATTAATAATAAAAACTATTCAAGTTGATTCATGAGATTGGCAGACGGAATATCTAAGTGATTTGAGGAAGCTGTGGAAGGGCAATAGCAGTAGGGAATTACGAATGTTTTCTGGTAAACTAGACCAAAGTCTGGGGAAAAGATGAGGAGCAGACAAATGCAAAGCATCGGTTCTAGCATACAGGTGTTTGAAGGTGAGAATGTCAGGATATCTATGGTTGACAGAAATGATGTCAGCCACATCACAATGAATAAGGTTAAACTTACACTTAATGATAAAATACAAAACAGAAAAATTACGACGAATTGACAGAGACGACCAATTAAGGGACTTAAGTCTATCGGGGTAAGACATCTCACCCATCCTCTGCCCAAGAATAAATCGAGTAGCACGTTTTGTACCCGTTCAAGGGCCTGAGTCTGGAGAGATGTATGAGGGAGCCATGCTGGCATACCATATTCTAAAATAGGGAGAACTAGAGATTTATAAAGACAGAACTTGGCTGAAACAGAAGAATTGAAAGCAATGGTCTTAATGAGGCCCAATGTTCTGTTGGCACTTGAAACAACATTCTTAATATGGTTATTCCAAGAGAGCTGAGCATTCAGAGTGACTTCAAGGTATTTGACAGAGGTTGTGGGTTGCAAGGGAAAACCTGAAAGAGTGTAAACGGGGGGGGGGGGGGGTGAGAGAGTGTTTACGGGAAATATGCATGATATGTTGGACTTTGTAGGGTTGAACGTCATACCATTGGAGACACTCCAAGTGCTCAGCTCATCAAGGTCATGCTGGAGGGAGCATTACATCTAATTAGGAATGGATTGGACGATAAATTAATACATCATCAGCGAAAAGAACACAATTAGAACTGAGGTTGTAAGAAATATCATTGATGAATAAATTGAATAACAGAGGTCCAAGAACACTACCTTGAGTAGCCTTGATTGCAAGGCTGTGTTTGCTTACTATAAAACTAAAAATGTGCATAACCACTGCCGCACGAATGCGATGCCCGAATGCAATGCAACTCCTGTTCAGGTCCCCCCGACAGTCTTTAAAGGCCCTGTACACTATTGGTAAGATCGAAAAACACAATGTTCACAGATTCACACATAACTTACATGATTTAAAGTAAGTAACGGTAGAAAGGGTTCCTTAAAATATTTCTGCCCAAAATGCTATCGTTTCTGAGAAACGAGTAAAACAATAGTAATTATCGCGCGCGATAATTTGAAAAAACAGAAAACACATAAGATCTCTTTTCACTATTTTTTCGTGACCTCGATGACCAATTGAGCTCAAACTTTCACAGGTTTGTTTGTTCATGCATATGTTGAATCACACAAAATGTGGACACTGATTTTGAGCTGTTACCAAAAGTGTACAATACCTTTAAACAGCACACCACGCTCCCACCCAAGGAAGCACACAAACGCTCGTTTCCACAGTCCCCCACACACACCGCTATTGTCCACACACCGCTATCGCCCACAATCCTAGCGCGTGAGCCGTTAAGGCTCACAGCCTTGACGATCTTGTACACTTCCGGGTCTTGCGGTTATGGTAATAAGTGCGCTCTTTGCATATCCACTCACCCCCATTTTCCACGGATTTGCGAAGAAAAACAATGAAACACAAGAGACCCGGAAGTGTACAAGATCGTCAAGGCTGTGAGCCTGACGGCTCACGGGCTAGGATTGTGGGCGATAGCGGTGTGAGGACAATAGCGGTGTGTGTGTGGGGCTGTGTACAGGCGCTGTGTGTGTGCATGGTGAGAGTGCGGTGTCCTATTTTTTTTTTAGAGTCAGTCGGGGGACTGGGGTTGTATGGCATTCGGGCGGCTGAGGTTTTAGTATCCTTGCTCTATGGGTTTAGCTAGAGTACTTGTCTACACAGCCTTGATATTGTAACAAAAGACCACAGCAACACAGTTTCATTGTTATTGATGTGATTTTGTTGTTCCTTTGAGCCTTTGTGACTAACCCAGTTACCCAGCTGGCCAACTAGCCACTGGAAAGTGTTATGTAAGGCCTTTTCTAAGTTAGCATGTGACCTAGTGGAAATTTCCATTTAGATTTTTGCCACTTTCATAAAAACTACATCAGGCAGCATGGTCTGGTGTGGATTCTACGATTGGGAGCGGTGGTGGATGGACCATTTTTGATAGTAAAATGGCTGAAGTTAGCCAGAGGCCAGATGGCCCATTTTCAGAGTTAGATTATTTTTGATTGAGGATTATTTTGCCTTATTTCCAATTACACCATCCACCACCTTATCTTATCTGTACTGTGCTGTTCTGTGTACTGTAAGTACTATTTTGTTATCATTTACCTTGTGCCGATATTTCGCCATGCTTACCGCCCCCTTATATTTTGTCTAATAATTGTTTGAAGTCCATGCAGTACCCACGGCTAAGATTTCGGTCGTAGCTGGGGTACTGTAACTTTACAAAAATACCTTCCTGCTTAACATTTTTGCTGGCTGGCTCTGCCATTGCTTTGTATTAAATCTGCTTTTGCTTTATATTAAATTGAACAGTGTAATCTAAAAAAGTAAATTGCATACCCTGAGCAGTTAATGATGAAGTTGTGAGACGAAGTGACGAACATTTAATTAAACTGATTAATAATCGTGAAATGCCTGAAAACTTGTTTTCCCTATAAATTTATTATTTAGTTGGCTTGTGTCTTTTTTTTATTTTGCATTAAATTTATCTTCTCGTTGGCATTTCATAACTGGCGGCAGACCCCTAATTTTCAGAGTGTGGGGCGCCGTTACAATATCAAGGCTATACCTTGAGGAACACCAGAGCTAACTAAGGACCATGAGGAGTTCATACCTACAAATGTGACTCTTTGTTGACGATCAACCAAAAAATCTTTTATCCAACTCCAGAGAGAGCCACGGATGTTAAAATTACTAGCAAGTTTACGTACAAGTATATGATGGGGCATACGGTCAAAAGCTTTACTCATATCCAAGAAATCTGCATCAATCCTTGGGGTACTACGCTTATCTAAAGTGGTAGCCCATGAATGATACACATTCATAAGTTGGGTGACACAAGATTTGTTTGGAACAAAACCGTGCTGCTTAGCAGACAATAAACAATTAGAATTTAAATGATCTTTAACAACATTAGATAACAGTCTCTCCATGATCTTGCTAACGAGAGAAGTGAGAGCAATAGGCCTATAGTTACTAAGAAGGGAACGGTCACCAGATTTAAACACGGGGTTAATATTGGCAAGCTTCCAACCACGGGGAAGGCGTCCACAGGCAATGGAATCATTGAAGATCCTACAAAGAACTGGAGAGATAGTAGAAACTGTGTTACGCAAGAATTTAGCGCTGATTCCATCTAGCCCAGGAGCCTTCCCAAGAGGTAAGGAAGATAAGGTACGCTGAATATCATCAACTGAGAAGTTAACACTGGACAGAGCTGGAATGGGAAAATCACATGTGGGAGGGTCTTGACAAACGGGGACATCAGCAGAAAAAACTGAAGCAAAATAAGTATTAAAAGCACAAGCTATTTCATGAAGGTTGACTAGTGTTTGGGCATTATGTTTAAAAGACAATGGGGTAGGTGATCGTTTCCTGCTACGAACAAAGGACTAAAAACGTTTTCTGTTGTCCTTAGATGAAAACATGTTATTAACAAAGTGTTTATAAGCCTTGCGAGTGCAATATTTAAGCTGATTACGTACAAGTTTATAAGAGTTCCAATCAGCAAGAGATCCAGAGCGCTTAGCCTTGGAAAACAGTTTACGCTTTACTGAGCACAAATGTTGCAGGTCAGCATCAACCCATGGAGAATTGTTCCTTCTCCTAGTCCGCTTTCTTGAACCAGGAATGGCGTCTTTGACAGCAGCATTGATAAGGTCCAAAACACCTTCCCATGAAGAGTCGATGTCATCTTTGTCAAAGACAAGATCCCAGGGAGCATATTGGAGGAGAGCGTTGAGATGATTGATGGAATCAGGATTGTAAGACAAAAACTGTCTAACAGAGGGATGCGGGGGAGAAGTATTCAGACGAGTGACGAACTGAACAGCAAGATGATCGCTAGTAACAAGGTTGGGAACAGTCTCAACGGAAACGAAGTTATGCGGAGAACTACTGAAGACCAAATCGAAGGTGGACCCAGAAGAAATGGTATCATCACTACATGAGGGACGAGTGATGTCTGTGACAAGCTGAAATAGGTTTAACGAGTCGGCAAATTCATACAAACGAGAGCGGTTCGGAGAATCCGCTACTGCAGGATTACAGTCGATGTTGAAATCTCCCATGAGAATAATACAGTCAAATTTGGGAAGAAAGTGATCCATTCTGGAGACCACGGCGTTGTGTCTGACCGCTCTAGGTTCAATGGCCTTTTGTGAATGAAGGTCTTGTGATCTTGTGCCGACAGCAGACTGGTTTAGCAGACATAAATCATTGAGATAAGGCAGAACAGACCCTCTTAACCTCTAATAATTAACCTATCAAATGGGCCAGCCACACCTTTGTGACAGGATGACGTAACACCGTTAGCCCAAAACAGGTGCATCGGTGCAGGGTTTTAACTAATTATTTACTTTTCTTCCAACCTTCCATTTTGTCCTTTGTGATTCCAACTTCTTGTGATCAAGCTATCCCCTTTCCTCCAATTCCACCCCCCCCCATCCCAGCAAACACGTAACGTCATCATAACGTTACTGTGAAGTTGTGTTTAGGTAATGTTAATTCCCAACTAAAACACAACTATTCTGCAACGTTGCAAAAAGGTTGCGGTTTGGTCTTGTTACTTAATAACCTAAATAAAACGTTATAACAAGGTTTATTTTAACCGTCGTATAAAAACGTCTTGTGAATATTATTTTGCAACGTTTTCTGAAAGTTATTGTTCTGTCACGTTACTTGGTAACGCAGATACGACGTTTTCCAACGTTGGTTTTTGACGTCATATACAAACTTTAGGTGAATGTTCTTTCATAACGTTACCTGAAGGTTGTGGTTTCGTCACGTTGTTTGAAAACATAAATACAACGTTATGGCAATGTTTCTTAAAAACCTCTAAATAAAGTCGCGTTAACGTTTTTTTGCAACGTTGCTTGAATGTTGTAGTTTTGTAAGGTTACTTGAGAACTTTATGACAACGTAATATCACATATGCAAATTAGTAGATTGGGCTAAGAAGTTGTAACATATTTACAACAAATTTCGAGAAATTTGCCAAATTTTTAAAATTAAGTGTACTCATTTATTCATGTATTTGTCTTAACTATCAGAGGACTTAGTAGCAAACTTAATGTAGTAACTAAACATGTAACTTTACTTTCAAAAAATATTATTAAAGTGGAAAAACTGTTGTAAAAATACACACCCATGATTGCCAAAGCAAGAAGTTGGTATGCACTTATATAGTACATGCTGTACAATATATAGTATACAGGTACAGTGAAGTCAGGCAACCGCAACGAATGGCCTACTGGTAAGTTTACATTGTTGAAAGTAATTAATTGATTATATTGTTGTATCAATTACTAATATTCATGAAACTATATATATAATATAAACAATTTATACTTGATCGAAAAACTTCAGAAAAAAATCATATAATTGCGTCAAGAAATTACCTTTTCAGTGCAGTTTTTACGTTGTCACAACGCTATTATAAAACGTCATAACGCAACGTCATCTAGACGTTGACAAAACTCCACACTTATCCGTCCGTATGACGTTAAATAAAAACGTTCTCCCAACATTCAAATAACGTCCTAGCGACGTCGATGGGACGTTATTTTGTTTGCTGGGATGTCTCCATAATCCCTGCTTTTTCCGAATGCATGATGTTTTTCTCTCTCCACTCCATTCATGTATTTCCACTCGACTGCTCTTGTCACGGTTGTGTGCGTGTACACTACTTACTTATGTGTGTGTTGTCTTGTCATTTTTAGCCTTCGAGAAAGACTCTGCTAAAGTGCCGAAACGTCAGGCCGCTAGCTGTGTTTGGACGTCTGCGAACGGTTGGGCCTCCATGGTTTGAGCATACAGGAATATTAAGAGTGACTAGAATGTCTAACATTGGAAATCATGACGGGTGGTACGCCGTAATATGTCTACATGTTACAGGGTTAATATGGGTAGGAGTTATCAAGGGTTTTGGCATCATGCTGCCCACTCTAACGGAGCAGTTTACAGCCGAGACGTGGCTCATCGGCTGGATGGTAGCTGTCATCAGCGGCTCTTGCTTCTTTACTGGTAAGATTTTCGAGGGGCCATTTTAATTGAAAAAGTGTATTCCAATTTTTTAGGGGGGCCATTTTAACTTCAGTGAGCCAAATTCTCAACAGAAGTGCATTCTTTTGAAACCTCCTTACGGTCAGATGTCATGCTGAATTTTCTCAAATTCAAAAAGCAGCTTAAGATTTTTCATTTGCTTTCTTGATTTATTTTAGTTGCGATAATCGTAACCCTCCATCCTCCCGACGGTCGGTCGACCGGAGGATTACGAGTCATGCAATGCAAAAAAGTGGCGAAATAAATATTTCGACTATTTTGGTCAGACTAGTCACCAGATTTACCAAATTTTTACCACTTTCAAAAAACATGACACACATTCTAAAACGACGGATGATTTATTCATCCGTCAAGTAATAAACCACAAGGGAAACTGACTGGGTAAATTTCAAATAGTATGGGGGTTAAACAAAGAAAAATTGACTAGAGCGGGATTTGAACCAACGACCTCCGGATTAACGTACCGGCGCTCTACCAACTGAGCTATCTAGCCCTATATTGGCGGTCTCCCTATTTTGTCAATATCTTTGTTCGGGGGTGCCAGTCAGAAGCCATACAACCGTTAACTGCCGTGTAGCCAGGGATCATACCCAAGTTTACGATACAACCTGGGAAGCAGCAGCCACGGGATCACCTTGAGGGGATGCGACTTTTTCAATGGTGATCCCGTGGCTGCTGCTTCCCAGGTTGTATCGTAAACTTGGGTGTGATCCCTGGCTACACGGCAGTTAACGGTTGTATGGCTTCTGACTGGCACCCCCGAACAAAGATATTGACAAAATAGGGAGACCGCCAATATAGGGCTAGATAGCTCAGTTGGTAGAGCGCCGGTACGTTAATCCGGAGGTCGTTGGTTCAAATCCCGCTCTAGTCAATTTTTCTTTGTTCAACCCCCATACGATTTATTCATCCGTCAGACAACTCGACTTGGGGTTAAGACAAGTCGACAGATGGCCGTGACGGGGGCTCAGCATGGGGCGGGTTGGGTGAAGAGCAGGGTATGGTCGGGTAGTCGACGGGGTATGATGGTGAGTGGGTTTAATATCCAGGCGAACGGATAATTGATACTTGTTTATTTTTTACCATTACCATTTTCATTATGAGTTGTTGTTGTTGGTGGTAATAAAGTATAAAATAAAAGTAATTCTTCTAACAGAGCTGTGTAATGTTTTAATGTTTTAATGTTCAAATGTTCTTTTTAACCTGTTTCTGATTCTGTACAAATTGGAAGGGTACACATTTTTCCCGGCTTAACTAACAAAGTAATTGTATAGGGCAAGATTTTCCGATGCAACATCCTCGGCGTGAAGTCTTGTCGACGGATGTCCGTGACGGGGGCTCAGCACGGGGCGGGATGGGTGAAGAGGGGAGACCGTATACACGGCGGAGATCCGTCCGCTGCGTGCGATGCACGCCTCTAGAGAACAGAGGGCTACGAAAAGAGCTCTAAACACCCGAGTGTCACTCTTGGCCATCCGTCGAGTTGTCTGAACCGTCGAGTTGTCCGAACGGTCGAGTTGTCTGAACCGTCGAGTTGTCCGAACGGACGAGTTGTCCGACGGACGAGTTGTCTGACATTCGTTAATCCCTAAATGTAACAGGTTAATTTTTTTCAATTTTGTTCACTTGTTTTTTGAATATATATCGAGCACCGTTTGTTATTCCAAGGTTGATTAACCAAAGAAACACAAAAAGGCACACGTTAACCGTTTGGTGGTAGAGAAAATGGTTAGAGGACTGACTTCATCGATCGAAGTTGAGATTTAACAGAATCGGGCTGGTGGCTGGCCGCTGTTCATGGCCATTAACAGCGTCCAGCCACCAACCAAGGTCATTACCACGCAGTGAAGACCGGCTCATCGCACTGTTAATCCCATTAATAAATGCCTTATAACGAAAAAAAATGTAAAAATCGTCAGAATTTGTGGTTTTCTTTCGCCGTTATTTTGTATTTATTAATAATACCTTGGAGAGTTTATGCGCTCTGATTGGTCGAAGACTGGTCACGTTGGGGTGTATTAACATGTGATATAAAGACCGGCTCAGTGAAATAGCGAATAAATGGCCCCTTAACAAGCACATTGTTGTGTAAACTCCTATGCACTATGTGCTTGTTGCGCGGCATACTTATGGTATCAAATCAACTCATTTCTTTGTGCGTATTTTTTTTAATTTTTTTTTTTAGCAGGACAGATGGTGCCGCGTGCGGAAACATTCCACGCGTAGGCGTGAACGCGCAGACAATGTATCAAAGACATAGATATAGAATATATTCTGTATCTATGGTATCAATTTAGGGTAACTGGTACGCGCATGAAATCTACATAATGCAAAGTCATGGTCTGGTTCTTGAAAATAATTATGTATAAACAGTTAAATGTGTAAAAAGGTACCACACAAAAGTTGAACAGCCAAAGAATTGGCCCTTGAACATGAGTGGAACATTTCTAAAAATAACGGCCAAAGAAAACCACAAATTCTGACGATTTTTACAGTTTTTTCATTATAAGGCATTTATTAATGGGATTAACAGTGCGATGAGCCGGCTTTACTGCGTGGTAATGACCTTGGTTGGTGGCTGGCCGCTGTTAATGGACCTCGCCTGCTCTGTCCATTAACAACGGCCAGCCACCAGCCCGGTCATTACCACGCTGTGAAGACCGGCTCATCGCACTGTAAATCCCTAAATAGTACCCCGCACGTATTATTATGACGCTTGAAAATTTGACAACCGAGACGTGTACATTTTTTTGTTTGCCGCCATTCACACTAATAGAAAAAGAAAACTATAAAAGGGCGACGTTCCCCCATCAGACTTACGAGATATGGACGAAACTATTTTGCAGAAACGGGGTTTTCCAGAAATTGTTTGGTCTATTTTAAAACACATTGAATAAGCAATGTCCAATATCAATAAACATGTAGTTCTTAATGTTTGTAAGGAGGAAGCATTTTGAATTTGGGGAGGGCGAGGAGTGTTCCATAATTTGGGAGCTGCAACAGAGAAAGCTCTGTCACTGTAGTGTTCTCACACGAGGACCAGGCATCAGTTGAAAGTGAGAGGATATGGAAGATCGTAGCCGGCTTGAAGGAACTTTTTGTTTGATGAGTTCTGAGAGATAGTAGTACACTGTGACCATTTTATTGCATCTTTCTTTATAATTTTGTCTACAAATCAGCATGACATTGACAAAAACCAATATATGACCCTACCTTTTAGGGCGACTCGGTCCGGAAGTATACGGGGAGAGAAACAGGGAAAAGAGATTTTAAAAAAGTGAAAGAGGTCACACTAAAACTTACATTGTGTTTGCTTCTAACTACAGGTATATTTGCAGCACCGCTTGAAACCATATTTGGAGCCAGAACTGTGATCGTAGCGAGTGGATTCATGGTTGGGGGATCTGTGATTGCTGCCTCCTTCGCAACGAGTGTAATTCAACTCACCGTAATATTAGCTGTTGGATTCGGTAATTGAAACCTCTATTATTATACGAACGCATCCTGAGCGTCAGCGCTAATCCCTTTTGTTAAAATGGGGCTTTCGATGAACATTCTGAGCCCAATTTCATGGCTCTACTTACCGCGGAATTTCGCACATAGAATGGGACTTAAAGCGGTAAGCAGAGCCATAACATTGGACCCTGGTCATACGCGCCCATGCTTCCTTGTCCGTTATGTCAAAATTAAAACATGGAGTTTGTTCCCCATTAATGTCACATCGCGTTTTACTTTTTTTTTCCACAGGACCTGGAATTAGCGTTGCTACCATTTTGTCGAAAGCGATGATTGGCCGTTGTTTCAAGGATAACTATGCTACGGCTAATGGTATTGGACTGGCAGGGAGTCCAATGGGGTTGATTCTTATGGCCCCTTTAGTCCAATTGCTTCTTGATACCTACGGATGGCGTGGAGCTTTGCTTTTGCTTGGTGGGATTGGTTTACATCTAGCCGTATGTGGCGCTCTTCTACGGCAACCATCAGCAGAAAAGCAGCAAGAGTCCTATCAACCCGTCCCCTCTTGTGAAGAAACGAAATCAAAATTACGAAGAGACCAAGAGACAATTTCCAGAACACAAGTTTTGAAAGAAGTTTTCAAGACGATAAAACGTAGTTTTGGTATCTCCGTCTGCTTACAGAAAGTCTTCTGGATACTAACCGTCATGTACATGTGCTTCCATTTTGTGAATACGTCATGGAAGATTTACTACGTCGCTCACTTACTGGATAAAGGTTTAAGTGCCGAAGATGCCATTGTATTGTGCACAGTTTCAGGCGTGACAAAATTGGTCGGGAGTTTACTTAGTGGCCCCCTCGTTGATAGATGCATTTTAAAATTACGAATTGTTATGGCAACACTACTCACGTTGATGTCATTATGTTATTTGACTGATCCGTTGATGAACTCCTATTGGCTTGCGGTAGTGAATGTGGTAATTTACACCGTTGCTGTTGGCGCAATGAGTTCATTGGTTGACGTCTTCACGAGGGAGTTGATTGGACCAGACCTGCTCACGTGTGCATTCAGTTGGATGGAATTGGTGACTGGACTTTTTCTCTCTGCCGGCGGTTTTGTCCCAGGTATTAGAATCACCAAGTCAATTTTAAGCACTAGTTTTGTATATCCAGATTAACAAAAATGCTTTGAACTTCCAATCCATGGAGAAAAGTAGATTGTAACTAAACCAACAGAGCTAAGGAGGTTGTGACACGCACACGTGTTTACGTAATGGGCCTTTTTCATTTTAAGATAGGCGAGTCGCTTGCCGGATAAAAGCCCCATGTTAAGGATTAAAAAGAGGACAAGGGGTCAGGGTGAAGGAGGAATTTGATGAACCCCTTAAATGCTCAGGTAAAATTTGTCTTAGCAAAAGTGTGAAGTAATCATGTTTATAACTTAGCTTTTTGTCTTCTTTCTGTCCTTCACTTTTCATATAGGTTTGATATACGACCAGACTGGAAGCTACAACTTGTCTTTCATCACGTTGGGGTGTGTTTGTATCATACCGCTGGCGGCGCTTATTTCAGAAAGTCTCTGTGTAAAGCAACATCCGTGATGCAACGAAACTTGTTGGACCACATGCATTAAAATACATTGGTTGACCAATAATGCCGCTGCTTTATCGAGGTTGTGTGCAGTTTTGTTTCCATCACATGTTAAAGGGAACGTATACCTTTGTTTTTTGGAACCGTTCGATCGTTTTAATCCTATATAAATGTAGATATATTTAATAAAGTACACATGTATATTTTTCCAACCAAAACCACATTACTCCGAAGTGAAAATAACTCTCAAAATGCTTTATACTATCGAAAGCTGCTGTACTTGCTAACCAAGTAAGTTTTTATTGCCATTAATTTTAAGAGTGATTACCAAAGGTGTACCTTCCCCTTTAAAGCAAAGTACGTGGGTTAGTCTGCACTTTTGCGCATACTTACCTATGGATGATTGTGACCGCCCTGATATAGCTTTGATTTAAGAGCCGCTTTAGTTGACACCGTGGATCATAATATTTTCCTTAATTAGAGTGATTTAGAATGTTAATTCTTTCATGAAAGAGCAGTCGAGCTGTGTAAAAAAAACACAATTTTGTTCAGTATACGAAACTGGGGTCGTACACGAATTGTTTAAAGGAACATTACAGAATTGGTAATTCTAATATACTTTTGATCACAGATTTACATAAAACTTACACGGTCTAATGATGATGATAGTAGAAAACATCCCTTGAAATATTTCTGTCTGAAATGCCATATTGATGAGAAATGATAAACAATTTTCCGATTGGTTTATCGCTCAGTGAGCGTTTTATTCATTTTTGAATCTATAGGATTTCATGCAACGTGTAATGGGTTTTTCACTATTTTCTCGTGACCCAGATGTCCGATCGATCTCAAATTCTACAGGTTTGTCAGTTTATGTATATGGTGGATTTCATAAGTGCTTACACTGCCAGCAAATTTTGTTAGCAAAAACAATTCTGTAATGTTACTTTAAATAAGTCACTATTAATTATCTATGATTACAACTGAATCTAAAACCTTCCTTTAACCTTTTCAACTATTTCGATAAGCTGCCCTAAGACAATGTAGGCTTCAACACTTTATTTTAATTTATTCTATAACCACGGAGCATTGGTCCATGAACAACCTGTGATTTTATCACTCTAGGGCGAGTGTTGCTCTGAAGATTTGAAGAGAGCCGTTCAATAAAATAATGTTGAACTGTATACAGAACCTAATGTCTGTGTTATCTCGGGCCATTTTGCTATAACGCGAGTCGACCCTGCTTGCAAATTTATGTTCTCCACACGCTGGCTACGAGTCAACAGTTAAGGTAGGGAAGAACTGCCTATACCCTTAACTTTTGACTCCAAAGCGCGTGTGCTGCAGAAAAATCGCACCCTGCCGTATTAATTGAGCTTTGTCACATTGGTGCTTATTCAACATGGATGAAGAAAATTAGATCTCTCATGCATGATTCAACTGGCAAAACATAAGAGCATTCTCACATTTTGTACTTACTCCCAAAATGTTGGTTTAGATCTGGCTTTATATGTGTTCTTTCCTTGAGGTTGAGTTCATAATTTTGCATGTCCTTAAGCCTGTTAACTTTTGGGTAAGTCGAAAACACAAGTTCACAGATTCACACATAACTTACATGATTTAAAGTAAGGAATGGTAAAAGGGTTCCTTAAAATATTTCTGCCTAAAATGCTATCGTTCTGAGAAACGAGTAAAACAATAGTAATTATCGCGCGCGATAATTTGAAAGACAGAAAACACTTAAGATCCCTTTCACTATTTTCTCGTGACCTCGATGACCAATGAGCTCAAACTTCACAGGTTTGTTTGTCTCATGCATATGTTTAATCACACATTTAGAATGTTAATTCTTTCATGAAAGAGCAGTCGAGCTGTGTAAAAAAAACACAATTTTGTTCAGTATACGAAACTGGGGTCGTACACGAATTGTTTAAAGGAACATTACAGAATTGGTAATTCTAATATACTTTTGATCACAGATTTACATAAAACTTACACGGTCTAATGATGATGATAGTAGAAAACATCCCTTGAAATATTTCTGTCTGAAATGCCATATTTGATGAGAAATGAATAAACTAATTTTCCGATTGGAGTTTATCGCTCAGTGAGCGTTTTATTCATTTGTTGAATCTATATGATTTCATGCAAACGTGTAATCGGTTTTTCACTATTTTCTCGTGACCCAGATGTCCGATCGATCTCAAACTTCTACAGGTTTGTCAGTTTATGTATATGGTGGATTTCATAAAGTGCTTACACTGCCAGCAACTGTTTTGTTAGCAAAAACCAATTCTGTAATGTTACTTTAAATAAGTCACTATTATAATTATTCTATGATTACAACTGAAATCTAAAAACCTTCCTTTAACCTTGTCAACTATTACGAGAAGCCTGCCCCTAAGGACAATGTAGGCTTCAACACATTATTTTAATTTATTCTATAACCACGGAGCATTGGTCCATGGAACAACCATGTGATTTTATCACTTCTAGGGCGAGTGTTGGCTCTGAAGATTTGAAGAGAGCCGTTCAATAAAATAATGTTGAACTGTATTCAGAACCTAATTGTCTGTTGTTATCTCGGGCCATTTTGCTATAAACTGCGAGTCGACCCTGCTTGCAAATTTATGTTCTGCAGCACACGCTGGCTACGGAGTCAACAGTTAAGGGGTAGGGAAGAACTGCCTATCCCTTAACTTTTGACTCCAAAGCCGGCGTGTGCTGCAGAAAAAAATCGCACCCTGCCGTATTAATTGAGCTTTGTCACATTGGTGCTTATTCAACCATGGATGAAGAAAATTAGATCTTCCTCCATGCATGATTCAACTGGCAAAACATTAAGAGCATTCTCACATTTTGTACTTACTCCACAAAATTGTTGGTTTAGATCTGGCTTTATATGTGTTTCTTTCCTTCTGAGGTTGAGTTCATAATTTTGCATGTCCCTTAAAGGCCCTGTACACTATTGGTAAGATCGAAAAACACAATGTTCACAGATTCACACATAACTTACATGATTTAAAGTAAGGAATGGTAAAAAGGGTTCCTTAAATTATTTCTGCCTAAAATGCTATCGTTTCTGAGAAACGAGTAAAACAATAGTAATTATCGCGCGCGATAATTTGAAAAGACAGAAAACACATAAGATCCCTTTTCACTATTTTCTCGTGACCTCGATGACCAATTGAGCTCAAACTTTCACAGGTTTGTTTGTTCATGCATATGTTTAATCACACAAAATGTGGACACTGATTTTGAGCCGTTACCAAAAGTGTACAATACCTTTAAAGATGGAAATTGAGTGAATCCATTGTTTTGACAAAGATTGTCTTAACGGTGATAAGATACTTTCCAGTGAATGTTGCTATGTGATATCAAGGTAGAATTAGCATCCCCATGTTTGGAGGAAGAAATTAGAGCCTAATATGTAAAAAGATTGTTTAATAAAAATTAAAAAATCTGACACTTCATTCGATTTATGGCAATATTTATTCACGAAATCCCACCTGAACACTTTTTATCAATTTAACCAATAACCACAAAATGTAACAATTATATGTATCCTCATTAGTAAAGCTAAGCATGTTTTATTCAAATTTAAATTTAAATAATAACAATATTGACCTGTAAAAATGTTTGTACTTCTTATTGGTGCAATTTTCTTGTGTCTGTAACTAACAATAACAGTTGCAACATGTTATTGTGAACGTAAACACAAAGTTTCATACTTTTGATCTGCTAAATTCATTAATTTTTCCTTGTCTACAAAAAAGATCTTTAAAAAGAATGGAAACAAGTGATTAGTGAGATTGGTGGCAAGATGATTGTAGTAAATATTACATTCTAATATAAAAAACAGTAATACAATGTTGCACAAAGATTTCACCTCATTAGATATTAAATCTTTAAAAAAAAAGTTGTACCCAAACAAATCAATACTGTAAAATATGAAGGTTAACATAATTCAGTGGTTATTTCGTATGTATTTCTTAAAATACTTAATAAAAAAAGGTTACAAGAGAAATGCACATTACATACATGTGTAGTAATGGTTTTCTGTTTAGAGATAATACTGAAGCCAACATCAGCTTTACACCATTATAGGCACGGTTTTATAGAACTGCTTAAGCACAAAAAGTAGCTAAGCAAGAATAAGTTTTGCTTATCATAATACCATATAACACACACCATTGTTTTGACTGGTCTCCTGGTATAGTTTTGCTGAGCATTAAATATTGTTCAACAACACTTTTTGATTTCAACAGCTCCTCGAAATTTGGCCCAAGTATGTGGCTGCAAACAACCCCGGTTTCGACATTGACTCCATTGCTCATCAAAATTGTGAATTGACAATTCTTGTTCACATTTACCCATTTTCAGTCATATCAGAGGGCTTGAATTTTATTTTAAAAACTCCACTAGATGGGTTTTCAGTCTCTACTTGATTGCGAGGGGTTTTCCTAGGTTGGAAATTCCCTCCGCATCTAAAACTTAAAGTCCTTCTTCGTCTTCGCTACACAGGTATCCTCAAGCCTAGGGCTTACAGTGCTAGTCACTTTTAAGGATCCATTTTGGTTTCATTACCAGAAAGGTATAATAATAAATAATAATAATAATAATAGACCACAGGTATTACACTGTAGCGCACAGCTTTCACAGGACGAAAATAATTTGAGAAGGCCTTAATTATTTCTACTTGTTTTGTTTTTGCAAACTTTCAGGGGAGATGTGTTTTTGTTCCTCTTTGAAAGCTGAAGTATGTACACTGTTCACATGTAGTTGATAAATCTTGTAACATTAAACTGCTGGACTCACTCGAATGTAGGGTTACTTGCTTGATGATAATATAAATGCTCTCTGCACAGTGGTCCAATAGATATTTCAAGCCCTGGTCAGCAGTGCAACAGCGTTGTAACTCAGTTAAGGGAATCAGGTATCTTGCAAACTTGAAAAGGCGCAATTTCTCTCCGAGCAAGATAAAAAACCTTAATACATTCACACAAAGATGTATCGGCGCGCAAAGGATTCAGGGGTGAAATCCGAGTCCAAGCATCCATCATGGCATGCTGGTTTTGAAGTAATGCGGTACGCAACTTTAAAACCTGGTATAGTTATGTGTAAATTACAGCATGGCGTCCATATTGCCAGCTTGATTTATTTTTTAGTGGTACATGTACTCGGTTTCCAAAGATGCATTGCAGTTTATTTTTAAGATGGCACATGTGCACATGGCCTATTGCAACAAGATCGTATAAGCTCCTTATATGACCTGGATTCACTGGCAAATTGATTTATAAAAATAATATAAACTACACTTCGGTTCAAGACAGGTCTGGGGATTCCTGTGGCTTACTTTTACAATACAGAAAAGCATCGTCTCTAAAAGTTTGGAAACTGTTTTACAAGCAAGTAATGATGTCTGCATTGGAGAGCATTACATGTACCCAACTTCCAACTTGTAACAGCTTCCTAATTTATCTCTCGTTAAACCAGACATCTTAATTCCTTTACCGTGACTAAATTGATTGTCACAATTATCTTTCTAACACTACAGACAAAGCACCGATACTTTTAACTACCCCCGAAAAGTAACATGTATACCAATTTTTTTTCTACAAAAAAGTTTTATTCGCAAGTACAAACAACTGGTGCCAAAAAATGGAAAGCTGCAGTGGTATGTTTATTACTATCGTGATATGCTGTTCATGTAAAACTTATTGCTATATTGTATGTTAACACACTTCCGACATTGCATTTGCATAGCGCGTTTAAATTTTTTATACAAATCTACAACAGATATACAGACATAGTTTCAATGACATAATACTTAATTGATTAATACAATTTTTTTCAATGCAATCTGCCAAGAGATATTTTTTAAGCCATGGCTCTTTCTAACAAAATGAGTCCAAAGTTGTCACAGCAAAGAAAGAGCCCTTAGAAATGGGAGAATTATGAAGGCGCTAGGTTCAGCAGACAAGGGTAGATCCATCATTCTTGGAAATGAGCACCTGTTCAAAATTACGTAAACACTAGCAGATTACCAGTATCAGTGGCTGGTACTTAGCACCTCAGAACCTTCCTTTCATTGGCTTACTAAAAGTTGTGTTGTAAAATTGATACATTTATTCCTTAAGTCACATAGAGCTAAAAAAAAGCTCTAGTAGGGGAAATATGCAACTTTTATCAAGACAACATACAACACTCGTACTCGTAATCAGCAAGATTGCAGCTTTGACCGACACCGCTCACTCACCTAAAGACAGAAAGCATATTCTGCACCAAACAATCAAGCACCTTAATAATATTTACAACTCAAAACAGTACTTTAAAGTATTATCACGATGGTTTAACCTAACTATGGAGACAACATTATTTATTGGATTCTACACACTCTTTATGTTATTGCTGAATAATGCAAGGAAGGTAGTGGTAGCACTTAAAGACAAACTAGTTACATAAAAAACTGCATGAGCTTTCGTAGCAACAACTACTTCATCATACTGGCAGTTTTATATAGTGTTTAGTTAGTCTTTAAGTGCTACCACTACCTTCCTTGTTTGATCTATCAGACTAACACGGCTATTTTTAATTTTTATAATGCAGTAATACTGTTTTACACACATACACTTTCTAAATATTATTGTCGTCATTTGCTCAAATTGTCTTTTGACAGTAGTGCGGGTGTGCAGCGTTTTCCATTGGAAGTGATTCAAGAAAAGCTCACAGACAATATATTATAATTACAAGGCTGGCCTTTAACAGGTCTGATACTTCACGCAGGTTGCGTCCTTGCCTCGGGTCATTGCCTTGGTGCCCCTTGAAATGTTCAAATAGACCTCTTGCATATGACGCCACAAGCCCCCAAAACAGTCCCCTCACTGAGGTCAATGAAGAGCTATCATTGGCTGAGAGTATTTGTGTGCAGCGCCTACACACGTGCATGTATCCATGTTTTCACATCAAAGATGGCAGCCAATGCAAGGGGTCTTCAGAAATTTACAATTTCCTCATAAAGGTGCCCTTTACCGAGAAAAAAAGACCTTGGTGCCCTTGCCCTTTGAAAAACAAAGCATCAGACCTGCCATAAGGTTGTCTTTGAGTATCAAACTGTATTGACAGGATACATGATGAGGACATGATTTTCATGGGCCTTTAACGGGATCCAGTACAGAATGCGGAAATGAGAAAATATTCAGACGACTCAGTTGTCAGACCACTATATTAGGCCATGTTGTTACAAATGTACAGCAAAGTTGTATCATGCGTATTGCAAGATTTGCCGTACAGACAATTACACCATTAAGATTGCCCAATCAAAACAGGTGCTCAATGCTGGGCGCCATATTGTCATGCACACAGGCCTGAAATTTAACGGAGGCCATGGCCTCTGTTGTCCTGGTCTTGGCCTTGGTGCCCCTTCACAAGTTTCCCATAGACTTTGAGTTTTGCAATGGAAGTGCCCTTTGCAAAATGAAAATGGCCTTGCCCTTTCAAAGATGAAATTCCAGGCCTGTACACATGTGTAACATGGTATCGATCAACAGCAGGACACAGAATGCAGTCGAGCTCAATGTACTCTAGATTCTATTTCTATAAGATGCAGACATCTCTTCAATGTAAATCAATGTAACCAAACCGAGTCTGGAGACAAAAATAGGCTGGCCCCCTTCCCATGTGTTACAGCAGCACTATAAATGCATTTGTATACAGGAGACATGACAAAGATGGCTGATGATGATAGTGGTCTACTGAGCTACAACAGAAGCTGATACAATCTGGTCCCTTCATTCCTGCTTCTTGGAGGAGCTAGGGTCCTTGATCATCTGGCGGGCTTTCCTCGGCTACAACGTTCTTCAATTCTATTGACTCCGCTGTTGAGCTCTCCCCACTGGGTTCCCCCACTGTATCTATCACTGGTTCTGTCGCAGACCCCGCTGCATTTGTCCCTGGATCAGTAGCAGGATCCGACTGTGTTTCCGACTTTTCTGCAGCGATGTGACCGACATCTTGGAATGCTATTACTTCAATGATCTCACACTGGAATCTACTGTTGGCCGTTAACGGGGGATTGTTGTATGTCTTGCAGCTTTCACTCCAGCCCTGTGAGATGTCACTTTCCAGGTGTATTCCCTCACCCTCACTGAAAAATTAATACGATGGATCACCTTATTAAGGGGATGTCACTTTATATTTCAAACATTAGGGCTAGATGGCTCAGTTGGTTGAATGCCGACACGTTAATCCAGAGGTCACAGGTTCAAGTCCCACTCTAGTCAAGTTTTCTTTGTTAAACTCAAAATTGTTCAAAATTTAGCCAGTCAGTTTCCCTTGGTTTATTGGTTGACATTTTTTATTTCAATCAGACCCTTATAATCTTTCGGTGTGTATTAAAAAAAAAATTAAAAAATATGTCTGAGAATGCAATTTAAAGATATTTCATAGTTTGTTTGCTCAAATTGTTTTCCTATTTTTCTCCCATTTCAATCAATGAAATCAAACTGAGACTGGAATAAATAAATTTAAAAAATGGTACCCTTTTTGGTTTCAAGACCCAATTTATTGAGGTCTTTGCTGTTTCCAGGTCCTGATTTTTTGAAGACTCGGTCTCAGTCTCGATCTTGGAGCACATAACAGATTTAGCGAGATAAGACGATAGTGCAATTTCAATTAGTCTTTTTTGCTGGTTGATACAATTTGTGCACCGACACCACCATGTTACGTCCTGGGCAAAATTTCACACAGCTGCTTCGGCAGATAATATTGCTCAATAATTTTCTGCTAAGCAGAAATGAGCAGAACACCAGTCACAAGTTGCACATGTGACACGGTAATTTGGCTGGTAACCTTATTTTGGTAGGCATAATTTTGTTGTGCTTAGCTACCTTTTGTGCTTAGGCAGCTCCATGAAAATGGGTGCTGGAATCCACTGGACAAAGTGCTGAGCAGAAATGAGCAGAACACCAGTCACAAATAGTACATGTGACATGGCAGTTTGGCTGGTAACTTTATTTTGGTAGGCATAATTTTGTTGAGCTTAGCTACCTTTTGTGCTTAAGCAGCTCCATGAAAATGAGCGCTGGAATCCACTTGACAAAATAAAAACACTCACCCTCCACCTATGGACACCAGATTCCTTGTTCCCCTCATGAATAACTGGCTGGCTACGTCCAATGGCTCCTTATCCTCCCTGTCACTGAGCCCCACCCAGGGGTAGCGCTGCTCAGTGGGCAGGACTGAGAAGAGAAAACTCTCGCCGTCACCAAAGTACGACGTCTTTAGTTCCCTGCTGTTGCGAGTACTCCATGGACTTGACAAGTAAGCGCCAAATACCTGAAAGGAAATAATAATAATGAGCATTTATCATGTGCCGGTATTCATCTTAAGATGCTCATGGTGCAGCGTTCACTAGAGAGGAGTGTTCATGCAGTCCTCATTAGGTGAGTCTTGAGGGTAAGTTTTCAATAAAGCCAGTGATGGAGAAAGTGTTATATGATCCGCTTAATTGTTCCACAATGGAGAGGCAGCAGAAGTAAACGATCTTTCACCCCAATGATGTTTTGGTATTTATGCTGCAACCTTACCTCTCAAAGTCTCCCATTATTTAAGGCAGGGTAGACTTCTGGTAATTGTCAAAGACCAGTATACAGGTAAATAAGCGGACCCAATAAAGTGGTAGGTCCATCCGTCACTCCTCAAAAAGCCACGCATTTCAGATTGATTCATAGCAACAACTTCACGTTCTTTTTGCTTCTATTCTCACCTCATTATCCAATGTTTTTATGAGAAGTAACGTCCTTTCCTCATCTTCACACCTGCGAGTCAAAATAAGAATAAATTGTGCATTAAAGGCAAAATATACCTTTGGATTTTTGAACCGTTCAATTATTTTAATCCTATATAAATGTAGATATATACAATGAAACTAACCTGTGAAATTCCATTTCAAAAGGTGGTAGAGTTTTTGAGATATCGCCCAAAATCTGGAGCGGTTATGTTCACGCATAAAGAATAATCCCTCATAGAGAAACGTTTCTGACAGAAACAATTCTCAGATTCAAATTTGGGGGGATCAAAAATTACATCTTTTTCCATATCAACATTATTTTTTAATTGAAATATTTCTCAAAATGCTTTATACTATCGAAAGTTGCTGTACTTCTGACCAAGTAAGTTTTGATTGCCATAATTTTTGTGTGGGGGTTCCCAATCGTGTACCTTCCCTTTAATTTTACTATGAACTGATAGATTCAACAGTGTTTTTGTGTTCTACTGCAGAGGTGAAACTAACCCTTAGTACCCACAGCAATTGCTGTGGTTGCCCATTACATTTCTATCATAGAAGTAGTTTTTACCAGGGAAAATATTGCTCCGACAGTGAAGTTGTCAACAGTTCAGTGATGATAAAGTAGTAACAGTATTTCTTGGACTACTTTATCATCACTACCACGATGTGGGTACTTCAATACGGTGAACTGTATTGCGCATGTTAAAGAAGAAGCACAGTGTGTACTTCAATACAGTGAACTGTATTGCGCATGTTAAAGGAGAAGCACAAAGACAGTTAAACAGGCGCATTCTTATTGTCATATTGCAACATGTCAGAACTTCACGATCTCGTAACAGCAAGAACTTACATGTTATAGAAAGTGTTGATACTGACGCCGTGTTCAGTTGTCGTGAACACCAGCCGAGGTTGCATCAGGGAGATCCTCTGTGGAAGCGTTCGCCAAAGAGCTTTGAGCTATAGCCAGAAGGAAAGAATAACAGCGTTAATGGCCCTCTTGAAAAAAAGTAGGAAAATGACAAGAGCTAACCTGCAATCTACACTTATTATTGTTTATATATTTTTGTTAATGAAACCAAGGATGCCTCATAAGTGAACTTAATCACTGTAGCTCGCAAGCCTGAGGAAACCTGTGAACAAGGGTGCTTGCAATGTGAACCAGAAACACCGGGGTTAACCCCTACTCTTCCACGCTAAGTGTTCTTTTATATGCACTGCCTATCCCAGTACACAAGACCTACAGCTTAATGTCCCATCCAACGGAAAAAGTAATTATGGTAAAGTATCTTGCTCAAGGACACAAGTGCCACAACCAGGACTCGAACCCACACTCTGCTGATCAGAAACATCAGAGCTTAAATCCGGTGCTCTAAATCGCTTGGCCACACGTTGAACAAGTGAGTAAGGTAACATTTTGGTTACAACATTTTTGCCCCACAGACAATTCTGCACAAATCTGTTCCTTGCCTTTGCTTTTAACAGTTTGAACAAGGAGACAAAATGAAAAAACACAGATGCACCGAATTTGGAAGGGAAAGCTTAAACAGACACAGTGCCTTGGATTGGGCGCTTTGGGCAATAAAAAGTGTTTGAAAACTTAAAAGGACACGTTGCTTTGGATTGGGGGTTTGGGCTATAAAAAACATTTGAAAGTGTTTGTTATGAAATTAAAATGGTTGGAAAGATGCTTTAAAAGTAGAATATGATGATCCACATAAATGTCCCTCAAAATTGTGTAGTTTTCCTTTTACTTCACCATTTTGTTGAGTACAAAATGGCCGACTCCAGAAGTAAAATTAAAACATCTTTCAAACCATATTCATTTCATAACAAACACTTTCAACTGCTTTTTAATAGCCCAAATCGCCCAATCCAAGGCAATCGAGTGCCAGACTATTTTTCCTTTCTGCCTTGGTTTGGTCCCACCGATTTGTAAGGACGAGAAACAAAATGGCAGCACAATGCTAGGCCTAAAGGTCTGTTCCTTACTTCATACAACTGTTAATTCATTCTGTCTTTTACTAATAATATAATAACTAGTTCTTATATAGTGCATTTTACAATAATGTATCAATGCACTTTCAGTGTTGACTCGAGTTGGTTTTCACTTGGACTTGAGTCCGACTCGAGACGCCAATTTTGGTGGCTGTTGACCTGACTTGACTTGGTTACAACACTTTGCACTTAACATTAGTGTCCTGGTCATTGGGCCAACAACTTTCCTGGAATCTTTCTCAGCTCCCTGGGGAGTATACAGCCCAGGGCTTCCGTGGCCCTCTAAAGGCTTTGTCAAACACAATATCAACCTCTAACCTCGCAGGTACCCATTTTATACCCCCTGGGTGAGGAGAAGCAATAGTAGTAAAGTGTCTTGACTGGGATTTGGACCCACAATCTGATGCTTCAACAACCAGAACACAAGTCTGGTACACTAGACCGCTCGGCCATCGCACGCTAACCATTACCTTGTATGTGATGTTTTTCCCCCCTAACTTTCAAGCAATTTCTATCACATTTGAACTTTTCAACGCAGAATCTCATATCTGACCTGTTTAGGAGTTATGATGGATGAATTGACTTCATTAAGGACAGCAGCAACTCCATTACTCGTCTTCCGGACTGGCGCAGTCGAACCCTCTTCTCTTATGTTCATCTTGAACTTGGTGTTATACGTGTCGATGACGGTGCGCGATAAACTCCGAAACTGGAAACCAATCTGAAGTTAGACAAAACTATCATCATTATTGGAAGAAGCGAACAGGTTTCTTTTCTTGGTACTGGCATATGGATGTATTTTAATAATGATAATAATACCGGAGTCAAGAGCAACCCCCCACTCAAGTTTAAAGTCAAGATATCCGTAGGCGATACCCCTTTCAGCCTATGGGGCCGAGGGGTACAAAGTGGTTCAGAAAGAGAATGGCTTGACTCACCCCTAGCAACACCTCTGGAGTGACTGGAATAGCTCTGGTAAATTCTCGAATGGAAGACGCAAAATCACCAGCGCTCCCCACCCATCCTGGACCAAAAAAATCAGAAAAAGGCAATGACAGCTGCTCCTATAAACTCATTGCACTGATGTGCACTCATCATGCGTGTGGGCAGCATGCTTCCGAGCAACAGTAATTTAGTTTACTTTTGTTAACCCCTGGCCCGCATGATTTGTCATTGTTTTTATCCCTTCTGGTTGTCCTTCCCATTTGGTTTTGTTCCCCTCCTGCATGCTCTGCCCTCAGTCGCCCTCATATATTTTTTGTTTCTGCTTTTATTATCTTATTTATTTAATTCTTTTATTTATCTAATTTTGTATTTATTTTCCTTATTACTTGCTTTTTTATAACTGTTTTTCCATTAATGTTCTTTCTTGTGCTATTGTAACTTTGGTTTGTTTCTTTGTTTGGGTCGAATAAATAATAATAATAATAATAGTTACACACGGCTAACTGTCCGTCATATTGGGAGAAGAATTGCATGTAAAGATATGGTGCACATCTAACCACTTGAGCATTGTTTATTAATGTGCACTTCACAGTTAACACACCGGGAATCTGGCACCCAGAATGGCACAACCAAGTTTATCATGGGACATCACTCAGTCCATAGACCAATCCATTGAAGATGTCCTGTACCTGTAGCAGTGTTTTCTAACATTGCTGGGATGCAAATATGCCTGGCTTTCCTTTTTTTCGCATCGACAAACATTGAGGTTGAAAGCAAATATACAAAAAAAGTAGCAAGTTATAAAGTCTGCACCTTTCATGTACCCTCAGAATCAATGTGTCCAAGAACTTGTGAACAACATTGGTACAGGCCATTTGATGAAATTTACCTAAAAAATGGAACAACTGGATTTTACTGTAGACAGTAACACGACAATATGGGCCAACTGTACACCTCTGAAATTAGTGTCCGAAATGCTCCCCCCAACCATACCCGACCACCCCGCCCATAAATTCCATGCTGGCCCAACCCCCATGTATAGTTAGTTATCGTAATCATAGTTTCTTCCCTTGTTTTTCGCTATCTTCTAAAATAACCTTCCAAAGACCTGAGTGGTTCCCAGCAAAACAAAAAATCAAAAGTTATTTTGACACTATACATTCCTGGCAGAGGATTTGCCTGTCTCAATTCAAACAAGCTCAACTTACAAATCTTCCGCCATGCAAATCTAAAGTCACCATAAAACAATTGGTGCAATCGTCACACCCTCTCGGTTGTTGCAAAACTGACTATTTCACTTAACTTTGTTATTTGAAGTTCAGAAAGTAAAACATTGACTAACATTCTATCTATAAAGTTGCAAGGTTTTTTCCAGTTTCACAACCAAAATAACTACTTTCTATTTATTAAAAATCCCCTAAACTAAAACAATTCTTCTTTCATAAGAAAATACACAAAACCTGTACCAAATATGTGTAATCCACAATTCCACTTTCATAAAAGAGTCTACAAAGCCCGTAAGAATGTACGTATAATCTCATCTGGATTGGGTTTTTTTCTTTAACAGAAGAAAACACATTCTGCAAGAGTTTTTTACCTTTTCTTTTTTTGTAGAGTTGAAGTACTGCCAGGGCTACCCTGTAAAATATCTTCAACCCTTCCATGAGATAACAATCTATCACGCGGACCTATAAAATACAAACAAATATAATCAGCAATTGGAGACACAGTTGTGCTTCAATTAAAGGCAGGGTATACTTTGGGTAATTACTCCACAAGTTAATGACCATCAAAACTTACTTGGTAAAGAACAATGGAGAGCTGTTGATGTTATAAAACATTGTTAGAAACGACCCCCTTTGAAGTAATTTAGTTTTAGAGAAAGAGGTAATTATCTGAGAAAGGCTTCAGGCATGAAGCCTTTCTCAGGCATCTGAAAACACACAATTCTATGCAACAAGGGTGTTTTTTTTTATTCATTATTTTCTTGTAACTTCGATGACCATTTGAGCCCAAATTTTTACAGGTTTGTTATTTTATGCATATATACATGTATGTTCGAAAAACACCGAGTGAGGATACTGGTCATTTAAAATTGAGAAAAACTTAAGAATCAATTAATTCTCCATCACATACACGTAACTAATTTACTACCCTCGATCACCACCTAGCCAGCAGTCTGGTGTTGCGACCATCCTATGCAATGTACTGTATAAGAGCCACAGTTCCCTGCATGAAGAAGGATCTCTGAATCCCAACTATAGACCCATTGCACAACGCAGCGCACTCACACGCGCCTATCCTGTCCGCCATTTTGGGAGTCAAAATCATGCAAAAACAAATGCACAAAAGATTTGACTCCCAAAATCAATATAGAAATCAATAGACCCCCTTGCATAACGCGAAACACAACAAGTACGCTGAGGTCACGCGCACGTTTTTACGCACAAAGAACAGCTATCGTCCAATGATCTGCCTCCTTTTGGCCTCAGGGATGGCGCTTCTTGACGTCATATGCAAGGGGTCTATAGTTGGGCTGTCCCAACTCTAACAGTTTACACTCAAATTGGGACCGGTCCCAACTAATGTATAGAGGGGAGGATTGTAACAGTCTTAGGATCTTACCAGATGTGTAAACGGAAGGTCCTCTAGAATCCACCAGATCCAATCCTGGTAGGCAGCGTCCATTTCACCGCTCTGTTTAGCAATCAGAGAATTGGCCTGAGTCTGAAAAAAGCGACAACGAAACACAAAAACGCCTACACATCAAACGAAAGCAAATTAATGTTCAACTTAAAAAGTGGCTTGACTCACAAGATGCAGTGCAGAAAACATAAAACAAACAGGTTTTGTTTTGTGCTGAGAACTGGGGTTGGGGTTCGAATCCTGGCCATGGGTTGTGGTGTCTGTACCTATAATTTTAAAAACAAAACTCATTTTATGTTCTGTACAAAAGGCATTTCCAAAGAATGAGGCTAGTAACCCATTTTCAAACTTAATGCGTGAGCTTTTAAAATCATAAGCAAATTTTGAACAACAATCACAATGAAAAATCTGCCGTGATTTTGAGCTGTTTTCATAACTAATTTCAAAAGCAAAAGTTGCATTTGTTTTTTTAAATGAAGAAGCATTGAATCATTTCTCGTTGTGTTTCTTAAATGTGGGGAGACTTTATGCTACGGGAAGGCAGACTTACTTGTACTTGGTAACTTTCCAATGATGAAGGGGCACTTTCGTCGTGTTCACAGCGAGTCTGTGGCCAGACATTAAACTTTGAACCCTCACCCAGTTCCTGCATAGTGCATGCGCGCGATAATGCCGGCGTGCCCTTTAAAGCTTTTGTTAATGACGTGATGGTCAACACACGCATGTGTAGTAACTGGGTGAGAGTTCATGTTTCCATGTCCCGCCCTGGACCCCTGAATTGAGATGAGGTGCTTGGCAAGTTTTCTACTTGGTGTTTATCTTGGTTTTAAAAGCCCTATACAGTGCAATCTTGAGCATTCTTAATGGTTTGACCTTGATGATTTATGTTAATTTTTTTAAGAAAAGAGTTTTCTTTCTTTTGCATATTAGCTGCAATTCGCACGTATCGACACACAATTCACGCTAGTTTGTGCATAGGGAGAACGCTGCTGTTGCAATGAAAGGTAGCTATTATTGATTTCTTATAAATTTTTCTCAGGGATTTACTGAATGAAAATGCAGTTCCTATGATCAATTCTGAAGCTTTTTCCTACAATGTATAATTTAACAAATGTAATAATCAGTTCAGGGGTAAAAAAAAATAAATACTTTTTATATACCACACACACACATACACAGATCCTTGTCATTCGATTGGTGGAGCACAAGTCACATGTCATCCATTATTTTGCCATCTATTCATTACAACAAATTAAAAAAATTATATTGGATATAGGCCTGTCCAATAGCATTAATTATTGGACTCTTGTCGTCACTGAACCAATTTGATCTGTGTTGCTTCCAAAATGATCATTCCCCGCTGGTTTGTCCAAACGAGGCAAGATTGACTCTTTTTGAGTCTTGTGAACAAAATCCCCCCAGGCCACTCAGATGGGGTTCCAACCTAATGTACATGTACATGTACATGTATGCACATCAACAAAAATTCTATAAAGTGTGGTAAAAAGTGCCACAGGATTATGAAACAGTTAATTGCGGAAGGAAATCTGGATGTAAGCCAAGGTATTAATGGCCACTAATTGTCTTTCCAGTTTGCTGACGAAAACAAAACCTGTCAACTGAGACTGAAACAGCCTGTGTTTTGGGTAACGCATCTGTGCCAAGGACTCCAAACAGAGAGCACGAACATTAAAATTATAAGTGTTCAGATGGTGAGTTTTTTGTATTTATTTCAGCATTTTGAAAATAAACATGGTTGGGGAAGTGTCGGCCATTGATAAATCAAAATGAGAAAGTTTTAAAATAAATTTGTGATTTTTGAGGTGCTAAGCTGTTCTTGAAAGTGCTTGTTCAGAGTTACAGATAAATTCAACCATTCTGGGAAACCAAGGGTCATTTCAATAAAGCTTACTTTTACATGTAGCACCAAATAAAAAATCAAGTATTTGTACGTGCATTCTGTAATCGATCGTGGAAGTTTGACAAAGCATGCAAGCATTCACCATGTTCACAATGAAATCGCAATGTTGCATCACTAATCAGAGGTCCACTTTTATACAAAAACTGCTTGCATGTTTATCATGCTTTTTATTTTGCTTATGGTAAGCAGTCATTTTGAAATAGAAATTCTGCTAAATGGAACTCTCCGTAAGCAACAACTGCCTGCATACAGGATTCATGACATTGGCAAAGGAGATATTTATGGGAACAAACAACTTTTTTGCAGGATGCTGAGAAAATCACAGAGATTTGTTCCGCATCTTACGGCAAACTTCTTAGCCAGTTTCGTGAAGCTCCTTCTGTAGGCCTCAAACTCCACCCAGCTCTGGTCCAAGTACTTGTAATTACGACTGCCGAGGAGAGCAGACAGACAGTCGAACACCCTCTCTGCGTCCATGTAGTGGAGTAACAGACTGGCCACGGGGTGCAATAGAGGGCAGTAACTGATTTCTGGACGGGTGTGAGCGAGAACGTTGAGTAGCCGAGCCAGCTGGTCTCGTCCTGATTGGTCCAGTTTGTATGTGGTCAGGTGGTCCTCATTGCCAAAGGTCTGAGGACTGTCGTTCGAATTGTGATCTGGGAACAAAAAGGCATTTTGTAAAAAACATTAAAAAAAAAAAAAAAACTCTTGGTTGCAATTTACCTTTTACAATGACACACTGATAATGAAACCAAACTTTAGAGAAAAACCTCATGTATTTGTTTCTCTTGGTTTGAGGGTTTTGACATTGATAATTGTTTTCATTGTTTCATAGCAATCATTGCTATTCGGATAGAGAGTTGGCAGAAACAAGAGGAAAGGTTCTCACTAACACAGATGAAAATGAGATAAAGCAAATTTGGGTTGTACATGCATTTCCAAATTTAATCACACAAATTAAGCCATAATACGTGCAATTTTCAATAGTTGACATTTAAAAAACCTCACATGTTCCTCAAAAATCATCTTCCTTTAAAGGGAAATTTTAAAAATTCCTTCTTGAAAAAAGGAAGGGTGTAATTAAAGTGTAAAAGTCTACTGTGAAATCATGATTTATCTTTGTGGTTTTTGTGAATTTGATTTAGGAAGTTAACCCCCCCCCTTTCTAACAAACAAATAAATAAAAGATTATTATTATTTTTTGCATATCAGCTGCAATTCGGAAGGAGGGGGTGTAATTAAAGTGTAAAAGTCTACTGTGAAATCATGGTTTATCTTTGTGGTTTTTGTGAATTTGATCTAGGAAGTTAACTCCCCCCCCATTCTAACAAAAAAATATATATATGTATGATAATAAAAAATAATAATAACAAATAAATAAAAGATTATAGTTATTATTATTTTTTGCGTATCAGCTGCATTTCGTGCGTATCAGCCCGATATAGCTTGTGCACGGGAGAACTCTGAACCATTGAGGCCAGTTAACGTTAACATTCCACAGTGGTGTCATCAAATAATGAATAATTCCCAGGATGGCTGATGACTAAACTGGCCGATACAAATTACAATGACACCAATTACTGGAACATTTGGATGCTGGTAGGATGTGAGATGAATAATGAACATGTAGTACTAGTGTCTTCCTGTCCACAAAATGTATGAGAGATGTGGATTTACAGTGGCATGTACATGATCCAAATAAAAAAAGGACAAATCTAGAGACATGTAGTTAGGCTTAAAGGGAAGGTATACCTTTGGTATTTACTCCAAAAAATGATGACCATATAAACTTACTTGGTCACTGCAGCTGTTGAGTAATGTATAACATTTTGAGAAACAATTCCCTTCAAAAGGAATATGGTTTTAGAGAGAGGGATTCAAAGACATTTTGATCCGAGATGGTGAAAATTCATCAAGAGAATAAATTTGAAATGTTTTAATTTGTCTTTTGTAAAACAACCCAACTTTAAGGGCCATCAAAATAGATAAGCTTTGACAGGCATACACTTTTAAAAATGCTGAACCACTATACTGTGTTTTTATATTTTAAAATTTGCAAATATTATGATTAAAACTGGAAGGATATAATGCCAGAATTTCCAAACTGCCATTTCTTCGAGCGTATGTGTACATGTCTTGTGCAGTGAACACAGTATATTGACAGCATTGGGACATGACAGACATTGTAATTATTGAAGGCAAGACTTCCTTTGCCATTTGTATTTTCCCTCGGCCATTTTCCTGCATGAATTGGACTCAAGGCCTGCCCTTAAGGTGATCTCACAGTGCTCAATCACAATGGAGCAACATCTACCACACTGAAGAATATGCAAAATTGAATTGGACTGAACCAGCCACAGAATCGGAATGAGAATGTGAGAGAAATAGTGAGCTGGTAAACCAGTGGTGTATTTCCAATTGTTGTATGTATGGTCAAGCCAAACAGTTTACAATGGGTGTTTTAAAAATGGCATATTTTTATATGTGTTAAAAAAATACACTCCAAACACAAAGTCCCTAAAAAAACATTATTTTCTGTGTGTGTGTGTGTGTTTCATTCTATAGACCTACTAGCTTTCGGTTAAACTGTGCTGCATTTACGTAAAATGCGTGTGAAAACAAAGCAAACCATTTTCTGCAAAAACATATCACCTTTATGCACAGTTTATGGCGTGTTATGCAACACGTCCTGGGTCAGCGGTCAGCGGTGAGGACTTAAACGGATGTGGTTAACTTTATTCTGTCCACACACTGTGCTATTAAAAAGATAAACCCGAAGTAGTTTAGCGCTAAACCACCCTCGCCGACCGATTTAACTCATTCGGGTTCAACCCGATTCGGTTAAGTTTTAAGAGCATTCAGACACAAAATTAAACCCGAATGAGTTAAAACTGCCTTAAAGCTGACTTTAGTACTGTGTCTGAACAACCTCAGTGATGCATATTGTTGTTTGCATGGTCAAACCCGACAGTTTACATTGGGTGATTTAAAAATGGCATATTTTTTACATGTGTAAAAAACAAACAATCCACACACACAAAGTCCCAACAAAAGCATTATTTTCTGTGTGTGTGTGCTATTCTATACCCACTATTGGTTATTTTTTAGTATTTGGTTAAAACTGTGCTGCATCTAATACAATGCGTGTGAAAACAAAACAAAATATATGCTCTGCAAAAACATATCACCTTTACGTACACAAATACTACTTTTTTAATGGGTAAATGTCAATCAAATGAGGTGAACTTTTTCTTGAATGTAAGACAAATTGTACACTACATTGCAGTATAGTTTATATTAGCTGATCATCATTCGGCTACAGTGTAATAAGATTACCAGTACTCCCAGTAGCATGGGTCTTAATTATGAGGAAGTATGTATTGATTGCACGCCAGATATAACTAGCATGTAGCATGTGTACCTGGTGTGATTAATTATACTATACGGATAGTCACTTTTGCATTGTACCTGCACCAGTAGACAATTTGTACATTATTACATGCAAAAATTAAAAATCTAAAAAAAGTGTTAATTGTACATTATAACAAATGCACTGCACTGTCTGTTTATCTTCACCATCTTCATGGTGTCTTCAAATGTTCATACCTGTCAAAATTTAGGCCTAATAAATGAAATAATGAGTGTTTTTTAAAGAAAATCTCCAAGTGCTCTAGTCTCAGCAGTAACAGACCAGACCAGAAATAATGTATAGAAAGTTCCGATTCCATAGTCAGGCCCGATACACTGTTCTTGTCAGGTCAAGCCGGTTCTTCAAAGGGTACTTCCATGAGGTAAATTTTAAATGCTACAGGAACATTTCAAGGGGCAGCATGGACAATATCCTGGGGGTATGGAGGAAATTGCCTCTTCTACCTCTGTGAAGTAAAGGCCTGCATTAAACATTTACAATGTGTCCATGACAAGCCAGGAATGTCGTTAATAATGAATAGGCAAAACCACTTTCCGTGAACAAAAAAGAGATGGATACTTTCACGTGTGAAAGTCAGAAATTGATAAAAATGTCAGGAAAATGTTGAAGGAATACAAACATGGGAAACGTAGTAGTGGGAGCAAAGGTTTGCATGGTGATGTGTAAACATTATGATTATCAAATGAGATTGAACAAAAATGCACAAATGAAAAGTCAAAATGAAATATCCCCCCCCCCCAAAAAAAACAACATTTTATATACATTTTTTCTTTGCCTCTGCTTGCCCCCCCCCCCCCAAATGAAAATGTCTGGTTACACCACTGCATCTCATGATGAAAAATCAGCTCAATCCTTAAAAAAACATAAAAAAGCTGTAGTTTTGCACTAAGCTTGACACAGTACGGTATGGACGTACACTGTACACGTATTTATTTATTCCCTTAGAATTGACTGTACGGTAGACACATCGCTGGCATTTATCAAATCGATAATCCTTTTAAAAACGGATCATAGTCAGTCAAATGTATTCATCCGTATCAAATTATTATAACTGCATACATGTGTACTAAGGTAGGGGACAAAATTTAACAGCATTGGTATTTCAAGGGAGGGTATACCTTTGGTAATTACTCATTGTAAGAAGCACTGCAGCTGTTGATAATGTTTAACATTTTGAGAAACGATTCCCTTCTAAGGAATGTGGTTTTAGAGAGAGGGATTCAAAAATCGTTCAATGCGGAAACGTTTCTCAGATTGTGTATTCCAATTACGGATTATTCTTCCTGCGTGGACATAACCGCTGCAGATTTCCGCCTATATCTCAAAAAACGCTACCATGTACCTTTCAAAATGATGTCTACATCAAACAGTTCAAAAAACCAAAGGTATATTTTCCTTTAATACAGAGCTTTCCGAGTCCTGCAAGGACTTTTAAACTGGACTATTGAGCATGCCTGGTAATGAGAGGTCAGTTCAAAGCCCACACAGAACACTGAGTATACAATGTTGAATGTTTATCACACATTTTTGTTGTCTAAAATTTGATAATTCTTTATCCCCGATACAACACAGTATAGGGAAAAACTCCCAATGGAGCAGTTATAACCTCAACTGTTGTTTTTTTCTTTCAATTTTTCAATATAAAATCTTGAATTTTTTGTTGGGTATTGCTTTTTAAATAACATACAATCCCTTGTATGTATTTTTGGCATTTATTCCATTGTTTTAAAAGTAAAGTCCCAAAATATAATGTATTAGCCCTTCCCTCAACTATATACGTACAATGTATGAACTTGACCTTGTTGTATTGACCTTGGTGTCCTAAGTACTTTTATCATAAACTTTCTGATTTTGTTAAGGAAACTGTGCCCTTTTTGTAAGGGAAAGTCGCCCTACCCCTCCATGTAATGTTCAAGATAACAAATACCTCACCCGCTCTAGACTTCTCTGACAAGTGACAATTTGTTCAACTCAAAATCATTTTCAAAAGTCAGTTTCCCTTGTGGTTTATTACTTGATATTAAGGTGATCCATCTCCTGCCGCTTCCCAGATTGTATCGTAAACTTGGGTGTGATCCCTGGCTACACGGCAGTTACAGGTTGAATGGCTTCTGACTGGTACCCCGAACAGTGATATTGACAATATAGGGAGCGAGGCCGCCAACATTAGGGCTAGATAGCTCAGTTGGTAGAGTCCTGTTTAGTCATTAGTTTCCTTTGTCCAACCCAAAATTTGTTTTTAAATTCGCACAAATTTTAAAATAAACAGAAACTGTAATTAATTTCCCCAATGTTCCCAGTATCACCTTGAATTGATGCACATTGGTGTGGAAAAACAATTTAAATGTGAACTGTTGTGTTTGGTAATGATTCAACTAAGGGAATAAAAGAGTAGGCGACAAGGGTTTAACCGGCTGCTTAAAACTGGCAGGGTCGTGGCCGCGGGTACTAACTGACTAACACTAACAGATTTTAGATTGAATACCAGTATGTAATGATTGCGTTTCACATAAATAAGCGCCTACACGTAACCTTGCCCGACACTTCTAGTCGTGTTTATATCGCACGTTTAAACATGGCCATGTGATTCTCCTCTCGACCAATCAGAATGGATAAACTGTCCCAGGTATTTATGAATAGGCCTAATTGTTTTTAAAGGCTCATGTAGGATGAAAAACAAGTGCAGTTATTCCAAGGCTCTGCTCGAAAATCTTGAGTATAAACAAATTAAAATAATTTGACATTTGTTTTTGACAACAAGACCACCGAAATACTTGAATAATTTGTTAAGAGTCCTCTTCCAACATGTCCAACAGCCAGGATGTGTTACACAAATGAACCCAAAGGCAATGCTCTTTCCACCTCAATGTTGAGTTATTGTCGTCGTAATTTCTTTTGATTCCCACGGTTATTACTTAAAACAAACAACACTGGATCATGTGACCTTGATGACAAGTTGAATCAACTGTGGGTTGATGAATCAATTCTACTTCCGACTCTAGCCAATGACTTCCTGAACTGACCTAGTTGGTGCCAAACAAAATACAATCTAACAAATCTAGCTGTCTGGTACATGCACAGTATATTCTTAAATTTTAAAATCGATACCATTGGGGGCCTATTGCATCATCAGGGGTTAAGAATAACAATAGGCCTAAATGTATCTAGAAGTCTTCCTGCAGTTGAGATGTCTGCTCTAGAGTATGGAAAGTCGTGGGTCCGAATTCCAACCAAGGTGCCAGAAGATCTTTCCTTCTCCAAGGACTCGGAGGGTATTCCGGAAGGCATCGTCCAAGGAGTTGCAGGGAAGATCTATCTTTCTCCAGGGACTCTGGGGGCATTCCAGAAGACATTCTCCAAGGAATCGAAAGGAAGATCTTTCCAACTCCAAGGACTCAGAGGGAATTCCGGAAGGCATTCTCAAAGGAATCGAAGGGAAGATTTTCCTTCTCCATGGACTCAGAGGGTAGTCCGGAAGGCATTCTCCAAGGACTTGAAGGGAAGATCTTTCTTGCTCCAACGATTCCAGAGAGCAGTCTCCAAGAAATCAAAGGGCAGATCTTTCCTCCCTGAAGGACTCAGAGGGCATTCCGGAAGGCATTCTCCAAGGACTCAGAGGGTATTTTTAAATGATATCATACAGGGCTCGAATTTGGGGAAATCCTACAAGACTGCAGGGCTTGTACCATGTAGTTCAAAGCTTTTACTGCCCAAGAAAATTTGTTACAAGACCAGAATCAAAATGAGAAAAAACATCTGTACATTTTCTTTGACAAGCACTAAGAGAAGATCCACTGATCATATTTGTTGTATGGGAATACTTTGATACCAGACATTTTCCAGACAAAAATGAAATAATATCAGACTAAACGTCAACATTTTAACAATAAATTTTTAATTAAAGATAACAGTGAGGTATTATTATTTTAAAACACAAAAACCATCGAACTTGTTGGGTCGTAAATTTACTGGCCCGATACTAAAATCAATGAGGGCGGTAGGCCCAAATAACAACTGGTTATCACTGGGTCAGGCCTAGGGAGTAACAGTTAAATGTATGGAAAACCCTACACTGTAGGGCTAGTTCAATTCCCCAGAGTGACATTGAATTAGACTTGGGTTTTGATTTGGCTGAAGAAACAATATCATGCAATGTTCATCAGGGAAACGCTCACTTCATCACACATCAGAAATCTTGTTGATCTGATTCTGAATAGTTCGCTTTACTGACCTGCTAAATTTGGTTTAAAAAAACAAACTTCAGCATTGGTGACTGCTCTATTGTCCAACACCCATATGTTCCGACCCCCTGTGTTGTTCTGACAACCCCAATGTTCAGATAAGCCCTTGTGATTCTACAAGTACAAGCTAAGGTTTAGGGTTAGGGTTAGAATTAGGACTAGGATTAGGAAAATACATAAGGGTATCGGAACTAAGGGTGTCGGAACATATAACTTCAGCATCAAGTCACAAAAATCGGCAGCCAAACAACAAGATGTCTGATTACTGTGACCAATGTAGCATGAGTAACTGACTGTGGAAACAACCATCATGTTCAAAATTTGTTTACCTGAGGTTGAGCTTTGCGGTTCATCTCCGAATAACGCCCGAGCAGTTTCTTTGTAAACACTACCTGCCGTGACAACATTCAGCATGCAGATGTGATGCCACAACTCCTGACGGATTGAATGGTCTACCGGCCAGTGACCCTTCCGAACAAATTTCTTTAGTCGGATTGGATCAGATGTTAAAGGTAGGCTGGGGGACGAGGAGCCATTTTGATGGGTACCATCAGCTTTTTCTTGATCTTTCCCGACGTCAACCCACGGCATGAAGACGGTGGATCTTGCATTTAGTGACATGTCTAAATTGGTCTTGTACTTCTAGTACATTTACAGGACTCTCAGTCGAAGCTCAGCTAGAAAAAAGGAAACATGAGTTTTATTTCATCATATCCATTTAAGTTTACTCTCTTTTTTCGAAACAAAACCTGAAACGAAGGCTTGTAACTTAACTAAGAAAATTACCATTTGAAATTAAATAAAATCCCTCAAGAGCAACTGTCTTCTTCTTAGTTTATTTAGTTTATTTAGTTCAATAATTCCAATTAGTGCAAGTATCCTAGCTCTTCCCCCACAGTGCCTTCGGTATGGCATAATTTCCTTCACCAACCTTCACTTGCAATAGTTTACAACCTGAAAAATTTGTTTCGAGTTGACCTCGGACCGAGTTGACTCGGACCGAGTTGACATGGGACCGAGTTGACTTGAATCCGTACTCATAGTCATACTAGTAGTAGTAGTACTAGTACAGTAGTACTGGAGTAGTAGTAGAGTTTCATTTAATATTTAATTTTGTATCTTATTTTATTTTGCACAAGTCTTCAATCAATACAACCATGACAACACACCGTGTTTCCATTCCAATTTTTATATTTTCATCCTGGCTAAGCTTGTTTCTCTACAGTCTACGTGTACAACAGCAATGATTTGACCTTTCAGCGAGCAATATGCCTATTGGGAAAATGTCCGTATCCGATTGACAGAAAAAAATACATAAATACCTGCGCATTGGAAGGAGAACAAGTAAAACATTCAGCCCTTCTCGTGGGCGAGTCGTCCGCACACTTGTGCATTCAAGCGTCTCTCTTCACCTCAGTCTGCTGCATAAATAAAAGTCACATGTCATAACACAATCACCAGCTGATGAGTTTTTAGCAGTTTTTTCAGTGTAGTCGATGTAAATCTGAATCCTAGAGATCTGTAACATGCACTGTGTGTTTCTAGTTGAAGGGTATCAGACTACATAAAAGAAGACGTCGTTATCAACAGAGGGCGCTCTCATTATTGTCACGCCAAGCGCGCCACACGTGTGTTGTTTGACAGCTATTTCTTTGGTAAGTTTCGACTTTACATTAGAGGAAGACATCTACATCTACGCTGGTGTACTCAGCAAAGTCCACTTCTGGATGTGTCAGAAATCCAAAATATATATATATGTATAATTTTAAAGCAAACTATACTCCAAATCAAGTGACTAGATGCTGGACCTGTGGACGATCGTACTGTTCCGCCACAACTTGACAAAATCAGTCACCCATGCACCACCCCCAACTCATGAACTTGAGTGTTACACTTACAGTTGGGGCGCCCCAACTATTTATTATTAAGGAGATCGCAGTAACTGGCCATAGTTGGGGCGATTGTCAAGTTGGGTTGAAACACTACTAGTACTACTATTTCTAAAACTAGATAAACGATATAGGCAGGAGACTAGCGCCCCAGACAAACATACACAAGAAAGATTTACCCTGGTCTGGACTGGACTGAATGGGACAGGAGCCAACTTACTGATGAGACAAGGTTTTCTTATCTAAATTAAAATCTACAGGAACAATGGATGCTACGAGTTCTGCACCATCACCAAGGAGATGGATTGGAAGAGGAAGAGGTATCTTGGGTCTTTCTCAGGCCAAGGAGAAAAGACCAGGACATCATGTAAGGAAGTTCAGATAGAAATATTGAAATGAAGAATACTTATACATATTGTACCCGTTGCGATTATCGTAACCCTCAATCCTCACAATGGTTTTTAGACCAGAGGGTTACGATAAACCATCGGTTAAATATTTGCAAATTTTTGACATTTTTATTGACATTTAAATGTACCCAATTGGGTACTGTAAATTAAAAAATGTAAAAAAAGAACGCTTTAAAACTGCTCCAGGCTATGTCTTTATCAGCTGTTAAACATGGTCATGTGACCACCTTTAAACCAATAGGACTGCCTAAACTGTCTTGGGTAAAAAGGACAGATTTGTGCAAACCCAGTATTTTGTCCTACTGAAGGCAGCACATACAAAATGGAGGTCAGCGTTTATAAACAGTAGAAAGGTCTAAAGTAAGTGTTGGGGGTTTTAACTTCCATTATGAAAGAAAGAATTACGATGGAAGTAGCCGTAGAATATTCCAAACCAAAATAGTTTTTTTTTAGGGAAGTGGGTGAAGGGGGTTTTTTCTATTGATCTTACAGGATGCTTTTTTTCGTTCAGCAGGAGCAAGAACGATTCTCTACGTCTTCTCCAAACCAGAATGACAGGTTGACAGAAAATGCCAGACAGGAGGAGCACCTTCCAAAACAGCAGTCTGCAGCAGCTGAGAGACGACAACCTCATCAGAATGCCAGTAACCATGGCAATATGAGGACTGAAAACACGAACAGACTGGGTAGAACTCAGGGTCAAAATGGTGCCGGTAAGTGGAGTACTTTATTCAGGGCAAGATGCTGATGACAAAATTCATTCTAGCCACTCATCACCTTGGGAGCTCGGGTAAAATGTAGGAGGTCAGGGGTCAATGATTTCTGTGAAGTATATTCAACAGGATTCAGAAAGCACTGCGTACACAGTGCTTTATACATGCAATACATCGGTGTAGGGCAAAACTATAGACTAAAGCCTGGTTCTTACTTTAAGTGAATGCAAAGCGAATTTGACATCCACAAAATTTGCAACGAACAATCCGCTCAAGTTGAAATGTGCTCATCAACTCTTGTGAAACATTCCCTGTAAATATTAACTTATGATTTTAAATTTGATTCAAATTCTCTTGAAGTATGAACCAAGCTTTACTGAGTCTCCTTGAATACATGATCAATTTGGGTGTAAGTATATAACTGCAAATAACACTTCACTGGTCCATTTGTTCAAGAAAACTAAAGTATTCTTCTCTAAAGACCACTTGCAGCTGTACACAATTGCTCAGGACAAACAATGGAAACGCACAAGTGCAGGCGTGTGATTTCTCAGGATTTTTCCTGATTCAGGGTGTTCTCAAGATTTCATTAAGGCTTCAAATTTTCTTGAAAGCAGAACAACAATCACCAAAGGAAGAAAGAAATAGTCAACAGTGTGTCCAAACCTGTATTTTTGTATTGCTGTTGATGCACAGAGTCTGTAAACCTCCTGAATTTGTAACATCTGAGAGGTTCCAGGTCTCTATTAAAGGGAAACCAAGACCTAGTTATTTTCTTCAGGAATGTTTTCATTCGTCAATCCTCATCCCTGCACATGCTCCTCAGCCAAGGAGTCGTCTTTCTGTGACCTCAGCGAGGGCGCTGTTTGAGCTTGTGATGTCATATGCCTTTTTCGATTGATGAGAGATCATCCTTTGATCCTTAACTTGTCTTTCAAGGTGTTCCAGGTCCCCCCCCCCTGCAATGTTTGAAAATGCTGAATCATGTACAGTTTTGTTTCTTTCTTCTTGTAGGTGATGCGTCAACCTCAAGGACAAAAGCAAAGTCGTTGCTTGCTAAATACAGCTACAAAGTCAACCCTGCCAGTCCACTGGGCGCTCCTGAGCTAGGGGTCAAACAAGGTCAGATGCTCACCCTAGTAGAGAAGCATCCAACAAATGAACATTGGTGGAAGGTCCAGGATGAAGCCGGTAGTACTGGCTTCGTTCCAGCCTCGTATATGTTGGTGAGTCCATACTATGAGTTTCACTAGAACATACAGCAGTTACTCTGCAAGGCGCTTGCCTCCCTGTCATCAGGATGGGGGCAAATGTATCTAAATTGACGTTAACCCTCCTACTGTCAGTGACTCTTGGCAACATTTTTCAGTGAGTTGACCAACCATTTGAAACCATTCGACTGCCAAGGTTGTGTACGCTGGCACAACTGTGCACAGAACTAACTGTGTACTGTGTACATGCATTCCCTCATGGTATCATATTGCAGGCTGGCATAGTTTATCTATCATTCAAAACCACAGTGAATGGTATTGAATGGTCAGACAGCAAGAGGGTTAATTGATAATCATAAAAAAAATTGGTTGCACTTTTTACGCAAAGCAGGGTTTACATGCTTACCATCAATTTTGGGAGCAACTTCATTTCCCAAATGGCGAGTGTGGCAGACAGTAGCTACAAGTGACATTGGTGCAAGGTGTCAATATCTCTGTTTTTCTTCAAAATCCATCCCTTGCTCACTTCTTCACTTCTGTCTGTGTTTCTGTCTATCTTTAGGTTCAAGAGACAAAGCTTAGTTCCTTGCCCTGGTTGGAAAAGTCTCGACAGGAAGAGCCTGAAACCACCGAAAAACGTAAGAAGTTAGCTTCTGATTTCTGTATCAATGTGTTACTTTGTTGCATTAAACTAGCAGGGTCTTGAAATGAGATTTGCCTTTTTTGCATCTTGACTTGTAAGAAAAGTGGATTGTGTGTTGTTGTTTGTTTTGTTTTTCTGTTTTTTTTGGGGGGGGGGTGGAGGAGAGTTTTAATGTTTGCTTATTTATACATTTCTTTGGCCGATACATTTATTTATTTTAATTTTTATTTATTTATAATGTTTATTTTTTCTCTGGGGTAGTAGGGGGTGTTTACATCTATTAGTGCATACAAAAAGGATATTTTTAAAAATTTCTGTGTTGATATGTAGACCTGAAACGGTGTGTCTTGGCATCGACTCGAGCTCTGGTATTTCTGATCAGCAGAGTGTGGGTTTGAGTCAAGGTCAAGACACTTAACCATTAATGTTTCATCCATCAAACAGCATTGGTCTCTTGTTTTTTATAATGCATGTTTAAGAACCTAGTAAACTTATCGTAAGGAAAAGGGGTTTGCTTTGGCGTTTTGGGGTAAGTATCCGCCAAAGCACATTGTAAAATCTTCAAGATTCTATGTAAGAAGAATCTCCTAACTCTGCATACCTGTCGTAAAAATAATGAGGGAATAGGGAGGACCCTGCCCATCTGTGGTGGATACCAGTGCTTTATAAGTCTATATCAATATTATTAAGATATATATACCTTCAACATTTGAAACCATGCCTCTAGGCTCAGGAATAAGGTCTGCCAGGGATTTTGAAATCATGTGTTTTCTGAGCATGGATCTGCAAAAAAGGACATTCCCCATGGAAAACTCAGATTTGACACACTTCCGCTCTTTGTCACATCTTACCAACAGCTGTATTCAAACCGTACGTCTCGGCATACAACAAACCAGTACCAACGGAGAAGGGCACCGATGAAAAACAGTACTACTGCCGCATCTGTGATAAACAGTTGAATGGTCCCAAACCTTACGGTGCTCACATGACCAGCAAGGCACATAAGGAGGAGGTTCAGGTTGCTAAAGAGATGGAGCAAATGTCTTAAGACAGATGGGGACAGATGCAGGATGAGAAAGGTACGATGAGATGGCTTGGATATCATTCTTGGTTTGCAAAAAAGTATGGCCTTTCTTAAAGCTCTCAGACTGTTGCACAGTTCAAAATTTATTTACCAAGGGTAAACAGTTATGTTTTTTTTTTTATGTTTTTTTTTTTTTTTTTTGGGGGGGGGGGTTAGGTTGTGTTATAAATTTACTCTTGGATAAAAGTTGCTGCCTCACAGAACATCTACCTTCTGCAGCCTGTGGCTGTATCCCAAATAGTATTGGACCAAGTAAAGTATTTCGTCACATACCAAAGAAGACAAGTTTATTTTTGTGTGAGTCGCAAACATTTCGTTGTGTCAGTGCAAAAGTGTTGTATCTCAATTTTGCAAAAACGTTGTATCTTGATTTTTTGCAAAAATGGCACGAAAAATGCTCTGTGGAAAAACGCTATATATCTCGGGTTGTACTTGTTTTTAGTGTACATCCGGGCTATTTTAGGCGAGATACATTCAGATAGTTTCATAATCGCGGGTAATGTCAGTGCTGTGTTAGGAGATACAACACGTTGCACAGACACAGCGATCTGTAAGGTGCTAATTTTAAATATAACAACGATTTTATTTACATTGTCACTGTATCTTGTGTTCGCCATAAATTTTGTATTATGCATGATGGGGTGTTTGTTTTTGTTATTGTCTGGGTGGGTTTTTTTTTTCTTCAGTTTATTATAAATTGGTTATTTTTTTTATATACATTGTAGATTTAAAAAACATATTGAAAACATGCCATATTAAAACTTTTCTGTTATTTTTTTTGTAAACTATTTATTTAATGATTTGTTAATACATTTTGATGGTTTTATCGTACAAAAATAAACATTATTCAAATTAAGTATCAATCAACAGCCTGATATCTTCTTGCCAGAGTAAAAACTTCATTTAAGTAGGTTTACAAGAGGTAAATGATATAGATTTGAACAACTTGACAACATTGGTGAAATTGTCAAAGACCAATATCTGCACTTAAAGTAACATTACAGAATTGGTAATTGTAAAATATACTTTTGATCACAGATTTACATAAAATTTACACGGTCTAATGATGATGATAGTAGAAAACATCCCTAGAAATATTTCTGTCTGAAATGCCATATTTGATGAGAAATAAATCAAACTAATTTCCGATTGGAGTTTATCGCTCATGAGTGTTTTATTCATGCATTGTATAACACATGCAAATTTGTAATCGGTTTTGCACTATTTTCTCGTGACCCAGATGGCCGATTGATCTCAAACTTCTACAGGTTTGTCAGTTTATGTATATGGTGGATTATATAAAGTGCTTACACTGCCAGCAACTGTTTTCTTAGCAAAAACCAATTCTGTAATGTTCCTTTAATGTGACCAACTAATTTTACCCCAAATCACCCGTTTCATTGTTCAGTGACATTTCTTATGACAGAAAATGTTAATTCTGAGATTACCTCAAGTCTGTGAATCCCAGACCAATTACTAAACCTTTCTTGCATTAATCAGCACAAAGAAAAACTAGCTCAATGCAACTCCAAACTGGCTCCACTGATTGCAAGAAGGATATCAGTGGAGCCAGTTTGTGTGAAGTGGGCGTGGGGGGCCTACAGTGGATGTTCTACGCCATACTTACAAACAGATTTCCAGGTTAAAAACACCTGAGCCTAATATGAAACACTTATGTTTTGTGATTGACATATTGTGCTCTTCACTATCTTCCTCTTGTTTGAAATTGCATTTATTGTTTAACCTTTCACTGACTCTCACGACAAAACCCATTAAAAAAAGGCAGGATATACTTTTGGTAATTTTCAAAGACTAGTATTCTCACTTGGTGTATCCCAACATATGCATAAAATAATTTGGGCTCAATTGGTCATTAAAGTTGTAAGACAATAATGAAAGAAAAAACACTTGGTGAGAAATTATCTCTTTCTCAAAAACTACATGACTTCAGAGGGAGTCGTTTCTCACAATGTTTTATACTATCAGCAGCTCTCAGGTGCTCCTTACCAAGTAAGTTTTCATGCTAATGTATTTCTTGAGTAATTACCAAAAGTATCCACTGCCTTTAAGATCTTAGAAAGAATTGAAATCATTAAAAGCCAGGAATTTCTCTCCGTTGTTTGTCCCGGGGAAAAGGACACTTCCGTTCAAAAATGACAATTTTCCTCTTGCGCCATTTTAAAGTGGGCAGCCACATCCAGGCTAACACAGTCACTGTGATATTTCAATTTAAAGGCCCTGTACACTATTGGTAAGATCGAAAAACACAATGTTCACAGATTCACACATAACTTACATGATTTAAAGTAAGTAATGGTAGAAAGGGTTCCTTAAAATATTTCTGCCTAAAATGCTATCGTTTCTGAGAAACGAGTAAAACAATAGTAATTATCGCGCGCGATAATTTGAAAAAACAGAAAACACATAAGATCTCTTTTCACTATTTTCTCGTGACCTCGATGACCAATTGAGCTCAAACTTTCACAGGTTTGTTTGTTCATGCACAAAATGTGGACACTGATTTTGAGCTGTTACCAAAAGTGTACAATACCTTTAAGTACATTCCTGCATTGCTGAATACAAAACTCAAGGCACAACATTGGTGATGTAGACAAAAATATTCTTTGATTTGGGCATTTGTAATTACTCTATTCCACCAGCTTTTATTAATTAATTTTACATAGAACTTTACATTTTGTATAAATACCCAATGCTGTTTCATACCTTTACTTGCAAACTCAGGGGAAAGTCTATGTTTGGTTAATGCTACATCTAAATTTTATACTGGTAAAAGTTAGTGTGTATTAACACGTTGACTGCCGCCTACGAGTATATTCGTAGTAACAGGTGTAACGGATTCTGCCACTACCAGTATACTCGTAGAGAATGAAAGGCTTTTGTATAGTGAATTGAATACACTGGCATCACTGAGAACGCAACGTATACGCTTCTGGCAGTGGTGAGCACACATCGTTAAAATTTGTATGCTACAACATGTTGACAAAAAAAAGTACCTATTTGGTATGCACGCATGCGCACCACACAGGGATGCTTGGCAAATGGGAACGCCCCTTCAAATTTATGACCAGCAGTCAACGTGTTAAAAGGTAAAAAATTACATTTATTGCAGAATTGATTGTTTGGGTACACCTCATTGCTTTCTATGTGTCTTGAGAGGTATATGTAATATCAGCCTCTTGCATATGTTCATTTGCCTCATACACCTGTGTCTTCTCATGTACCTCATCAACCTCATGTGCATCAAGGCTGTCTGCTGTGTGAGGTACTTGTCCAGGAGGCTGATCATCAACTAAGAGATTGCTATCCTCACTTGGATGTTGTTCCCCTTCTGAATTTCCATTTCCTGAGTTTGGAGTAGTGTATTGCTCATTGTCACTATTGCGAGGTATTGCAGTGTTTTCTTGGTTTGCTGGTGTGGATACGAGATTGTCATCATTGCTTTGCACTGTTTGTTGATTGTCAAATGAATCATTTTCAGGATTACCCGTACCGCTGTCTACGGTGATCGGGTCACCATTTTGACTCTGCAACATTTCTTCCTTATCTGAGGTTACGTCAACCACTTTAGGCTGGTCCTCTGCAATGGGAGAGTCTGATTGGACATTGGTTGCCATGTCAACGTCTTGTTGCTGGGATACGCTGGTACCCTGTTGTGGTTCGTGGATCGTGGTGGTGTCTGTCACTGCATTTGATGCTTGCTGAGGTTCATCCGCATTTGATGCTTGCCGAGGTTCATCAGCGTTTGATGCTTGCCGAGGTTCATCCTCATTTGATGCTTGCTGAGGTTCATCAGCGTTTGATGCTTGCTGAGGTTCATCAGCGTTTGATGCTTGCTGAGGTTCATCAGCGTTTGATGCTTGCTGAGGTTCATCCGCGTTTGATGCTTGCCGAGGTTCATCAGCGTTTGATGCTTGCTGAGGTTCATCCGCATTTGATGCTTGCTGAGGTTCATCCGATACTTGATCTCGCCCTGTATCAGCCACCTCATTTGCTCTTGCGACAATGTCCAACTCGTCTTCAGGACTACTCTCTGGGGCTTCTTTTATTGCTTCAGTTTGTATTGCTTCATTTTGTACAACTGCCTCTTCTTTGGCACCGCTGAAATTCTCACCGTCTGACGTTTTCTTTTCTTCTTGGTCAGTTGCTGCCTCTTCTGGTTTCTTAGTCTCCTCATTTCCGTGTTGGCTACCAGTCGCGACATTACCTTCCTTTCTCCGGACCTCTGGCGACACCTTCCCCGTCTCGGTCTGCGTCAGAAAAATCGCCGTACCTGCTACACTTTCAGTGTCACTCAGCTTGAACTTATTTGCATCGTATTTGAGGATCGAGGACAAGGAGCTTGAGGCTAGGGACTCGGTTGCCCCGATGCTCTTGACACTAAGATGTCCATCTTTGGATTTGCTGTCCGTCTCCTTGCTGTTCTTGGATCTCCTCCCTCCGTCGTCGTCAACTGAAAAGACCACACGATGTTTCTTCCTGTATCTCTCCATGAAGTCCAAACTTCTGGAAACTGCAAGTATAAACACAGAGCAGAAATAATCAGAGGTGTTTTTTTGTCAATAACTTAATCATCAAATTCCTTTTAATATTGTCATTGGATACTTGCTCTAAGGTTCTGAGCAAAACATACACTTGAAAGGTTTTTCTTGAGATTTCATACGCCAATATAAACTTATTTGCCCGCCGAGCAGAATGTCCAACACAAATAGTGTGCAAAATTGTGTTTGGAGAAAACAAAGTCAAAAAGTTTGATTGCTTTCAGTCAGTTAGTTGAGAATGAAGGAATTTGAAATTCAGTTAGTAGTGGAAAAGCATTACCAGAGAGCTAATGTTTCCACAATATACATTATTTCCAAAAAAATATTTAGTGGCCTGTTGTTTTGACCTTAGCAGAGTCTTTATTGATGACTAAATGACAACACAACACACACAGGTACATGTATACTGGTGTATTAACAGAAGCAGTCAAGAGGAAAGAGATGAAATTACACAAGAAGCAAGGAATGAACAATGAAGAGGGTGAGAGGGGAGGGGTGGAGGGAAGAGGCTGGCTTTGCCACAAGAGGTTGGAAACACAACAGACAAAATCAAAGGTGGGAAGAGGGAGAAAAAAGTAATTAAATAGTGACTGAGGTAGACAAAAAAGGGAGAAAATCTGTGGGGAAAAGGAGAAGGTGAAGACAAAAAGTTATGAGTCATTTCCTTCTTGGATGTTCAGACCATGGTGTTGAATGGTCTGGAGGCGCCTTATCCACAGTTTCTCCCTAGTCAGACAAACAGTCTCTCTGAACCACAGAACCAGGTGAACCAAAAATGGTGCTAATTTAATAAATGGGTCTTATTTTTCAATTATAACTCTGCATACCTTGTAGAAAAAAAATAATGAGCACTTTGAGACGACCTCGGTTGTGATAAAGCGCCATATAAGAACTGCATATTATTATGATGAACGTTTCTATGTTTTTTATTGGCCGATCTAAATGAAGTAGTTCTGTATGGCGAGAGTTGCCTTGCTATACATGCATGTCATGAGATATCATTTTGCTGTAAACATGTAAAAAAAAAACTAGCAGAACAAAATGGCCACGTGCATCCAATATAAATTGTCTCATATCTAAGTCTCGGGATAATCAATCAGAAGACATTTATATAGCGCCGAAATCAACAAAAAATGTTCAAAGGCGCTAAAGACAGTTACATGAAATAAATTACAATACACTTGTTGAAAAAGATAAGACATTTGAGAGGTTTCTTGAAAAGATGAATAGTCTGAGAGCATCCGTGATGCGATTTGGAAGAGTGTTCCGTTCTTTTGGTCCATAGCAGGAGAGTGAACGATCTGCAAATGACACGCATGGATTCTGGGCACGATAAACTGACTCAGTTAGCATTCTCCGGATTATATTTCAGTGGATCACACAAATCTTTCCTTCAAAATAAATAAATAGATAATACTTGGTTCTTATATAGCTGTTTATCACACCCCTAGGGGCGTATCAAAGTGCTCATTATGTGTTTTTTCAACAAGATAAGCAGAATTATGTTTTGAATTATGAAACCCATTTATGTAGCACCTTCTAATGGTTTACAAGGTGCTGCGGTGCATTCAGCAGCCACTGCAAGAAAAACTGGGGCAAACCCTGTCTCTCAGTGATAACTGTAACTACAGGGTGCTTTTATATGTGTATAACACAACACACAAGACCTACGGCTTTACGTTCCATCCGAAGGACGAAGCCATAATGGTAAAGTATCTGGCTCAAGGGACACAAGCGCCATGGCCGCGACTCGAACCCACACTCTGCCGATTAGAAACCCAGAGCTTGACTCTAGTTTACTTGACCGCTCGGCCATGACACGCCAGGGTTGGAGCTTGTTCCTGGTTAATTATAGGTCTACTATTTGTACCCATCTCAACTTCAAATTACCTGGAGCAGATGAGGCATATCGCTTGTCACTTCCCCTGACGCCTCCCCCACCCCGTGGGGAGCCTTCCTCTCTAGGTGTGTCCACTTTCCATGAGTACCACTTGGTGTTGGTCCCTGGCATGACTGGCAAGAGGAGGCGGGGTACCGGTTTCTTATCGTTGGAGGAGGGCCAGTGCAGGCGTAGAGGATTGTCTCCATTGCCCCTGTAGCTCTGCCTGCTTTTACACATGCCCTGAGAAATGAAAATGGGGGATTTGGTGTTTTGAATTTTGAAGAATATGCTAAAATTTGCTGTTAATGAGGATGATCATTGTGCGACCATCTTGATTTCCGTTCTTGATTTTCTCAAACTGAGGCTGAGAGGGGAAAAAAATAGTCTGATTCCATTTTGGTCTGATTAGAATAATCTTTTACAGTGATAGCACACAGGGTACATGACAAAAATGGTGGCATCATGATAACAGTCTCTTGGCGTTTTTGTGAAACTTTGTTGTATAAAACCTTCAAAATAGACATTCCATTAAGTTGGCAAAGATTGCGTTTAAAGGCCCTGTACACTATTGGTAAGATCGAAAAACACAATGTTCACAGATTCACACATAACTTACATGATTTAAAGTAAGTAATGGTAGAAAGGGTTCCTTAAAATATTTCTGCCTAAAATGCTATCACTTCTGAGAAACGAGTAAAACAATAATTATCGTGCGCAATAATTTGAAAAAACAGAAAACACATAAGAGCTCTTTTCACTATTTTCTTGTGACCTCGATGACCAATTGAGCTCAAACTTTCACAGGTTTGTTTGTTCATGCATAGTTTAATCACACAAAATGTGGACACTGATTTTGAGCTGTTACCAAAAGTGTACAATACCTTTAAAGGAACATTACAGAATTGGTAAGAAAAAAACTTGTAAAATACTCTTTTTGATCACAGATTTACATAAAACTTACATGGTCTAATGATGATCATAGTAGAAAACATCCCTTGAAATATTTCTGTCTGAAATGCCATATTTGATGAGAAATTAATAAACTAATTTTCCGATTGGAGTTTATCGCTCAGTGAGCGTTTTATTCATTTGTTTAATCTATATGATTTCATGCAAATGTGTAATCGGTTTTTCACTATTTTATCGTGACCCAGAAGACCGATCGATCTCAAACTTCTACAGGTTTGTCTGTTTATGTATATGGTGGATTACATAAAGTGCTTACACTGCCAGCAACTGTTTTGTTAGCAAAAACCAATTCTGTAATGTTCCTTTAACTGCCGGAAAAACTGCCTTGTCCTTACAAGAACTGAGCATCAGGCCTGTATCTTGGTGAGAATACTACTTTTATTAATATTTAAGAATTGTTACTTTACCTTTGTCGGCATGGCAACACAATTAACAACTCAAACCATAAATTTTAAATAAAAAAACCTGATCCTCATACAGAAAATGTCTCCTTAAATGAAATACTACAATCAATCAATAAATTGATACAATTTGGCAGGCTGTCAAAAAGAAGAGAAACACCCCGAGATATTAAAGAAAAATCTTACCCTGTAGCTGGCCGTCCCGTCGCAGTTCCTCACAGCGTTGGAGAGGTATGTTACCTGTGCATACAGCTGCCTGAGTTGATGGTTGGCCCGGCCGTAGTCCGACGGGCTGTGGAGGATGTGGTAAGGCTTGACATTCCGAACGGTGTGTTTGTACAGGCTGTGGGGATTCTTCGGGACTCGGAGCGGCGAGACCTCCAGGGTTTTCTCGTTCTCCTGATGGGGGGGGGGGGGGGGGAGAACGATTGGTGTGAATTTTCCTTGAGATGTTTAGTCAAAGCTGTTAGTCGTTTATCAATAATTCAAGATGAGGAAAAGAAGGGCAAGAGGTGACCGAGTAGAAGAAAAGAGGCCAAGAGGTGATCCCTTGAGATTCAAAAAGGGCACTGCTGTTTTTACTTGGATATTCCAGACAGAAAGTGAACTAATTGCTCCTTCTCCCAAATGAAGAAAATTATCAGCATGATGCTTAAGGATTTTGTTTATATTGGCCAAATATTTGGCCAATGGTCAGTCACCTAGTGGTCAGTTAATGATCGAAATTCAAATTCTCTATTTCTACCATTTTCTGCCTTACTATGTTGGAGGATTCAATAGATTTTTGTCCAATGGTCATCTAGTGGTCAGTTAATGAAGAAATTCAACTTCTCTAATTCTGCTTTTTTTCTGCCTTACTATGTAGAGGGATTCAATATTTTTTTCAAATATAGTCATCTAGTGGTCAGTTAATGAAGAAAATCAAATTCTTTTATTCATTTGCCGTTTTCTGCCTACTACATGATGTTGGTGGAGGAATTCAACTTTGGTCAATGGTCAGAGGGAGTCAGTCATGAGAACATTTGAAATGGTTGATTCTCAATAGCTACAACTCTAGGGTGATGCAGGTCACAGATTTCAACTGATGGTCACTTAATGGTCAGTAGTGGTCAGTAGCAGCCTTTCTTGGACATTGGCTCTATTCCAATAATCCCCTTGTTTATATATTATTTTTCCAGTCTAAACATTTGGTGTTTGATGAGGATTATCAACAGAAATGAATGGGCTCTACAGAGTTAAGGAATGGTGTGTGCACAGGCCTTGCGCTTAAGCTTTTTGTAAAGTAGCCCACCGGGCTAGTAAACATTGCCTTTTACTTGTCCCCAGGAAATTTTAGTAGCCAGTATTTAAAACATGAAATGTCATTAATGTATATCTTTCTGATCTTAACCAGTATGTTCAAATGAAGTTACATTCACACACTCATAAGTAAATAAACACATGTTTAAAATGTATTATTTACATCTGAAAAGGAAGAATATGAGCATTATAAACAAGTAGGTTGCACAGTTTTTTAGTAGCCCACAGGGCAAGTTGAGAAGTGGTGTTTACTAGCCCCACAGCAGTTTTTACTAGACAGTGTATGCCGGGCTAGTGTTAAGGGCGAGCCCTGGTGCAGGTACTATTACAAAAAACAGCCAATATGGAATTAAGACTGGTCTACAAATGTCTGGATACGCGCATGATGTTTTGAATACAATATTTGGGGAAAGAACCCTTTGAATAATTTGATGATTTAGCCTTTGTTTTCATACTTATTATGTTCTCTGTGTATTTGGAGCAACCATGACAAATCATTAACTAATTGGGTCATTTTATCTTCACTCAGAGCATGAAGGTAGAGTACCTCCATGCTCTGATTCACATGGGCGCTCCTTGCCTCTACCAAATCATTTATTTACTAGATAGTATATCAAAATGTGCCCATACTATGTTTTACTCTGAGCCTCGTGGGTGCCCCTTGATTTTGTCATGGTGCCATTTACAAAGTCGGTTCGCATACAAGTTTACATTTTCTTCCTCGTAAAAGAAGTTCCCATTATCCAAATGGGCCTGACCTTTCAAAAGGAGAGTTCGTGGCATGGAGTTCGATTGCATTAACTTGAATGAGAAAAAACAATATGGCTGGCATTTTCATTTTGAACCTTTTCCTCATCCGGTTGCATGTGATGAAACTGAGGCTGACAGGGGCATAGTCTGATCTCCTTACATGTGTTGACTATCAGCATTGGGATAGCGCAGCAGAGCATAAGGAACATTACAATAATGGTGGCTGTCAACACCTCGTTGATGGACCGTTGATGGACCGTTGATGGTTTATAGATACCTACTACCTTTAACGATGAAAGTGAGACGGAATTGTAGGTACATGATACAGACAGAGCCTACGAGTGAGTCACGCATTCTCTACTAACCAAATCGGAATAGATTTCTCATATAAAATGTGTATAATGGCAAGCCGCGCGACGACCCGCTGAATGCACAAGATACCTTATTTATTCATTCCGTCGACGAATTTGGCACAATGGATTCAGAATATTTCTTCATGTTATCTTTATCAGGTTACATCGTGCTATCATCATACTGCGTTACAAGATACTGGGAAATTACAAAAGTGACCAAAGTCTACCTCAAATGTCATTGAAAATAGTTTATCGAACACAGAGACTTCAAGAGAAACTATAAATATAAATATGAATAGTAAACTTGCGGGTACAACCATGGGTAAAATGAGACATTTTACCCATGGTTGTACCCGCAAGTTTACTATTCATATTTATATTTATAGTTTCTCTTATTCTCCACACCATGCAAAGCTTCAAACACCATTTACAGAGACTTCAATATCATAAAATATCAAGAGTAAAAAACCTAACAAATTTAATATTTGTAGTGAATTTAAATCCTTATTTTCAAATAATTCAGTATTCTTTCATTCTATATTTTATGTATTTTGCTGAAGAATGATAAAGTGTACAATGTACAATATTATTTACTAATGTATGTTCTTCAAAATCAAGGTCTGCAAGTTGACTGTTAAATTTATTTTTTAAACATTGGTCTTTTACTGTAATTCCCACTGCAGAAATGGAGAAAAAAAATCATCTACTTTCAAATGTTGCAGGCCCGACTCTTCACGGAGGCAATTGCCTCAATCCATGCACCTATTCATTGCCTTGGTGCCCCTTGATGAATTGTTCCAGTAGAAATTTATATCATAGAGGTGCCCTTTCTACGGAAAAAAATGCATTGCCCTTAGAATGAAGTAGCAGGCCTGATATGATCATCAACAACTTCTGAAGCAGTATTTTTTCTTCCGACCCACACTCAAATTAAATTTCACCTGTTCAGTTTAATTTGATTGATTATTGATGAACGAACCACGCCATGCCTCAAAATACTCCCTGGACCACTAATGGCCAGAGTCAAGTAATTTCAGCACTCGGCCAGTATAGTAACCACACAGATGAACAAGTACTGCAGTCTAGCATGTTCTAAAACATGCATATCAATTTGTTGTATGGTCCAAACCGCTCCCATTATTTCAATCTATTTTAATCAGTTCTGTGCATTGTGCGATTGTAACAAAATGTCATATATTGGCACGTGGGCGCACACAGAGACGTACTGCGTGGATAGAATACCTGAGCGACGCATAAGTTGAATGCTAACGAGGTATATAAGCGTGATTATAATTGGCGATCATCTTCTCTAATCCTAAAAGTACGAGCCTTAATTATGTTAGACCAGAACCTTTGTTTGTATTTACGGTGAGTTGCAGAGACTCGGTTCGCTGAAAACAGTGATTTTATGGTGTGATAAATTCTGCTAAAACAGCAATAAGTATCCTAAAAATTACGGGCTTTTCAATGACTGCGTGGATGCACAAACAAATTGGTATTCTTTTAAAGATTTACTGGTGCAAGTGCTGCTGAGATTAGAATGATTATCAGCTTCCTAGCAACAACCATTAGCAAGCAACAAAAGGAGTTACATGCCTGTAATTACACGGAGGCCACGGCCTCGATTTGCCCTGGTCTTGGCCTTGCTGCCCCTTCAAAATATTCCTAAGACTTTATGATTTTCCAATGGAAGTGCCTTTTGCAAAATAAAAATGGCCTTGCCCTCTCATCGGAAATTCCAGGCCTGGAGTTAGGACATAAAATGAACCTTGAACATGCACCAAACGTTATCTACTTAGTAAAAAATGCTTACATTAAAGGCCCTGTACACTATTGGTAAGATCGAAAAACACAATGTTCACAGATTCACACATAACTTACATGATTTAAAGTAAGTAATGGTAGAAAGGGTTCCTTAAAATATTTCTGCCTAAAATGCTATCGTTTCTGAGAAACAGTAAAACAATAGTAATTATCGCGCGTGATAGTTTGAAAAAACAGAAAACACATAAGATCTCTTTTCACTATTTTCTCGTGACCTCAATGACCAATTAAGCTCAAACTTTCACAGGTTTGTTTGTTCATGCATATGTTTAATCACACAAAATGTGGACACTGATTTTGAGCTGTTACCAAAAGTGTACAATACCTTTAACAATGTCTAGAACATTGGAAGTACTGGCACATAGGTCAAGTGTCCTTTTGATGGCTTCATGATCCACTTAGCCTTCAAGTGGAGGGCCATGATGAACGACCATGATGAGGAGTGGTCAGAACACATCCACTTCAAAAACAAAATCACCTTTAATTTTTCCCTTTAAAGACTTACTAATGTATTCTTAAAGGAACATTACAGAATTGGTTTTTGCTAACAAAACAGTTGCTTGCAGTGTAAGCACTTTATGTAATCCACCATATACATAAACCAACAAACCTGTAGAAGTTTGAGATCGATCGGCCATCTGAGTCACGATAAAATAGTGAAAAACCGAAATTTCACATTTGCATGAAATCATATAGATTCAACAAATGAATAAAACGCTCACTGAGCGATAAACTCCAATCGGAAAATTGGTTTATTCATTCCTCATTAAATATGGCATTTCAGACAGAAATATTTCAAGGGAGTTTTCTACTATCATCAACATTAGACCGTGTAAGTTTTATGTAAATCTGTGATCAAAAAGTATATTTCTTAACCAATTCTGTAATGTTCCTTAAGCTTTTCAATTCCAAAACCTTCTCCTGAAAGTTCAGCAAATGAAAAAAAAACCAGAACAAAAAGTAATTTAAGGTCTTCTCAAAACTATTTCTGGTCCAGTGACAGTTGGTGTGGCGCAGATTTTCAAGAAATTCCAGCCCTGCGTATTACCTTTAAACTTGATCTCATTATGACTCTGAAATAAATCTCAGGGAGCACTGCACTTTGTTTTCATTAATAACAATTTTTTTGTGTAGCGTTATAATCCAAAGACTTATTCCAGCTGACTGATTTAGTCAACACGTCCAGAAGAGAATTGTTTATAGAATTTTATCGGACTCTGAGGCAGACGCCCTGGGAAGCCTCCCCAAAGCTTTTCTAATTAAAGGCATCATAGCTGGATTGCAATATTACTAATTGCTTTTCCTTCATGTCATATTTATTTACAAACCTGTGCTTCCGTCTCCGATATGTCAAGGTGTTTGAAAGATATTTCATGATTGTGGTCTAGTTTCATTACTATTTATTACTACTACTATTCTTAATTATTATTGTTTATTCCGCCAAGATTTCGACAAACATACAACAATACAAGAAACTAACACATTTACCTTGAAATCCTAAAGATCAACTTGAACAAAATCACTCAAGCTAGTATAACCATTTATCCTTCTTTATTTTGTGCTAAGTTATTATTTGGTCATTTTATTTTGTTTAAGTGTGAAGTTTTCGTCCCTGTAATTTTTTTGAAAATTGATAAAAAAAACTAGCCCTCCCCTTTCAATTATTAAACTAGTGTTTTTTCCTGCATGGTTGCAGCAAATTATACAACCCATCAAAATGAAAATTGTTTAAGTGAGCACAACATTTTACCAGTACCTCAGAAAACAACAAGCATACTGGATGAATGTGGTTTGTCCGACTTCAGTGCTATGCATTCTCCGTTGTCTTCTATGGATCAAGTCAGTAGTGTGACGTCACAGTGCTGTTGTGATTCGTCATTTTTGCCCAGGGTGACAACTGATCCAAAAGTGGAATTGGTTACATTATGAACTGTTTTTATTGAGTTTTACTCTAATATGTAATCATTACATACTCATTTACCTTTGTACACATGTATAACAAAAGAACAATAATGTAAATTTCATTCAAGTTGATCTTAAAGGTAACTAGAACAACTGTAAACCAAAATGCATAACTGATGTTAAAATGGAACAGTAAGACTGACAGATCAAGGCAAGAACAACTATTGGAATCAGATGACAAGGACAAACCTATTCTAAAATGGTCAGGATTAATCAAAGTCAACTAAACCACTGTGACTCAAAAGCCTATTCATCCAATCTTAAAAATGGAAAATATTTCTCGTTTTAGATGAAAAATGAATAAACACTAAAAACGAGTACTTGAGAAGACCAAAATAATAAGTCTCTCTTTAAAAATCATACGATGCATATTTTCTTGAAGACAGTGTTAGAAGAACAGCTTGAAATATATTGTAGGGCTCAGAATAGGCCTACCCAATGGACCACCGCTCTTTTCCTACTGTCTAGTGCTTTTCCTGACACATATTTGTGACGCCCAATGCCCAAATTCAAGAATAGTGAAATGGCATTTAAAGTAAAGACAACCAAAACATCATCTGTGATATCAATGTAATGTGATGTCTTAAACATTCTATATGTTAAGAAAAACTTATAGGCCGTAATAAGAGTGATTAGAAAGGTATTATTCTCATCTATTTGATGAGCAAAATAAACACAGTTTTGATTGTTTTTGAGTGCGTTTTTGGCACAGAATGTACAACTTTTTAAGGTGATTAATTGGTAGTGTGGCTTTTTCAAGTCAAATTTTAAACCTGCTCTAAAAGTTAAAGGCAGTGGATACCTTTGGTAATTACTCAAGAAATACATTACCATAAATCTTACTTGGTAAAAAGCACACAGGAGCTGCTGATAGTATAAAACATTGTGAGAAACCACTGCCCATCTGATTGGAAGTAATGTAGTTTTTGAGAAAGAGGCAAATTCTCACTCAAACTATTTGAACTGAGAAAGGCTTCAGGCAAGAAGCATTCTTAGGCATTTGAAAGCACACAACTCTATGCAACAAGGGTGTTCTTTCTTTCATTATTTTCTTGCAACTTTGATGACCAATTGAGCCCAAATGTTCACAGGTTTGTTATTTTATGTATATGTTGGGATACATACATGTTCACTTAGTGGGGATACCAGGCTTTGACAATTACCAAAAGTATATTCTGCCTTTAAGCAAATGAAACAGAAAAAAGTCATATGGGCTTATAAAACTAGTTCCTCTTCAATACGTGTATAAAGTTAAGCTACAAGATGTCTGTTCCTGTAGAGATTGTCTTGAAATTTGAGCCCTGGTAATAATTTCTTTCGTCTCGGGACAGATATGTTGTTTAACCACATAATAATCAAAAAATTAAAAGGAAGATAAAAAATGCATAGCTAATGGGATCATGAATACTTGCTGGGGAGAGGGATGTTTCTAAGTTTACTTTTTAAGGTCAAAGAGACATCACATAAGGAGCCAGCTAGTATCTGAAGAGCCTCATAGTGAAATGCCAGGTGTTAATCCTGGTAAACTAAACCCAGAAAAAATACCAAGCTATCATAGTCTTATATTATACTAAATTAGATCTCTGACTATATTTTTTGATTTGCCTTTCATGTGTTTTGCAAAAGTCCTGTCATAATTGTCAGTTTCTTTCGTAAGAAACTCCTTGGAATGATCGATGGCGTATTGATATTTGGTAAAGTTACACACATAACCACAGTGCCAGCTCTGGAGTCAAAGTAACAACCAACTTGTGTGACATAATGGGCTGATGGATAAAAACTAGTAAAATTTCCCCGGAAGTTTAAGCAAAGAGTAAAAGCATTTATTTTGGGGTAAAAGCATTAAGGAAAACAAAAATGCTTGAATTTGTATGATTAAAAGTGAGGTATTACTGTACAGCATTTGCCATTAAATTGAAATGATAGTAAATGCTTTATACTTGCGAATCTTTGCACAGACGAATGGTTTATAACAATGGGAATTGATTGACAAATAAATATTCCAAATCTGAAGCATTTACTCCTTTTCATTCATACCAAACAAACTAAACACTTATTGCCTTGCAAAATCTACAACGTAAACCGTAAATACTCTCAGATTTGAGCAAATGCTTTTCTAGTAAAAGCATTTGCTTCATTTTATTCATACGGATGCAAGTAAGTGCTTAAAAATTGGTATGAAGAGCAAATGCTAGTTTTCATCCATACATTTACTTAAGATACGGATCGCCATAAGAAGGTTGTCTGCTCGATCTCTTTTAAGAAGATTATATTTTCAATCAAAATATCCACTTACTCTTTGCACCTTTGCCTTGACTTCGATGGTCTCATAATCCTGCCATAGCTTCTTGGCGCTGTGGACGCTGCGTCCCGTTGCTATCTTAGGCAGGGAGGTTGATCTGGTGTGATGGGAGCGATGGGTGGCTGCTTCTTGTCTGGAGGAGAGGATCGCATCTCGGTCAAGATGCTCATAGGAAATTGACGTCTGACCCAAAAAGAGAAAAAATCAGTGCATAAGCCTCTAAACCTCAAAACTCAACTGTTTATGTTATGAGAATGAATAAAGAAGTGCATTCAACCCTTATTTACATGTTAATTCCCTGCCCACCCAAGATCTATCGGCTTGGCAGTCCCCCTCCCCAAGCCCATCCAACCCCACCCCCTTTCCCAAGTAGTCATAAGGCCATGTCACACGAGGCAATTTCCAGGCAATCCCCTTGAAGAAGAAAATTTGTTCACATTTCAGTTTTCTCATTATTTTCTTGAGGATAGTGAGTTACAACTAGAGAAATGTCTCTTGTGCTGCCTAAGTGTCCCTTTTGCATGCAGTGCAGTTGGTTGCCTCCAAGTTGCCTGAAAAAATTGCCCTGTGTGACATGGGTCGATTTCACAAAACTCTTCCTAACTAAGGAGTAGTCCTAGGCAATGCTAAGACAGTAAGAGATAGGACTAGTCTTAAGTTAGGACCAGTTAGTCCTATCTCTTAGCAATGCCTAGGACTAGTCCTAAGTTAGGAAGAGTTTTGTGAAATCGACTCATGTCCTTTTAAAAGAGAACAGTGTCATTGTCAACCCATTATCTTAGTATTGAGACTTTTACCCTGATTATATAGCCCTTTTAGCACTAAAGAGTATATTCCAAGGAAACAAACCCCATCTCCACTCAGTGTGGTTCCACACTTTGGGCGGAAATGAACACTCGGTATGCTAACTCAGGTTTATCTCACTTTTAACCCAGATCCAAGGTAGAGGTAGCTATTTTCTGGGTAGTGGCTGTTATTCAGGGAGTTTGCCAGGGTCCATGGAACTCAAGTTTGAAAATGTCTTGAAGCCAAATTTACCCTGGAATTTCCCAGGAAAGTTGTCTAGTGTGAACGGGGCTGTATATTGTACCGGTAACCCTTTTCTCTTAATAAGGATGCTAATATTACCAACTGGGAATTCTAGTTGGGAGCCTGATAGCCTGATTGGAACCATGGTTCCAAGTATGCTGGAACTCTGTTCGGCATCATTGGGGGATATCAATGGTTCCCCCAATCAAGAGACCCTTGCATTCAAACTGGAACATGTACCCTGATTGGGGCCCTCTTCAATCAACACAATCAGAAACCTCTGCAGGAGAATCCTCAACCTGGACCCAATTGCAGACAGCTGATTTAACTTATGATTCGCAAGCCACAAAAAAAACCAGCTAGTGCGGAACCAGTCAGAAGCCAATTACAATGTACATCACTTCACATTTTGGTTGGTAAGGTAGGTAACATTCTCTGTGATTCAAAGCAATTTTGACTTTTTTTTATTCATCACTCACTGATATTGGTCTCTGTTTGCTACCTTCAGTTACATGAAGCATGACGGTAGCTGGTACATGTAACCACATCCTCAATAGTGAGGCTTTGACATCCAATGAGGGTCACTCATCATAGAGTTACATTAGAGACTGAGGTTATAAAAGGGAAATTGTATCGTTTAGAATCAACCTCTAGTTTCCAATTAAAGGAACATTACAGAATTGGTTTTTGCTAACAAACAGTTGCTGGCAGTAAGCACTTTATGTAATCCACCATATACATAAACTGACAAACCTGTAGAAGTTTGAGATCGATCGGCCATCTGGGTCACGAGAAAATAGTGAAAAACCGATTACACATTTGCATGAAATCATATAGGTTCAACAAATGAATAAAACGCTCACTGAGCGATAAACTCCAATCGGAAAATTGGTTTATTCATTTCTCATCAAATGTGGCATTTCAGACAGAAATATTTCAAGGGATGTTTTCTACTATCATCATCATTAGACCGTGTAAGTTTTATGTAAATCTGTGATCAAAAGTATATTTTACAATTACCAATTCTGTAATGTTCCTTTAACAAACAACCTGTGAAATTGTCAACATTGAAAACCAAAAATAAACTGCTATGACTCTTTTGTAACAGATTTTGAGCACATTCACACCTGGCTTAATTTGATCACGTATAGTTGATATATAAATAAGAACCATGTGTCTTGTTGGGTCTTTTAAATGCTACATCTTCCACTCTGACAGTAACTCAGATGGGAATATTTTTTTATTGAGGATTGGTACCTCGGGTAAATGAGGCCCCTATGTTTATAACAAATTCCACCATATTCTTTTTTTTTTTGTCTTTTTATCTTGAGTTAAAAAACAGGTCTCCTTCTCTTCTATCGTCTTGGTAACCCCTACTGGAAAGAGGACTAACCCTGAAACCTAGAGGATCCAGTGGTGGGGGTTGGTGAGGGTGTGGTCTAGGCCTTAGTGCTGTTATTCACATCTATTCAAACATCTGCTTCCTCTATAGACCATGTAACCTTTGCTTACAAAAAAAAGGTGACTTTGTACTTTTCTGGGCATTTCTGGCAGGCGAGATACTATAGGGCCTACTGGTCATATGGGAAATATTACATTTTATGTCATAATTTCCACTTAAATTCTACAGTTACAAAGGATAACAGCAGCTGATGAACAAGTTTTTAGGTGTGCCTCCTTTCTTCATATCAAAAGTTGATAAGAATCAGACAGAGCAATCTCCATGAAATGTAAGATTTCATGTTATCTTCCATTACAAATCGTGCCTGCAGAAAGAGTCCACGCTCTGTGGCTCTTTTGTAAACATGTGATGTCACAGGTAACATAATCTCTCCCCTTTCATGTTAAAGTAACAAAGAACACGAACACCGTCTCACCCACAACTTTACAATCGGTGAGCTTTCAGATGGAAACTAATTCCAATTATTTTCCTGTACTTTTTCTGCAAAGGGGCTGTGTCAAATGATCAAAGCAGGCTTGTTGCTGTGCATGGAAATATAAACTGTCACCCAGTTCCTGCCCACGCGTACACAGTCTCCATAGATTTGATACGGAGGGAGGGTGTGTGTGTGTAGTAAACTGGGTGAATGTTATAATTCCATGTACAGCCATAGGCCTGCTTTGATCATGACGACACAGACCCTTTAGGCAAGGTTGCAGTTTAAGGTCTCCCTTTTTAAGTGTCTGCCATTCTTACCTGTATCTTAGATGGGTGTCTTGCCTTGCCTGCTGCTACACAGGAGTACCTCTCAGCAGAATCCATCTTAAAGACGAAGTCGTAAGACTCAGACTGAGATGTCAGTTACATCAACGCTCCGTCATTCTTGGCATCAAACCTTGAATACATTATAGTGATTGATTAGTTACACAGATATTATTTAGCTTTACTAAAATGTACATTAATTACATTTTTTTCCAAGGGAAACAGGTATTTTTCTATAAAATTAATGTGGTTGGAAAGACGTTTTTTAAAAGTAGAATATATTTTACTGATCCACACAAATATACCTCAACATTGCGTAGTTTTCCTTTTATACAATTTCAAGTGATATCTGTGTGAATCATTATTATTTTAATTTAAAAACATCTTTCCAACCATATTAACTTAATAACAAATGCTTTTATAGCCAAAAGCGCACAATCCGAAGGCAACGTGTCCAGCTTTAATCGTGACACAAGAACACTACATCCTATAGCATACAGTTCATTGAGAGGGAAGGAACGATTTTCATTATTTTCAACATTATTATCCTAGAGCTAGCAATGAAGGTATCAGCTGGTACCACCTGACTACAACTTGGGGGCCGGAGAGAGGGCAGGATAAATCAATCTGATTAACATAACAAGTGCATGAAAACATTTCAACTCCATAATTGGATAAAATACACACTATAATTGTAGTATGGAAAGCATTTTGTGTAACAAGGTTGGTTATATAAAACAAAACAAACCAGATAATGAGGTAAAACTATAATAGGTGAGCCATGACCCTCCATGGGTGAGTAAAGAACCAAAGTTCATCAGGCCATTCGTGCCTTTATTTTCTATGTAGTATTTTTACGATCTACTTCACTTGGTTTTATCATTTTAAATTCACATCATGCCCAATCATTTTTCACCTTTAGTGTAAGTTACTTTGTACTCTTTGTGTTGTATATCAGTACTTGTTTTAATGTTCGTTTAATTTATTTACTTACTGAGGAGGGCAGAAGACGAAAGCATTTTTATGTTGATCATGACGAATAAAAATAAACTAAATTGAATTGTAATTGACACCTCACACCCGGCCCCACCGGCCCGCCCACCCTTACGCCCAAACCGCACGCCCTTCCAGTGAGCTGTGTGAACGATCATAAGAAACTAACACCACCCCTATAAATACAAACATTCACAATATTAATTACATTCAGTTGATTTAAACGTCTTACGTTTTACCAATTATCAGAAACTCCTTCCAGCTAAGTTCACGGCACCTTCATGGATCCGAATCCCCTTGCGTTTGTCCCAATGGCCGATTCCCCCAAGAGTGCAGCCAAGTTGTTATCGACCCATGCCGTGCCTCTCCCTTCAGGGATTTGTCCCGACATCTACATTGCTTGGTTACATGAAGCTTATAGAATCCAAACAATGTACCGACAGGTGGACAAAGCCCCCCTACTCTTGAATTATTCGATCCGAGCGGACATGAGCCACAAAGCTGGCACGCTAAACAAAAGCGCAATCCTTGGGTTGTAAGTAGGGATCGTGCATGTGCTCGAAGTCGAACACTCGTCTTCAGGGAACGGGATTATGGCAGAGATACAAATTATTAAACAAACTTATAATGTGATTAAAGACTTTGACAGCCCGAAATCTCAACTGCCGTGCCGGTACATCACCAGGATCTGAACCACAGATTGAAGAAAATCACCCCAAAGTAATTGCAGTCCCACAGCCAATGTCCAGTCGTCCCCATGTGCATTACTTCCGCATACAGGAGCGTCCTAGCAACGCCAATATAACCCCGAGGGGTGTAACGAATTAGCAGTATGTGACCCTATACTTTGCCAATCGTGACGATCTTGAGCCCACATACAAAAGCCGTTGATTTCAAGGATATTTTTATTTATTTATAGTGTAAATAAATACAAGCTTTATTTGCTCGTTACTGCATACATTGATATTTACCGCTTTGGGGTGGCAATTATGGTAGTCGTAATCATAGATGGTGGCTCTAAAGGTCGTTAATGGACGAGTTATTTGTGGTCTTTGCATGGTTTCTGGCAGCAGACGATTTATTATTAGGAAGGAAACGACCTGTTCCATGCATGAGCAGAAAGTCATAATTGCCAAGTGGGAGATTGCTGTACAATCACAAAAACGCGGCAATTTGTAAATGCCCACACTTTCTAATAACTTTATCAATGAGTAAAAGCCTTAAAATATAAAAAGTGAAAATACATAATTTTACAGGGTATCGAAGCATCAGTTAAAGGAACATTACAGAATTGGTAAGAAAAAATATTGTAAAATATACTTTTTGATCACAGATTTACATAAAACTTACAAGGTCTAATGATGATGATAGTAGAAAACATCCCTTGAAATATTTCTGTCTGAAATGCCATATTTGATGAGAAATGAATAAACTATTTTTCCGATTGGAGTTTAAATCGCTCTGTGAGCGTTTTATTCACTTGTTGAATCTAATGATTTCATGCAAATGTGTAATCGGTTTTTCCACTATTTTCTCGTGACCCAGATGGCCGATCGATCTCAAACTTCTACAGTTTGTCAGTTTTATGTATATGGTGGATTACATAAAGTGCTTACACTGCCAGCAACTGTTTTGTTAGCAAAAACCAATTCTGTAATGTTCCTTTAAAGCCACTTTTTTTATTTACAATGGTTGTCTCTTCTGTCTCTCCTTCATGCTTTCAACAGCAGTCTTGATGCCCAGAACATCGCATGACAGTAGGCCTACCAAAAACTTATGAGACAGGACAACACCCTGCCGACCCCCCCCCCTCCAATTCAAAAAAGTATTAAAAGAAAGTAGTGACTCATTTCAGAAACATGTCCACACAAACACATTATAATTACTGTCACAACATGATTTTAATAACATAAATGACAATAAACAAAAACAATTGGCATATTATAGCTGACATCTTCAGACATCACATAATCCATCCTGTTGTTTTGTGCAACAAATCTTCAACGGTGTTTATTAGTTACAGAATTCTTATACCTTTGATTATTTTCACCGAGTATAAAAGGGTGAACTTAAAGGCACTGGACACCTTTGCTAATTGTCAAAAACCAGTATTCTCACTTGGTGTATCCCATCATAATGCATAAAATAACAAATCTGTGAAAATTTGGACTCAATTGGTTATCGCAGTGGCAAGAAAATAATGAAAGAAAAAACACCCTTGTTGCACAAATTTGTGTGCTTTTAATATTTTAGTGAGAAATTACCTCTTTCTCAAAAACTACGTTACTTCAGAGGGAGTCGTTTCCCACAATGTTTTATACTATCAACAGCTCTCCGTTGCCATTACCAAGTTAAGTTATGAAGCTAATATTTGTTTTGAGTAATTACCAAATGTGTCCAGTGCCTTTAAACAAATAAAATCCCAAACAATGTATGAAGAGAAAAATCAAATGAATCCTCTTTTAAATTGCAAGGGGCAAATAATGAGCGAGAGGTTGACTATAGACAAACAGTGATGCAATTTAGTCCTTGGTACCAATGACTTGATTATCCTACAATAACTTTCCCCTTAAACATTTTTATTTTCTAATAGGCTTGAACTTTATCAAGGAAGAATTGCTTTAGAATTCTCTGGCCCTTTTCGAAACCATGGCTCGAGCTTGGGCTTAGCCCGCCTGTTTAGAGCCCCATTAGTACAGCACACGTTTTCTAAATAACTGACGAGCCCAAGCCCCAGTCAAGCCGTATTTTCGAAAACGGCCTCATCGGTGAGGTCATGCCTTCCTGCTAATACCCTTTTAAGTTTAGCGTGATCTTCTTCATCGGTCTGAGCTTTATTATTTAGAGAAACAAAAAAGGTCAAATGTAATCATTCAATGTGCCAAATTGTTCAGGAAACAATGCAACACAATACACCCTTAAAGTGATACGCTCTTAGTGTTCGGAATATTTCAGACACAAGAATTGTAAATTAAATATCCGTTTACAGACAAGCTTGCTGCTAAAACACAAAACTGCCTAAAAACCATTATGGACGTTATACGAGTGTAATAAATAAAGTATTTTGAAACATTCTACAGTACACCTACAAAGCTTAAAACATTTTGCTATTATCTTTGATTGCATATACATAGTGATATAGGAAAGCGGTATACATTAAACAGCGACACTAATTAACATTCATATACATGCTAATTGTTAAAAATATGCTAATACCTTAATGAGTTGACCTTGTCAAACATACCTTTTTTAAAAAACAACGGCAGTCCAATTATGCATTTTGTCTGTAACATTTATGTTGCGAATTGTAACTGTTATATTATGTTATTTCACAATAATATGCAATTTTTTTTTATCCTCTACGAAAAAAAAAATTAATTACCTTACTTTTTTTGTTATTTCTACACACTCAAACTAAGTGGAAATGTAAACAGTGTTTAAAGTCTCAATAAGCAAAGTTGGCTCTTTTTGTTAAATTTTACTTTTCCCTAACATCGATGTAAAATAAAGCCAAATCCTGCGGGAACAAAAAAAAAATGGCAACTCTTGTGGGATTCGAACCCACGCGTCTGGCATTTCCCATCCCGCTTTTTGATTAAATCACACACACAGCGTATGCAAGCTCTGCGCGTGCTGCAGATATTTGCGCATTGGGATGTATTTTGATGTATCGTCTTTCACTTACCACAAGAAAGAGGCCATAGTTTCTGATGACGTTCGTTGAGAGCCAGCCGTGTGCGACTTTATCATTTTACAAACATCCAAATATAGTCTCTGTTAATTTAGTATAGCTTTTTGTTTGTAATGACAGCACATATGAGCAGATTATATTAAAGGTGCAACTGCAAGATGTGAGAGATTAAAGGAATTAACGTTTACTATTTATACAACCATAAACCTAATACCTACTTCATGTACAGCATGTTAAACATTGCATGCAAAAATAAACCATACTGAAAATATAAAATATTTGACTTTTTTTTTTCTTTACAGATATATGCTTTAAGATAAAGAGTTTTATAAGTATATGCATACAAGCATTTTAAGAATGAAGTTTCTGAAACAAGACAGTTCAGTATAAATGACAGTAAGATCAAAGGTCTCAGTATAAATCATGAATAAATTAAATGTCTGTTTGACATAAAATGAAGATTGGTCTACCATTAATATATTATTCTTTTAATGTACCTCTGAACGAGTTGTTAGTGTTAAATGCTGTACAAAACTCATACAAAAATAATGTGAAAAGTGTCATATTTGTAAGTACCATATCAGTTAAAGCACCTATTCTTTGGATATTAATTTACTCGGATCCTAGTAATGCTTCACATATCAGAATCCATCAAATTCCAACAGCGGACAAAACCATGTCATCTCGTTTACAAAAAGAAAAGTGACCTTGAGCAAAGCATGCAAGTCATTTTGTTGCTTATAAATATTGAAAGTTTGACATTTTGTAAACTTACGGTTTCCACATACATGGAGATTGGGGCCCTGTTTTTTCCACATTGACAGTTGGTATGTAATATTAAGCTCTTTTATTCCCTTGAGATGTGTACACTTAGTAACTTGTGCAGGGAATTTAGGCTCTGTAGCTCTGGTGTAAAGTATCAGTAATGTCAAGAGTTACATTATCTAGAACTCTCCAATCAAAACAATTATCTCTGATGGAGTGAAATGTATTTCATCTGCAATTTCTGATCTGTTTTTGTGGAAATTAGTATTCTTGGCTTTAACAAAAAAGTACTACATTCATAGCTATTTTCATAGCTTTAACAGGTGCGTAGTGCACAGTAATACACATAAAATCTAAATCCCAAATACCATTTTGCAAACAACATTTATTGTTGGTGATGTAGGTCCGTTAATCAAAATCAGGCATAATCTGCTGCTGGATTTTGATGGAAGTAGGGCGGCTAACTTATGTAGCCTAAAACTGTGACCAAAAGTGATGCTTTTCAACAAAATACTGGCTTTGAAAGCCAATTAAAAACGCACCAACGGAACAACAAAATCAAATTGTATATTAATGTTATTGGTTTAAGACAATAAGATAAGAAAAATCTTGAAAGTATTTTAAAAAGGCAAACTTGAAAGGCATAGAAGAGTGTTAATATAACCCTGTTTGATGTAGATTGGTAAATCAATGGCTACCCTGGTATCCATTTTCCACAGGAATTGCAAATCATGTTTTCTGAAGAATTGGTGTGATTTGATGTGTTAAAAGTTGCTATTGATACAAAGAACATATCATGAATATTATCGCAATAATAATTCTGAAAACCAGATTTCTGATTACAGTGATCGATGTAACATGAAGGAACACAAGAATTGCCTAAGTACAGTTTCGTTTAAAAAAAAATCATCAGTTAAAGTAATGTAAAGTTGCACTTTGCAATATTAACTTGGGATCACAAATGAAAATCCATCTTCGGGGGGGAAAAGGGACAGCCAAGGAAAGAGAGAGAGAGTAATGGAAATGAGAAAGATGTTGAAACGTAAACCATAGAGGAGAAATTGATGGACTTTGTATAACTGTAAGAGAGTGAATGATAATGCTACACAAGGACAGAGATCAAAGAAAGATACATTAATCACTTCAAATCAATGCACAGCTTCTTTCTGTTTTTCTACTGTTTATGATTTTTTTTTTTGGGGGGGGAGGTAGTCACTTTTAAGACTTCCCTGTGTTAAATATGAACTAAACTACAAAGTATGAAATGGAAAAATCCAAGATTATTTACACTTAGTACTATTACTAAGAAATTATGCTAAATGTTAATCAAAACAAAAAAAACTTGACAAAGGATTTTTTTGTAAGTAAGTAGTCCGGACAACCAAGCCAACAACAATTAAAGTCAATTAAACCTCAATTAATATCTCTGACTTTCTGAAACACACAAAGTTGTCACCAGACTATCCAATACTTACTTTGTTTAAAACTTCTATTTCTTATTTTTTGTTATTAATTTTTTTTTTATTCCTTTTTTGGTTATAATACAAGCACATTTTGTCACAAGAATTTCATTGATTACAACCTGCAGATAAACATTGACAAAACTTTGAAGAGAAATGTTTTTGCTCATATTTTGAGGATGGTACTAAGCGTTTGGACGAAAGTAAATAGTGCCATCTACGAGTTATGAATTGAACTCTAAATAACAAAAGAACAAACAGTTGACGCTGAAAGAACAGAGTGACTTATTTGTCAGAACTTTCTTCTTAACCTTCTTATAACATAATCTCTTCTTCATAGTTTTATCAGAAAAGAGTCTAAACTACAACAGTTTTTCAGGTAAAGATGGTTCCCACTGGACGACACAAAGTGTAAAGTTGGCCATCTTTACGGCCCTCTTTGTAACGCACAACTATGCGCTTGCATAAATACCACAAGCGGCAGGCAGGAGTATTATCATATTTCCTGCATATTTGTCGATGAACCACTTGGCTGCCTAGCAAAGTTAGAACGCTGACACGGCTCAAAGCTCAAACCTGAGTTGCCTGTAAAGATGGTGTCTATTGGGAACTACTTATACATGTAGGTTTCAGTTTCTACAAATTAAAAATGATGTCCTACGTGTATTTGGCAATGAATGAAAATCCAACCTTCTTCTGAACCCTTACTGCGGGTGGAAACTTGCGTAATCTGTGGTGGCAGCAAATTCAAGACTAGTGGTGTCATTAATAAGTGTCCAACTCAAGTTCTACATGACTTAGGGTGGGTGTGGGTGTGGGGGTGGGGGGTGGGGGGGTGATGTGGAGAGGGGCAGATTGGGCTTCTCACATCATCTCGTACTTGTTGGTGTTTATGAGTTTGGCGAGTCCGAAGGCAAGAACGATCCCGATGATCTGTGGATAGCAACACAAAATCAAGAGAAGTTTAAGCTGGCCTGTGGTCATGCACTCTGATAAACTGTGATGTTTAATCACATAAGACTCTGAAGGTTAACATGGTACGAAGATGAAACTAGAAAAACATAGCAGCGACACCATGTGGTTAATCTCTCTTTTGAGTATGTGGTTCTGAAGGAACCAGTGGACCCAACGTTTTGCAGAGTATACTCTATCTGTAGCAGAAGACTGCTGGATTCCAACTTGGCCTGTGGCCTTTATGGGACAGTGCAGTCAGCTGTGGATGCTGTATGCGTTGTGCTGAGAAGACGGAAAACTAGGAAAGTGTGGTGTCGTTGATATTCAAATGAGATTAACCATAATATGGTGTCACTGAAAAATTCTTACAGTGATGTTTAATCTACGTTTACATGTATTTCCCTAAAGCTTAAAAATGTTCATGAATTTGGGACTCTAAGCCCATTTTACAACCAATTTGAAGAAAATAGATATAAATGTACATGTCTGAACATGCATCCGCTGCATGTAGTATACTATAAAATAGATTCATGTACTGTAGGTTAACATTGTACACATGTGGTAATTTGATACTGATAAATTGTAGAATTTTCTAAGAGGCCTGAGGATGGCACATTGTTCACTTCTTCAAGTTCATATCAATTGACTGGTTTTGAACCAAAACCACTTGTAAAAATCCCTGGTGATTTCTGCACCATGAAACAATTCACAAAGTTTGACTAGAGAGCGCAATTGTGCAAACTGCACAAGAAAAAAACAAATAAGTTAATTTCCTCCAAACCAGCAAACCTAATCTAGTTGACATTGCTTCTAATCAATCAAGTTAGGGGTCATTTCTTTTCAAACGACAAGGAACTGGGGGAAAAGTGCTGCAATGAAACCTGTCTTCATTTTTCCATCAAAAACAGACATCACTGAACCGTCACAAAAAACTCATTTGTCTTTTGGCATTGATCTTGAAATTAGGATCTAGCCGAAAAAGGAGGGAAAAAATGCCGCCAAGAACCCTGTTCTCATTTTATCCAAAATCATTAAACATAATTTTTTTTTCTGAAAAACAAATTTGTTTTTCTGAGTTGATCTTCAAAGACAATTAAAGGGATTTTTAGCCCTTCGATTGTCTTAACCCTACATTAATGTAGATAAATACAATAACACCAACCTGTGCAAATTTCATTTCAAAAGATGGTAGCGTTTTTGAGATATCGCCAAAAATCTGCTGCGGTTATGTCCATGCAGCAAGAATAATCCGTAATTGGAATACACAATCTGAGAAATGTTTCATACAGAAATGTTTCTCAGATTGAAATGTTTTTGAATCGCTCCCTAAAACCTTATTCCTCTGAGGGGAATCGTTTCTCAAAAACAGCTGCAGTGCTTCTCCCCAAGCAAGCTTTTATGGTCATGTATTTCTGGAGTAATTACCAAAGGTATTACCCTGCCTTTTAATTAAGATCTCATCATGGGCCCTCACCTGAAAGAAAGCAAATCCAAGAGCACTGCCCCCAATAATGGCCATCTTGTTGTCAAGGAAAGAAGCCACTTTCTCATAGCAACCCTGTAACAAAGCAACCATTTTATCATATCATTAGTTTGGCATTGAAACCCACATACGTACTATGTACATGGGCTGAACAGCTCTCTGTGTATCACTATGCGAGCCGCTGAATTGTTCAAGTGTGCACTCCCGCCGTTGCCATGTGGATGGGCGAAGACATTTACAGTTTGCTTATTGTCAAAATAAAGACATACTCCCTATGCCCGGAGGGGAGGTTTTTCGTGAATGTGCAGCAATGATGGCTCGGGAAATTGAATCGACATACGAGGGACGACAAATTGGGGTCCTCGTTTTAATGCTAAATCGTCTGACTGACTTGATTGGTCTGGCGTCAATGCTTAACATAATTCTACCAGACAGTCTGTACAGGAGAGCCATTTTGTAAATTTGTTAAAATTTGCATCGGTGTTAAAGAATATGATTTTTTTTTTTTTTACTCATACACCGATGTGTGTGAAGCACTGTATGCTTAGTACTTTCCCAGAGTCCTGTGAACAAAACACTTGGGTGGAATTCGAGCCCCTCTGCTAAAACATAGGATTCGAACTGCCTCTAGCTACTGGGTAATCTTGGTAGTCTAGTGGTAAGACATCTGCTCTAGAATGGCAAAGGACGTTGGTTTGAATCCCACAGAGTAATATGCCTGTGGAATTTTATTTTCACAGGACTCTGGAGAGTATCGAGTATACAGTGCTTTACACACATCAGTGTTGGAGTAAAAAGAAATAATAAACCCTTAATTTGCTCAACTTTTTAATAAATTTTGACGCTTTAAAATTGAGGAAGAATTACATTTATAAATGCTAATAAACATGCTTGTGCACAAATGGATGTAATTAAACATGTCAACCCATTTTATTATGGCTACCTTTAAGAGGTAACAAATGTAAGAAAGAAGTTAATATGAAGAATATTTTTTTCAATACATGTACATGTGGTAACAGCATCCAGAATCTTGAAAGAGAATTCATACTGTAAATATAAAATAATTACATGTAGATGTAGGACTGCTGAATTATGATAAATTGTGAGGTAAAAAAAGAAACAGATTTTTAAAAAAAATGTATTTGTAATTTCCCCTACTTGAAACCAGATGGGTGTCTGGGCATCTTTTAGACACCTTGTCTGAATTAAACCACCATGCTCTAATATCATTTACCGACACATGGGATATGAAATATCTCTGAGCACTCACTGACAACAGTGTCAGTGGACAGTTTTCTCTTCAATGTACATTGTACATACGTACACAGTGTTTTCAATTTGTTGCAAACTTCACACTGTTTTTTTTACATGTAAATGTTGGCATCCATTAGCGTATTTTGGCGACCATGACCAGAAATAAGTTTCTGATATAAAATTCACTGAGAGCTGGTGGGTAATCATTAAAACATTTTGTGATGTTCGATGTAGGAACACATCTCTTGAAAGTTATTGCTCTCAAAATACTGCATTTATATTATTTTCAAATAGGCACTTCTTCATTTTGGAACTTAATCTTTGTAGTTTTATTAACATTGATGGACTGGTATGCTTCAGCACAAGTCGGTTCACTTTGGAGAATCCACCATCTTGAAGCTAGGCCAACAACTCGGTAACGATGTGGTCAGAACAGCTACGTCACCATGGCCACAACCAAAAGTCAATAATGTTTCTGGTCGTGGCCACCAAACCACACTTCACAGGGCTCGAATTCAGGGGGAAAATTCACAAGACCGTAGGGCTTGTAGCTCCAAATATTTACTGGACTAGAATTTTTGTTGCAAGACCAGATTCAAAATTAGAAAAACCTTGTGGACGCAGTTTAACATGCATTTAACAGTTTTTATTTGAACGAAGACTTAGACATGTAAGAGAAGATTTGTCTCATTTGTCTTTCATGTAAAGTGTACTTTACTCTACAGAATTGAAAGGTATTTATCAGACCCTTAGTCAACATTTGAACAAATTTTGTTTTTGTTATTACTCTGTGAGGCACTCTCATTCAATTGAAAAAAAAACACACAAGACAACCGGACTTGTCAGGTCTTGAGTCTACTGGCCCGACACTAAATCACTGGCCTCCAGCCTGCGGTCCAGTGTAGAATTCAAGCCCAGCCTCACGACTCAGTTCAGTATCTTGACCCTTAATGATGAAACTAATAATCAGTTCTTGTGCTTGGCACTTTATCTACAAAGCATCTCAAAGCACTTACAAGTATACTAAGTTTTGGATTTTGAGACATATTTATATAACACCTTGTATGAACTGATGTGCCGACTTTGCCAAGAACACTGAGGTAAACCCCCTTCTCTTAAAAATAAGTGTAACTGGGTTCTTTTACCTGCATGACATAACACACTTCCTATCCGAAGGACAAAGCAATAATGGCTACGTGTCTTGCTTAACATGCTTAAGGACACAAGTGCCAAGACCGGAACTTGAACCCACACTCTGCCGTTCAGAAACACTAGAGCTTGAGTCCGGTGCACTAGGCCGCTCAGCCACAATACGCACTTTTAAGTACACTAAAAACACAGCTTTAAGACAAAAAACTACCTGAGATGTACTATCACTACGTACCTCGTTAAATGCTAGCAATGTTCCATTGTCCTTGATTGGAATTGCAGACTGCTGTTTGCTGCAGATGTCTTCGTTGACGGTGGCGTTGCAGCAGCTTGATGGTACCTGGTTTGGATGCTCATGAACCCATTCGGTGTCTGGTTGGTTCCAGTCAGTGTAATTTTGTGAGCCACAGCACGAAAGCTAAAATTTAACAAAACAGTCGTAAATGTTTAAAAGTAGGGTCAAACTTAAGTAATGATCCCGAAAAAGAAACTGTGTAATCTTTATCCGAAAGCCTACTTATTACAAAGATGTTAATGGTAGTAAGCATCCTCTAAAATGCCCCAGTTTGTTAGAAATAAATAAAAGTGTATCAACAAATTTGAATCTTCAAAGATCGCCTGTAAGCGAATTGTGAGCTGCCCTCAATACAGCCATAGATGCGGTTGATACTCACTGATAGAATCAACGTTCTTGATAAAAATACTGTGACAGTTTTGGTTGTTTTTTCAACAAGTAGATACTGTATTCAATTGAAACTTTCACAGGTGACCTTTATTGTATCTTTCTGGATAATTTTGCCTATATATCAGCCGTACATTGACAAAAACCAAACAATGGCACTACCTTTTGAGTCAATCTAATTTGTGTGATGTGTCACCAGTAAGTTGTATTATTAAGAACTAGAGGTTATGAATATTCTCTGCCAAAAACCTGTGATGCATGAGCACATTAAATGATCAAGTACAGTACTGATAATTGAGCCTGATGAGCGTGAAGGCCAATCAAAGCTGTAGTTTTGTCCGTGTTCATCCGCCTTGGCCAAGCATACAATAGTTGGAAAGAGCAATAGGGGGGAAAATACAATAAGGTTGCAACCATGCAATCGTTTTAGGATGAAGTGCAAAGATCAACATTGCCAAAACACCTAACGGAGTGCCATTTTTAAACATTTTGTTTACAAAAAAAGTGCTTCGAGTTTTCAGATCACACATAGGAAATTAAGGTCAAGAACTTACATACGTTTTATTGACTTCATTTTTTTTTTTTAACATGAAAGGCAATTTAATGAGCAAGAAAGTTTTCATTAAGTCTTGCTTTGCTTTAAAATGAAATATTCAGGGTGATGGTAGAGTTTGTTAAATTGGCATCTGAACACAGGCGTGCTGTTATGTAAGAAAATGTGCTTCGCGCAGGAGTGGTCAAACATCTTGGTCAACAGCGGTTACTTATTCGCCATCGAGGTCATTACGTAAAGCCCAGGTCACCGAACCGCAACCATAGCAACTGTTTCACGCCATCCCGCGCAACAAACCATGACTGTGATGGTAATGTACAGAGTTTGAAATTTCATTTCATTTCATTTATTAATTCTGGTTGTGAAGCCAAGGACTCTCAGAAAGCGAACTTAATCACTATCCCAGCCAAGAACCCGTAGAGAGAAGACAATGAAGAAGTTTCCGTTTCTAGGTGTGGGAGGAAAACCCCAGAGAAATATTCCAGGGAAAACCCACGCAATCAGGCAGGGACTAAAAACCCAATCCACGTAGTACCCGGTGTGATTTTGAACCAGGGTCCTCAGAGGTGGAAGGCAGGCAAGATACCACAACCCCAACCTGACTGCCCAATTATTTCCATGAAACCCATGTTATGAATCAGCAACTCTCTCCTTTGGGAACTGAGAATAACTGCACTTTCGCATGATGCAGGATCACAACCTACTGCAAAGCAGTTTACCATCATTTATCGTCATTTCTGCTGGATTTGGAAACTATCGCGAGGTTAAAAAGTGCTATTTTGTACTTTGTGTTGAGTGAACGGTAGAGTGCGTAAATTGTTATGAAAGTGGCAAGATCCAGCATGTTCTTGGGGGGAAGTGACATCAGACAGCGATTGTCAAAACAGTTTTTATCGGGGGGGGGGGGGTAGACTATATGTATCTGGTATAGAAAAACCTTGAAGCAAACACAAGTAACCAGTCCAAATTCAATTCAGAATACACTGTCCTTTTTGTGCACATACGTCTGACTGGTTCCCCACTGACTTTTGCTTTATAGTGACTAAAAACGTCAAAAAGAAATCCTGCTCCGCAGTTATTAGGAACTGGGCCCACATGGAAATTGGGGAAACACAAGTAACAAGTCCAAATTCGATTCAGAATACACTGTCCTTTTTGTGCACATTATGTATGACTGGTTCCCCACTGACTTTTGCTTTATAGTGACTAAAAACGTTAAAAAACATTTCCTGCTCCACAGTTATTGGGAACTGGGCCCACATCCCACATGGGAATCGGGGGATAATTAGATGTCGGCTAGCGTTGGATTGATGGTTGAGGGATACAGTCTGTGGGGGGAAGGAGCCTTGTTGATATAGTGGCAGTGAAGTGGCTGGATTATAAACCGTGAGTAAAGGACGAATCTCTTGTATTCACCGAATGCTGCAGCCTTACTCTATCATGCATTAAAGAGTATTTGTCGCGAGATTTGATAAACGTCTTAATTTGGCGATTTATCATTAAGCAATTACTTGTTGGCACGTACGTAACCAAGGTGCCAAGGCAGAGCAAAAAACAACAATGTTCTATGGTCAGGAGGGAGTTTATTTAGTTATTTTTTATTTTTTTCCTTTTCCTTTTTCCAAATACATTTGTTTAAAAAAATGTATTGGACTACCAAGCTTCATGTACACGTACATGAATTTCTCAGTATACCAACCATGTGTGTAATCTTTACAGATCCTGAGATTATTCTAGGTTAGTTGCGTTTATTCTCTAGGTCTTTGTAAGCTCTGAAAACACATGAACAATGCTTTTACTCTTGGTGTGAAAAACCCCGCCCCCCAAAAAAACCCACAAACAAACACCCCAGCAGCCCAACAAACAAACAGACTAACCAAAACAATTGTTCAATAATCTTAAAGCAAGTATACCAGAGAACACAGACACAGTACAAAATTCTTTTGGATGAACATGAAATGCACAATGTACAAAGACAATAAACTCTTCTTAGAAGCTTCCAACTACCAGTACATGTAAACCATTATTTTGCAAAAAGCCTTAAATAAGTATTTTATCAGAAAACAAAATTAACATAATTATTTCAATCTGAAAACTCACTGATTATAAAGTTCATCCCAGTGTCAATCAGAAAAATAATTCCACAATGTATGTTAAGTGTTTTAGAGGAAACCGCATTTGCAAACCTCCAAAGTCAATGTTAAGCCGGTTCATACTCGACCCAAAATGTGAAAGCAAATTTTCTTGCGCCGTCACGTAAATTCGCTTTGCACTCGCTTTTGCATTGAATTAGAACTGGCTTTTCTTACTTCGACTGCCGCAACCAAAATTAGCCTGATATGAGTCAAATCCCTAAAAAGCATGAACTGTGGTGTTTTGATGGTCAAGGTGACCACTGAATCTGATAAGTTTTTAAAGGTTGGTTGTTTGGTGTGTTTACTGAAAACTAGAGGATGGAATGAATCAAATTGCAAGTACAACAATGCAATGATGTACAATTTCCCTTACCTTTATGTTGCACACAATGTCCATGTTGGCTTAGTCATGTTAGTGAGGCAATCAGGTTGGTTATGTGTTTTCTTCCCTACCTTTCACCTCCATGACTCCGGCTCCACCCAAGACCGGCACCTTGCATGTGGATTGTGTGTTTGTTCCCTACCTATTGCGTGGTTTTCATATAAATCCCAGACGGCACCTTGCATGTGGATTGTGTGTTCAGTTCCCTACCTGATTGCGTTGGTTCATATAATTCCAGACCGGCACCTTGCATGTGGATTGTGTGTTCATTCCTACCCGATTGCCTTGTTTTCATATAATATTCCCAGACTGGCACCTTGCATGTGGATTGTGCAGATGTTCTGTTTAATCCCTACCTGCATTGACGTTGGATTCTGGTTTCATATAATATCCCCAGACTGGCACCTTGCATGTGGATTGTGTGTTTGTTCTACTATTGCGTTGGTTTCATAAATATCCATGCACCTCATGGATGTGTTTTCCAGATTGCGTTGTTTTCATATAATATTCCCAGACTGGCACCTTGCATGTGGATTGGTGTTCATCCTACCTGATTCAATGGTTTTCATATAATATCCCAACTGCACCTTGCATTGGATTGTGTGTTCAGTCCCTACCTGATTGCGTTGGTTTTCATATAATATTCCCAGACCGGCACCTTGCATGTGGATTGTGTGTTCAGTTCCTACCTGATTGCTTGGGTTTCCAGTTTTGGGGTTTCCCTCCCTCATTTCACAAAACTGACATTTCCTCATCATCTTCTCTACACAGATCTCTTCAGACCAAAAACTTCACTTGCAAGTCGCAGAATTGAGGGTCCATTGGTTTTATCATGGAGGTCGGAAAAGGCCTCCATGGTTTTGTTACCAGAAAGATACCAAAATGTAACCTCGGCCAACCTTTCCATTCGGCAGTAACTCACCTTTTCTTGGAGTTTGTCTACGTATGAATCCGGTACTTTGGATGATCCCTTATAATCATCAATGTGTGTCTCTAATCCTCTCTTGAATCCCTCTTGCAACTGAAAACAAAGTGAGAGAGACTTCTACAATTATTGTCCATCCAGAGTTGTGCATGTTGTACTTAAAGGTGCTGCATACATTTGGTAATTGGAGCCTACTGATTGTGTTAATCCTATATAAATGTAGGTACATACAATAAAACTAACCTGTGAAAATTTCACTTCAAAAGGTGGTCACGTTTTTGAGATATCACCGAAAAACCGGAGTGAACAGAATATTTCCCATAGGAATACACAGTCTGAGAAGCATTTCTGACAGAAACGCTTCTCAGATTCAAATTTTGGGGAATAAAAAGTGATATTTTTTTCCATAACTGTAGTACTCGAAGTTAAAGGTTTCTCATTATACTACCCAAGGCTGCTGTAATCTTCTTGTCCTCTATGTTCTTACCAAGTAAGTTTGTATTGCCATTAATTTTCAGAGTCATTACCAAACTGACTGTGCCTTTAACACTTGTACACACTCAATCTCAAGTCCTTTTTTTTCTCAACTCACGGAAGAAATGTATTGTACTTGACTAGTTCTACTGATTTTCTCTCTTTCTTGTACTCGGAGAAAAGTACTCGTGCTTTCGAACGGAAAATGTACTCACTAAAACTGTTACCGATCCATCACACAACAAATTGGGTTTTTTATTGGTAATAATGAGGGAGCAAAAGTGCAATTTCATGGCTCACACATCCTTGATCCAAACATACAAGCATGCAGATATTATAAACATGGTTGTTTGAATAAATTCTGAGACTTAATACAAGTATGTCAAAATTGGCTACCAATAATAAATTTCGATAGATCCAAAACTCCCGAAAAAACACCCATAAACGCATGTAACCACAAAAATTGCATTCAAACAGTTTCTTTAATTGTGGAAAACAAAAAAATATGTTGTCCAACATTTTATTTTTCAATTTCTATTTTGTTTATTCCTCTTTTTTTCCCACAGGCTCATTTTGAATTCCCTTGTAGATAAACACCTGTTGATAAATCAAGAACAACAAGGCACTTGAGGACTGGCTTGAAATCCGCAGCCAATAATCAGCATACCTAATCAGCCACCACACATTAACATGTCTGGCTGAAATTCCCCATTCTGTCCTTGAGTTTCCTGGGTGCATAAATTATTGGACAAAGCCATTCCTCTTTAATATTCCTCTCCCTGCCCTCCCCCTCCTACCCCCTCCCCCAGTCTACAGGTTTAATCTTCTTCTTTTTTAATTCATGTGGGTTGGGTTTGTTATATTTTGTTCATCCTCCTGTTGTTCATCAGATTGGACTTTTAGATGAAGATTAAAGTGAACGTGTAAGATAAACACAATGCACATGTAGGAAAAAAATGAATGTGCACAGACTAATGTACAAATAGTACACATGGATATGAAAAATGATAAAACAACAAGCGAGAAATAACATTGTCCTTCGAAACTGCCTCTAGCTCGGTGGCCTATAGTGGTACAACATCAGAGTGTGGGTTCGAATCCCGGTCATGACACTTGTGCCCTTGAGCAAGGCGCTTAACCCATAATTGCTTCGTAAAAAGTTGGGCAGGTAGTGCATTCTGCTCTGAAATTCACATTGCTGTGGAAAGTTCCCTGTACTATATATATTGTTTGCGTAAGTATGATGGGAATCTTGAAACATAAATAGTTCTTTGGGGAAATGATATTTGTACAAACAGGTAACAAAACCCATTAAGAACAAAAAATTCAAATTTATGATATTCACTCCTTTTTAACAAGCAGAAAGTAATTTCTAACAATATCAAAGCGAAATTCCCCCCCCACCCCCACTCCTGTATCAGATTTTTCTCTGGTCGTTAATTATCAACTACAACATGGGTCACTTCAAATTGTTAAACCATCTGGTAAACCAAATCAACTGCATTGAAATGTGTGGTTTGAAACTGCATGACCATAGGTGGTAGGTGGACAGTTTAGTATGGTCCTGCCCTCACCATCTGGAAAAGTCATGACAGTGCAATAAGGAACTGAGATCCTGAGCATTAAGGGTCGGGTGAGCAGACTACTGAATGACGTCTTACCGGTGGAAATAGCCTTTTTAATTATTGGTAAAGGAAGAAACACAACCTGTGACGAAATGAAACAGGTCTAACCAATATAATTAAACAGTGAGTAGATATTTCATTTTGGAGTTAGAAAGGACACAACATTTGGAAAAATACGTTAAGGTTTGGGGACACTGACATGTTTCCCTGGGGAGTGTTTTTTATCAAATCTTTAAATATAACAATGAAACTTGATGACATTTTTCTGTTGTCAAACAAACATAGTTTTGATGCAGCTTTCAAAAACCTTGTTTTCTTTCACAATGCTCAACCCAAACATAACTATATCTTTGGTTTTAAAAGCCCTACTGTGCAATTTGGGACAGTCTAAATGGTTTCTTCTAAATTATTTTTTTTTAAATTTGATCTTGATTCTGTCGTCCTCCCCCCCCCCCCCCATTTTGGTCCTTTTTTTAATTGCATATATTGGCCGCAATTTGTGCAAATCAGCACGCGATTCGCGCATATCAACTTGATACACTAGCTTGTGCATGGGGAGAACACTGGTCTCTCCACTCTCCATGTATAATTTTCAACAGTTTCTGAAAATCTTTCTAATTTTGTTAAAACTTGTAACTTACGGGTCTTCGATAAACAAATCCAGAGATACCTGCAGCTAGTAGAGCAATAAAGATGACAAAGACCATGACTCCATACTGTAAACAAATAAAATAACAACAACAAGCGATCAATTTACAAATTGCTATTCACTATCAGCTGCTTCAGGAATTTGAATCAAGATTTTTTTTAAGTACCTTACAGACATAGCAAAAAAAACATACCAAAGAGAAGCTCACATTTTACAATGTTCAACTGTTGCTTGTTCGTTTTGTGTCATCTGCTTAATAACCTGCCTTGAGAAGCACCAGCTTAGATTAGATTACATTAGATTAGATTACATTAGATTAGATTAGATTAGATGAGATTAAAACTTTAGTATCCTCACGTCACATCAGAAAATTAACATGGCCTTGACAATGATTGGTTTACACGTATGCAATACAAAAACCATCCATTACAAAAAGGATTTCTTTTAAACCATTTCTGGAAGAGTTTTCTAAAAGATGAATAAATATTTCTTGAGTGTGATTCAACATTGAGCCACTTATTTGTACTCTAATCAAAAAGCATTTCAAAAAATTATAATCTATTATTTGTCATATTTCTTTTGATGTAATATCCAACGATGTAAACCCTCTTCCACAGCAGTATAATTTGAACTCCCATCTAACCAGATCAAAGCAATTTAATCGATGTAAACACAGGTGCGGGAAGTTAACCTTTACGCAGTTTGTGTGAAAGGAGGGGGGGAAGAATACGGTGTCCCCGACTCCCTCACCATATCCCGATTATGATAATTTGACTCACGAGTTGGAGAAGCCAGGCGATATTCTTGCTGTAGCGCAGCATCCGATGATTCCGGCGGCGATCATGAAGCTGCCCGTCCCAATCAATACGTATTCCACGTTGGAGTAGTCCGTATCGGAAAGCTCTAGGTAGTATTTGAGTTCAAATATACCCCATATGCCGACGGCTAGAAGTGACAGACCGACAAACTGTAGGGAAGAAACAAACATAATTGTTCATTTTTAACTGATGAAGATATTGCATCAGGTACATTTTTTTTCTCTGTTCCTTTAAACACCAATGAGCACTGTCTACTCAGTGCTTTCTGAGGCATGCCTTTTGTCGACAGGCGCCTTGGGTGGCATTCGAACCTGCAACCTTTCACACTCTAGAGCGGCTGTCTTACATGTAACTACTAGACCATTACATATGTTATTTCTGTTGATCAAACAGGTCTGAAATTAAGGGCAAAAAGAGAAAATCTGTTTGGGGGGCTAAATTCATGAAGCTGGTTACAGCGTGCAGAAAAAACTTTTTGTTAAGGGAAAAAATGAATAAATAAGTCAGTCACAAACAATGCAAGACAAAGTATACAGATCTGTATTTTGCAGATTACACAATTATTACGATTATGAAACCTAACAAAATATAATAATAACACACTGTAAATGATTAGCCAAAGGGAAAGTGAGATTAACAGGAAGAGAGGACATTAAGTTAATTTGTTATAACTTAGTAGTCACGAGATCAACAACACCTTCAATCATGTGCCCTTTACATCAGCTTTCAATACATTCTACTTCTTATAGCATCACACACACGGTACTACATGCACATGTAAGGTCTGTAGAAACTGTGGCAAAACGTGTTAATCATTATGTTCTTTTTTTTTTTAGCTGAGAGAGTTTTGAAACTCCCCCGCACCCTGAATGGCACACGCTCCCCAACACTCAACCAAGGTCCTTAATTCTATACAGTATTAATTGGGCAAGAGTAGAGCTTACCGCCCCATTGCATTAGTCTAATCAGCATTAATAACAATTTAACAGCACGAGAGACAATAGACGACACTCCCGCCCCTGGGGGAGTCATGGCTCAGGGAGATTGCGGAGAGTAATGAAGGATGCGGCACGCAGCCTTAAAGGAGGTGATGGAAGAAAGGATGGAAGATTTTCAGCACCATCTACAATACTACACTGTTCATGTAAAATGTAGGCTACACTGCATGTCACAGTCCCAGGTCCTCCTGTCCACTTTGTAAATGCATTAGAGAGGCATCTGAGTGTCTTTAATAACCCTCTTGCTGTCTGACCATTCAATACCATTCACTGTGGTTTTGAATGATAGATAAACTATGCCAGCCTGCAAAATTATACCATGAGGGAATGCATGTACACAGTACACAGTTAGTTCTGTGCAGAGTTGTGCCACCGTACACAACCTTGGCAGTCGAATGGTTTCAAATGGTTGGTCAACTCACTGGAAAATGTTGCCAAGAGTCACTGAGAGTAGGAGGGTTAAGACATCCAGTTTTGAATTTGGACACCCTCGTACATTATTTTTTATTCCCTATGACTCGTGACTCGGACTCAAGAGTGACTTGAGTCACAATTTTGATGACTCGGACTCGGACTGTGACTCGACCATCTTTCATGTCTTTTGGACATTGTGCTTTGATTTTTGAACACCCTACTTTATCCTTCATTTACCAGTGTTGTATGACTTGGGATTCAGATTTGGACTTGAACTCTGACTAAACCATGTTTTGGACAACCTGTTTTGAATTTAGTCACCCTACTTAATTTTTCATTCACCAGCATGACCAGTGTTGTATTTAACTCGATCTTGACTCGGACTCGAACTCGAGTAACAATTAATATGAACGTCAGATTATTCATATTGTAGGTTTTTTCTTCAAATCTCACATCAATGATGAATTGAAAAGATACATGCCTCTAGGTATCAAAGTCTGGAATAGTCTGTTTGGCTACTGCCCCCAAAAGTATTGACGGCAAGTCCTAACATTAAACATTGCATTTAAACAGGCATGCAACTTTAACTTCACCAAAAAGAGGAAAATACAAAATTTAAATGATTTTGTATCGTATTTTTCAATTTTGAATGGTAAAACTGAGAATAAAAAAGAGGAAATCAGCTGATCCGAGGAAAGTTGCATGCCTGATTTAAAGGAAAAAAGATTTGAAAGTGGCACCCTGTATGATTTTGGATATTGTACATTACACATGCTTCACCTCTGCAAACAAATACTAAACACTCCCTTTAAAGAACGTGTCAAGACTCCTTGGAGATATTCATGAGAGCAGAAAGGATGAAAATAATCTAGCAAGGGAGAGGAAGATGCAGCAGGTTGTCTTATTACGGACATCTTCAGACTCCTCCAAGGTGATAAAGAAGTTCTCAGTCAGCGAGAAAAGAACGGGGTTGTTTTTTTATTGGCATTACCCGCTGTGCCACCCATTGAGAATTCATGAGAGAAAAACCAGTAAAATGAAGAGCATTGAGTGTTGAGGGCAGGTTGGTTTAAAGGGCATCTCAGGATATTCCTCCAACAAATAACACAGAGTGAGAACCAAGGTTTTAGCCAGGATTTGGTAAATCCAAAGTTGCTGGAAATCTAAAAACCGGTTGTCCAAATTGTTCACTTACATTACAATCCATTTACATGTAAATGACAGATAAAACAGGGTGTCCAAATTGAAATCAGGGTGTCCAAAAGACACCCCTCTGGCTAACACTATGGTGAGGAGAACTGCGGCTTAACTCCTCCGTAGTCATGGAGAACATCACTGTGAATACCCTTGAAGGAAACAAGGATGAGGAGAACCAGCAGGTTCCTCCTCTGGAGTGAAAGGTCATCTCAAGATTCTGCTGCATTGATGACAAGGACAAATCAACAAAGTGAGACAAAATAATACATTAGAAGCCAGCTTATTGGCATTCAATCTGCGTAGACATTGGGAGAAAATGAGAACCACGACAGCAGCTGAGAGCATAATCAAAGCAAGGAAACTGCGCTAGGTTTCCTTAATTAACATCTTCCACAGCACTAGAAAAAAAACCACACTACATGTAGACTGTGAAGTCTCCCGCATATCGAAAAAAGAAAACAAACTCCTAGTGAAACATTTTTGTCATGCAAGTTTGTAAAGCAAAACATTTAGACTGAACTTGTTTTGTGCAGATCGATGCTACATGTAACATTGAGTAACAAATGGTGATGTTTTACAATAGTGGCATTAACTGAATTTGTGTAGCATTTTGCTCTGCTGTACAAGGACATTCTTTCACTGAACTCGAACAAAGACTACATTTTTTATGAAATCCAATCTTTTTGAATTAAATTTATACAAAATTCTTTAAAAAATATTAATACACATCCATGTAGCAGTTTGTTATAATTACAATTTCAAATCATATATAATGCAAATAATTTGTTAAAATTAACATCAAAACAAATTCAAACTTGGGACAAGGATGCTCTTTTTTAGAACCCCATTTGCCAATTAACGTCCAAATTTGTGCAACCATTCATAGGGTTAATGATAACATGAGCGTCAGTTGGGCAAATTTTGCAATTGTTTGCAAGTAACCAGAAACGGAGGTCAAGTCTTATTCTCAGGTTTTCTTCGTTGATTCTTCATTTTACTTTCATATATTTCGTGGCTAAATTTTAATTTCCCAACATTATGATATAATTTTTTTAACCATAAACCTAGTTGAAACTTCTGTATTGAAGTGACAGAATTGTGCACACATAAAACTCATATGGGACCAACTTGGTCCAGGAAGTTTGAATACACGCGAGACTTGCACAGCCAAGAAAATGGTAGGCCCCTCATGGCAGACTTGAGTGGATGGCGTGAATGAGCCAAATTATGCATGTTCAGACCTGTCAACCTCAGTCATGGTCAAGCTTCCTAGCCGAGACAAACACCACCCCAAACGGAAGTTTCTTTTCAGTGATTATTTTGGAACCTCAAAGAATATCCGAAGACATCATCAAACAAAAAATGTGTTTTTAGTAAACTAAAATGGTGCGCATACTGGACAGGCTGACATTGTGACAAGTACAGTATTTCCAAAAATGTGTACAGTGATGCCTTATTGCCCACTGAAAGTTAAACAGCCTTTGGGGAAAAAAAACTGAGCCAAAATTTCATGGAAGCAGAATATTCATTGAGGGTTGACAGGGCTCAAATTTTATGGAAAAATCCATAAGACCACAGGACTTGTATCTCAAAATGTTTACTGGACCAGAAATAATTTTACAAGACCAGATTCAAACCGAGGAAAGACTTCCTTGTACAATTCAACACACATTTCACTGTTTTTACTTGAACGAGCACTAAATGTAAGAGAAGATTTACCTCATTTGTCTTTAAGGTAAATCATTACTCAATAGAATTGAAAGGGGTTTTTTTTTATCGTACTCAAAGTCAGCATTTGAACATATTTTGTTTCTGTTCAAGATATCATAGAGTGAGGTACATGTACTGTTATTGAATTGAAAACACAAGACTGCCGGACTTGTCCAGTCCTGAGTTTACTGGCCTAGTGCTAAAATCACTGGCCTCGGGCCAGCGGTCCAGGTCAAATTCGAGCCCTGGTTGAGTATAAACATGTTTTTTCATCATGCAGCCAAATACACACGTATCTTTAAGCTTTCAAGGTGTGTAGATAACAATTATTGTTATTTGAAAATACCTTTTCACAAAACGCTGAGCGGAAAACTTTTGTGGTAAGGTCACCCTTTCAGGGTATTTAAATAGATCAAAATATGCTTTTGTGGTGCTTCTTTTTCATATTTTTTGTTGCATAAAGAGTTTATTTGGAAATACCTGTAAGTACAAACACCAGTGCAGTCGGGATACACAATACAATGGGTTAAATGGATTGAAAAGTACAACTGATGCATAGGCCTACATATGTACATCAAATTCACTATAGTGATCGGCAGACATCAACCAAAAGATTCCACAAATGAGCATGTGTTAAATGTAGGTCAACAGGAATTAAGCCAGAACATTGATAATAGCAGCCTCATACTTGCCCCTGGTCAGTGCCTTGGTGCCCCCTTACATGTAGGGTACATGTAAATGTACTTCATGAGTGACATGGAGGCAATGGCCATGTCCCTGGTCATTGCCTTGGTGCCCCTTACAGGCCTGATACAGTTTACTTCACTACGGCAGTCCCCTCCATGCCAATGGTCATTGCCTTGGTGCCCATTCTTACAGACCTGATCAAATGCACTTCATGCATGTCCTGGAGGCAACGGAGGCCATTGCCTCCATGCCCCTGGTCAGTGCCTTGTTGCCCCTTGCAGGCCTGGTACAATGTACTTTACTATGGCAATATGCCCATGCCTCTATATATGTACCATTGCCTTGGTGCCCCTTGCAGGCCTGATACTTCATGGAGGTAATTGCCTCCATGCCCCTGGTCATTGCCTTGGTGCCCCCTTAAAATATTCCAGTACAAATCAATTACATTTCCCTCACTGAGTTGCTCTTTACATGCACTGTACTATGGAAAACCTGCCTTGCCGTGACTGTGAATGCCCTTTATGGGTGTCCAAATTTGCAGTAAATCAAAGTTTTTTATTCCGAAACAACTAAACATACAATAATTTACATGTAAAATTAGGTAAAGTCCAAAGGTAACACTCAAAGTAGCTAAGCACAACCCAATTGTTGTATTAGTTACCGGCCAAAATACCATACTACACATACCATCTCTGACTGGTTTCCTTCAATATTTTGGATCAATCCCTGAAATTTGTTATAGGCAACCATTTCGCTATGAATGTGGGCCCTGGTGATAACAGGTTGTTGCCGTGTACAAACTCACTGAATGGGGGTTTGTATTTCATAAAACTTGATATGGACAACTGGACACACTGCCGACCTCTGCCTTACAAAGTATCACATGCACGCCTGATTCGATTGTGCAGATGATCTTTGCATTTTCACAATCTTTCAAAAAGAGATTGCATTGCATCAACAACGACATTGTCATCCCCAGTGCTGACATTCATAATTTATTTACGCTTTCGTGCATACACTATGCACAGGGCCCCCATGTATTGACTATATGAATCAATGGCATCAAAGTCAACCGCTCCAAAAATCTTTTATTAAACACTGTCACTAATAAATCATACAGACTAAACAACTGCTTTCCTATAAAAGCCATCTCGACAATAACTAATGCACTATTTTGATAGCAAGAGTAGAAAGAAACTGTACATCGAGTCTGTGCTGACGCGTGTATGGGTCTGTTAAAAAAACCGTCGCTCAAAAGTTACATCAAGTATGGAAAGTTGCCAACCATGAGTTAATCAATACCCAGTCACAAATGTACTGGAATGTACACTTACATGTACCTGTATCATTAACAGTGTTTGGATTTAGTGAAATTAAACACTACAAACATTTTGTTGCACTGAACGCACAGTACATGGTACAATATGAACAAAGAAACTCAACACAACAAACTTCAAATCTAGATTTGTATCATGTACACTGTCGGACTGTATTGACATTATTTGACAGTTTCACTTGTGTCAATATTTGTTTTTTTAGATAGAATTAAATACCTAAAGAAAAGGGATGGGTTCCACCTTGCACAACCCATGCAGATGAATGGTATCAAATGATGGGTCAACTCCCTGGAATATGTCAGCATGATGAGCAATAAAGGGGGATTAAAACTCTAGATTTCAAATCCACAGTAGACGTGGTCTCTTTTTTTTTATTTATATCAATTCTCAATTAGCACTCTTTCAATGATTAAGGTGGGAAAACCATGTGTCCGTCATGCGTTGTGCGTAACGCGTAGTGCGCAATGCATGTACATAGAAAAAAAGAACACGGCAAGCAACATAAATAAATCCATGTATCAGTATTGCGTACACCCTTATCCATAAAAAATTATGTGCACTGCTTTGCGTGTATTTTCATTTTAAAGGATTGCGCACTACCTTTTATGCACAATGCATGACAGACACGCGTGGATTTTAAGCCTACATTCTAACTTGCTTGTTAGGATATGTAGACCTGTTTTTTGTTTCTAAACAACCAATGAAAGTAATTATGGTTACATTTAAAGGAATTTACATGAATCACTGTACATGTCAGCATTCTCCATTAACAGTGGTCCGCTGGCAAAAAACAACCCAAGGACCATTTAGAATTCTCTCCAAGTGGACCGGCTGGGCTAGTTCAGTGTTGAAAAGCATCCCTATTTAATACGAAATATGGACTTGTGAAAAAAAGCTAGGGGACTCCTGAAATGACAATCTAACTGGTCTCGCCGGCTAGGCACTGAATAAATGAAGGACAACTCCTGCATGTTCAAAAACATGGGAAACAACATTCATATCAAAACCTGTCAAACACCTGTTTTCAAATTAAATCTGATTTTCATTTCTGACAGAGAAAAACCTTCTGACATCCATCGAGAATTCTCCCAGTCTCATTTCCTGTTCGCAAACAGTCTGTGTCTGCCCATATGAGAGAGCATGACATCAGGAAACCCTACTGAGTGAACTGATTAATAACCCCCCAAAACAATACCACCGGCCTTGTCTGAGGGAAACCAAATATAGGGAAGCATGGTAAACTTGAACCTGCACAGAACCAGGCAACGAAATGCAACTTTACGGATGGAGGTGTAGCTACACCTATCAAATTCAAAGAGCATTTTATTACACTACTTTATCAACTGCAATAAACACCCCAATAAAACAAATTACTCACAATATGTACATGTACATACGTACAGAATTGAAAATGCTGTTAAATACATACATAACACAAAATTTATGGTTATTGTCGGGGCTCAAAATGTACACTCAACTGCAAGCCCGAGGCCAGTGATTTAAGTTTCGGTCCAGTAAACTCACAACCCCCTAACCCCACGCCAAAAGGGCTTTGCACTCGCATCAGTCCCCAAAGCCAACCCCCCTCCACCCCAGTACAACCTTAAACTTTCAAAGTTAGAGAACACTGAACTGCTAATGTCCGGCGTACATTTAATTTAACATTTGAAGATTTTGTTGGTGTTAAAAAAAAATTTTTTTAAAGTGCTAGCATTTGGGCATAATTTCATACACATAGCTCTGCTTGTACCATCAGAGAAAAATCCACACTTTTTAGTTGATGATCTAGACATAAGTGTTTCACAAGTTAGCAAGGATTTATTGTTTTTGGGTGTGCGTACCTGACATAAAAAAGTCTTCTTCACTTACAACGTACAGAGGTGGTACAGATAAAATGGCCCTGACCCTGTCAAGCAGAGAATGGTGATGGTACAGCAAGAATGGTAAGCAAAGAATATCTGGGTAAGCAGCACAATGAACTTTAACTCTGGGCCCAATTAAATAGAGAGCTCTGCTTTAAAACAAAAAAATTATGCTTTTTGAATAGCTTTTTGCTAAGAAAAAGAAAGAAGCAGGATACCAGTCATGGATTTATGTTACATGATATTTTGGCTGGTATGTATTACTCTGTATAATATTGCCAAAACAAATTAATAATAATTTATAAAAAAAAATACTTAAAATATATTATATTTGCTAATAAGTTTTTTAGCATTCAGTGCGCACAATATGTTCATTCTAAATCATTCCCCGACAGTCATAGGCCTATGTGTTGTTCAGAGGCAGTAGCCACTCAACACTCAATCCAAGAGAAACTGTCTTGTGATTAGGATTCTTGACTGATGACTTTGTCAGAAGCTCAGGAAAGCACATGTGGAAGTGTGAAATAAAATGGCATGGAAACATCATGTGTTATTAAAGGCATGGCTACTGATGATCACAAAAACATGATCACAAACTGATCACAAAAACAAACAAATTGTTATGTTTTCATTTTGAAAATGTTATTCGTTATTAACTTGATAAATAGTACAAAACGTATTGAGAAATGCAGAGTTCCTTCTGGAACATTGCCATGTGAGAATGATTTCCCTGAAATCTCATCTTTTTAGTCAAGTTTGACAAATTTAATCCAGGCACAAGTGGCAGAATGTGTGCCACGATCTCTGAAGAATCTTAAACAGTTATTCATTCTTTTTGTGAAAACGTTATTTCTTTTAAAAATGTTTTGTTAAAAAGTAGACGATTGCAACAGTCATTTATTTTAAGAACCATGGGAAAAGCTATGAGTCAAATACGCTGCTCTCCATAAGGAGAGCTCTTTGCACTCCTCAGAACAAAACTTCATAATGCATTTTTAGACTAGAAAGTGAAAATAAAACACAATTTGATAAAATTTTATATAAAAGCATGCACAGTGTAGTAAGTACCTGATGATTCATATCCGTTTGAATTGGCACATCATTATTTTTGTTACAACGTACTTACATGTATATTATCAAAGCAAATAAACACCACCTATTTCATTTCCTGTTGTGAATAAAATGATGTTTTTCTCCATTTTGTTTTCCTTTTAATTTACCATTTTAAATTTAAAAGAGTGCTATTGTCGCACTCCTCAGACAAGATTAAGGGCTTAAAAATAATGGTCTGATTACAATGAATTCTTTAAAAAACAATGATTTATACATTTCAATGGAAAGATACATTGTGTTTTGTGATTTGAGTACATTTGAGTACACAGTGACCATTACAACAACAGGCATTCACCATACAAATTAGCGGTCGCGACACAAACTGACGTATGGTGCACCGCAGCCAAAACTTCGTGTTTGGAGGAAACTGCAGAGTGAAGTTGAGCTATTTCTCAAACTGCTGTTTCGAAGACTGATTACTATTTTTAAAACAAAAAGTTTTTATTACCAAAATAAAGCTGACTTCTTCTTAGTACAGAACTGTCAATTTGTCTTCAATCTTGCAAATGTTTTGATAAGTTATTAATTCCTAAACACATACATCACTTGGTGAAAATGAAATAACAAGACGTGCATGCAGAGCCCTGTGTACAGATGCATATATTGTCGCTTTGTGAAAACATGAACCTTCAATACAAGTGGATCGACAAATACGTCACTTTGTGATATGCAGAAGTCATAATACGCTCGTTTGGCACTGTACGAGCGCTACGTGTATGTGTTTCATTAAATAAAGTGGCATAACATGATACGTCACATATTTTGTGGAAACACAGAATGGCAAATCTAGTGATACGTCAGTCATGCTAATGAGTATAACATACAAAACTATTACATGTATGTGTTAGGTCCTAAAACTTGTTGAAAATGTTAACAGTAATGAATACATCAATAATTTATACAAAAGCCTGTTTGTAAAATTTGTGATTTTCAACCCAAATCTCAGTTTGTGGCACGACCGACAAAATGTACTGAAAATGTCACCCACTTCGCCAACCTGTCTTTTAAAAAAAGCAATGACGACATACATGTAATTTATTGATTGAGTCTTGCATGCAAACTCATCTGAAGTGAAACTTAATCAAACGGAAGGTTGCACATTAGGGCAATTAAAATGCCCCGAAAAGTTCCACACATATATAAATATTATCCTCTCTCAAGACCTGCATCGCTGCATCCATCAACATCCTTAAAGATGCAATGAGGCTTTGAGACAAGCCACTCAAATACAGAAAGGTGTGAATGGGGATTTAAGTTATAAATGCCAAGCAGTTGAGTCCAGTATTGAGAGTACATTAATGTTATATGGATGTGGGTAATCACAGTCCAAGAATTTGTGCATTTTGTGTATGGAACATTTAGAAAGTTTAACCCTTTGAAAAACAATAATGTTAAGTCACTGATTGAAGTGATTTTAATTCTAATGCTCAGCATCTGTCAAGAGAATATACCCACAAGAAGTTATTTATAATTAACAAAACATTATGTATTATTGTATTATGTATGAGATGATGGGATTGCAAGGTGACCTTTTCTCGGACTTGCCTCTTCAAGCCCTTAGCCAGAGGAGTGTCTGGGTGACTTTAAATAGACACCCTAGTTTAAGTTTTCTACTTTATAGTCTGTCATTTACAAATAAGACAAGATCCTTGCACACTGTACTCGTGGGTGGGTGATCTGGTTGTGTGGTAGTGCGGCAAGGAGCTCCTAGTCCTACATGTGTAAATGTACACGAAGCTACATGTTGTACTAATAATACTAAAACACTGCATTTCTGTGCAGCCTTAAATAATACAGATTTAATCAGGCTATTGCATACATTTAACAACTGTACAATGTACAAGGTTGTTTTAAAAAAAGTAACTAAGGGGTCGTTCAGAATAATCAATGTTTCAATATTTTAATTTGATTTGATTTGATTGATTTTTTCTAAGTTTTTAGGGTGGCTGGGTCAAAGGAAATAACTGAAATCTAAATTCAGTTTTGATTTAAAATAATTATAAATATATCTTCAAGTTTGTTGTGTTTGGTACAAAGTTGCAATCCGGAAGCCAGGAAAAGCCTCTGACAACTCCTGAGCTGAGAGAGCCTTGATGGACATAAAATATTAACTGCTTTATTCAAAGAGTTGTTAATTTGTTCTTCAGTGAATTTACCTTATTCACCTGACCTCATCATCATCACAATAATCTTGGTTATGTCATTTTGGGAGTCAATGTTCCTGTGTGTTACACAGTGTAGTGCACATTTTAGGCAAGGCAGCATTTACAACCAAAATAGTGAGCATGGTGCAGTCGCCTTGCGACTGCAAGGGGTCAACAGGGTGCATTGAATAATTTGTCAATACATGATGATATTCTAAATGGCCCATAATACATTATTTGGTGTAATCATGGTGCGTGGCAACTTGCCAAAATAAGTATTATCATGTGTAGTAGTACTATTGTCAGTTTTTGTACCCCCCCCCCCCACCCCTCCCATCCATCTGTCTCTTAGGTCTTGCTCAAACCTTGCAGATCAGCAGATCAGCCGATCATGGGGTCTGGGCAGGCTCATGGAGAAGTTGAGTCATATGTGCAAGTACAGTTATATTCATCATCTTTTCCTTGCAGCATCCACACATCGTTAAGTAGAAGAATGTGTTTATAAATAAGATGCATCTGCTCCAAGTAGATGGAGATGATGAAGGTTGGGGTGGAGGGGGGGGGGCAGTTACGTTAGTTCATCAACTCATCATCCCAACTGTCTCACTCCCTATTTGCTTACAGTACTTATGTGCGTTCATGAATTTATAATGAAGTGTTTATGGATCATGGATGAGAAAGTAAGCATTGACGTCACAACAAATATGACAAGATCTTATGGCGTGGACAAGAAGGGGAGATGGACAGCTCCTTAAGATCATGCTGGGGAAAATGACTCACTGTTTCATCTTCTTCTTAAGCCTCTGAGTTCATTCGTGTTCAACTCACAACTGCCTTTGACACTAGCCATACACTGTCCAGTGTGTGCCATATCTTAACGATGCTAGGTCCAATTAGACCCCAAAATTTAGATTTAAATTTTAAAAAGGCTACTTTATAACAGATTCAAGAAAGTTATTAGCTTTCATTTAAGGTATTGCATGCAAAAAATCCACTCCTGATATCGTGGTTATTAATTAAAAACTAAAAATGAATTATTGTCAGGATCCCGATATTATCTCAGGTCCATCAGCCATACTACAAACCATTGTGCATGTTGTATCATGTAGTTTGTGCATTGTATTGTCCATAATAATTATAATAATAATAATAATAATACAGAGTATTTGTATTGCGTCAAATCCACCAAAATTAAGGTGCTCAAGGCGCACTAGAGAGAATCCTCACACAGTTAAGAAAGAGGAAAATCAGACAGAAAACAAAAGCCACATTGTACAAGTAAGTTTTCAAACTAATCTTAAAAGTTTCAACACTAGAAATATAACAAATTTGTAGCTGGTAAGTCATTCAAAAGAGTGGGTCCAGCATGCGAAAATGACCTCTCACCCCAATGATTTCCCACTCCTAGGAAAATCTCGTCGCAAGCAAGTATTAGAAGATCGAAGAGATCGTACAGGAGTATGGTTTAACCAAAGAAATATCATACTAAAAATGTAAAAACCATAAATATCTTTTTTTTAATTCAAGAACTAATGCATTTTATAAAACATAAATAAAGTGCCATTAGGAGCAGGACCAAAGAATGCAATGGAGATAAGCAGCAGAGGTTTGAAAGTAATATGAGATTCAATGAGTATCCAGTGAAGTGACTTCAAATTCAATACTGGTGTAATGTGAGTATGTTGCCTGGTACCGGTAAGTGTGACAATGCGAGCAGCTGCATTTTGTTATTTTTGCAGTAAACGTTGAGTTTGAGGTAAGTGAAAAAGAAGACCATTGCCAAAATCTAAGCGTGAAGAAATGATGCATGGGCTATTTTCTCAGTGGCTGAACGGGTCAAGTACATTATTTGCAAAATAAAACCGACATTTCTCAACTGGTAACGGACAGATCGACATACACAAATATTGGATATTTGGGCTGAAATTGACATTGTACAGTCAAATGTAATACCAATATTTCTAATAGATTTCTACACAGGAATTACAGAATCAGCAATCCTGAAAGATATTACATTGATCTTATCTAACTGAACCTTTAAACCAAATAATAGAAACTCAGACTTTTCACAATTCAATTTAAGAGAGTTCAGACTCAACTAACTACAAATAATATGCACTTTAAGTTTTTGTTTGTTTTTAGTTTTGAAACAGCATCATCTGTCAACATTTGTTTACTTCATCAATACAAAGAGGGACAGAAGGTGCAGGAAATCATGCTTCTAATATCCCTTTTTTTTAGGGGGGAGGGGGTTATAGTGTAATATCCCTGGTTCCAGACTTTTGTTCTTTGAATACAAATATAGCATACAACAAGAATGGACAGGCTGCCCCCATTGTTTATCATTATATTCGGCTCAATGGGAGGTAAATCTGAGTGTCCTGAGAGTCCACCATGGCAGATTATCGGCCTTGACTTACCAGCGACTCACGGTGAGTGCGTACTCATATTTTCACACAAGACAAAAGCACATTCCGGTGCTTATTATGAGAACCTTAATTGTTGTCTTTCCTCTGTCAAGTCAAGGTTTCAAAAGTGGCTACAATATTATCAACGGAAAACGATTACTTCAGAAGCTCAAAAAAAAAAATACTGCACAGATTTGTATGCTTCAGATTACCATTGTAAAATGGTTAAAGCAGCTATGAAATTGGGCCCCGCAATACATGTAGATGTTTTGTCAGGGATTTTGTGCATACGTTCATACTGGGCTTAATTTGATTGAGGCAATCAAAATTTATCAACAGTGATTACATGCAAGTGGATTTTCAAATGCCATTTCCTTGACTTTGACAGTACTCTAGACAAAAAACAATTTTCTTGGTGGACTGGCGCTGATACTCTTTAATCGGTGAACCCTTTCAGATTGCACGGTCTGATTCATGTTATTATTACAAATTTGTTCTTTTTAAACAAAAAACCCCAGAAGGTCACGGTTTAAAGAAAACCCAGACAGAAAAAAACAAAAACACTCACTCTATCCCACCAAAAGACACACACACATTCCTTTAATTTGTTCACTTTGCAATAACATAAAACGTCATCCCAAAACGTCATCCCGTCAAACAAGAAAACAGCGCAAGAGGATTAATAACAACTTTTTAATAACAACTTCCCTTCTTTGATGTAAGCTTCCTTAGAAGGATTGGGTGTTATTACTGAGCATGAAGCTGAATAACAAGATAGGATTGGTTGCCTGGCCAAAAAAATAGGTACTTGCCAACTTCCCTCAGGTCTGGTATTATTAGCTAGTAAAGCGGAACCACACTAAATGGAGACCACATTTTATAAACACATGCATGAACTGCGTTAATAATGATGTGATTCGTGATCAATGAAATGAGTACACAGTGTGTACATATAACTTATGTTATAAATACTAGAGTTTGATATTGGTTAAGAATAATTATGTGCATAATTACTTGTTTAATGTTCTGGGTAATCAATTTTCCCTAGATTTAATACTAAAAGTCAAATGAGACATTATTAAGTGACATTTTCAAAATACAGGCCTGGAATTTCATCTTCTGAGAGGGCAAAGCCATTTTCATTTTGCAAAGAGCACTTCCATTGCAAAATCTTAAAATATACAGGAAACATTTGAAAGGGCACCAAGGCCAAGACCAGGGCAACAGAGGCCATGGCCTTCGTGTAATTCCAGGCCTAAAATTATGTTCACATACAATTTAGTTTATAATTTATTTATACAATTGATGTACAATTTGATATGTAATTTACAACAATTTTTCATAATTACATTACTTTACTAAACAATGTGTGTGTATTTCACACCTCTACACTGTATTTTCTGTACAAAAAGTGAAAGTACTCAACATATTCAAATTAAATAATATTAAGCATCCCTTAGAAATCATATGAAAAAACTACATCTAAATTTAGATCTCAGATGTATGTAAATAATAATATCTCAAGTTTTAATTTTAAAGGATTTTTCCCACGCAGTTAATCTCATTGACAATGACAAAGTGTGAAACCTAAAAGCTAATTGCATGTCACTCTCACTGGCTGATGACAAAAAGGTAATTAGTGTTGCCAGACCAACAAAAAGCTTTCTGTTCGAGGCCTCCATGGTTTGACACTACTGAGTAATTGTTCGCAAAGACAAGATGCATGGTGTGTGTATGGGGGGGGGGTGATGAGCGCCTGAGTGGCTCTCTTGACCTCTCATCTCAGAGACAATAGCTGCAAACTGTTGACCCAAACACTATCACTTAAAGGTATTGTACACTTTTGGTAACAGCTCAAAATCAGTGTCCACATTTTGAGTGATTAAACATATGCATGAACAAACAAACCTGTGAAAGTTTGAGCTCAATTGGTCATTGAGGTCACGAGAAAATAGTGAAAAGAGATCTTATGTGTTTTCTGTTTTTTCAAATTATCGCGCGCGATAATTACAATAGTGTACAGGGCCTTTAAAGGCCCTGTACACTATTGGTAAGATCGAAAAACACAATGTTCACAGATTCACACATAACTTACATGATTTAAAGTAAGTCATGGTAGAAAGGGTTCCTTAAAATATTTCTGCTTTAAATGCTATCGTTGCTGAGAAACGAGTAAAACAATAGTAATTATCGCGCGCGATAATTTGAAAAAACAGAAAACACATAAGATCTTTTCTCACTATTTTCTCGTGACCTCGATGGCCAATTGAGCTCAAACTTTCACAGGTTTGTTTGTTCATGCATATGTTTAATCACACAAAATGTGGACACTGATTTTGAGCTGTTACCAAAAGTGTACAATACCTTTAAACAGGAAGCGAAGTACATAATGGCATGGATAGTTATACGTGTAATAGGGAGGAGTATTTATGCCACATCCCTGGCTTCAAAAAGAAAAATTTACCACACTAGGCTCCATAAATGATGGTCTACATTTTGAACTTTCAACATTCATCAGACAGGTGATAAATGAGCGAACTCAAAAAGTGGAGGCCAGAGACAGCAATCTTCAGACACAATGTCAGAAAAAAAAGTGCAATGAATAAACAATGCATCTTATCAATATCAGAATTGATGAAACGATTATAACTGATGTGACTGCTTCTGTGTGTGTGTCACACAGATGTTGTGTACAAAGTGATTGCAATGTGGTCTGCGTTTTGCGGCACTTTCCTTTTCAGTTATCTGAACCGTAAAAATGTGGACGTGTAACTGGACGATCTGTTGGTAACCGTGTAATCAGCACAGGCTAAGTTCCGACTTGCAAGTATTTCATTTTCCAATGTTATGTTTTTTAAATCTTATTCTGAATTGGTAAAAATTTTAATAAAGTCCATGCGGCCCCCAAAAGGAAGCAGGAAGAGGCACTAAACATTTTTGTTTTTACATCGCCTAACAATAACATGTGTATTAAACCGCAAAATTAAGGAAGGGTATAGGCTTAAAACTATTACACCTGTTGTACATGTTGTACAGCTTTACTGTCATATTCAAAAGTGTTTCACGAATACACTCGAATGCAGTTGTCAAAATGTCTTACTTCATTAATCCATGTAGAAGTTGATGAACAGATGAAAGATTCAAAGAAGAAATACAAATATTTTAATAAATATTTATGCATTCCTAAAACTGCAAAGGGGGTGCAGGATTGAATACTGCAGTTTTATAAGCAATATGAATCTTTCCGGAAAACACCTTCACTGAAACCGTGGAGGAATAAGATTAAGGACAACACACCTTCACTGGAAACCCACACAGACAGAGGCTGACGTGCCTGACCGCCATGCATGGCATGCAAAGTCACCCATTAAAAAATCTCTCACCCAACAACACAGTCTACGTGTACACACACAAGCACGGAACAGACGTCCACACAATACATGAACACAGTTTGTCAAAAACACTCACCCAAAAAATGATGTTGAAAATGGTCAAAAGTAGCTTGACAACAGCCATTGCTGCCGTGGTTTGCATCTGCTTCGCCATCTCAGTTCTGTTTTGAACTCTTTTCCGAGTGAAAAACTTCCCAAAGGTTGGATTTTCGGCTCAATATGTGGGACCCCGCCGCAACAGATTAAAGCTCGTGGGCAACTTTCAAAGATGCTGTAAACGTGGCTAGTCTATCTTCAACGTCTAGCTAGATGTCTCTGTCCAACTCGCGTGTAATGTTGTTGCATGCAATGTGCTCGCAAGGGAAGCAGCCTAGCCGTTTGTGGTTGATTTGTGATGTGTGGGCATAATTTTTGCCGAAATCTCAAGTGTGGGGGGGGGGGGGATTCCCGGGAAGGTCGTTGAATTGTTATTATCTTCCGGTCATTAGGTTTTGTTTTGTTAAACAGTTTCACTTGCCCTTTTCGTGAAAAAAATTCCAGTCATCAGAGACCATTTATTTCTGTATAATCATCATCATACGCACAGACATTTTTAATTTTGTTGATTTTTTGCACTGTTATCAGGAAAAAATATGTCAGGAAGATTATAATCAAGAAAAACAAATATTTTTATATGCTTTTTCTTTAGAGTTGTAGATTCTATGTTTACATGGGAAAGATTGGAAAATGTCCATTCGATCCGAAACCTTTTCTTTGACTCTCTTGTTTGAGCAAAAGTCGGTCAGAAATTTTGCGGTCGTTTTCGGCCGCCGATGGTTATTTTGGTACAAGCCACTCACTTGCGGCCGCTGTCTCTACGACAATCCGGCGGTGCCAATTAAGGTCCTTTTGAGTGAGGGACTATAACCACAGAACAATAAAGGGCTCTATGCTATAACTACCGACTTTCTTGTGTATTGTTTTTACTTTAGGTCTAGATAATGTTTTTTATACAGTCAAAATCAAGTAGGCATGTAAAAGTCCAAATTGGGGGTAATTTTATGCTCCAGAAAAACTGAACGTCCCGGTCACAACCCAGTTGTTGCAAAGACAGGATGTAGGCACTAAAATAATAAATTTTTAATAATTCATAAACAAATAAGGCCTACAGAAAGTAAAAATGTACATGAGTAGAACTTCGAAAATCGGTCTAGGGCACCACAATTAGATGAGTTGGCCTCCCTACACATCATTTACCGCTCTGATTTATTGGCAATCTTACTGACATCAATTTGAAGAGCGACAACCATTTTTCTTCTTCTTTTTTATCTCAAAGTGCTAAAAAAATGTTGTCTGATGCAATGTCTTCGAAGTCTTAAGGCATAATTTTGTACACCTACCACAATGTTTTGATTGAGTTACTTTAGGCCTCCACACATTACATTCGACTAAACGAGTCCCCAAGTCCGTCAATCATTGAATAATAATTGTCAAAAGAGGGCAGTATTTATTCTCAGTGGAAAGTTGGTTATCGACATTCAATTTATAGGCAACATTTTCAATAATAGAAGTCACCCGTGACAGTTTCCACTGAATACAGTACTAATTGTTGAGAAACAGGGGGAAAAGCTGTCACGGTATTTTCATAAAGAACGTCGAACCCGTCCACGTTTAGTTAGCAAGGTGACGCGGGTACCAAACGCATCTCCGCCGGTCGCAGCATTTCACAAACGGACACACGCGGGCAATTTGAATCTCAAAAACTCGCCTTAATTGGTGTCGTCATCTTACGTTTATGATGTCATCATCCTACAGTAAATGATCTCAGGATATCTCAATAAGTTGGATGGCACTTGCAGAACTCCGTAGATGTGCTATCTCACGCTGTCTCTTATTTTCTTTTGTTACAAGAGTGACTGTCTCTCTGTCCCAGTCAGTCCAAAAATCAAACACAGAGTAGTTCTACAGTACGGGATGACCCACTCTGTTTTAGGCCCATATGAAAAATCGTGGATTGGTATGCAATGATCGTCAGGTCGTATTTTTTTGTCACTAGGCCTACTAATGTTAGGGAAACTAAGGTAGCAATTTTAATTTTTCGTGGCGTCACAAGGGTTCATGAACCTGTGTCAATTAATGACAGCGAAATAGAAAGGGCGAATGAATACAAATACATTGGTATTGTACGCAGGTTTTTGGCAAAGCCATGCAAAGTGTGTTTATCATTCAAAAGCTGAAATAGCTCAATTTTGGTACTTATTTTTTTATTTGAAAAATAGGGACAGATTTAGAATGCGTCCATAAAATGGCAGAGCGCTCCGAGGCCTCACATTGCCAACATTATGACAACCTCTGTTTGGAACGTTCAATATCTGAACCAACCCATCCCGCTTTTGATTGTTTTGTCTTTATTTATTAGATCCTGTGTTCCTCTATATACAAAAACCTCACTCAAGATACAAGGCATCTCTTTGTTCCCAAGGGTAATAATATTTCAATGTTTTACCCCGGCCCATGCAGGCTTTCCCATCCAATGCAAAACTTTGTAAAACGTTTTGCATAACAAGTAATATTTGAGTGTATATTTATTTTCTTTTTAATTTGTGTTGAACATCGTCAATCATTATTGTTTTTAGCTAAATGTATATTTTTATTTTTAATGCGCCGATGGAAACTACATTTCTGTATCTTTATAATGCGGACAATAACAATTTCTAGTCTAATCAAATCTTGTATAACAAATAGTTATCGGCCTGACGTTTCGACCCTAGCAGAAGCAGACAAGAAAGACTCTGCTATAGGGTTGCAGAGTCTTGCTTCGAGAAAGACTCTGCTAGGGTTGAAACGTCAGGCCATTATGTTTTTGCATTTATACCATTCCTAGATGATATTCAATCAAAATGACGCAAAAAGTCCACTTTGGAATGACAGGCCCATTTGTTGTTGTTGATGATATATCCCGCCAACGACATCTCACCCATTGATGTGCCCCCCCCCCCCCTCTAATTGAACCATGCCCCCAGACCACACGTGCATCGAAAACGCTCAATGCGTCACATCGAGCTTTGCGACTGAATGTCATGCCTGAACGCATCACTAGTCGGACGTTATCTCCATTGATGTACATTGATTGGAGCACCTATATTCGTTTTGGCTATCGGCCACTGTTTGCACTGCAGTCACCCGACTAAATCCCTTTTCTATCTAATATTCAGCAATCAGATCTGTCCATGTACGCCTATATCAGCTGATACAGGAGCCGGAGGTCATGCGCTGTATGCACTGTTGGATAGAATGTAAAAACGACTATTCTTGGGAAAAAATATCCATGCCTAATAGTGACGTCGTTGAGCTACCAACTGATTGCCAAGTTCATTCAGCCACTACTTCTAGCCTTCTTCCGTGGTCTCTGTCATTGCTCCACCAGCATTCATCGATCTCTGTCCTTCCTCTGTGTTGATTAGTCTATTTCCAATTCTGTTGATCGGGGCTGCGAGTATATATCAGAGTGTGTGAGTAGGATTTGTTTTCTATATATTAACAACACAAACAAATAATAATAATACAAACAAAAACAAACAAACACCCAACACCCAACAAACAAACAGCAAACAAACAACAACAACAACAACAAACAACAACAACAAACAAACAAACAAACAAACAAACAAACAAACAAACACAAACAAACAACAAAAAACAAACAAACAACAACAAACAACAAACAAACAAACAAACAAACAAACAAACAAACAAACACCAACACCCACCCCCAACAAACACACCAACAAACAAACAAACAAACATTGTTTTATTGCAATACAAAACGTGGATAGGCCGGGTGTGCCCTTGTCAATAAGTTGTGTGTGTTATTATTGTAATTAAGTACCACAAAATCTGTAAAAGTTTTCAAAAGAAAACCTAGATTGGTGTGCCTGTGACACTCTTGCAGGCAGTTCACTTTACATACGTTTTTAACAAGGGCCCATCCTTCCTGGTTTTATGGTGGCCCTGAAGGGACATCACACATCGCAAATATCTTTGCATACAAAAAGTATTATATGTGATGTCACAAATATCTTTGCAAATCTTTGCGATGTCGCATACGTTGTCTTATGGTTTGCTTATTAAAATTATTGTACCAGGCTTTATTTCAAGAAACTATACCGCATAGGTCATAAAGTTGTTTGATTCACAGCCTTCATAGTTACGTGTACATAATGGGAGTCACTAGTCGGGTACCGTAGTAAACGATCCAACATTTTACACAATGCACGCCCAATCTTTTGAAAAGTGCTCAGCACACACGCGTGACAGGGCGAAAGGACGGTCACACAGACGTCGTACATTGTATACAATCACCACCTTTTTTGTTGTAACCGCATTACCTGCACCCAACTGCTCTTCGTATACCCATGATTTGGAACTAAGACCTCATATTTCCTGAAAAATAGCAAATACAAAATAATTATGCGAACTAGGCGACAAAGTATGATAAAGTATGCGACATAGCAAATATTTGCAAAGATATTTGCGACATCGCAAAATATTTGCAAATATAATTATTTCCGATATTGAATTAAATATTTGCGACATCGCAAATTTTTGCATGAGATATTTGCTTCGACATCACATACATTTGCAAAGATATTTGCTATGTGTGATGTCCCTTTAGGCAGGGCTACCCAATGGTTCGCTATGAACTAAATAATGGAGGTTTGCTATTTAAACAAATAATGGAAGGAAGCATGGAGGAAGGGATACCAATTCAAAGTGTTGGTGTTAATTCTATAAACCTCGTCGGTGTTGTCCAAAATGATCAACAGTGTATAGGCCAGAGGCCCAGCTTGGGCAGATTTCACAATGAGATACGAATTATCTTAACTTTGTACTAATCATAATTGCTTAGTAAGTGAAGGATCGCAGAACAAATCACTACGGCAATACTGACAGGGACGCAGCAGGCATGTACTTCAATTTTGAGTAGCTTTCATTTTCCAATAAAAGGAGATGCCTATATAAGGTAGGCCTACAAGAACAAAAATTGTCATTCTGAAAAAGGAGTAAAATATTAAATTCTCCGATGCATGCACGCCCAGTGGGGCCTGATGGGTGGAACAGCATGCATCAGCTCGCTGAAGAAGTCGAACTACCTGCGGAACTTGCCCACGACTGCCGGCCAAGTTCAAGTTTCAAAATTGCGCTGGTTTCTACTTACGAAGAGACTTGGGAACAAAATAATTTCGTAGGGGATTTAATTGTCCCTCGGTGTGTGGTCCCCCCCCATATCATGGGCTGAAGGAAGTTGATACAAAAGACGGCGCTATCAGACGAATCTGGGTTTGCTCGAATCATGCTCACACATATCATAAAAGACCTTTCCATTGCAACGTCACAGCTTGACTTGCCAACCAAAGTTGGAAAACTATGAAAAAAGCCACAGTTTGTAACAATACACAAATATCCTAAAATACCGTTGAATTTGTTGGAAAACAAAGCAACCAATCATGGAATGTATTCTTTTTAATTGACAAATTGCAGAAATGTTTAATTTGGTCACACCATTTTGTCAACACGATTAAATATTTTGCCAGCATTCGGCCGTCCATGCCAGCCAGAGCGGTTTGTTTATCAACAATGGAAAGGCCCGTGCCTGTATGTGGTCTATAATGTAATGCGGATAAAGTCTAGACTCTCAGTGACCCCTCGAAAAGTTCGTTACGCGTGCGCACCGTCGGCCATGTTGGGTACCCTAGTGTGTTGTACGATGATGTAGTTTAGTGTTGTTCGGCAAACCCGTCGTCTGCTGCTGGGTGTAAAAATTAGTCGAGCGAGTGATGAAGTTGCTGAGGTCCAATGTAAGTATACTATTAGACTATCATATTTTTCCCTCAATGTTTTTTCCAAGTTGTGTGGAGCCAGTTTTCAGTTTAGTTATTTTGTTTATTTAAAGTCTTCGGACAATAACACTAACAGTTTAAAAAATACATTACAAATCATAACACTGTTGTGTTTGTTTGAATCCTGGTCATGACACCTGTGTCCTTGGGCAAAAATTTGCTACAAATTGCTATTCATTACCCAGAAGAAAATGGACACCTGCGATGGTAGAGATTGTTGATGTGAATGACTAGATAATTTGGCTGCCGGTGGTGCATACTCCAATAGTTGGTATGGGTGGCAGAATACCGGACACTTCGGCACCTCGCAAACTCGGCACCCACAAACTCGGCACCTTGCAAACTCGGCACCTTGCAGACTCGGCACCCACTCGGCACCAGAATGTCGGCACCATACAAACTCGGCACCGGCCTATTTTTGACTAACAAACTCAGTTATTATTGTTATTATTATTTTTTTTTAATAACTACAATTTTATCTTCGTACTACATTTTTGTTTGTGTTTTTTGTGTTGTGTAGATGAAAATAAACATCTTGCATGTATATAAAAATATCAATTTTTCATTGTGTCAATTTCATTAATTGCTTACCAACCAAAAATAACCTATATTCAAAATGCCATTAAAAGTAAGGTTACATTTGTGGATCGCATTCCCATTCCAACCTTCATTGATGTACATTTCAGCTTCCAAAATTATGCTGGAAACGTTCCGGTAAATCGGCAGAAACTGTATTGTGCATGTGCCGAGTTTGCTAGGTGCCGTTTTCGACAGGGTGCCGAGTTTGTATTTGTGCATGTGCCGAGTTTGTGGGTGCCGAGTTTGCAAGGTGCCGAGATTGTTGTGCCGAGATTGCAAGGTGCCGAGTTTGTGGGTGCCGAGTTTGCAAGGTGCCGAAGTTACCGGTTACCGGGTGGCATATTTATATATGGGGGGCCGGGCCTTCCTCCATGGTTTCAGTCAGTTGATTTAAAACTATAGGATAGAAAAGAAATGGAGCCTTCCAAAAACCCTGGTGGAAGCACAAACCAATGAATGATATTGAAAGATAAGCACCTCTTTGTGTTAGTGGTAAGAATTTTTTATTTATTTGTGAAGTACCAATAAAATTTCCTTGCTACAGGTTGAATTAACAAGCTAGTCCAAGTGTTTAAGAAAGATGTCGACATCTCAGATTTTAAAGACGGCCCATGCTGTTCAAAGAGATGGAAGAGTGAAAATAACCTTCGGAGATTTCCTTTGGGACCTTAGCTATGTTTGGCTGAGAGATCATTGCAGGTGAATTCTAAGTTGCGGAGATTGTCCCTGCGGTCTGGCTGGACTTGCGGAGGGTTACCTTTTGCTAGTTGCGATAATCGTAACCCTCCATCCTCCCGACGGTCGGAGACCGGAGGGTTACGAGTCATGCAGTGCAAAAAAGTGGCGAAATAAAAATTTCGACTATTTTGGTCAAACTAAGTCACCAGATTTGCCCAATTTTTACCCCTTTCAAAAAACACGACACACATTCTAAGAACATGGATTTGATCTTCAAGGTATAATGAATCCATTCATAACACTCTAAACATCGATGAAAAATTATTTGAAGAAAAAACGAACAAAAACTTACCAGAAACTGACCGAAATGTCCATGGACCGCACTTCCCCTACATCAACCAATCAGCGTAAACCAAACTGTTGTGTAGGCGTGGCGATCGTCTCGTGTGCGACTGTGCGTGCACGCAGTTAATGTATTTAACGGATTTGCGCTATTTGCAGTTTGCGCTGATTAATTGCAGGAACAGCTTTCCAGAATGCGCGCTCAATCTGTAAATTTTTCCTAATAAATATCCTGTGATTGTGCAACTCAACAAAATGCGCTCAACGACGAGTTTGCTTACGCTGATTGGTCGAGATGTTGCTAGGTCACGAATCGCGAGGTTCGAAAACCGGACCTGAGATTGTCTACGCATCATGAAAATTTCGCTCAGTCTCTGGTAAGTTTTTGTCTTTTTTTCTTTAAATATTTTCTCAATGATGTTTTGAGTAATACGAATGGATTCATGACACATTGATGATCACATCCATGTTTTTAGAATGTGTGTCATGTTTTTTGAAAGTGGTAAAAATTTGGTAAATCTGGTGACTAGTCTGACCAAAATAGTCGAAATTTTTATTTCGCCACTTTTTTGCACAGCATGACTCGTAACCCTCGGTCTCCGACCGTCGGGAGGATGGAGGGTTACGATTATCGCAACTAGTAAATTCTAAGTTGTGGAGATTGTCCCTGCGGTCTGGCTGGACTTGCGGAGGGTTACCTTTTGCAAGCTTTTTGTTCCCTAACTATTCCCAAACTAGCTTCATGTAAAAATAATTTTTGTATTTAAATATAACTCAAACTCTGGCTCTGACTCAAGCTCTGGTGTTTCTTGTCAGCGGAGTGTGGGTTCGAGTCCCGGTCTTGACACTTGTGTCATTAAGCAAGACACAATAAACATTATTGCTCTGTCCTTTGGATGGGACTTTAAGCCGTATAAAGTGTGTCCCCGTGTGTTGTGTAATGCATGTAGAAGAACCCAGTTAAGAGAAGGGGTTTGCCCCTGCGGTGTTTCTGGCAGTGGCTGCTGAGTGCGCCGTAACACTTCCTGAACCCTTTGAAGGTGCTACACAAATCGGTCTTATAATAATAAAAAATAACCTTCAAAAACCCGTCTTAAAAATGTTTTCTGTTCCGCCTCCTTGTCTACCTAAAGTTATTGGTTATATCTGAGCACTATAGAAGACTCCGGTAATGTTATTACTATTATTATTAAACTCTGGTATTACTATTATTATTACAAGATTGATCAATTTCTGTTAGTGCCCAGTGCTTTCCAAGTTATGTGGGGGGAAAAGGGACTTCTTACACCTAAGGTGACAAGTGAACCTAATTGGTCCTTCCACGTTCTGGGGTAGAAGTTTGACCAGCTTGGCTACCTCATTATTCCTGATAGTAGCCACTAGCGAATACAACAATATGTACCTTTTGTTGTCTCTAAGGTGTGCAGAGTGTTATGACTCAGGAACGAGCCAACGTTTGGTTGATACATTCAGTATTTCATTGGACATCAAACCTCAGCAGTTGACATGTCAAAAAGATGGGCTGAGTCTGATATGTAAGTCATAGTTACACCCCTATGTTTCGACACCCGTATGTTCTGACACCCCTATGTTCCGACACCCCTTTATTCCTAAACCTCTATGTTCTGACACCCCTATGTTCTGACACCCTTTATTCCTAAACCTCTATGTTCTGACACCCCTATGTATTCTGACACCCCTATGTTCTGACACCCCTATGTTCTGACACCCCTATGTTCTGACACCCCTATGTTCTGACACCCCTATGTTCTGACACCCCTATGTTCTGACACCCCTATGTTTGACACCTATGTTCTGACACCCCTATGTTCTGACACCCGTATGTTCTGACACCCCTATGTTCTGACACCCCTATGTTCTGACACCCCTATGTTCTGACACCCCTATGTTCTGACACCCCTTTGTTCTGACACCCCTATGTTCTGACACCCCTATGTTCTGACACCCCTATGTTCTGACACCCCTATGTTCTGACACCCTATGTCTAACCTATGTTCTGACACCCCTATGTTCTGACACCCCTATGTTCTGACACCCCTATGTTCTGACACCCCTTTGTTCTGACACCCCTATGTTCTGACACCCCTATGTTCTGACACCCCTATGTTCTGACACCCCTTTGTTCTGACACCCCTATGTTCTGACACCCCTATGTTCTGACACCCCTATGTTCTGACACCCCTATGTTCTGACACCCCTATGTTCTGACACCCCTATGTTCTGACACCCCTATGTTCTGACACCCCTATGTTCTGACCCCTATATCCAACTCAGATCTCTATCTCGGGTTTCCCAAGCTTAGTGCCAAAATCTGTGCAAGAAGAGTCAGGTTTGCAGGGCACTGCTATCGTCACCCTAAACTTTCAGCCAGCAGGCTTGTCCTCTGGGAGCCCAAGCAAGGTGGAGCCCAAAGAGGACGAAGTCACCTGAGCAAGAAGGGACACTGGGTTTGTGACAGCATATGAAATATCTACATGCATGAGGGACAAAAAGATCTGGGGACAATTCTGTCGTGGCCGAGGACACCACTCGAAATAGAAGAAGAAGCTGTGGGTTTTATTTAATGGTCTTTTGTGAAGGAAACTTTTTTTCTCACTTTGGTCATTTTTGCTTTTTCAGGGCCTGATGGTCACCTGACTAATCATCCATGGCAGTGGTTGGTGGAATACGCTCCCGGCGGACAGCAATCGACCAACGGGACGATGCCACTTCAAGTATTGTGGAATGGGGAGAAGATGACGAGCATGCTCCCTCCGGATATTCCTTACAAAGAGTTCATCGAGACGGAGGCGGGATTGAAGGAAGCCGTGGAGAGGTTCTACAAGTTTGGACTGGTGTTCTTTGATGGGAACCAGCCGAACACTGAAGATGTTAAGGTTTGGAGAAGCCTTTTGGGGTATCAAAAAGACAGGACGGGAGGCAAATTTTTTCTCAGCAAATTCGTTAAGCAATATTGCCTGCTCGACAACTGTATGAAATACACAGAGGCAATAGAGACAATTGCCCTTGTGCCCCTTGCCTTGGTGCCCATTAAAATGTCCAATACAAATTTGAATAATGCTTTTAGTGGCCAGTGCCCTTTACCAAGAAAAAGAAAAATTACTTGCCCATTCAACAATGATGTATCAGGCCTGAGGTGGCCAAAGTTTTGACAATCAGAGTGTAAGTTGTAAAGCCACTAAGCCATTTAGAAGCGAAGGTTTGCGGCCACAGCATAGGAACAAAAAAAAAACTCTCAAAGGTCGGCAACAATCTGAAAAGAACCAGTTGCTTATCAACTTAATGTTTCCATTAGCATGCTCTGCCGTTAGTTTCTATTTTTGTCCCACCATGCAATGTTTCAAAGTCCTTTACCATTAAAGGGAGGGTATACCTTGGTAATTACTTCAGAAAGTCAATGGCTGTAAAACCTTACTTGGTAAGAAGCACTGCAGCTGTTGATAATGTATAACATTTTGAAAAACGATTCCCTTGGTTTTAGAGAGAGGGGTTCAAAAACATTTCAATCTGAGACCAATTACGGATTATTCTTCCTCCATGGACAAAACCTCTTCAGATAAAAACCGCTACCACCTTTTGTAGTGAAAAGAAACTTCCACAGGTTAGTTTTATTGTATATTTCTCCATTAATATAGGATTAAAACAATTGAACGGTTAAAAAAACCAAAGGTATGATTTGCCTTTAAACGGCGATTTCCATGTTGTTTTTTTTAATCTGCAGAAAGCTGCGAATCGACTCTCCCGATTACAAGAGACTTTCTACGGGGATGTTTGTGTAGTGACAGCTGATCATGAGATAGCTGATTTGGCATACTCCACCATTAAACTGAACTGTCACACAGATACAACTTACTTTAGCCAGTCTGCAGGGTATGTACGTGAGAAGGAAAACACTTGAATATATAAAAAAAAAATCAAAATTTGAAAGGCTTTTAAGAATATAAATATGTGCATCTATATAAACATAGAAGTTCCTTTTTGCGTCATTCTACTTCAAAAAGATCTGTTTTAGTGTTTTATTGGTAATTACGGGATTCGAACTGGCCTCTTGCAACCACGCACGCTCAGTGGTCTAGTGGTAAGACATCTGCTCTGGAATTGCAGGGGTCATGGGTCCAAATCCCACCCGAGTAGTATATTTATGGCTGTGGTCTTTTCCTGCAGGACTTTTAGACAAGCGATGAGAGTGCAGTACTTATTACACATCAGTGTAGGGTAAACCCCCCCCCACCTCCTCCTCCAAAAAAGGAAGTTTGATCGCACCAGCCTTAAAACATAATTCAGAGCTATTACAACACATGACCCCAGAGCAAAGATGTCCCAACAACCCTTGGACTTGTTACTATCATTACAGGCCTGGAATTTCATCGTTGAGAGGGCAAGGCCATTTTCATTTTGTACAGGGCACTTCCATTAAAAATCTTAAAGTCTGTAGGAAGCTTTTAAAGGGGCATCAAGGCCAAAACTACGGGCAACAGCGGCCATAGCCTCCGTGGCTTCCATTTAACTCCAGGCCTGCTATGCTATCATTTGTTATTTACAGAGCCATGTTGTTTACATGCTTCAAGCACGATGGGCTTGGAGGGGATAATCCTCTGGTTGACGGTTTCAACGCTGCCGCCATACTGAAGGAGACCCATCCAGAACACTACCAAGCTCTAAGCACCATACCACTGTCTGCACACTACAGGGACAAAGAACGACACATTGAGACGCACTTCACAACGCTCAACCATGATCCTGTGACGGGGCAGCTGACGATGATCAGGTAAAAGGTGGTGAATAAACGGTAGAATATGGGATTCATAACCATCGCCGGGGAAAAAAAACAACTGATACTCAGTTCTTATGTAGCGCTTTGTGACACCCAAGAAAACATTCATTAATTTTTTTCACAAGGTATGCGGAGCTATGTTCGAAGTATAAGACCGATTTATTTACATGCACCATGCAACAGTTTACAAAGTGCTGTTGGTAGTGCAATCTGCAGCAAACCATACCAGAAAACACTGGGTTGAACCACTTCTTAACAAGTGTACTGGGTTCTTTTACATGAATTTCACGACACCTATGACTTTATGTACCATCGGAAGAACGAGGCAATGGCGGTGAATTGTCTGGCTCAAGTACACAAGTGTCATGACTGGGACTCGAACCCACACTCTGCTGATCAGAAACACCAGAGCTCGAGTCCAGTGCGCTTGACCACTTGCTTGTGGCTGGACATTGAAACATGAATTCTAACCCAGTTACTACACACACGTGCGTTGACCGTCACATCACAAACAGAAGCTTTAGAGGGCGCCGTCATTTTTATTGCATGCGTTTGTGTAGTTAATGGGTGAGAGTTCAGAATTTATTGTCTGGCAACAGACGCGTGGTGATCATGACGACAGTGCCTCTTTAAAAGCCCCAATTAACAGGGGTAGTAATAGTGTATAGTGCTTTGATACAAAAGTCTATGGTGTGTTAGTTGAAATTTGATAAGAATTAATCTACTTTTTTTTTATAGAGCAGTGATATACTTTCTGTTTTTAAAGAACTGCAGTAATACAAATTACAAGTATTTCTAGGTGTTCTCTGTATTTAAGAAGCATCTCAAAAGTCAGTTAGGAACATTCTGAACCCTTCCATCCCGCCAACGTTCTGAATGTCAAACTAGTATCCATCCACAGGCCGCCAACATCCCATACGTTCTACTACTCGACCAAAAAATATATAATTGCCTTGGATAAGAAATGCCAAACACACCAGCACGGACCTCGAACGCCGCCAACGTTCTGAAACGTCATACTGAATCTACACCACAGGCCGCCAACGTTCCCATACGTTCTACTACTCGACCCAAAAAATATATAATTGCCCTCTGGATAAAGAAATGCCAAAACACGACCAGCACGGAACCCTTCGAACGCCGCCAACGTTCTGAAACGTCATACTGAATCTACATCCACAGGCCGCCAACGTTCCCTTACGTTCTACTACTCGACATAAAAAAATAAAAACATTTTTTTTTTTAAATGGCCGGCCTGTGGATACAGAATTACTAAAACAAGGCTGGCACTGTAAGGGTTAAATTGGTTTTTCTAGTTAGAGTACATGGACCAGTCCTGTAAACCGCCGGAGCGGTCCACTGGAAGGTTATAAATGCCAACGTTTAACATTCTGTGTAGGAAACGGTCTCAAAGTTCGGCACAATATCACGGTCCAGCAGAACGTTCTGGCGTCCACTGGATGGCAGGCATATGCCTATGGGTCCATTCCTTCATGCCAAGAGCATGCCAAACATTTAGAGATGTTTTCTTATCAATCCCCTTCTTCTGAATTAATTGGACGGCCAGTTTTATGTCTTTGTCCTAACCCCTCGCTACAGGTACAACAACTCAGACAGGGCTCCTCTGTCCCACCTATCGGCCGAGGACATTGACCGATTCTACGCAGCGCACCAGGCGTTTGCCGCCATCCTCCAGAGTCCGGCCAGCGAGTTTGTGGTCAAGCTCAACCCTGGGAGATTGATGCTGATCGATAACTGGCGGTTGCTACATGGCCGAATCGGCTTCACAGGACATCGCATCATGACCTCTTGCTACCTACAGCGTGACGAGATCAACAGTAAAATCAAGACCATTCTAGGGGTCAAAGATTAAAACAGCCAGCCCGATAAGAATAAGACCCAATTTCATAGAGATGCTTAGCAAAAAAAAAGGTAATTTTTAGCTGGGAATCTGTTTCTCCTCAGCATGGTATTATGTTTTGCTTTGCAAATTTGTGTACTTTGGTCCTCTTTCATATTATCCCCAGAGCCAAATTTAGCTTAGTAGAAAACATTACTCGGTGAATTAATCTATTAAACAAAATTAAGAAGCACACATTCTACAGGCAGTAAACGTGACATGTCAGTTTGGCTAGTAACACTTTTTTTGAGCTTAGCCAATTCTTGTGTTCAGGATCTGTATGATGGTGGTTGCCAAGTTCCAAAGCAGCTCTATAGCAAGCTCCTAAATCTAGATTTCCTTGTGCACATGCAAGGAGGAAGTATTTTTTTAATCTAAATTGCAGTTTAATCAAGAGTCAATGTATATTCGGCTTGCAGTAACACCATGTATATATCTACTTTGCTGTGTACATTTTTGTTCTTTAGAGAACTTGTCTTGCTATCTATTCTACTACCGTGGAGTAGATTTTGGGAATTCGGGAGACTTCTCAGTTCTGAAAAGAACTGTCCTGCTTATTAACTAAGTACCTGGGTAAAATGTAGGAAATCGGCCGGGACTACTACTTTCGCTTAGTGGATCGAAGGGACTTCTCGTTATTAACTACACTGCCGCGAAGCGAGTTCTTTTGGTCTCAACGTTTCGACTAGCTTGCTCTAGTCATCGTCAAGAGTCACCCTCCTTCTACCCAGCAGTGCCTATTGCAATTGTGGGTGCCTTCGATTCGCTTCCCTGGGTCCACCCAGGACTGTTCGTAGTGTGTTTGAGCTTTGACATCACAGTCATTGCTCACCTGGATCAGACCCAAATATCGAGGCATATAACCAAACAGACGTATAAAGCTCAACCACGATCGACAACCATGCACGGTCTATGGTAGCTGCCACTGGTTCCCTGTTTCTCAGCTGGTAACCCTATTTTTTTTCTTTTTTTTAACCCTACCCCTAACCCTATAACCCTTCCCCTAACCCTACCCCTATCTACCCGTACCCCTACCCCTACAGCTACCACAGACATGCACGATGGTTGTGGTTCGTGGTTTAGCATCATACGTCTGATTGGTTATATATCTCCAAATATCTTGCTCATGAAGCAGGGTTTGCTTGTAGCCGACTCAGGTGCAGGACGTCACAACAACAAAACTTTCTCAATGGCCGCCATTTTGTTTTAGTTATTCAGGGACACTTTCAGGAAGTTTAACACAAATGAGAACTTTTTTGTTCACTTGAGCTTTTGTGTTCGCCGAGGGTCAAAGGAGGACCTCTTACTGAGTGAGTGCATGCACACATTCCATTGTTTCCATTGTTTGACCTCGGCGGTTGCCGCCTATGCAAGAGAACTATTCAGTGTTTTTAATAGGGTTTGGAGTACATGTACATTGAATTTTAGTTTTTTTCCTCTTTCTACCAAAGTATAATCTAATGGAATATATTAAACTAGTTTTAAAGAATATATTTACTTTTACGGTGCAGTTATGTCAGGATATCTTGCGTTCGATTTACACAATGAGTGTATCTTGTGTTTGGCTCGCACAATGTTAACCCTCCTACTCTTGGCAACATTTTCCAGTGAGTTGACCAACCATTTGAAACCATTCGACTGCCAAGGTTGTGTACGGTGGCACAACTCTGCACAGAACTAACTGTGTACTGTGTACATGCATTCCCTCATGGTATCATATTTCAGACTGGCATAGTTGATCTATCATTCAAAACCACAGTGAATGGTATTGAATGGTCAGACAGCAAGAGGGTTAATCGTTGAGCGCTGGTGATCGCCAGTGTCTTCAGGAACTAGTCACGTATTTGTTTTTTAATGATCAAGTGTCAAGTTTTGAGAGGCAAAGTGTATTTGTATGTTATAGGGAAAAGTTGCATCAAGTTGTGATTTTTAATCAATGTTTAATAACTACGGAAATTTGACAAACACCATGTCTGAAGAAAAAAAACCCTCTGCTTTTACAAAAAAGACAGTCATAAGTACCCTCAGTTGTGAGATGAACCACTTTTTTTAAATGAAATTATAGAGAAGTATAGTTAAGTATAGTTTAGTTAATCTTAAGTAGGATTTAAAACTTTGTGTGGTGGAAATACAATATTGTAAGGTGTGTGGCAACACCATGTACATAAATCTCTCAATTACCAGTTGTAGTGGTGTAACAACTCGACATTTCGATCAGTATGCTCTGATCATCTTCAGCTGGATTCTGATGCTAAATGCTGTATAAGTGCTGTAGATTGCTTCATTGTACATGAAGGCGGGTAAGCTGGAACTGGATCCTAGTGGTAGTGGGGGAGGGGGGAGGGGGGAGGGGAATATTGGGGAACTTAAGGAAGGGGCCAAAGGCAGAATGAGTATGTAGGTGACCCAAGTCGAAGGTGCTGGTCATGAGGGTTCTTTTTGGAGCCTCCATTACTCAATAGAGATTTTCTATTGTATTATTATCTTTCGTGTTTTTTATTTGTGTAATAAATGATTGATGGGATTTGCCCGCTGGAATCAGGACTGCACTTTTCGTCTTTATTTAAGTGTCTAATGTCAATTTTTTTTCAGTGGCAAACTTACGACTGTCAAATGTGATGCCCTACTCCACAACCAGGCACATCTCTGAAATCATGTGAAATTTGTAGAAAACAACCAAAACACAGGCCTTGCTATAAATTGGATGTGATGTCTTACATATAGTAAAAATTACTTGCCTATTAGGCCCTAATTGGGTGTTATCTGAAAGCTCATAGAAATCCCAGCTTTAGAAAGTTTTGCAAGAAAAGCATTGTTTTGGCTTGGAGCGACGCATAGTTCTGAAACTTTAAAATAATTTTCCCTTCAGTGCTGAATGTGTAATAAACTTAAGGCCGTGCCACACAGGGCAATTTTTTAGGCAACTGACTGCACTGCATGCACAATGAAAACTTTAACAGCACAAGAGACATTCTTCTACAATCCCGGCCAAATCTCATTGGGCTTCCACCCCCCGGCCCCCAATCAATGTTGGCTCTCATTGCGCGGTCTGCGCTCCAGCTGGGGTTAACAACATTGAGCAGGGGTTCTTGGGAACTGGGGAGGGTATGGTTATTGTCACATGGCCCATGCGTGGCCCAAGCATTTTGGCAGGGATTGTAGTTGTATCTCGGCATCCCCAAGAAAATGAAGAGAAAACTGAAATGTGAGGTTTTGTTGCCTGTCAATTGCCTTGTTTGACACGACCTTAAAACTCCCTCACTTGAGCTTAAAAAACTAGGGAAACACCTTTTTCCTTTTCACTTAAATGTGTACCTTTTCAATTTTAGAAAAAAATTAGATTTAGCTGTTGCAAACTGTTTACCAACCAAAATGACCTATGGTATAAATGCAAACAATTGTTAATGGCCTGAGGTTTCAACCCTAGCAGAGTCTTTCTCAAAGGCTAAAAATGACAACACAACACACATAAACAGGTATACTGGTAAGGGCAACTATAAATATAAATATGAATAAGAAACTTGCGGGTACAACCATGTGTAAAATCTCCACACCATGCAAAGCTTCAAACACCATTTAGGTATACTGGGGTCGGTTTCACAAAACTCTTCCTAACTTATGACTAGTCCTAGGCAATGCTAAGAGATAGGACTAGTCCTAAGTACTGGTCCTAACTTAGGACTAGTCCTATCTCTTAGCATTGCCTAGGACTAGTCCTAAGTTAGGAAGAGTTTTGTGAAATCGACCCCTGGTGTAACATAAGCAGTCAAGTAGAGAGAAGTGAAAGGAAATAAGCAGAATGCAGTGAGGTTATTAACAATTTCTTTTGCTAAGAACTAAAAATTGAAAAAGAAGGGAGAGCTCTGGTTCAAAGGAGATGATCAACAAGTCCCACAAACCAGTGATACAAGAATTAGTGTACAAACCATTTCATTCTTGAAAAATTTATTCCACTTCAGTGTTAAGAAATAATGACACCAGCAGTGAGTATAGGATAAATAAATCCAGGCAACCATTTTCATCACGATGACGTTTCAAAGAAAACACTCACAAAATGTCTGCTGCTCAGAGGAAACAGAATACCTGCCAAAATACCATGCATTGTACATTGTTAAAGGAACATTACAGAATTGGTAAGAAAAAACTTGTAAAATATACTTTTTGATCACAGATTTACATAAAACTTACACGGCCTAATGATGATGATAGTAGAAAACATCCTTTGAAATATTTCTGTCTGAAATGCCATATTTGATGAGAAATGAATAAACTAATTTTCCGATTAGAGTTTATCGCTCAGTGAGCGTTTTATTCATTTGTTGAATCTATATGATTTCATGCAAATGTGTAATCGGTTTTTCACTATTTTCTCGTGACCCAGATGGCCGATCGATCTCAAACTACTACAGGTTTGTCAGTTTATGTATCATGGTAGATTACATAAAGTGCTTACACTGCCAGCAATTGTTTTGTTAGCAAAACCAATTCTGTAATGTTCCTTTAAGCAATATTTGCTGCTTAGGCAGCTCTAAAAATTGGCCCATGGGCCCAATTTTGTGGCACTGCTTACCACAGAATTCTGCGCTTAGGGTATCCTGTAAAGCATGTGATTTAATGGGCTATAAGCGCAGAATTCCACGGTGAGCTGCTAAGCACAACAATTTGCTTAGCATGAAATTTCTTCCTTGATCAAAACAGGGTTACTAACCAAAATGTGTTGCATATTGCTTGTTACTGGTATTCAGCTGTTGTATGCTTATCCTGAAAATCTTGTGGAAATTTGGTTGGTAATCCTGTTTTTATCAATGAAGAAATTTCATGCTAGGCAAATTGTTGTGCTTAGCAGCTCTATGAAATTGGGCCCTGGTTACTTACAAATTCATGCATGCAAAGGCTTTTCCTAAAAGAATATATTTTCCTTTGGAATTAGCACCTGGAAAAACACATTGAAATTGACACTTTGACCATGTAAAAAAAGACAGTTGCTTAGCATCCCCACCCAATGGGCAAACATTTTCCCCGACAGTAGAAACACAAATCACTTGGCACTCCAACATAAAGCTTGAATTTACAATTTTATCACCAGCAGTTGTTGCAGTGATAACTAAATACATTGTAGAACCCGACCAAGCTTGAACCAAGACTAGCAAATAGTATGGTGCTCGTACACTGCAAGTACAATTGGTCTGCATCGGACTACCCTCTTCTTTCTGTTGTGGTAGTCTCAGTGCAAGTCTGTTTTCACAGAATCTACTACATGTATTTCACTTGGCCCACTGGTCTTAAGGCACAGAGGAGCAAAGGGTGCTACATGCATAGTGGTGCAATGTGGTTGATGGTATGTTGTAGAGGTTGGAGAGGTTTTAAAAAAAAAAAAGGGGAAAAAATCCCTCCTGACCTGTAGAAATTAAAGGGAAAGGATGCTAAACAACCTTGTTTTTTACATGGTGATACCCCTGATGTTGTATACAACCCCAGTAACATGCAAGATGCAAGATGCAAGATTACAATCCTCCGTAATAGAACATAATTCATATTCTTAACATTAAATTCTCTTATAATTGCGAAATATTTAACAACTATTAATCCTTACAAAAGCGGTTTTACAAAACTAAGGGCCGCAAAAAGGCCCGACAACTTAGATGGACGATTAGTTTAATTATTCTGATAGAAATATAACATGAAATTATTCACTCTTGGGGCTAAAATTAAATGCAAATAAGCATTGGAAAGGCATTCTTTTATTTTTCTCTGTTTTATTTTCAACACAGTGAAAAAGAGGCAACTTTTGAGTTTCTCTAACTGTAAGTTACAACCAAAGACAGAAAAAACAATGAACCCAATGTTTATTTATTCAAACAAACAACACCTGATAGGATGCAGTAATACCCGATTTTTATAAGATCAAATTGAAGAAGGCTTTCCAAAGTATTTCAATTTTCCTAGAATTATTAATATTATTTAAGGTTTTCAGCCAGATCAGCGAGCTTGCCTTCTCATAAGAAGCTACCACTTTCACTGGTTCACATATTGCAATAAAAGGCTTTGTAAATAGCAGCAGACATACCAGGTAAACTTCCATTGTTTAATTTTTGGCATGCGCAGATTTCAACGACAATAGATGTTACCCGGTGTCTTGGTCTCAGCTATCCGTCGTGCTCAGCTATTCGGATGACGTAGCCGGGCATTTCAGCGCACTGTGGTCATGGTTTCCGTATTCCGGCATGCTCGGATACCCTGGGTGACAAAATCGGACAGTTCTGCGACTTTCTCTATGGTCCCATTAATCCCAAGATTGTCATCCGGGCAAAACAGGGGGAAAAACTTGGGCCCAGCAAGAAGAAAATTAAATTGGACAGAGAAAGCAGAAAAAGAAATTTTACCAAGTATTAGAAATTGGTACATATGTTCAGGCAAATCAACCCTCTGCCCCTCTTAACCAAATAGTCCCCATGCACACATGAGGACTGCTGTTGAGGACAAATAGTGTAAATGATTGAACCGCAGGTAAATTCTGTTTACAGCCACCATGTTCTTGACCGCCTTTTCTCAACCTCTGGACTTTGGGCACGTCCCCATTTCCCTTCGCTGTGCAGAACGGCCACTTGTGTCTCCTTATTGAAGGTAATCATTTTGTGGAAAGGGTTGCTCTCTTTGGGCCCTTCTGGTGTCCTGCTACTACTCTGGTTTGATCTGGAGCCCCGTCTGTCTTTATATCTGCTGTGGGGTTTACTGTGGAATCTGTCCCACTGGGTGGCACTTGACCAACCGTGGTATCTATCACTAGTGGCATGTGCATCCCAGCTATGGCGCTCCCTCCGGTCTCTCTCAGGGTGTCTGTCATCGTTTCTATGATGGTGACTGTCTCTGCTGTCTCTCTGCTTCGGAGGTCTGTTGTACGAAGCCTCGTGGAGATTACCACGGGGTCTGTCGCCATATCTATCCTGGTGTTTGTTACTGGCAGTTTTATCCTTGCGCTTCTCTCATTGCCTCTCTCACTCCTTCCGTGCTGATAATCTATAACCTTAGCTGATTTTGCACTTTCTTCCGTTTGTCTTGGATGATTTGACGGAAGGCTCTTATCCAAGCCTTGCTTCTCACCTGTTCTTGAACTGTAATGACTTGTTGTATCTGCTGACCTTTCTCCGATATGTGTGTCATCATGTGGCCTTTGACCTTTGCCACCATAACGAGACTTGGATGGTTGCATGCCTTTTTCCTTCCTACGACTGCGTTCATGTTCTTCCCTGGAAGTCTCTGGTCTAACGCCTCCCACTCCTGCTAGACTACTTTCTGCCCTTTCTTTAAGGACAGCAGGACCTCTACTAGATTTGACCTGTTCTATCGTCTGGGCACCCTTGGATTCCATGATCATATTCTGCCCGTGTTGGTAGTCAATTGTCATAGCAGCAGGTTTATCTTCTCCGACTCCTGTAGTATCTCTGGACCCCATGATTCTATCAGGGTGTCCACTTTGACCTGGAAAAGACGGGACGGTACTTTTTGTGCTTTGTACTTGATGATCCTCATGACCCTCAACAGATCGCTGTGTTACAATGACACCTATTTGGTGTCCTTGACCCTGACCTTGACCTTTGACATCTGCCAACCTTTCACCACTAATTCCATCATGACTTTCTTGGGTTCTCTTAATACCAGGAAGATTGTCATTCACATTCAGGATCATTCCAGAGCATGCCATTTCTTCTTGGAGTTTTTGTCGACGGATGTTTTCAAGTTGTCTGGAGATGGTCTTTATGACAGCTTGTTGTTCTGGGGTAAACATTTCTAGTGTAAACTCTTCTACTCCAGGTGGTTTGGAAACTCCTGCATCAGAAGCTGCGGGAGGAACAGTTTTCTTTTTATCCACCTCGGATTCCATTGGTTGGAGTTGATTGTTATTCTTGGCCCCAGGAACTGACTGGTGAAGCTTCCTGGGCAGTAACAGCCGTTGTTCACTAAGGCCCATACCTGGCTGATGATGGGGGCCAATATCAGATTTTATTGACTGATGTGACACTACTGGCAGATTGTGGCCTGTTTGAGATGCATCTACTAATGACTGATGGAAAGGTACATGTTGAGCTGGCGGATGGATATGTTTTCTAGAATGGATAAGTGCCTCCTCCTTTGTTGGATGAGGAGGAGAAGCTTCATCTTTGACTTCTTTGAATTTTCTTTTCTTTGCTGGCTTCACATCTGAGGTAGGTTCAGCCACAGACTTTGGTACCTTTTGCATCTCTTTCTTGGTTTCAGGAGGAACAGATGTCTTCAGTTTCTCATTTCTATCTGAAGGTCTTTCTTTCTCTTGACTTTTTACTTTCAGGTTTTTGCTAGGTTCACCTTCTTGCTCCTCTTCTGAATGTTTCCTCTTCTTCCTCTTTAAGAGTGTTCCCTCGTCGGTTTTCTTGTTCTGATAGCTCTTGCTCTCCATATACATTTCAAGATGATCTCTAGAGATCTCGTAGATACCTGTATCAATATCACTATCACTATCATCCTGGTCCTCATCATCAGGGTTGTCCTGCCGCTTCCTCACATCAGATTTCCTGGATTTGGTCTTTGATGGTCTTCTGCGGTCGATTTTACCTCTTTGCCCTGAATGTGTTCTTGATTCGTTTGCCTCCCCGTGGCAACTGTCATCAGAGTGACTGCTAGACCCTGATTCTGTATAGCTGCTGTAACTGCTGTAACTGTAGGAACGGCTTCCTGATAAACTGTAGCTGGAGAAGCTTCCGTCAGAGTAACTTCCATCAGAATAACTATTCTCAGAAGAAGACCCTCTGGACACACTTCTGTTTCTTCTATCTGGACTCTTCCTGTCTCCACGTTCTCTCTTGGCATACTGAGAATTTGCTTTGCTCTGATTTCTCCTGTCCTTGAGTCTACCTGAAGGATTCTCCTTCCGCTCTTGACTTCCTTCATTGCTGCCATCTACAGAGTGGCTTGCTCTTCTTCTTTTCTTACTGTCATCTTTGTCAATTTTTCTCTTGCCCGACTTTGTCAAATTCTTTAATTTACTGTCATCTCTCTGAGCCTCATCCAAGTTGTCTTTTTCTGCTGTTTTCTTGGCAGCAGCACCTTTATTGTGAACATTGTCTTTCTTTTGCGTTATCGTGTTCATTTGGTCTTGTGAAGAAACATCCCTACTGTACCTTCTTGAGGAATGATGGGAGCCATCTTTGGAACTTGATTTAGATCTAGGCTCGTCTTCCTTGATCTCCTTCTGAAGAAATGGTCCATCTTTTCTAGTGGGTGAATACTGACTTAGGCATTCCTCGTCATCTTTTGTTTGACTTCTTTGTGATTCTCTGGAGAGTGTCCTATGTCTTGATCTTGGGGATACTGATGGAGACTGACTTTCTCTTGTCTTATGATGCTTAGTTGAGTGCTTTGCTTGGCTTTTCTCATCTCTTTTCTTTCTTAATTCTGACCCTGGTTTGGATTTCTTTCCTAAAGGCTCTGGAGAGAGAGAACTGTAAGAGCTCTCACCGCTGGAATGGTAAGATCCTGTTTGCCCTCTTCGGGCACTTCCACTACTCTTATGTTGTGCCATTACACTCTTTTTGTGTGGTGGTGATTCTTCAGTTTTTACCACAACTTTAGATTTCTTTGATTTACTAGCATGCCTATGTTTAGATCTTGATCTTGAAGAAGAATCAGAGCTAGCGCTTTCAGAGTACGACCCAGACAACCTTCTTCTATATTTGGTCCCCTTACCGTCACTGCGATGTCGACTTCTCGACCTAGATCTAGAGTTACTGCTAGAAGAGCTTGAGTCCGAATACTTGCTTCTCTTTCGAGAGTCTGCTCTCTTCTTGCTTGAAGTCCTGTCCAGTCTTCTTTCTTCTCTGGAGAGTTTTCTGCCACTTCTCTGTAGACTTGTTTCTCTGGACGTGGAGTGTAAGCTTCCTCTCGACCTGGAAGGTCTGGAAGAAGCTGAACTGTCTGAACTCCTAGAGTACTTCCTCTTCTTCTTTGACTTTTTCTTGCTCCTGCTGGAATGCTTCTCATCTTTCTTGCTCGAGGATTTGTCTCTTTCTTTGCCTTTCTTCTTTTTCTTCTTCTTGCTCTTCTCTGCACTACTCTTGGTGTGTGCTGATGCACGGTGCTCTTTCTCGACCATTTGTCTCAGCGTCTCGGCTGAGATGTGAGTCACTTCTGGAGAGCCAGGGGAGGGGGAGGAGATTGATTCCGGGGAGCTAGTTACCTTTTTGGGCGTCTAACAGCCCATGGAAGATTCAAAACAAGTAAACACATATCCATACCACAAAGTTTTTTGAAATGAGGTTAAGTGGTAGAATTTCAGATAAAAGTTGACCAAGCCACCAACATTTGTTTTACAAATTTCAATTACAAAGTAAAGTATTAAACAATGATAAGTTCAAATTTGCCATGATAATAATCAGAAAATTTGTTAAGACATGAAAATATCATTGTTTCAGATTTCACATTTGATTGGTTTTTGTATAATTAAAGATGTTCCAATTTTGGATATTTTTTAACAAAGCAAAAGAAATTAAAAATAAATAAAAAACACAAAAGATAAAAACACACGACCCCAACCAAATCAAATAACACATTTCCAAATTTGGTTTCATTTCACAAAGTTTAGAAAGCAAAGATTCATGCAATTTTGTTTTCAAAGGATACAGATTTTGGGTGGTTGAAAAGATGTGTTGTCAAGTAACACAAGCAAGCAACCCACGGTCACATCAAGAGAACGGACACCAGACACGGATGACAGAGGTCACAGATTCCACAGCAGATGTCATAGGTTAGAGTTCAAAACGGCAAACCGGAAATTGATGAGGTCCAGTATCCGAGGGAGGTTTCCAAGAACGCAGTCATGTGAAGAAATAAAGAACGGAAAACACAGTGTAGCAAGACAATACTTCATAAAAATGTTTAAATATCAGGACAGTGTTGTGTGACTCAAGACTCAGACTCGAGGCACTCAAGTTTTATTTTTTATTTTTGGATTTGAGTCCTACGTGAGTCACATTTTTGATGACTTGGACTCGGACATGAGTCATGTTTTAATATCTCTCACATAAAAGTTAATTACTTAACAAAATGTCATTAAGCTTTATGGCATAACAAGTGAAAAAAAGGCAACTGGATTTGGGAATTTTTTCTTAATTATTACCAAAATGTCACTTTTAAAAATTTGAACAAAGTTGAGGGTTTTCCAGAGCCAGTCACATACATGTTTTAGGATTTTCTTCAAGTGTACTGAAATTTTAAGCCAAATTATCACACTCTGTGCAGGCAAAGGTCTTCTTGTATATTTCACATTTGGAAGCAAGGAACGAGCCAAGTGTCCCAATTGGAGGAACTTTTGACTGGTCCTCAGGTTCTTTAACTGCCATTTTGTCAGCAGACAAGACAACTGTGAATTGAGAATGCAGATTGATACTTGTAACTTTTGTTTGTACAAAAATTAGTTTGCGTCTTTTCTTATCATCATTTCAGATTTTAGTTCATTACCAAAAGATGGAAGATCGATTTGAAAGAGAGATCACTTGCAGACATTTTTTCTGAACAAAGTTTGGAGTTTCTATTCAGACTAATATCAGAAACAAAGCTGTTTTTACACAGTGTTTTTTTTTTTAGTAACGGTTTCTCACCCTCATCTTCTTGATGTTACTGAGACACAATTGTGCCTCCAAGAAGCCTGGCTTGATCTCAATCGCCGCTTTGTAGCAGTCAGCGGCCTTCTCTGTGTTGCCCACCTCCTCAAGCCTGGACAAAACACAAAAAAACATCACATCACTTTTCTTATTCTCAAAGTGAGTGCTACTGATGCTAAGCTGACCTTAAATTAAAGATTTCCGATACCTTATGTTGTTGTTGCAAGAGTGCAACAAAGCTGTTTCTTGTATTTGGACTAAAAGCATTGTGTTCTCACACATTGTGGGATTTGAGGCATTGCATGGTGAGGTACCAATGTATGTTCAGTTTGCGATAACACCATGTGTATATATCTACTATGCCCTGTAGATACTGTTCTTTGAGAACTTGTCTTGCTATTTATTCCGCGGCAGTACAACAAACAGCAAGACAAGTTCTCAAAGAACAATATCTACAGGGCATAGTAGATACAAACACATGGTGTTACCGCAAACTGGAAATACATTCTCACACTTTCACAAAAGATCAATCATAAAAGATTCATCAGGGCCCAATTTCATAGAGCTGCTAAGCACAAAAGTTTGCTTAGCATGAAACTTCTTCCTTGAGAAAAACAGGATAACCAACCAAATATCCACGTGATTTTCAGGATAAGCAAACAACAGCTGAAACCAGTAACAATGCAACACATGGAAATTTGGTTGGTAATCCTGTTTTTATCAAGGAAAAAATTTCATGCTAAGCAAATTTTTGTGCTTAGCAGCTCTATGAAATTGGGCCCTGATCTGGTCTACTCCAGTAAAATCTCAGCAACTGAATTACGTGTGAGAATCTGTTACTTCACCATCACAGCAAACCATGGGTATGCACAGGCAGTCATACATCAATGCATGGACAAGGAACGCATCAGTCCCTTCTTATTGTTCTCTTTGTTGTTAGACTGCAACATTCTGAAGCAACCTCTACTGATTTAATGTAGCTGGCCATTCCTTGTTTATGCGGAACCTCCATTGTGCCAGGCCAACCTTATCTCCTTATTGTAATAGATGTTTTTATATAATATTCTTATCTCTTTACTTAAGTCTGGACTCACAGGTCTTAAAATATCTCGAGCTTTTTTTTACTGCTATTTTTCTAGTTTTGACTGTGTCCCTTTTTGTTTAGTGGGCCACAATGGAAATAAGTCTTTGACTTTAAGTGTTTTCATTAGCAAACACTATCTTTTCTTGCATTTCATTGCTTTGCTTTTTTTTCATCTTGACTACGTCAAAATTTGTGTGTATTTGAAAGTATTCTTCTAATGCAGTTTGCTACATAAGTCAAATCACATCAATTCTAATCAAATACTTGCATCTTCTAGCCCCCCCCCCTTTGCAGCCCACATTCCCAAAACATCATCTCCTTCGTCCCTTTTTTCATTTTAAAGACAAACAAAGTCAATTGAATGTTCTTACTGTTTTCCTCTTTCAAGGAGTGTTTCACACATGTATTTATTAGCGTTGCGGTGGTTTGGGTTGATCTTAAGAGCCTTGCTGAAGTCGCCCAGAGCCTTGGACAGATGATCTCTGTTTGCATACCTGTAGAAATCAAGCAACAGTTTTAAGAACAAAGAAATGCTCCGTATTTTTGACCGCGTGAGGGCGCTCTCAAAAACATTTTTATCACTTCCGGGGGTATAACTTAAGCTGTCATCGTCTGCTCAGCTAGCTGTGTACAGTTTTAACATCGGCGTTCTGTCACTTCTGTGTGCAATAGTTTCTAGTTGCGGACAATAAGAACTTTAAAGGAGCCGTTATTAATCCACCTTAGAAGCACTGACTAAACTCTCTCGCGCACAGAAGTGACAGAACGCCGATGTTAAAACTGTATACAGCTAGCTGAGCAGACGATAATCACTTATACCCCCGGAAGTGATACAAATAATTTTGAGAGCGCCCTCACGCGGTCAAAAATACGGCGCATTCCATATCCTTACTGCCATTTCGGGATTTGGGAAAAAACAAGCTGTTAAATACCATGTTGAAGACAAAGTATACCTTTGGTTTTTGGGACCGTTTGATTGTTTTAATCCTATATAAATGTAGATACATACAATAAACCTAACCTGTGAAAATTTCATTTCAAAAGGTAGTCGCGTTTTTGAAATATCGCCAAAATCCGCAGCGAATTTGTCCATGCATAAAGATAAATCCCTGATAGGAATACACGATCTGAGAAACTTTTCTGACAGAAACATTTCTCAGATTCAAATTTGGGGGGATAAAAACTGACATCTTTTTCTATATTATTTTGAATTAAAATATTTTTCAAAATGCTTTATACTATCGAATGTTGCTGTACTTCTAACCAAGTAAGTTTTTATTGCCATTAATTTTTAGAGTGATTACCAATCGTAACCTTCCCTTTAAACAAGGCAATACTACAAGCAACCAGTTATAGGCAAGAAGAAGAATATACATTAACATTTCACATCCATGGTTTTTCCTTGGGGTGGTAAGACACTGTTGTCTGAAGCCCTGTGCAGGGTGCTGCTAACAATAAACAATAAAATGATAACAAGAAACCCAAGGGAAACTGACTCAGTAAATTTTAAAAATAATTTCGGGTTGTTGAAAAAAAGAAAATTGACGGGAGTGGGACATTTAACCTGCGACCTACAAATGATTACAATAAAATAAAAGAGGGCAGACTAGTTTCACTGCCAGCCTCACTTTGGGCACATGGGTCTACCTGTATGAAAGACAAGACGTTCGCTTAATGATGTTAATAAGATGGACAAATGGAGGAAAACATAGTATTGAGTGTGTGAGATTTTAGGCATTCAGGTCTGTCTATTGATTAATTCTGGTTGTGAAGCCAAGGATTCTCAGAAAAGCTAACTTACCATGGACTCCATGGAGAAAAAGACAAGAAAGGAAACTTCAGTTTTTGATGTGGGAGGAAAACCCCCCCGAAATGATTCCAAGGAAAACCTCAGCAATCAGGTACGGACTGAAAACCCATTCCACATAGTGCCACTGGTGGGATTTGAACCGGGGGTACCAAGCAGTTACTTCTGATTTGAGGCGTGCGATCAAAGTAAATTTTGTCTTTGTTCAACCCAAAATTAATTAATTATATATTCATTTTCCTGATACAAGACAAGATTATTCTTCTGAAGGGGGGGGGGGACTAAAAAATTGTTTGACTCACAGAGCTCCTCTTGCCACGAATGCCTCTACGTTCTTCTCATCAATCTCCAAGGCTTTGTTAAGATGCTGCATTGCCTCTAGGAACCTCTCTGCCTTGAAGTGCTCCACACCCTTCGCAACGCTGCAGTTTAAAGGTATTATACAGGATTGGTAGAGCTGACAAAACAGTCGCAAACAAAGTTCATGTTTTGTGTGATTAACCAGATACATGAAATAACAAACCTGTGAAAATTTGAGCTCAATTGGTCATCGAGGTCACGAGAAAATAGTGAAAAGAGACCTTATGTGTTTTCTGTTTTTCAAACATCGAGGCTATTATCGCGCGCGATAAAAACTATTGTTTTATTTATTTCTCAGAAACGATAGCATTTTAGGCAGAAATATTTTAAGGAACCCTTTCTACCATTACTTACTTTAAATCATGTAAGTTATGTATGAATCTGTGAACATTTGTGTTTTTCGATCTTACCAAATCCAATAGTGTACAGGGCCTTTAAAGAGAGATTGTATCTCAATAAATAAGTTTATCTGGATTTAAATTTATAAGCTTCTTTTTTTTTGAATCCAAAGAAATGCATTTGATCCAAACATCTGGATCAGACGTGGGGGGGGGGAGGGGACACACATTCTCAACAAAGACAACGGAGCTTACAAACTCCAAAACATTTATGACCAACTAGACCAAAGCACGCCTACAACGCCCTCTTCAAAGACCAAGAAAGGGTATAAAAGGCGGTCGTGGGGGGGGGGGACATTCTCAACAAAGACAACAGAGCTTACAAACTGATAAACTCCAAAACATTTATGACCAACTAGACCAAAGCACGCCTACAACGCCCTCTTCAAAGACCAAGAAAGGGTATAAAAGGCGGTCGTGGGGGGGGGACATTCTCAACAAAGACAACAGAGCTTACAAACTGATAAACTCCAAAACATTTATGACCAACTAGACCAAAGCACGCCTACAACACCCTCTTCAAAGACCAAGAAAGGGTATAAAAGGCGGTCGTGGGGGGGGGGGGACATTCTCAACAAAGACAACAGAGCTTACAAACTGATAAACTCCAAAACATTTATGACCAACTAGACCAAAGCACGCCTACAAAGCCCTCTTCGATGACATGGTTGCCAGTCTGACGAAGCTCTTAGCTTAGGAGTGAAATGTAACTATAGGTAACATCTACATTTCTTTGGATTTGAAAAAACGAACCTCATAATTCAAAAGATTGTATCTATTACCCTCCAGCACACTGGTACCAAAGACTGCCAGAAAGTACCACACCTTCTAGACTAGTATTGGGTGCATGGGTTTCTTCTGTTTGTACAGCTGACACTGGTACCACAGACTGCCACAAAGTACTATACCTTCTAGGCTAGCATTGGGTGCATGGGTTTCTTCTGCTTGTACAGCTGACACTGGTACCACAGACTGCTACAAAGTACTATACCTTCTAGGCTAGCATTGGGTGCATTGGTTTCTTCTGTTTGTACAGCTGACACTGGTACCACAGACTGCCACAAAGTACCATACCTTCTAGGCTAGTATTGGGTGCATGGGTTTCTTCTGTTTGTACAGCTGACACTGGTACCACAGACTGCCACAAAGTACCATACCTTCAAGGCTAGCATTGGGTGCATGGGTTTCTTCTGTTTGTTACAGCTGGTGATACGTGGAAAAGAAACCCCATGGCTTGTGTGATGTGGACATTTAGTCTCTACAGTCTCCGGCCCTGTGGAACGTTGTGGCAAGAACCAGTTGGGCAGGAGACAAGACGGATAGTAAGAGGGTTGAACCATGTGGGTAGCTTCTGAGGGTCGAACCTTACCCTCTGCACACCTTGGTTCGGTTATAATAATAATAATGGCATCTTATAGCACTCATTTCCGTCACTTAGTGACGCTCAAGGTGCTTCAACATTCAGTTTTTTCCTGCAAGTTATTGGGGAGCTACGTTTTTAAAGTATTAGACCTATTCCTTTACATAGCACCATGTAATTGGTTAAAAGGTGCTGTGGCGCAATATGCAGCCAATCAAACCAGGAACACTGGGGGCAAACCCCTTCTCTTTTTGTTAAGTGCACTGGGTTCTTTTACAAGCATTACACAACACACGGGACCTACGGCTTTACGTCCCATCCAAAGTGTCTTGCTTAAGAACACAAGTGTCATGACCGGGACTCGAACCCACACTCTGCTGAACAGAAACACCAGAGCTTGAGTCTGGTGCTCTTATCCGCTCGGCCACGACACGCAGGTAGGAAAACATAGTCAGCCATTTGGGTCACAGTCCCTCGTCGGTTCTTAGGACAATAAACCCCCTGGAGAGGCTGCCATCACCGAGGTCAAACAATGGCAACGTGCATGGGTGTATACGCACCGCACAAACTCTCAGCCAATGGTAGGTATTCTTTTGACCTTAGAGAGGGCGCTGTTTCAGCTTGTGATGTCACATGCAGTGGGGTCTATTAGAATACTGTTCTTTTTCTCCCTGCTTTATAGCAAAGTTTTCATTGGCAGACTTTGGAACCAAGAAAACAGGTCCTGGTTTGATTCAAGACTGGGTTGAGAGTTCTTACCTTTCCATCGACCATCGATTCGTCTGCCATTTTCTTAACGGCTCTGAAAACTCCTTCTCTGGAAAGTTCTTCCTGTAGTTAACAACAATTACAAGATGGATTTATGATATAATAATAGCATTACCGGGTTCTAACAACATTATTCTCCTGACGATGACTAGAGCAGGCTAGTTGAAACATTGCGACCAATTAGCAACTCACTCCATGCGAGTGAAGTTAATAACGAGAAGTCCCCTAGATCCACTAAGCGAAAGTAGTAGTCCCGGCAGATTTACTACCTGCCGCCCAGGTAGTAATTAATAAGCAGGACAGTTCTTTTTAGTACTAAGTAGTCTCCCAAATTCCCAAATCCACTCCGTGACAGCAGAATAAATAGCAAGACAAGTTCGCAAAGATTAAATCTACACAGCATAGTAGATATAAACACATGGTGTTACCGCAAACTGAATGAGAGTCGACTGTACAAAGTGCGCACTCTAGTTCTTAAAACCTTGCAACGAGGGACCTGTTTGGTCCTAACGGGCTTACGGTTTCCTGTCACAGAGGTGTGGCAGGCCCATTTGATAGGTTAAGAGGGTCTGTTCTGCCTTATCTCAATGATTTATGTTTGCTAAACCAGTCTACTGTCGGCACAAGATCACAAGAACTTCATTCACAAAAGCCCATTGAACCTGGAGCGAGGGTCAGACACAACATGCCTTACCACCAAGCGGTGACTCACTCACACCGAGATAGGAGTTTGTGCATGTGCTATGGGAAGTTTTTTTTTAATCACCATCCCTCTTGACCAAATTGACGACCCCTGTTGATTGACACCCCTTCTAAAACGTGTGTATTGGTACACTGCAGGATATCATGGAGTATCACGGGGTTGGGATCTACCATTTTGTAATGGTTATGTTTTTCTTGATATGTGCCACAGCTCTGTGGTCACGTGCCTCGTTGCAAGGTTCTAAAGATAAATCTCTGACCCTCTGATTCTCTTTACCTTTGGAGCCCCCTCATGAGCGACATGGGGGCAGCATTGCTCAGCCCCAGCTTCACTCCCAGGTACGGTACATTGAAAGGATTGTCAAAACCCACGGTGCTTTCAAGCATGTCTCCATACGTCTCTAAAGAGTCTAGCTGAAGTACACTACGACGGTAATGAACTGGGAGGTCTGCATCGGTGATCAGGCCCTGGAGATGGGGAGAAAAAAAGTACAGAGGTTGTGATTTGGAAATAGGATGAAAATCAAATCATGAAAGAAATAAACAGCGTGATCGAGACCTCTGTTGATTTTAAAACCCTAGCCGCATTCAGGTGTTTTCTAGGTACCATGCTTAAATCCACCAAAATGCACCACAGTTGAAAAGAAAACACTGCTAAACGCAGCAAAATGAAACATAGGATTCTGTTGGATTGTGAAGTGAACTGGTTTACACCAGCCTTGGCAGTGTGCATACTTTGCTAAATGCATTGCACTTAAAACCAATATGCATTGTTTGTTTGACATGACAACGCCATGTAGAACTCTGCTAAAAAAAATGAAACACAGTTGCTATGAAAACCCTGCTAAATACAACATAATGCAATGGAGGATTCTGCTGCATTGTGAAGAGAACAGGGCACTGGGGAGTTACCTTACTAAATGCACCACTATAGTTTGCTGGGGACTGGGATTGCCTGTGCACATGTCAAGGCCACATAGAACCCTGCTAAATGCAGCGCAGTGCAGCATAGTATGGGTTTTGAGGTAACTTGCTAAATGCAACAAACTACAACAACTTTCATTTACCATTTGGTGCATTTTGTTGTATTTGGCAGGGCTAGGGTTAAGGTTGTTAGGTTGTTTTCAAAAACAACAAATACATAAATGGTTTGGTCTTCTCAGCTCTTCTCTTCTTACCAGAATGGTGCCCTCTTTCAAATCTTCTCTACCATGCAATGAAATAAGAACTTTCTGCTCCTCAGCGGTGACTTTTGTAACCACAGCTCGGACAAGATCCCCAACACTGAAATCGCTGACCGAAGCAACATTTGAAAATCTGTCCCTCAGTTCCCCCGCAGGCAGTAAAGCAACCACCTCGCAGTCTTCGAGAAAACGAGATGTATCCTTGCAGAGGGCCAAGAGCTTTACGAAAATGCCGAACTCTTTGGTGGTGAGGATTCGACCACAGACGACGTCGCCGACTTTAAGGAGTCCGAAAACTTTCTCTTGGCAGACCTCAACGTCAACTCCCATGAACTGCTCGATGGGTGGGACGATTGCATAATAGTCTGATTTCTCATCATCCTTTGCTAATGGGACGTCTGTGCTACTAGCACTAGTAATAGGCAAATCATCAGGTTTCCTGAAGAGTAAATCTGCTTTTCTTGCTATGAAGCCATGGAGGTTTTGAATGAATTGTTCGTTAAATCTGGAAAAAAGAAATATTAAACAATTTTAAAAGTTTGACTTTACACTCAAGTTACTGAGTTACTGAGTGTAGTGTGTATATCCCCTAGAATATGCGTAGGGCCCAGTCCAGTCAGTGACAGTGACTCAGAGTGAGCTAGTGAGTAGTGTGTGAGTGTTCCAAGCAAAAAATATGAAAAAACTTAATAAAAATATACTTATGTCAATCTTAGTCACTCATACAAATGATTAATTACTTTACCCTGTGTTTTGATGTTTGCTCCTTCTTTTGTTATCTTTTCGTTTAGAAGAAGTTTTCTCTTTATTCGTCTGAAATGCCTTGACATCCCTGTCGTTGAGGGCGCAACCATCTATTTCAGAACTGTCGGTTACTTCAGTGATGTGTTCATTTTCGTCTAGGAAAGTAGCCCCAGTTTGTTCTTCCTTAACCAAACGATCAAAATCAGAGCCATGGTATTTTGTCGCACGTTCAAATAAAAAACGATCCATGATTTGCACAAAATGAGGAGTTTAGCTGTGTTTTCCAAACGTTACTTGACAAACCACTGCGACGTGGTGGAGGCTGCCATCTTTAATTTCGGCTAGCTTGTTGCGCGCGCCGCCGGGAGGAGCTGGACCCACCATGTTTAGACGTAGCGTCAAGTCAGTCTGACATGAGCTATTTATATAAAACGAGCAAAAATTCATTTTTGCAGGTCTCTCGTGAATAAAACCATTAAAAATTCACGAAAAAATAAGTTTATATTTATTTCAATTAATCTTAATACTTTTTTAATGCAGGAGGTGTTAAAAGTTTTTAATTGAACTCAGCCGGCCTTTCCCAGATTACGTACATGTAGCAAAATAGAACACAAACCGTCCCGAATCAAGGCTAAATGAACTGTCGCGAGGTCAAAACTCAAAATACGCACAAGAGGGCGCTATTCCTACATCCGGGATGTTTTTACAATGTTCGGTCTCTTCAACGTTGTGGACCCGTGAAAGTGAGTGTCAATGTGTTGAAAGACCTCGCAATAATCCCCCAAAATCATCACCATCTGTTCATTTTCTTTTTGTTTTAGCATGATCTTTTACAAAATAGTGGATGAAGATCACTATTTGTCATTATTTTTATCGATAACCTTTTTTATATTTGATTAATATAATGAATTTTATAACTATATTTACCATCAACGTTAAGCCCAATAAACGTATGCAGTAAATACATGGATGGAACCAATGGCAGTAGGCAGTAATTTACGGATCACTTGAAACAAATTTTGGCATTAATATGCCTCATTTTACAGTTAACAATGGCTGTCATTTTACAAATCATGCAATGTACATTTAATTATAGTATTTTTCTCTCTCTGACCGCAATCTTGTTGGCCATAAAGTAAACAACAACTCACTAGTTAGTTATTTAATATTCAGACTTGTTTTTCCATTTTCGAATACGAGATTTCTGCAATATTTTTCGATGATTCTGTTTGGTAGATTGCTCATTCAACTGTTTAATGTTCATGTCACTTTTATACATTACACAGAGTGATCTGCAGTCATGGGCCGCGTTATCCGTGGTCAGCGTAAGGGCGCTGGAAGCGTCTTCAAATCCCACAACAAACACAGAAAGGGAGCTGCCATGCTCCGCTCTTTGGACTACGCCGAACGTCGCGGTTACATCAAAGGAATCGTCAAGGTGAGTTTTTACAAAATTATATAGAAATGCAAAGAATTCAAGTGGCAGAGTCTTCAAAAAAAGTGCTGTATTCACACCCCCCTCCCCAAACAAGGGGCCAAAAAGGGCCTTCTTCATGTTCTTCTTTTTTCAAAAAATCTTGATTGAGAGATTGGAACACCCAAAATAAAAAGGGTTTAGCTCTGCTTTATGTTAGTTGCGATAATCGGAGGGTTTTGAGAATTTAGTGTTCTAAATTAATTCATTACACAGTTACACATTGAAGATATAATGAGTGTTCTTAGAATGGTGTCATGTTTTTTGAAAGTGGTTACAAATTTGGCAAATCTTGTCACTAGTCTGACAAAAATTATCGGCAACAACAACAATTATCGGTTACAATTATCGGCAATATCGCAACTAGAACTGATTCGACTCATTAACCCTCCTACTCCCAGTGACTCTTGGCAACATTTTCCAGAGAGTTGACCAACCATTTGAAACCATTCGACTGCCAAGGTTGTGTACGGTGGCACAACTGCACAGAACTAACTGTGTACTGTGTACATGCATTCCCTCATGGTATCATATTGCAGGCTGGCATAGTTTATCTATCATTCAAAACCAAAGTGAATGGTATTGAATGGTCAGACAGCAAGAGGGTTAAAGAGAGATACTTACAATTTATATTTAATAGCCGTCCTTTCCTTTTCCTCGCCCCATCAACAGGACATCATCCATGACCCAGGTCGTGGTGCTCCCCTCGCCAAGATCGCATTCCGTGATCCGTACAGGTACAAGAAGCGAACAGAGCTGATGGTGGCCGCTGAAGGAATGTTCACCGGTCAGTTCATCTACTGCGGAAAGAAAGGTTAGTAAAGTAGTTCACAAGCAGCACAAAATTTGCGCTGGAACACAGGCTCGAAATTTGTGCTGGACCGCAGTCAAGTTAATTTAGCGTCAGGCCTTTACAGGTATTGTACACTTTTGGTAACAGCTCAAAATCAGTGTCCGCATTTTGTGTGATTAAACATATGCATGAACAAACAAACCTATGAAAGTTTGAGCTCAATTGGTCATCAAGGTCACGAGAAAATAGTGAAAAGAGATCTTATGTGTTTTTTGTTTTTTCAAATTATCGCGCGCGATAATTACTATCGTTTTACTCGTTTCTCAGAAATGATAGCATTTTAGGCAGAAATACTTTAAGGAACCCTTTCTACTATTACTTACTTTAAATCGTGTAAGTTATGTGTGAATCTGTGAACATTGTGTTTTTCGATCTTACCAATAGTGTACAGGGCCTTTAAACTGATTACCGGACAAGTCTGGTTGTCTTGTGTTTTTCAATTGATTAATAATTCCTCACTGTGTATATCTCAAATAGTTGGGGGAAAAAAAACTTACACTCGGATGTTTGTAAATATTTTTTAAATTCTGTTAATAAATATTTTACAAATTCTGTTGAGTATCAAAGTATTCTTGCCCATACGAAAAATTAGATAAAACTTCTCTCAAATAAAAACAGTTTATATGTTAAGCTGAGTGGACATTTTTTTCTCATTTTGATTTTGGTCCTGTAAAAGTTAAGAGCTTCAAGCCCTGTGGTCTTGTGGAATTTCCCACCACATTTGAGCCCTGAACACAAAATTTAATGATGACCCTCAGGGCTCGAATTTGGGGGAAAAGTCCACAAGACCACAGGACTTGTATCTCAAAATGTTTACTGGACCAGAAATAATTTTACAAGACCAGATTCATACTGAGAAAAGACTTCCTTGCACAGTTTAACTTGCATTCAATTGAACAAGCACTAAGACATATCAAGAAGATTGACCTCATTTGTCTTTAAGGGTATATTACGTATATTTCAAATCATTACTCAAGTCAATATTTGAACATAGTTTGTTTCTGTTCAAGACATTATAGAGTGAGGTACATGAATTGTTATTGAATTGAAACCACAAGACCGCCGGACTTGTCTGGTCATGAGTTTACTGGCCCAATGCTCACATCACTGGCCTCGGGCCTGCGGTCCAGTGTCAAATTCGAGCCCTGACCCTTGATACACTGGCAACTGGCTTTGTAAGTTTTTCTGAAGTGAAAGGAAACTAAGTGCTACAAAACTTCCCCAATTCAAAATTTTGTTATTGACTGATTAAATCTCAGCTGCCCTCACCATCGGCAACGTCCTCCCCATCGGCTCCATGCCTGAAGGAACCATCATCTGTTCCCTGGAAGAGAAGACTGGAGATCGTGGCAAAGTGGCCCGTGCCTCCGGTAACTACGCCACCGTCATCGCTCACAATCCCGACACCAGGAAGACTAGGGTCAAGCTACCGTCTGGGGCCAAGAAGGTCATCCCCTCAGCCAACAGGGCCATGGTTGGTGAGTCGAGCCTATTCTTCTCTTTTGTGTAATGAAGTTCAACAAAGAGCCTGGGTCAAAATGCCCACTGAACCAGTGGCCAGAGTCGATTAGGTTTTGGTAGTAGGCCAATAACCCCACAAATAAACAACACGGTACTAATTTCATAGAGCTACTTAAGCTAAAAACATTCTTGTACAAATATCTGCTTAGTAATTTTAAGCAGGGGTCCAGTCATGTTTTGTTGGTAACCTTTTCCAGGTAAGCAAAATAATATTGTGCTTAAGCACCACCTTTATACTGGGCCATGTTTGCAGATACTGTAACTTAACTCTGTGCTTTGAATTTCCAATCTATAGGAATCGTTGCCGGCGGTGGACGTATCGACAAGCCTCTCCTCAAGGCCGGCCGAGCCTACCACAAGTACAAGGCCAAGCGTAACTGCTGGCCACGTGTGCGTGGTGTGGCCATGAACCCTGTGGACCATCCCCACGGTGGTGGTAATCACCAGCATATTGGTGCGCCCTCCACTGTCAGGAGAGATACGTCCGCTGGTCGCAAGGTAAGAAGACCGAGCCAAAGACAGTGTGCTCTTTTGATATATTTTTGGTTAACATCAGCGGCGTCTTGTATTCACACATTTCACAACAGCGCAGGGCACTTACACGCACCTATCCTGTCCGCCATTTTGGGAGTCAAAATGTATGCAAAGGAATTGATTTCCAAAATGATGGAAATGATAGATTGTGTGGATGTGCGTTGCACGCCATGCAAGGGGTCCTCAGACAGTTTGTCTTATTGACGGTTTGCTTGATGTCGGACAATAACCAATTTGGTATCATGTTATTGTTTACTGCTGTTGTAGTTGTGGTTATGATGTTCTGTTGGCTTTACAATGCTTGTTTCGTTGAGTAAAGGAATTTGCCCACAGGAGTAGGTCAATTTTGAAATTTGTTTCTTGATGTAAAACTTCATGCATTTTCGATAGAACCAGTATGATTAGAGGGTTTTTTCCCAATAGAAATCTTTTAGTGATGCTATGTGTCACTGGCAGCAGACTTACTGCAGGCCTGGAACTTCATTTTTGAGAGGGCAATGCCTTTTTCTTTTTGCAAAGGGCACTGCTATTTGAAAATCTTAAAGTCTATTGGAAACTCTTGAAGGGGCGGCAAGATAAGGGCAACAGAGGCCATGGCCTCCGTGTATTTCCAGGCGTGTTACCTGGCAGATTCATTATTCCCAGAGACATGAGAATGCAGAAAATGACATGAGCACTGGAAATAACCATGTATATCTGCCCCTACATTTCTTGAAAAACATGAGGCAACCGTCATAGTAGGGCAGATGTGGGAAACAACTGAGGGAGGTGTACCTTTGATGAAACTAGCATGGAATTTTAATTCCAGTCAAAATTGTATCGTGAGAAAGATATTTGGCGAAAGAGCCATCGCAGATTTGAATTTGAAAATATTGGTAGAGAAATTTTCAAAATTCCCAGAATGGCAAATGGCTGCCTCTGCTTGTTGGAAAATCTCTTCTTTTTCAAAGGACAAATCTGCGTTGCCCCATAGCCAAATATCTTTCTCATGACATACTCTGACTGTGTGCCAAGTTACATGCTTGTTTTATTGAAGGCACAATCAGAGCTCATGTTGGTTCAATCCTTTCAGCTGTAAGTCTGTCATGATGTAGAATTTGCCAAGATTTTGTGTTATTTTGATGTCTACGATCACATCCTTGATCCTTGTTTTTTTCCCTCCCTGCTCTGCTCAGGTCGGTCTGATCGCTGCCCGTCGTACCGGTCGTCTCCGTGGTACCAAGAAGATCCCAGTGGGAGACAAGGAATAGACAAGGAATAGACGAGGAACAACAAGCAACGGCCAAAACATTGAACTGAATACAATGTATTAATTATAATCCATCCCATGGTTCAACTGAATGGATTTACTGACTGACTATCTACCGGTCTCATGCAACCATTGACAACTTTATAGTATTTGATTTCACCGGAATAAAGAGATCTACACAGTAACCTTGGTGTGTACTTTTGTTCATTGATGTGTCTATACTGGGTCTGCCCCTACCTTTCTCGAAAAGCATGATACAATTCTAAATGGAAGACGGAAATAGCTCATGGTTTTTGTAAATCTATATAGCTATATAAGTTTGTGGTGATGTAGAGAGTTTTCAAAACACCACACATTTTTTTGAGTTTACCTGTGGGCTTGAGATAGAGGCTTATTTGATCATGCGTGGGAAATCAGTTACCTGCAAACAGAAAGGCAATGGGCTTTGGCTGCCTGTGCTATCTTGTGTATGAGCATTTCCCAACAATTTAACACTGAAGCTAATTACAGAATTCATACTGGTTTCATGTCACTTGGCAAGCTCGCTGGGTTAGAGGGTTAGACATCTGCCATAGAATGTTGGGATCGTGGGTTCACATCCCATCATAGTAGCAGGTGGAATTTTCTTGTTTTGAGGGACTTAAAGGCCCTGTACACTATTGGTAAGATCGAAAAACACAATGTTCACAGATTCACACATAACTTACATGATTTAAAGTAAGTAATGGTAGAAAAGGGTTCCTTAAAATATTTCTGCCTAAAATGCTATCGTTTCTGAGAGACGAGTAAAACAATATTAATTATCGCGCGCAATAATTTGAAAAAACATAAAACACATAAGATCTCTTTTCACTATTTTCTCGTGACCTCGATGACCAATTGAGCTCAAACTTTCACAGGTTTGTTTGCTCATGCATATGTTTAATCACACAAAATGTGGACACTGATTTTGAGCTGTTACCAAAAGTGTACAATACCTTTAAGCAGCGATCAGTATACTGTACATGTACAATGCTCATCACACCCTGGTATATGCAGGAATTACTTTTTTCCTACCTATTTCTGATTTATTTCCCTTGGCAAAAATCTGAAAAATTGTCAAATAGCCTAAAAAGTCTATAAAAAACCTACACCATGAGCATAAATATGTAGGTCAGCTTTGTACTCTCTAAAATGTGCCAACTTTTTTCCAAGAGCCAAAAAATCAAAAGTTTAAAATCATGGATTTTTTTACCTGGATGCCATTTGTTATTCCTCTGTGCGCAAGTGGAACAAGGAATAGTGTAGTGGGGTCTGGGTTCCACACAAACATGAGGCCAAAGGTGAACATATATTGTGGTGCAACAGTGTTGGTGATAAAAACAGCTGCTCCTTTTTTTGTGATGTGTGCATCAAGCTAAAGCAATCACAGGTACCCATCTACACCTGGGTGAGGAGAAGCAATTACGGTATAGTTAAGTGTCTTGCTCAAGGACACAAAGTGTCCTGACCGGGATTCGAGCCCACACCCTGATAACTCGCCCACCAGAACTCTGATGCTCTGATATAAATCGCTTGGCCAGGACATGCCACATCAAACCCCCTTAGTAAGGTCATACAGTGTTGCACGTTGTACCTTTTGGTTAAGTGGTCAGAGTACTCTGGTGGCTTAGTCTAGATACATGTACCTGGTTGAATTGGGCTCAAGAAAAAAAAAATCAAAATAAAATCATCCAAAACATGTTACTTCGCCTCAAATAATCAGTGATTTATTCAATTCAAACAGAAAAATAAATTATGCAGTGCTTAGTGATGCAAAGTGAAATTTTTACTTTACAATTTGCGAGATTAAAAACGTTTTCACTTTATTCATATCTACAGTCATAATTAGTATTTACTAAACACATGTAGTAAGGCATTTATAAACTTAATTTACAATCAGATGTGAAGTCTGATTTTCATTAATTGTCCATCAATTAAGGCAATTACACTCCTTACATGAAGGTTCAACATTGTTCACATTTTAGTGATCTCATAAATTCACAGATATCGAAAAAGTATTATAGTTGGTTCCTGCCGTTTGTCTTACCCTCTTGAAAAATGGCTTGGGTTGAAAAACCACTCTTATCGATTGGGGCCAGGGACAAAATAATTGTTTTCCCTTGTTGGGTTACTTTCGATGGATGTGGGTCTTGTGGTATGTGCGTAGAAGGTCTCTCTCGCTGGTCCCTTTTGTATTGAACCTTCACAGGCCTGGAATTATACGGAGGCCATGGCCTCTGTTGCCCCTGGTCTTGGCCTTGGTGCCCGTTCAAAAGCTTCACATAGACCTTTAGATTTTCCAATAAAATTGCCCTTTGCAAAATGAATATGACATTGCCCTCTCAAAAATGAAATTCCAGCCCTGCCTTCACTGGCAGTACATGAATAACTGCATCTTCTCACCCCTTCACTTTATCGGTCTTAAAGGCGGGGTGTACTCAACAAGTTACTCAAATCTGGAGCGGTTTGTCCACCACGCACCCTAACAGGAATACACAATCTGAGAAACGTTTCTCAGATTCAAATTTTGGGGGATAAAAACATCTTTTGTTAAAGACATCTCTTTCCATATCCACATTATTTTGAATTGAGATATATCCCAACATGTTTTATACTATCGAAAGTTGCAGTACTTCTAACCAAGTAAGTTTTTATTGCCATCAATATTTAGAGTGATTACCAATCGTATACCTTCCCTTGAAAGACTGGGAGATATTCTGCTATAGCCTTTCCGCTCCTATTGCTACTTATATCTTGTTTTCCACAATCTTACAATCTATTCCAGTTCAAGAGAAATGTGAACTGATAGCTCCGCTCCCTTTAAATTGTGAACATTCTCCTTGTAGCCCTCACCCCGAGTGTTTCCCCGGTCTTATACCCCTTGGGCAATTTTTTCATTTATAAGAAAAAAAGTGTTTCTCTTTGTTTTTTTGGTGGTGATTTGGAGAGCTACTAAGTTTCCCCAAATGTAAGGGGTGGGGGTTCATTTTCAAACTTCAAACCAAGAAGAAACCACGACCCATTTTCAGGAATTGTTGTTTGTTTGTCTGTTATTTTTTGAACACCAATGTTGTACCTTCCGTTTAAATAAAATTAGTTATCATATTCACACAGCCAGACATCTTTACAAGCATATTCGACAAACAGTGAAAACTTTACATGTTAAGAAAAATGGTTACATGACACTACATTTTAGTAAAAGAATGATAAGATCTCAAGATCTTGCCCTGCTAGTGCTAGGTCGTAATCCCAGTAGTAATGAATACGGTTCCTTAAAAATGACCGAATAGGGGACAGACTATGTTCCCAGCCTCGGTTTGGGTTATGTTGGTTTAAACGGACAAAATGGTTGCTTTCTGAAAACAACCTCTAAATCAGACATGACGTAAACTGACATCGCAAGAAGTACTTTTCCCGCCTCGAAAGCACCATCTTTTCCCGGGGACCAAATCCACTTTCTGACCCAGGACCAAAAGTATAAAATACAGCACACAAATTCCATCGGAGTAGAGCAATGTAACTTTATAAAGTCTTTCGTTATCTCTGATGCAAGAATTACATATTTAGTATAAATATTCACACTTAAAAAACATTGATATTAAACTTACAACTAAATGCAACCATTTCTAAACAAGGGTCGGTTACAAGGTAGTACGACCATTCCAATAAAATTGGTGTCAGCTTGTGAAAGTTCCCTCAAAAATAGGACTCGCTGTTTGTTTTAAGATTCCTTTTCCACCTTGGCCCTAAGTATTGTATAGAAAGCATCCGCTTGTTGTTGTATTCATTCATTTTTCATCGAGGCTTTAGTTTAGGGTTAAACACATAACGCCATCCCGACGGCCTGTAGTTTTTTCATTTCTTGTTTGACATTGCAAGTTAGTGTTGAAAGTACTCGTATCCAAAGTCATTCTTGCAAGACTATTAATATTTATTTATGTATATATTTACCTATTTATTTTTTGATAGTGCAATTCTCTATAGTTTACCACTGTAAAGCATTCCTCTTCCTCTGTACAGTTTTTAGCTTGTGGTATTTATGCATTCGAAAATGTATTTTCCAAATATGTTTGTCGCGGCCGGTGATGGTCGAGTTGCAGTGCAAATAGTCGAGTCGCGGTGCATATACGCTACAGCACCCCCCCCCCCCGATCGAAGACTGCTCTCGCGCGAAGGTACTGGCTCGCGAGAACATCGCCCGTGTCGCGAGAATCGCGGAGAGAGTCGGAACGCTATCATCGCAACAAACATTCAACGACTTGTCTATAGTAAGACCGAGACTTCCCTATGACACTCTATCACGTTTTCCATCTGGACTTTGTCTTTACTCTGGCTGTTTCATAGAGCTGCTTATAAGCAGAACATTGTGCTTACAAAGTTTCTGCTTAGCAAATTAAGCAGGAAACCAGTCACAAATGGTATGTGTAATAGGGTATTTTGGCTGGTAACCATATATATGGTAAGCAAAATAGTTTTGTGCTTAGCTACTTTTTGTGCTTGAGCATCTCTGTGAAATCGGGCCCGGTCATTCAGCCCCAATACAACCAAAGTCACAACACCGCCTCTTCGTCGTTTTACTGTAAATTGGAAGCCTCCTGTACGTTGGTCGGGTTCTACTTAGTCTAGGTTCAAGACATTACTCAGGATATTGATTTCACATTGTTACAAGGATAATTGTTTCTCCGTTCATCTATGCTTCGGCGAAGAGCCTTGAACAAGACTAGGTTTGACTTCATCTGTCGGTCATACACATCGACAGTACCCTACCCTGAGGAAATTCATGTCCCCCTGTCTTTATCCACAGGTACCGGTCTACAGGCCCAATGATTTCATTGGATACAATGATTTCATTGGATAAACGTGCAGTGACGTAAGCTTTCCATATAATGTGCTATGATTGGTCCGAGGTGATGTAATTTGTCAGCTTGTACTTTCGATCGTCTGCATGCAGCGTGTGTATAATGTTTGTACATCATAATGTAGTTTTATTCACTATGTTATATGTTTGCAAATCTCTGCGTGAAATGAATGCAAGGTCAAAGGTACATCTGGTCAATATCCGGTAAGGCAGGTATTTGGCGTTATTCACGAGCTCGAAGTATGACGTCAGATGTTCAGGCTAATGTACAGTGTACATAAATCCGAACGTTGGTTGTGTGTACTGAAAAACATCATGGTCTTGGAACCAAGACTACCGAAACTCATAGCCCACGCAATTATAATTGAACAACCCCCTTTCCTCAGCCTTTCAGGGCCCAACCATACAGCAAGGCCCAAACTAAAGCTTGACAGCCTCCTGATATCCTTCAGGCTGCGTCTTACTGTTACCCCTGTTGCTGGCCCCGGTGGCAGTCCTGCTGGACCTGGTGTGGGTCGTTCTCCCAGACAAACTCTGCAAGCTTGCTAGTCGCTTCCTCAAGCTTTTCTTTATCTGTAACTCGAAAAAGGAAGAAGAATTTCGTAATCAAGGGGTACTCAATAAGGAGACAACTAAGTATTCTTCGACTCTCAGTTTGCCGAAAAAGCAAAGCTGAAGAGGACATTGGATGAGTGCCATTCTACTCATATCAACAACGAGGCTAGGATTCAAAATAGTCTGGGCCCTTCTAAATTAAGTGTATCACCGTTCAATATTGGCATTGCACATGGGGAATTAGACAAGATAAATCTCTTTAAATTATTGCGGGTACCCGCTGCTACAAAATAAGATTCGAACTGCCTCTGGCTACCGGGAAAACTCGGTAGTCTAGTGGTAAGACATCTGCTCTAGAATCCCACCCAAGTGTCGTAAAAGTACTGAGTATATACAGTGCTTTACTAACATTGGTGTGTATGGGTTAAAAACAAATGTATATATTATTATGATAAATCTCGCCATCGTCAACTTACAGTATTCTATTAAAGTATTCTAGTTGGGATTACTTAAGTAAACCCACACAAACTTGCGCCGTGTCTTTTTAAGGTTTATATAGGCATGGATAGACTAGATGGCTTTCTGTAACCTCGGCTTCGGCTTCGGCTGCGGCTCTGAGCTTCGTTAGGGTGTTGAAGCAGTGAAAGAAAGCCCCATGCTCCAAAAATAGATCACAGAACCCAAGTCGGAGCCAAGCCTTGGTTTGGAAAAGGTGCTCTCTTCCTGAATAAAGCCGGCGGAATAGGCGGCTACGGCTACGTCTATACGGCTTGATCGCTGCGTCATCATGCACTAGTATATGACGTTACTTAGCAACACCCTTAGTAACAGTCGTAGCCTGGTTCTATAATGACATGCGCTTCTCACATTGAGTGTTGCCATGGGGGTCAGGGAATTAACAGAGAGCCACAAATGGAAAGTGTACACCAACCATATATTATACACACACTTAATTGCAATGACTGACAATGCATCGATGAGTAGCCGGTTCTCCTATACGTATCCCAAAAGATGAATCCCTTAACCCCTTATTGCGCAAGAGCAATCACCAACACTACATTATTCTATTCATGCCAAAATGGAACCGGAGTGTTTTGCCCTTCAAGCCTCGGTTTGGGTACATTGAAATAATATTGAACGACAAAATGGTTGTGCTGTGTGAGAAATGACATCGGTCTAACATTTTGCTCCCTGGTTAAAGAATGGTCCTATCAAGTAATGGAAATACGATGATCCACACCTAAGGATGGGAATTGGCACTTAATCTGTGCCTCCATCTGGCTAACAGACCCTTCAGAACCTATCAACCCCCCCCCCCACCACCACCACCACCACCAACCTCTCCACCCCCACCGACCTCTCAACCCCCTCTCCGGCCAAACCCTGCTGGAAGTAGTGGAACTAACAACGGATGTGCATGACGATCAACACTTTTGCAGCACGACAACAAAGCAAAGCAAAACACAGCCCATTTACTAATCTTTTCATTCTCACTTGATTTCTAAGCAGAAATAAATCACATTGCCCATAGCACTTCAGATCAGAGTTCACGCAAAAAAGCAAGAACGCAACAGTAAAAACGTTCAGCCATATTTTCACACCCAAACACTGTGAAACAGAAAGACCCCCTTCGAATTTTGTTTGTGTTTTAACTTGAAAGCGCTCACTGACCAAGTAATGCCCTTTAAATGCATGAATGTAATAACTACCATTTGTTTCATCAACTGATGAAAATAAAAAATCAGGTATTTGGGTTGTGCTTTTATCCCCTCCGGTAAACGAACAGCAGTAGCGTGAAGTGATTTGCACACACATTTTTACAGCTCACAAAATTAAAGTACGACGAGAATGACCTCACATTGGCACTTGGTGTGACATTGGTCTGAGGCTCAGATCCACCGACACCTTGCAATTACTTTTAGATGCAAAGAATCCCTACCTTTGAAGTCACCACCAGGGGACATTTTCGTGAGGAAGAGTTTTGGGGCTCAGATTTTAGCCACGTTTGTGTTGGGTGGGGTGAAGCCGGCAGATCTACTGCGTTTTATCCTGTCGGAATGAGCACGTAGTGTACTCCGCAGCTTGGGTGCGGGTGTGGCATGGAGATTAAAGAGTAGGGTGGAGTGTTGCAGGAAATTAAAGAGTTAGAGGATATCAGTGGTTGTTTTGAAGTAGAGTAAAGTCAACTCTTATCCTCGAGTTTTCAATAACATTTACACACCATTAAAATCACAACTGTCCTTAAATTAGGTGATCGCTTTTTAGTTACACCAACGCAGAATATTATTGTGTCAGGGATTTTGTAATGCATTTTTATTTTGATTGCTCTAATCGAAAACAAATTCAACGGTGGTTTGTGGCGCCATCAAATGACATTTTCGTGGTTTTGACATCATTTCTGACGGAAATATAACTGTGCAGTATTGCACTGTTTTAAACTGTAATATTGTGTGTTCTCGTGTTCTCCGATTATGCTACTAAACTTACTTTAGCTTTCAATGCTAGAACTCACTTTTGGTAATATAAAAATTAGGTATACTTGCAATTATGGATGTTGAAGATATTATTGTTTTAAATAAGATCATAACAATTGAAGCATTTTTTCAGACTTTGCTTTGAAATATTCCGCTACCAGTAAGGCCCTGTCGTGGCAAAACATAGTTCTTCTAAAGAGAGGCTCCAAGGTCAAGTTCAGTGTTGTGATTTTTTTTTAAAGTGGGGGAAATGCAAGTCTCTAACCTCCATTAAAGGTATACAGAATTGGTAAGAAAAAACTTGTAAAATATACTTTTTTATCACAGATTTACATAAAACTTACACGGTCTAATGATGATGATAGTAGAAAACATCCCTTGAAATATTTCTGTCTTAATTTTCCGATTGGAGTTTATCGCTCAGTGAGCGTTTTATTTATTTGTTGGATCTATTTTATATATGATTTCATGCAAATGTGTAATCGGTTTTTCACTATTTTCTCGTGACCCAGATGGCCGATCGATCTCAAACTTCTACAGGTTTGTCAGTTTATGTGTATGGTGGATTACATACAGTGCTTACACTGCCAGCAACTGTTTTGTTAGCAAAAACCAATTCTGTAATGTTCCTTTAAAATTGTGTAAAATGCCATTGTTCCGCTAAACGGACGTCGGAACAGCTCTTGTTTTATTTGATACTCTTTCAAAGAGAAATTTGAAACATGACGTCACTGGATTTCAAAGACAAATGGGTCTGTACGATCCAAGGAGGAATTTTTGGAACAGTCACAAGGCCAAATTTTAATTCCATTTTGATTGAAATCACAAAAATTCAGGAATGAAATAAAACTTTTATGTCCAAAAAGTGTATACCTACATTATTTTAAATGTGACGTCATTTGATGTTTTAGGACTTTGACAACATTCGCACTGGAAGGGTTTGAAATAGTGGCATTTTACACCCTTTTAATTTGAAGTTATAGACTTCTAATTTGTTCCCACTTTTATAAGAACTCTATCTGTTGGAAAATGAGTGCATATCACAAAACTGAATTTGACCTTGGAGCCCCTCTTGAAACTGGTGAAAAACGTTGTGATACTAATGAATCTAACTGAAAATCTAACATTAAAATAATGTTGAATTCTACATTCATTCCACCACAAGAAAAACAACAATAATTCGAAATGAATAATCAACCAAAAATAGCAAATCACTACAAAAAGGTTGAGTCTCTTGAAAATAAAATGTGACTGTTCAAAAGTTGAAATTTAAAAAATCGAAAATGAAATCAAACCTTATAGCTCGATTCACAAAGAGCTAAAAATGATCTTTAAGATGTGCATCAATCTTAATTGCTAAGCAAAGTGTGACGTCACAATAAAAAATGACCAGCGGTAATGGTATTGACTAATTTGGGAGGCTAATCACCCTTACTCGCAGCCTAGAAGCTGAATTGCGAAGGTCGAGTCGCAGGCATGCAAGAGTGCTTTAGCCAGCCACATCGACCCATAGACCACTATGTTTACCTTACTGCATTTCAAAAGCACTAAGGGCCTTGTCACACGAGGCAACTTTTCCAGGCAACTTGGAGGCAACCAAGTGCAGTGCATGCTACAGAACCTTTTTGGTAGCACATGAGTCATTTTTTACACAATGTCTCATGATCCCCAAGAAAAATATATGAACATTGAATTGTGAATGACTTTTCTTCATGGAGATTGCCTGGAACTGATTGCCTGTAAATTGCCTCGTGTGACATGGCACTAAGATTCATCTTATGATGGGATGTCAAAGTGGGATGGCACGGGTGGCTTGTGCGTAAAGCGCTCACCTCTCACCAATGTGGCCCTGGTTCGAGTGCCGGCTAAAGCCATTGTGAGCACAGCCTGAGATTGAAATTGTTTGATTTTTTTTCTGGAGGGAGGAAAACCGGAGGGTCCGGAGAAAAACCAACACACAACTTTACTCACAATGGCCTTAGCCGGCACTCGAACCAGGGCCACATTGGTGAGAGGTGAGCGCTTTACGCAAAAGCCACCCGTGCCACCCCACTTTGGCAACCCATCTTAAGATGAATCTTAGTGCTTTTTGAAATGCAGTATAAAAGGTAAAACATAGAACATTGCTGGTTTTCCCAAACTGTGGAAATTATAATTAAAACACACTGAGAAAAAACAACGAAAGCAAATAATTAAAAAAACAAAGTCGATGATGATTGGTCGGTTCTCCTTACCTCGTCATTGAGTAGGCAGTACAGAATGAATATGAACACACCCTGAAACAAACCATAAAGGAAAAAAAAACATTTACTTATTATTTTTTTTTAGTTTGGGGGACGAGCAAAGAAAAAATGACTAGATTGGGATTTGAACCTGCGACCTCTGGAATAACGTTCCGTTGCTCTACCAACTGAGTTATCTAGCTGTGGGTGGGTGGGGGGGGGGTCTCCCTATTTTGTCAGTTTCTTTGTTTGGTGTTGCCAGTCAGAAGCCATCCAACCTGTAACTGCCGTATAGTCAGGGATCACAACCAAGTTTACAATTCAAACCTTGGAAGCAGCAGGACATCGATCACCTTATAATCCGAAGGTCGCAGGTTCAATCCCGTTCTAGTCAATCCTTCTTTGTTCAACCAGTCAGTTTCCATTGCGATTTAATTACTTGATCGTAATTTGTTTAATGCACGGGTTATTTTTTAAACAAATAGACTTCAGAACAATGTAAAAATCAATTTGTCTTAGAATTTAGAGCAACTTTTTTTTTTGACAAAGTAAACCGTAATGAAACATTGAACAAACTGAACAAACCTGAAGAGAATTCATGATAACGAAGATGTAGGCAAAGACCAAGGTGTCAGCGTTGAACGAGAGCAGCCCAATCAACCAAGTACACCCAAGAAGTGGCAGAGTCAACAGTATGGCCCTTAGAGCAATCCTATTTAGTTATCAAATAAAATAGAGAACTGTCAGAAGGGGTTCAAGAGTAACACGTGTGCAAATTAAATCTAGTGAAGTTTGTGGAGGAGACACCGTGCACATAAAACTCATATGAGTTGTGGTGGTTCTGAAAAGAACCGGTGGCTCTGGAAAGAACCGGTGGCTCTGAAAAGAACCGACATTGGGCGCGTTTAGCATCATGGCAAATATCGACATTGGGCTCGTTTAGCATCACGGCAAATGCCGACATTGGGCTTGTTTTATAGCATCGTGGCAAATGCCGACATTGGGCTCGTTTAGCATCATGGGAAATGCCGACATTGGGCTCGTTTAGTATAATGCGAAATGCCGACATTGGGCTCGTTTAGAATCATGGGAAATGCCGATATTGGGCTCGTTTAGAATCATGGCAAATGCCGACATTGGGCTCGTTTTATAGCATCGTGGCAAATGCCGACATTGGGCTCGTTCGGCATCATGGGAAATGCCGATATTGGGCTCGTTTAGAATCATGGGAAATGCCGATATTGGGCTCGTTTAGAATCATGGCAAATGCCGACATTGGGGTCGTTTAGAATCATGGCAAATGCCGACATTGGGCTCGTTTGACATCATGGGAAATGCAGATTTTAGGCTCGTTTAGGTTCTCTTCATTCACTGTTTTTACAATAAAAATTTCAAATAGTTTGGCAACAGATTGGTCGCAAGTCTTTACTCGAATACTCAAATGTCAATATCAGTTATATCGCCTTTATGCTTGCCTTATTCTTTCCACCTTCTTCTTGTTCATGTTGGCTTTCAGGCTAAGGAACACCCGTATGACTTGGATGATGATACCGATGTTGATCTGAAAGAATAACATCGAATTTCTTGAAATCCATCATAATCGTGGTAAGCTTAATTTGTTAGATTTGAAATCGAGCCGTTAATGTGTGTCGAAATCACCCAACGCACGGCCACTTTTACAAGGTAGCAGAAGAAATTGTGGGAATCAAGGCAAAAGTCTATAAGTTTCTTGTTAATAAAAACAGTTTTAAAAATAAGGTCACCTTTTGGTTTTTGCCAACGTAATGCTGATTTATAGACAAAATCATCAATGAAGGTACAAAAAGAGTCGCCTGCAAAAGTTTCAGCTGAATACAGGGTCTATACTTCTTGAGAAAACAGCAAGAAACTGTCAAGGTATTTTCACCAAGAACGTAAGATTAATCCGCGTTTAGCGAGGTGGAAGAGGGTACCAACTGAATCTCTGGCCGCAGCATTCACAAACGGACACCACGGAAATTCAAATCTCCAAAAGTTCGCCTTTAGGCAATCATTCGAGATTCAAATGTTCGATATATTTGTATTGATTTCTAACCAACGGGGCACTTCAAACGAAATATTTCGCGGGATGCTTATACTACAATCACCAAAGTATGACTCTGCCTTTGAATTAATGTGAAGGAATATTGTACAAATATTCACATTTTTTTAGGAAACAGATTTCTTATCAATTATATCCCGTAAAAATGCCATTGACAAAACATATCCGACCGATAAACAAAATGAAAACAACATTTGAGACCTCATAGCAATTATAGAAAGATGTCATGTTGGAAATTATTGAAAGGTAAACTATTTTTCTAATTGAATTCAAGATAATACTGACTAAGTAGTGACTAATAATTGAAAGTAAAAATGAACATTCAATCAGGTGTAGGCATTACCAATATGACGGCAGCTGCAGGAGCGATGAACGCAAATATCCCTCCGTTCCCGACTGTTAACCAACATCTGTTTATACAAAATTAATCATTATTTTGTTTTTATTTAATTAGGTCAAGAATATTCAGAAGTTCTAGCTTAGTAAGCACCTTTTCAAAAATGCCAAAGGTGTATGTGGACTTTCTCTCCGGCCACGGCACTCATGTGACGTTGTCATCGCTCCGCTCATTCAACACAAAAGGCGGGAAAATTTTGTCATTTTGCCAGTCAGCGCGGACCGCGAAGTGCAATAATGCGGAAGTTATTTTTTAAATTTGTTTTTTACTGTGGCTTGGGCTGTTGCTATGGGCAGCTTCAACGCAGGTTAACGTGGTGACCAAGCCGAAGCCACAACCGCCATTTTGGGCCTGTCCTAACACACGGTGAATCCGACTTCTAGAATTGTGCAATCATCACCCGCTAGAGTTGCTTGAATTGTGTAGAGCAAAAACATGCATCAGATAGTATAAAGAAATTGTATTGCTCACCTCGAAACATATGTTTACAGTCTGTATATTTTGGAGGTAATATCTTACTATGATTTTTGCATTATCTTTATGATAAGATTAATAAACAGCAATACCAAACATCTTATTTGTTGTTTACACAACAAATAAATCAACAAAAGCAAAAGTGCCAAAGATGTGAAAAAGAAAATTGTGACCAAAGCTATAGGGGGCGCTGTGCACTCATGGCGATAAGGCACGATGTGATGTGTTTGTATTGTTTTATATAACTTACCTTGATTCTGTGTCGTATGATACGAATGATGCTCCCATGGTTACGCCAACTATTATCAGAGGAAATACTGGGGGAAAAAAAGTTTTTAAAGAATCTTTAAAACATCATCTTTAAAGGGACACATTGCCCTCGGATTGGGCGCTTTTGGGCTATAAAAAGCGTTTGTTTTGAAATAAATAGGGCTGAAAAAGATATTATAAAGGTAGAATAGGCCAATAATTATTCACATAAAGATACCTCAAAATTGTGTGTTTTTTGTGTTATTTCGAATACGGTCTGCTTTTTGTAGAACCAAATTTTTGACTCCACAAAATGGCGGACCGGAACGGTGCCGCTGTTGCATGTCCAGAGAAAATGTGTGTTTTTAAATCATTACTCACTAATTACAACACACTGCATGTGTTTAGCGCATAAACAACTCTTAAAAATGATGAGGATTAATTTCAAACAGCAACATTTTAAGAGATTTTAAGGCACTGTGCCCCTTTAAGCTTTGTCTGTGTGCAGATCCTAGTAATGGGCGTTTACTTAATCACGTAAAACCCCATAATTAGGGGCCCACCATGACTAAGTTCTATTTCTGTAATTTTACATTTTATACACGATAATATTTTAGTTGTGAGAAAATTGTATCGATGGTTAATTCCTCACCCCATCCGACGGTGACATACGTTGGCAATCTCAACCATCTCGTCTTGGCTGAGGTGGTCTTGGACAGGAGAAATATACCCTCATTCAACATCCAGAAGAAGGTCGCGAGGAGGAAGAAATGAAGCGAGATGCCTACGGTCTTACACACGCCCTGTCAGTTAAACAAACACCAAGTAGTCACTATAAATTACAGAGAATATTTTTTTTAATAGGTCTGAACTCATCTTGGTTGTGCAATAAATGACCTGGAAAAGCTTCTCATCCATCTGAGGTTACCGAGATAGTCTTATTTAGTGTACGTATCTACCAATAAGGTACTCAAGGCGCTTGAACATGCAAAAGCTGTTTAAAGACACTGGACACCTTTGGCAATTGTCAAAGACCAGTCTTCTCACTTGGTGTATGTCAACATATGCACAAAATAACAAACCTGTGAAAATTTGAACTCAATTGGTCGTCGAAGTTGCGAGAAAAAAACACCCTTGTCACACGGAGTTGTGTGCTTTCACGTTTGAGACCTCACGCGTGAGGTCTCGAAATCAATTCAAATATTTTACAGAGAAATTACTTCTTTCTCAAAAACTACGTTACTTCAGAGGGAGCTGTTTCTCACAATGTTTTATATACTATCAACAGCTCTCCACTGCTCGTTACCAAGTAAGTTTTTATGCTAACAATTATTTTGAGTAATTACCAATAGTGTCCAGTGCCTTTAAGGCAGGTTTTTGAATGTTTGAATTTTGAGACCCATTTATCTAGCACCTTAAACGGTTTCAGAAGGAGCTGCTGCGAAGCTGGGCACTGGCGCAGCATGATGCTTAAGTTTAATGCGTAGGAGTATCCGCTCGGTCTACAAACCGAGTTTCATATCAAATGACCCATTATGTTAAACACGATTAATTTAATTTCACCGGATTATCTTTAAAGGTGCTATACAAGAGTGGTAGAGCTGACAAAAAAGTCGAAGACAAGTTTTTTGTCTGATCAACCATGCTCATGAAATAAGAAACCTGTAAAAATTTGGGCTTAATCCGTCGTGTGAGTCAGGAGAAAATAGTGAGAAATCATGCCGTTTTCAGCATATAAACACAGTGTACTTAATTTTAGTTGTAGCAACCGAAATCAGCCGTTGCGTTTTTTTTTCTGGTTTTCAGATACACTTCTATCGAATATGACTTCATTTCAGAGGGAAATAGTTCACAGAAATAAAGGTTCTAGGAAGAACTTCGTAATCAGTAAGCTTTCAGACTAAAATTTAACAATGATGTTGTTTGTCCTTCTATCTGTGAAACCTTTAAACCTGTACCGGTTCTTTTCTATGTTCATGTAACACAAGATGTTGTAGGTCAAGAAGGGAGGGGATTAATTTGGCCAAAACCAATCACCTAGATTTCCCCAGACACCGGCGTGGTTTGATATTGTTCCCACAGCAGTGTGCACAGGATCTTCTGTGTCAGTAGAAACATGTAAAAGATTATCAACCTTCCTGATGACAGTGATTTGTGGGCATGGCACATTGCTGTTGTGTTTTTAGGAAATTATAGCCGAAGATAATAAAAGCAATTGATGTTTTGTTTAGATTGCTTTAACAGGCCTGGCGTTTTTTTTTTCTGCTCTCACGAACTAGGTTAGAACACCATTGAAGTGGGTAAAAATGCTGGTAGGCCTACCACAGAGCTGTGTGGCCTACGTTCACACGCAATAACTCAAAATGTTCTTCGAATGGGCAAAGTTTGTGCAATGCTCGTTTGTGCAATTTTCGAGAATATAAACGACCTGATTACAATATTGTCAGTGAACTCTGTGACTGACAAGAAAAACGAGAGCAATTGGTGGCGATTTTAAACTGTCAAATAGATATTGTTGTATAAAAAGAAGAAGTTTAAACGATGGTCGGCCGAACATTGCTTGAAAGTTTTAGGCGATCTCCACGGAGATTAAAAATGTTCGACGAACAATGTACTGTTCTTGATTTCTAATCAACGGGGGGCACTTCGGATGAAATAATTTCGCAGGATCATTTCGGGGTCGTTGCCAAAGTATGACCCTTCTTTTCAACAGAAAGCAATGATCTGTGGGGGATTTTACGAAAAGTACATGGTACTTCAATTTGACAAATCGAGACGTCTTTAAAATCAGGCGATTTGAGTGAGAATGCACTCCTCTGAGTTCTGAATGTTGTGCCATCCCCGTTGGGAATGTTATGGAAGTGGAGCTGTCAACATCGAGACATTAGTCTTTGTGATGACCGCATTCCCCGGCCCACCCCCACCCACCAACATGTCAATACGAACTGATGAGTAAAACATTCCCGAATGATCGTCTGTACACACCAACACCGCGGTAATACTTTAATAAGCTGAAACCGTTATCACATTGTCGTCACATGTGTCGTGTTCCCTTTATGCATTCTCAGTCATAAACACGTATTCTTAAAGGTGTCAGGCTATTTTTTCCGTCCAGCCTCGAACTGATAATAGACCTTTCCATTGTTGATAAACAAACTGCGCTGGTTGGCATGGAAGGCCGAATGTTAGCAAAACATTCAATCGTGTTAACAGATATTTCAACAAAATTCAACATTTTCTGCATACTTTCAGTTAAGTAAAGTACCTCTCATGGTTGGTTGCTTTGTTTCCAACAAATTCAACACTATTTTTGAATACTTGTGTAACATTGTTAAAAACTGTGGCTATCTGTTTTTGTTTTGCATTTATGGCTTTCCATAGTTTTCCGACCTCGGTTGGCAAAAACTCGGGCTGTGACGTTGCAATAGAAAGGTCTATACTGCATTTGATGGGAGATTAAAACAAATATGGCGTCCTACCTTGTATTTCGTACTGTCGATACCGAAGACAAAGATGAGCTGCGCGAGCATCAGTGATACGGCAAGGTTCATGTGAATGATGTTCCTGTCTGCTCGGTACATCCTGATCCAAAAAGAGTCAAATAATTATCTCAACACGTCGTGATCCAACAAGATGCTATTTAATTTCCCAATACATCCTGATCCAAAAAGAGTCAAATAATTATCTCAACACGTCGTGATCCAACAAGGTGCTATTTAATTTCCCAATACATCCTGATCCAAAAAGAGTCAGTTTTTCCCAATACATCCTAATCTGAGAAGAGTCAAATTATTACCCCATTATATCCTGATCCAAAAAGAGTCAAATTATAAGTCCAATATATTCTGATCCAAAAGGAGTCAGATTCGTAGCCCAGTACATTCTGATCCAAAAAGTGGTATAACTATTATCCGAAAAGAAAGAGTCGATTTAAGATATGTTTTGTTTTACTTTTGGGTTAGGAAGATGATCAGCATGATTGCAAGGCAAGTTATTGATAAGGCGCATCCAGCCCACGTCAAGTAGTCCAGAGATTTGGGGAGATCCTGCAAAAACAAAAGAAGACATAAGTAGAAGAATGGAGGGGAGAATTATGTTAAAATTGAAGAAATGAATGTATAGTTAACGGAGGGAATTGGTAAATGTCAGTCTGGAAGCCCACTGAATGTGACGTGTGTATCGTTGCCGAACGGTCTAGCACATCAAACTCAAGTTCTGGTGACTAACTTATCAAAGTGTGGTTTCACTTAAGCTATTCGCCATTTGCACGGTCAGCCATTTGCGTGTAGAGCCTCGAACTGGGGACATCAGTGAAAAGAAGCATTATATAACACTGTATTGTCACAGTAATGTAATGGCACTTTCATCCAAACAGATACATGAATACAATACAAATGAAGCATGAAGTCGAGGCTCTAGACGCACAAGGCGGATGCGTGCAAGTAGCGAATAGACCACGTTAACCTGCGACATCACATGTTTACAAAAGAGTTACAGAGTCCTGGATTCATGCAGGAACTATTTGTACACAGCTCAATGGAGATTGCAGATTTGTTGAGATTGCAGAGGAGGGGTTTTATCAACTTTTGACTATGAAGAAAGAATTGGCTCATCATCCCAAAAACTGTGTACAGCTGTTATTTTGTATTAGCTCTTGAACTTATGTAAGAATTCCCATGTGACCAGTGTAGTGCTGCCGGTGCTGACTACTCCTAAGGAGTTGAGACGGTTCCGGGAATGCAGGGCTACCTTGTGACTCTGAAAAAGCAACGATGTACAATCCTTGTTGAAGATACAAGTCATAATGTAGACAATTAAAATGAATTAACTCTAGCATTCCTCGCAAGGCTGTGTTTTCCCTTCACATTATTTACATAAGGAAGAGCCATCAACACCGTGACATGTATAATGTCAAGTGCAGGTGAAGACATGCGTCGAAGAAAATCAAGTAACCGGAATTGTTACAAAACAAATTCCCAGCCCTGCAATCGTTTAATAACCGGGAGCTGCTCAATGAAGGTAAGCCAACAAAAGGTCAACGACGTCTCTATTCTTTTGACGACATGTCCATCGCCTGCCCTCTGGGCTACTTGAGGATCAACATCAAAGACCGTTTACCAGGCTTTATCGCGTTCCTTACGTGCGGTGACAATAGTAAATACTAGTTTTAATGATAATAATGAGGGGCTGACTATTTGAATCATTCAAGTCTCGGTTTTATAGCCTGCCCGATATGGGGCAGAGGGTCCCCCCAATGTTCCCATACTATAACACACTATTTTCCTCTTGTAGAACTCCTCCCCAAAAAATCCTCAAAAGAATTCCTGAGATTCCAAGCACACAATGAAGACACAATAGAGGGGGGGGGGGGTTACCCTCTGCCCCATATCGAGTACCAATTGGGGTGTATTGGGGTTTTTTTTCAGGCAGAAAAACAATATGGGTTCCATGTGATACAGGTCTGTTATCGATATAGCAATCGGTTCTATCTAGTCTAGTTGTACTATCACTCGGGTATAATTTCACCCTCGATAAACAGCAAAGGTGACACTCCGTGCCAAATCCAGACAATTTATAGACCAACTCTCGCGCGTATTCAAACATCGAGACCCGATAAGGTGTGCAAGTTTGTTTCCCTTCACGCGTTAAAGCAATGCACATGGGACCAAAGAGGTCACACAAATATTTGAATGCGTTCCAGACCTGCACGGTCTGTTTGTGCCCAAACTCAAAATTGGGTTTATTTGTTCATCAGAAAGATGAGAAGTAGAGCTTTAACATAACACCTGTCTCCGCAGTAGTCCTCGCTTTTAAAATGTCATTTCATCCACTTTCGAGAACTGCCTGGCAGGGCGTCTCAACTTCTCTCTGCGAAAATTACGCAAAGTAATAAAGCGAGAAAGTGTGGGGGTCCTACCGTTGATTCTCTTCTGCTCAAGTTAAAAATGAAGAGAACATTGTGGGTAGCTTTTGTTCCATTGTGTATACCCGCAAGGGCCTGAGCGTTAGCTCATCATGGAGTAAAAATTGTCCTCGCGAAATTGCAAAATTTAATAGGAAGACGGCAAAATTGAAGAATGGAACCACAGGCAAACGCACTATGGAGTCCTCACTACTTGCATAACACCACAGTGCTCAACAGCAGTATAATGAACACCCATGCCCGAAAGCAAATGACAAATGAAAATTGACTTCTGCGAACAGAAATATATGCCCCAAGGACCTACTGTGTCAACGGAAAATAGTCTTTCTGTACATGACTTTTTGAACCTAGCCCATTGCCTCTTATGAAGAGCCTGATGTACTTGATGCGTGCTCTATAAGCCCAATAACTCTTATCATTTTGCCGGAATGACCTAAATTGCTTCCTTCTATGGTAATTTTCCAAGAAATTATGTAAAGCATTACTCAGTGCAGAGCTGACGTTATCCCAAGGGAAATTTGCTACAGAGGAGACAACTGGGAGGGCACATATTTTTTGATGACAGTTTTGTTTTATACTTTTGCCCTTCCCCGACCTCTACTCGTATATTGTAATTTGCATCGTCCAAGGAACTAAAATAAATAAATGAAATGAATAATATTACTCGTACACCCTGTCAGGGAGGGTGAATGGGAGTAAAATTGCCGACTGGCTTTTCGATTCGCAGGGGTGGGGTAATGGAAGCTCATCTTGCAGAATACCAATATTCCACTCTGTATTCAGTAATGGCAAACTAACCTAGACTTTGAAATATTGTGCTCAAAAGAAAAATGTCAAGAATTTACACAGTCTGTCACCCGTTGTGGTTTATTACTTGACATTTGAAAAAAAAGTCGCATCCCTTTGAGGTGCTCTCTCTGATGCCGCTTCCCAGGTTGCATCGCAAACTTGGGTGTGATCCCAGGCTGTATGGCAGTTACATGTTGTAATGAATGGCTTCCGAACAAAGATATTGACAAAATAGGGAAACCACCAACATAGGGCCTCTTTAGCTCAGTTGGTAGAGCGCTGACACGTTAATCCGGAGGTCGTTGGTTAAAGTCCCGCTCTAGTCAATTTTTGTGTTGTTCAACCCCAAAATAAAAGAAAAACAATGGCTTCTGGTCGGCAAAATGACTTAACTTTAGTCTGGATGCCCTTGTTCTAGTTGATTTAGTGCTTCATGAATACCAACTGAGAAAAATAAGTGGAGTGGGTGGGGTGCCACACCCACAACAACCCACCTAGACTCCCCGGACTCCTGCTAAAACCAAACAAGATCTGAGGTTCTTTTGACAAGGTTCTTACTTCCCTAAAAACTGTCGACGCACAAATTATCTCAGCACAGAAGAATCTGCTTGCAGAAACGGTTCACTAACCCTACCAAATTTTTTAAACCTATAGTTATTTTGCTGTTAAGCTTGGGTAAACTGGATTAGCTATTAACTTTCCCGCTCAAAGGGGTTTATTGTGTTCGTTACTATTTTATTTATCGCTTATTTATGGGGCACTAAAAAGGGAAAAACGAATAAAACGATAGTGCACTACGCCAGAAAAATCACTGATGGGGATATGCAGATTGCACTGAACGCAGAACGAATTATAGTTGGTCTAGGAACAAATCGGTCATGGAAATGATTTCGCAAAAAAATTATAATAAGTATGTCCTTTCGATCCTAGCACAGACTTTCTCAAAAGCCTCTCCACCTTTGAAGAAGTATTTTCCAGGGTCGAAACGTGAGAACGATGACAGTTTTTGTATTATTCCGCAGGTAACTTTAGCTGGTATTAAGCAGTTTGCAACAGCTAGTTGTTTGTTTAATATTTTTTTAAAGATATACCACTGATATTATAATACCTACCTGTTGATGTGATATTTGCATGATTACAGCGAAGCTGGTCAGATGTGTCATATGACAGACAGTATGGGTGCTGTTGGAGGAAGCCACGCTACAGCCCTCAGACGACCACGCACCACCATTCCTGCTTTGAAAAAAAGGCGGGAAAAATTGTTTTCAATAATCGCATTATAAGGATCAATCAGTGAAATAGCCGAAAAAACCACAGAATCACGGTTAACGTTTTGAAAGTATTTTATGTAACGTTCATGTACGTGTTTTTTTAAATGTTTTTTCGAATTGCCAAATATAGAGAAAAATTGAGTGTTGGGAGCAATTTCCTGGCGCATTTTTGTATTTCGGATAAATGTTTTTCTCAGCTATTTCATCACACTATAACAACCTATGAAAGTTGTATAAGAGATCCGTACAGAGTGGCCAGCCAATTTAGAATTCCCTTCTTGAAAGTGATCGGTAGCGGTAGGTTTAGGGTTGGGGTCAGGGTTAGGGTTAGGGGTTAGGTTTGGGTTGGGGTTAGGTTAAGGGGGTTAGGTTTAGGGTTTGGGTTAGGTTGGGTTAGGGTTTAGGGTTGGGGTTAGGTTTAGGGTTGTGGTTAGGTTTAGGGTTGGGGTTAGGTTTAGGGCTTGGGTTAGGTTTAGGGTTGGGGTTAGGTTTAGGGTTAGGGGGTTAGGGTTAGGGTTAGAGGTTAGGGTACAACGTGGCCTTTTTAGGGTTAGAATTTGATCCGCTGGTAGATGTTGGTTAATGAACACCTGAGGACCAGTCAACATTCTCACAAGTTTTTCGGCTGGCTGGTTCAGTGTTGAAAAATGTGCCTATTCCTATGTATTAATATGGACCCATGTGAAGATACGGGTGGACTATAGTAAACGACAAGCTACATTGTCCCGGTGGATAGTGACTGAAGAGGTTCAGAGCAAATATTGCAATTTGTTTTCCTCAAGTTTTTTTCCCCTTTTTTATTGATAAATATTTAGCATTATTGTTGGAAATCGCGTGTAGAATATTTGGCCTACAAACTTTCAAAAAACCATCGGAAAACTACTAGATTTTCGAAGACCGGCAAACAATTAAAAATAGATTTAAAATAACATTTTTACTTGTAAAGTATTTGTACAGCATTATTCACTTTATTCTACAATTTTTTTCTTCCAATTTGACTGCTTAAAGTTAAACTATTTCTGCCACACAGTAACTCGAAATCACTCTTTAAAGTTAATTAGTTTACCTTTACGCATTACCGTACAATCCTTTACCAATAAATGACTGGTTTAATGTCTGTGTATATTTTGGATCGCACTTTTCAAAAGCCAATTCTATTCAAATTTTAATTCGCTTTCCGCCACGTCTCATTTATCCCAATAATGAGCACCAATATTTATACAGTATTGTAAACAAATGGGGAAAGCAGTCGAAACACAATTCCCGCCCAGTGGAAAATGTAAATAAATGACAGTGACTGTAAATTAAACATTCCCTCTCGTGGCGACTCGAGCACGCACAAACTGCAGACGAAGCTTTTCATTTCGTATCAACGCTGCAATGTACATATTTATCTTTAGTCTATGATAATGACGCATTGCCGTTAAAGGCACAGTACACGTTTGGTAATTGGAGCCCACTGATTGTGTTAATCCTTTAAAATGTAGGTACATACAATAAAACTAACCTGTGAAAATTTCACTTCAAAAGGTGGTCGCGTTTTTGAGATATCACCGAAAACCGGAGCGAATATTTCCACGCAAGAAGAATATTCCCCATAGGAATACACAGTCTGAGAAGCGTTTCTGACGCTTCTCAGATTCAAATTTGGGGGCATAATAAGTTATATATTTTCCATTACCGTAGTACTTCGAAGTTAAAAGTTTCTCAAAATTCATTTTACTAACCAAAGCTGCTGTACTTCTTACCAAGTAAGTTTTTATTGCCATTAATTTTCAGAGTCATTACCAAACGTGTACTGTGCCTTTAAAATCATTAAACAAAAACGGCATTCAGGTGTTTTGTTTGGTTTTGTTTACATAATTTCGAGGAGAAGACCAACATATGTTTTCAAAAACAATTGTTGGTCTAGTTTTATTTTATTAAACGAGAATGACAAAGTGTGATTAAAATGACAAGTTTCATAGACTGGTAAAATAGCTTCTGATAGATTAAAAAGATAAAAAATATTTCACCATTCTACATTTCCACAGTGTGATTAGTACATTAAAGACAATAGAACGTAGGTAATGTTAGTTTTATAATAACAAACTTTCTTTTAAAAAATGAAAAGAGAAAGAAATTAGAAACACATTCAGGTTGAACGAAATTTGACATATGTCAAGTAATGAACCACAAGGGAAACTGACTGGGTAAATTTCAAATGGTTTGGGGTTGAACAAAGAAAAATTGACTAGAGCGGGATTTGAACCAACGACCTCCGGTTTAACGTACCGGCGCTCTACCAACTGAGCTATCTAGCCCTATGTTGGCGGTCTCCCTATTTTGTCAATATCTTTGTTCGGGGGTGCATATTGACAAAATAGGGAGACCGCCAACATAGGGCTAGATAGCTCAGTTGGTAGAGCGCCGGTACGTTAAACCGGAGGTCGTTGGTTCAAATCCCGCTCTAGTCAATTTTTCTTTGTTCAACCCCAAACCATTCGAAATTTGACATCATATAATGATTGCTTTCGAGATATAAAGGCCTGTTCCAAAACAAACAAACGAACAAACAAACCAACAAACAAACAAACAAACACCCCACAAACAGACCGTAACGAATTAGATTTATTTGTGGTTTTTCCCTTAAGTCTAAATTTAAACCTGGCAAATCCAATCAATTCTGCCTTAAAATGTGTTTTAATGAAAACATTACGATTATCAGCAAATCCCAAGCGACTCCACTCCACCCCAAGCAATCAAAATGGGGCAAAATTTCCTGCCCGTCCAGCAATGTAATTTTAGAGTTGTAATGCTATTATAGTATTATACGTAAACAGTTTATTGCAGTGATGTACATAACAGAACACACATAAAGAAGTGGTACCAGTATCGATGATTGTGACATTGTTTTTAATGCCAATTAAAACCCACGCGTTTTGCAAGTTAATGAATAATCATTTTAATATTCGCTTTACTTGCCCAAACACAATTAATGTCAAAATATTGTGATGCCAGTATACTATAAAAGATAGTGTTTTCTTTCCCCACCCTGCATTTCTCATTCACCGGATAACGACAGACAAAAATATTAATTATTAACAATGGCGACAGTGGATAATAAGGATGATTCTGGTTCTATAGCCTATTGTACGCTCAATAATTATGGTTTTGGTTCGCACGCAATGCAATTGTGTATGTTTAGACAGATAGACCTTGTGTACTCTCTATAAAAAAAAAATCCCAGGTCAGAATTGACCCAGATTCCAGGTCCAAGGGGGCTGACCCATTTACGGGTCAGAATTGACCCAGATTCCAGGTCCAAGGGGGCTGACCAATTTACGGGTCAGGTTGACCCGGGAAATGGTTAACAACTTTAATGTGATTCTAAATGTGATTTTAACTCGGATTTTGCGTCATTTTGATCCGTTTCTTGGCCTGTCAAAGATCCCTGGTCATAATGACCCAGAAAATGGGCCAGGCCCAAAGGATCCCCGGAACCGGGTCACTTTCTGACCCGGAAATATTTAGATTGTAACTCTGTACATTACGCCCAAACCTCACCCACCCCACCTTCCACTCGTTCACTCGTGGCCGAGCGGATAAGAGCACCGGACTCAAGCTCTGGTGTTTCTGTTCAGCAGATTGTGGGTTCGAGTCCCGGTCGTGACACTTGTGTCCTTAAGCAAGACACTTAACCGTCATTGCTGCGTCCTTCGGATGGGACGTAAAAGAAACCCAGTGCACTCATCAAAAAGAGAAGGGGTTTGCCCCGGTGTTCCTGGTTTGATTGGCTGCATATTGCGCCACAGCACCGTGTAAACCATTACATGGTGCTATGTAAAGGAATAGGTCTAATACTTCAAAACGTAGCTCCACAATACCTTGCAGGAAAATACTGAATGTTGAAGCGCTTATGAGGCTGGCCTGCAGTAGGCGCTATACAAATACGTTAATGCATCATTGAAGTAATATAAACCAGCTCGGCTGCATGCTCTCAAACGATAAGGAGACACACATTGACACAAGATAGCAGATTACAATACACTAAGGGGATCATGATTGAAACTCCCAACGTCCTCCACTAAAAGACAGTGTCTGAACTGGCGGCTCCGGCTACGTCTAGGGTTGGATCACATGCGTCATCATCATGTGTTAAAGTATAGGAAGTTTCTTAGCAACACCCTTAGCAACAGCCGTAGCCGTAGCCACAGCCGCTAGAGTGGACACGGCCTCACAGGGGGTTTATAACACAAATATAAGGCAGGGCACTTTCTAAACACAAAGTACAACCATATGGGATTTAGTTCATGCTTCGTTATTTCATTAATGGGCCATTTGAATATAGGCCCACTGGAATAATGTATGGATGGATCATTGAGGAACCTCCATGGATGAAGTGAGAAGAGGGAGTAGGGATGTACTGTTTTGAAGCCCCGTAACAAAAGCGCACGTTTTAAAAATAACTATCGAAGCCGGAACCGTGGTTTTAACAAGGAAAGACAGAGGAGCCTTTTTATACAACACTACAACGCAATAAATTGTAACAGAAATGACTTAGAGCATCTTAGTTAGGCTTGGTTTCAAGACGTCAGATTTTACAAACCAACGAAAGTGTCCACTGAATTTATTTAAAATAGATTCTAAATCTGAAGTATACCAATCCAATATACTGTTGTTAACGTTACAACGAATAAATCCCATTACGCTAAAACAAAATAAAGGCCGCAACATTTTAGGAACATCGATTTTCAAGATATCCGTCATCCACGAACTGTTTCTGGTTAATGACCTTTTTCGAGCGGCTGTCATAAATCGTTTCGGTCAGTGAATTTGACGTCAGGACCACTTGTTGGTCAGGGTCGCCTGGACACGCCCTCACCGAAGATAAAACAGAAACAAAAAGGTCAGGTGCCATTTTGGAAATATCGACATCAGTGCTCATTAGCGTTAATGCAAGCAGGGGAGCGTACGGTCATTAAATCTTAATACTCACCCGTTTGCTTTCCAGTACCGACATGACGCACCCGCCCTTTCATTTTTGAGCTGCAGATAAATGGAACAAAATGATTTTAGAAAACCCTGATCTTTTGCTGGTAATTGTTGCTTCAACCTTACGTCCAGTATTGACCTTACTTTCCTAGAAGCGGTAAGTATCAGTGAAGTGGAAAAACTGCTGGTACGGCTGTGTTTATCCATCACTATTTGCCTTTCAGACTAGAGTGACTCGTACGTCATCATCATTGACAAAGGTGTTCAGTTTACGTTTATTATTATTAACCTGTGGTCATTTTGCTGCTGACAATGTTGTGTGTTTGTTTGTTTGTTGTTGTTTTTGTTGTTGTTTTTAAGGAAAAGCGAGAGGCTGCATTTGTAATTTTTATTCCTTTCCATTCAATTCAATTTAAGGAGGGTCTCCACGGTCAAATCAGGTTTTGTGATCCACTCATTTTACAATAGATAGAGTCCTTATGAAAATGTCCTTAAGGTAAAGCAAAAATCAAGTCTCTAACCTCACATTCAAATGGTTTAAAATTCCACTGTGTTTGATACCCTTCAAGTGCAATTTTTGTCAAAATCCAAAAATGTTCAATGACGTCACATTTCAAATAATGTGGGTCTGTACATTTTGGTATCATGTACAGGGAATTTTCAGTTTAATCCTGAATTTTGATAGTATTCAATCAAAATGGCATTGAATTTGACCGTTTGACTAGCGAAAGATTCCCATTTAGAATGTACAGACCCACTTGTTATGATGCCCGATGACTTGATATTTCAAATTTCGCTCTGAAGGAGTATCAAATAACATGCCATTTTACTCCATTGTGCAGTTAGAAGTTTGGGTAAGTTTCCCCCACTTTCATCAGGACTCTATCTATTGGAAATTGAGTGCATCACAAAACTCAATTTGACCTTGGAGCCCCTCTTTGATTGTTATTCCCGTACGTATTTCTATTGAAAAGGTAAACAATATAATTGTTTACATTAATTTGAAGAGTTATCAGAAATTTAATAAACAGCAATCGATGAGGACAATTTTTTCACAAAATGTGTATTTAAGGTATAATGCAAAAAAAAACCAAAGTTAATGGCCTGGCGTTTCGACCCTACAGCAGAGTCACGTTCTCTTTGTTTACTTTTTAAATGTTAGATGAATTTGACTCGCAGATGTTGACCTTTACCATGCACCTATCATCTGTGTATTATGTTCCACGTGAGTAACAGCAGGCGTTGTTTTTATCATTCTATAACGACTTAAACAGACAATTTCCCATTACAGCCTAGCATTTCGTAACATTGTTTTCATGGGAGGGGAATTAGATGAGTGCACCATGCTAAAGAGCTAGGATAGACATGTTTGAGAGCCCAGTAATGTTTTTACCTCCAGGTTTGAAAAAGTCAGTTCCAGTGGAGAGTCGACAGTGAGCGTCACTTCCTCACCGTCCCATCTGCGCAAGGATATCGTAGTGACGAGGCTTCCTATGGTGTTTTCAGTCTTGGACCCTTCTCCCAGGCCGTTGTCATCTTCTATCGTGGATGGCAACTCCTCGTGAAGGAGACTAGCCGTAGAAATGGCTAACGTAGCTGAAACGCAAAATGTTACATTTAGTCAATGTAGTAAGAAAGCTAGAAAGAGACTACGGATGTGTCCGAATTGGCGGTTACGGCTACGGCTACGGCTGACACTGCGTCATCATGCGTTGAAGTATAAGACATTCTTAGCAACACCCCTTAGCAACAGTCGTAGCTGTAGCTGTAGCCGCCAAATTTGATACGACCTGTATATAGAGAATACAGAGAGACTAAGACCGTTTCCGAATTAGTGGCTGCAGTTGCGGCTAGATCACAACGTCAACACGCGTTGAAGCATAGACTGCCCTTAGCAACACCCTCAGCAACAGCTGCAGCCAGATTGGACTAATTATATAGTTCGAATGAGTCTTACCTCCAGCCGCTTTGACAGACTTTGGTAGAGAGAGTGAGAAGGTCTGGTTTCCCAGCTGTCCACCAAGAGCTTCACCATCTTCACAATCCGCACACAATGTCATCACCTTCATAACTTGACAGATCAAACAGTTCCATAGTTAAGTTATGTAAAACCACTTCATAACTTGACCTTTGGTTAAACATAATGAGGATACTTGTTTTGTTCTATTACGCCACTATAACAATAATATAGACAGCCATTATAAAGCTAGTTAAAAATCAATTTCCCAGTTATACAATATTTTAATATTTTTACAACTTCAATACTGTGGCGTAACATGGGAGCCACGGAGGCACGTAACCCTTTCCGATAGACTGTACAAGTCTCGCAAAAATCGAAAAACGAGGGGAAAAAAACCTAAAACGCAGACAACTAAAACATTCTGGGAAAAAAAACCATAGCAAGTTGTCATAAACAGAATAATTTTTTTTTATATAGTACAAATAATTTGTTCAAGTTAACATTGAAACAAATTTAAAACTGGGTCGAGGGTGCTTATTTTTAGCAACCCCTTTGCCAATTACGCCCGAATTTGTGCGCCATCACATAGGTTTAATGACAACATGACCGTCAGTTCGGCAAAGTTCTTAAATTTTTCCAAGTAACCGGAAACGGAGGTCAAGTCTCATTCTTGGTTTTCTTCGTTATTTTGTTGAATTCAATTTTTCCTTATATAGTTACATTCCAGACAACACATACAATTTCCATGGCCATAACCTACGTAAAACTTAAACAATTGACAAAACAAAATCCCGCCCACGTCAAACTCCATATGGTTGGGACCACAATGGTCCCGGCATTCTGAATATGCGCCAGACTAATTACACAGTCATTGACGTCCGTGACCCCCCCCCATACCATTCTCCCCTCTGTTTGAAATCTGGACCTTCGAGATTGAAACTACCATAATACAATGTAACATCATTTGATATGCTTTTATGTAGTGATATAAATGTTTATAACTATATTTTGTCTATGTACACGCAAACAATGTACTTTTTTTTTTTTTTTTTTTTTTTTTTTTAAACCTTCACGTCAGATTATCTATTACAAAATAGTAAACGACAAAACAAGAGCGCTGAAAACAAGCGGGGACAGAACACAAGAGGGAGTTGGGGTATACCAATACATATCATTTCGGGGTAACGAAATATCATTACTTCGAGGTCACGACATTTTATTTTAGCAAAAAGCCAGTTATAGTTCCAAAGAACTTTCGCGGCTACCTCCTGAAGACCATCAGATTATATTGATCGTAAAAGTCGAGATGTTTGATTCACGGCGACAAACTCTAGTCTAGACAAATATGTTTAATGGATTCACTGTAAACATCTCTCTCCTGCTTGCATTTTCCCAATCCTGCACTTAAGATTTGCGTCCAAACATTGGGCCTTCAGTTTCAAACACATTCACACCAGACATGCATCAATTCACCAAACTGTCGAGGACGTATCCGGGGTTCGTGATGAAAGTTAATCAAGATTAGCAGACGGTGACATACATTTACTTCCCTGGTATATTTGCCCAAGTAAAACAAGAGGAATTCCTCTGTCCTATGAACAATTAAGTTAATGAAAATGACAAAGCAGTTTGCGTCTAGGTGATGTTGAAAATAGATGAAGTATTTTAATGGGTTGAACATTTCTGGGCACGTCACGTATTAAGACATGGCACGTGCGTCATTAGGGACTGTTTCAACTTTCTGTGCTCCAGCAATTGTGAATGATCGTGGACGGCTTTATGACATATTTTCGGGAGTGTGGAATATAATATAACATGAATCAGCTGACTTTGAGGGGCGGCAACGCATATTTTACACTCCACGAAGACTGTGGATAATGGTTGAACCCGCGGTCAGTTTCCCCTTGTTGTTTATTATTAGACGCTTTATAATGATTGTACGGAGACTCGGGAGTTCTTAGAATGATACCACGGCATCTGTGAAGTAGACAGCCTGTTTGATGACCGGACTATCATAGCAAACATGATTAATATTTGATCTGGATAATGTAAAAAAGAGTAGATGTAGGTCTTAATTATGCATTACATTAACCAAAGTGTCATGGCCGAACGGTCTACTGCGCCACACTCAAGTTCCGGAGTTATCAGAGTGTGGGTTCAGGTCCCGGTCATGGTTCTGGTGTCCTTGAGCAAGACACTTATAACAACATAATTATTCGTCCATCGGTTGAGTAGTTAAAGGAACATTACAGAATTGGTTTTTGCTAACAAAACAGTTGGTGGTAGTGTAAGCACTTTATGTTATCCACCATATACATAAACTTACAACCCTGTAGAAGTTTGAGATCGATCGGCCATTTGGGTCACGAGAAAATAGTGAAAAACCGATTACACATTTGCATGAAATCATATAAATTCAACATAATTTCTCATCAAATATGACATTTCAGACAGAAATATTTCAAGGGATGTTTTCTACTATCATCATCATTGGACCGTGTAAGTTTCATGTAAATCTGTGATCAAAAGTATATTTAACAAGTTTTTTTCTTGCCAATTCTGAAATGTTCCTTTAAAGGTATTATACAGGATTGGTAGAGCTGACAAAACAGTCGCAAACAAAGTTCATGTTTTGTGGGATTAACCATATACATGAAATAACAAACCTGTGAAAATTTGAGCTCAATTGGTCATCGAGGTCACGAGAAAATAGTGAAAAGAGACCTTATGTGTTTTCTGTTTTTCAAACATCGAGTTTATTATCGCGCGCGATAAAAACTATTGTTTTATTCATTTCTCAGAAACGATAGCATTTTAGGCAGAAATATTTTAAGGAACCCTTTCTACCATTACTTACTTTAAATCATGTAAGTTATGTGTGAATCTGTGAACATTTGTGTTTTTAATTCTTACCAATAGTGTACAGGGCCTTTAAGGCTCGTGTTGAGTAACAGAACCATGTACACTTTTCATACAGAGAAGGTGTTCGCCCAGTGTTTCTGTTTCCTCACCTCGCAACCTTCTAAGGTGTTATATAAATTGGTCTCACAATATGCAAACTTAGCTCTGCATGTCGTTAAAATAATGATCGCTTCGAGACGCCCGTCGGGTTTGACAGAGCGCTATCAATGGTAAAAGACAAGTAGTATTTTCTAGTAATTATACCCATGGGTACAATGATTAGAAATACTACTTGTGTTTCGGTATAATTATGAGAAAATACTACTTGTGTTTTACCCATACCCAAATGTGTATTAAGCACCGCACACCACTCTCTCAAATCATGTGCAAAAAAACACCAGGTATTACTCGCGCGGGATTCGAACTTACAACCTTTGTCATTCACGAACAGACCACCGAGCTGGCCCGTAGCTAGAGGCAGTTCGAGTCCTACATTTTTCCAGCAGCGGGTACCGTAAAGATTCGGTAGATGTTAAAGTTGCATATATGGGATGAAGTGTTAGTATTTTGGTCTTACCCAAATTGAACATCTATTAAATCGTTGCAGTATACCAACTGCTAAAATACATATAGAATTTGAACTGCCTCTAGCTACCGGGCAAGCTCGGTGGTCTAGTGGTAAGAAATCTGCTCTCAGTAATGGCAAAAGTCGTGGGTTAGAACCCACCTTTGTATAAAGTACTGAGTATACAGGTAAACACACACAAATTTCTTTATACCTGATGCAAATTACACCCATTAAATCATGACAAAATAAAATCTGTAACAGTGAAAAGGAAGTTCTGAGCTCGGCTTTAAACTAAAAAATCTTAAGAAAAAATGCGTCCAAGATGATCCTCTCTATATTAATTTTTTTCTGATACCGAAAAAGTACCTACCAATTTCTGGAGTCGATACTATGAGAGGCTTTGTGGGTCGAACTATTAACTCAGCCAATCTGTCCATCAAAGAATCCAGAGATTTCTCGATATCGTTGGACTGTTCCTCATCCTTATGCAACTGCCGGTTGTAAACATCAGAACATTTTATTCCTCCAAAAGCAGTCAGATTTAAAATCTACTCATATTTCTTCTTTGTTCCTTTTCTGTTCATTTGCATTTATTGTTAGTATAGGGCTAAATATCTATGTATATATATTTTGTTAACCCTGCTAGCCTAATGGTATCAAATTGCACAACGCATCTGCAGGGTAGCTGTTGCCAACAGTCAAAAGGAAAGTGTGCTGTTTGCAATAACAACAAACATATTTCTCTTGCATCTTCTTGACGTTATTTTCTCTTCTGAGGGTCTGCAGATATCAATCATTAAAAAGTAGAAATTAAAAAAAAAAAACTTTTTGACAAAACTACATTTTATCTCAGGAGGCTTGCTTGGTTTTTAATTTGCTTTGTTGTTATTGTTGTTGTTTTGAACAGTATGTGACCCTAGGGAATTGTAAACAAAGACATCGGGTCGAAGCATTCCAACAGCTGAGCAGGCTGAGCGAAGTTTCTCAGACAAATGACATTGTTCCTGTTTGTTTGTGTTGATATGAGGGTAGACTAAACACACACAAGAGAATATTTGATTAAACAAATTAATTAGTTGTTGACTAATTAGTGAGTTTGTGGATTCAGCTACAGTATGGCTAGCGTCCTGCTGAAATTAAACAAAATGTTAGTACAGGTATTCCTGTTTCAACAAAGACTCTATAGATTGATTTAATTCTGACTCATTCCATTCCGTTGAATCAGCATTCAACAGTCAAAAGGAGTAGGCCTTTATTCAATTTCGACAGTTTAGCATTCACTTATATCATTCAAACGCATCAGGTCGCAAAGATCATTTAATTTCCTAGAAGCCGGCAGTACGGGGCTGGTCAACCGTTCAGTGTCATCGATTGTAAATTGTTAGCAGAAAGTCAACTGAAGAATGACAAAAAGGTAGTCTTGAATGTCTATAAATGAAATAGAATGACTGCAACGAACCTGAATGCGAAGAACGAAATCATGCGTGCACGAAAACGAAATCGAATGCAATATATAGTGGCCAATAAAAGGAAAACCCTGGTTTGAATAAGTTAGGGAAACATGCGTGAATTTGATTACGTGTTAATGAAATTGACATATTTTTGTAACTAAAATTGACCAAGAAAACCTTTATTGTTATTATTTTAAACCTTTATTTATTTAACTGTATTTTAATTATTCATTTGTTAATTTGTTTTATTATAATTATTATTATTATTTTTTTTATTTTGCTTTTTTATTATGGTTTGGGGGGAAGTTGATTAATGTAGCAACTGGGCAGGTCATTCACATTGCAGAATGTCTGGATCGTTAATGGTTTTCCAAGGCAGTTAAACAAATTGTTATTTTGAGCACATGTTCTTTTTAGATTGAGATATAATGATAATACAGTATTCCATGAGGATAACAACACTTCATGTACCGGAAGAAACGCAAAAAAGATAAATAAACAAATAAATAATATCAACCAATCAAACAAGCGACTAAAACGCATAAAACGAAGTAAAAACTATAAAGCACAGACACAACAGAAGAGAAAACAACCCTTCTTAATACTGTATAAAAAAGAAGGTGTGTTTTTAACCCGACAATTACAAAAAAGTGAAACACAATGAGCTTACCCCGTCTTCTCCAGAGCCTGATGACGAGGCAGATATCAGGGTATCCACTGCGCCCAGGACCGTTGTGTCGTTCTAAACATGCATATAAAAAGAAAGTCCTTCAAGTTTTGTTGTTGTAATAGTCCCCAATTGGTAAGTGTGTACAAAACCAATGGGAGCGGTTGCCAAAAAGTTTGAGTACAAACAAAAGAGGGACAATTGGAGGTGTTCTACTAACAGAGCTGGGTTTGTGAACATGTCTATACGCATTCATTCAAACCGAGGACTTGAACAAAAGGGATCCGCGGACAGTCCTCGCTTTGCTCTCGTGTACAAGATCAATGGGGACGTCGCTAAAAAACTAAGTCCAAACAATGGGGACAAAGGGGTGTCCTCGGTTTACACCTTTTACAAGCATGTGTGTGTTGTTGTTGTTGTTGTTGTTGTTGTTGTTGTTGTTGTTTTTTTTTTTTTTTTTTTTTTTTTTTTGTGTTTTTTTCTTTGAGGGGGGGGGGGGACCAGCGTCAAGAAGTAATCGTGGCTGAGCAATCTAGTGGAGTAGCATACTCTGGAGCTGTCAGAGTGTGGGTTCGGGTCCCGGTCATTGCTTTTTGTGTCTTTAAGCTATAGACACTTAACCATAGCTAGGCCACGTCCGAATTGGCGGCTCCGGCTACAGCTAACAGCTTGATCGCCGCCTCATTGTGCGTTGAAGTATAATGACGCCCCTGGCAACAGCCGTAGCCGAAGCCGTAGCCGCCAATTTGGATACAGCCTTTCTTCGTCCCTGGGACGTGAAACCGTTAGCCCTGTGAGGTGTCATGCACGTAAAAGAACTAGGGCACTTATAAGCTAAATTTAAAAGAAGAGGTTTGCCTCGGTGTTTCTGGCAAGGTTGGCTGCAGATGGCACTACATCACCTTGTAAAACCCCTGCAATGTGCTATAGGCCTATTGGTCTCATAACCCACTTTAGCTCAGCATACGTGCCGTCAAAATAATAAGCGTCCGTTCGGGCGTGATGAAGAAAACCTGTCATAGCATCCAGACAAGCAGTTGATCTTTTAATCGTAATTGTAATATTTCCCCATACAAGACATGATATACATATGCATTTAGGTTTACATGCGTAATAACAGTCTTTTAGTCCGTTTTTCACTGATTGTTTTTGGGTGTGATCGTGTTCTTTTCAAACCAGATAATTCTACTGGTTTTACTGGAAATGCAGCCGTTAGAGGCCAAAGCAGTGTTGCAGGTACTCGGTACCTGTATACTCAGGTACTATTCGAGTACCATTGTGATGGTACTCGTACTCGGCTAGCAAAGTACTCCCCCTAGACGTCCATACTTGTGGAAAGTACCATGTACTCGAAGTGATGTACTGATGATACTCAAATGAAAACGTATACTCGGACTCGGTTTTAATTTACTGGTCGTGAAAATACGGTTGTCTAAACTGTGTCGCGTTAATGTATGCTATTGCTGGCCAAGAAACAGAAGAATAAACCGGAAAAGTCCAATTCAAGTTGTCTTCGATGTATTCATGTTTAAAAGATAGTGATCATATTAAACAAGCTCACATTGTCATCTAGAAATTAGTCCCTCAAAAGTAAAATGTGGTGATACCTCTTTTTGCACTCGTAGCCCGTACTCAAGATCCAACTACTTGGTACTCGGCTGTTTGACTCGTTACTCGGATATCAGAAAACTCAGAATGCTCGAATACTTGTGCTCGTACTTATGACCCCAAGTACTTGTACTCGAGTACTACTCGGCCATCCTAGTAATGGGGAGTACTTGGACTGAAAAGTACTTGACTGTAACACTGGCCATGATTGATATAGAAAGCTCACTCATTGAAGGCAGTGGATACTTTTGGTAATTACTCGAGAAATACATTACCATAAAAACTTACTTGGTAAGGAGCACCTGAGAGCTGCTGATAGTATAACACAACGTGAGAAACGACTCCCTCTGAAGTAATGTAGTTTTTCAGAAAGTGGTAATTTCTCACTAAAATATTTGGAGCCTTTCTCAGGCATTTGGAAGCACTCAATTCTATGCAACAAGGGTGTTTCTTCTTTCATTATTTTCTTGCAACTTCGATGACGAATTGAGCATAAACTTTCACAGCTTTGACAATTACCCAAAGTATATCCTGCCTTTAATACCGGAACGTTCCTACTATAGGAACTATCTTCCAGAGTCTAAAGTGCTATCAAGAGTCGAGAAACTAATATGTGAAGACGCCAAATGGGCTTGAACATTTGTAATATTCCCAGCAGAACAGAATCCATTACTCCCTTGATGTATTCACATACACAAAGAGTGTGGGGGAACGATCGCACGAATAGATGAAGTTTGTATGCTATGTTTGTTGTATGGTGTGTTTATTAAAAACTAGAGGATTGGAATTAATTTTCTCCTCTAAAAAACCAATGGTGTGCTTCCCCTTTAGAGAGAAACGATGTTCTAACAGCCTTGAATGCTGTCACTGACCAACATCTATTATCAAAAATAATGCAAGCAGACTTAAATAGTTATAGTGTGGTTCTTGTTTATCTCATTGAGTATGTACAGATCACAGATGTTCAACCGCATTTACATTTTTCCCATTGTCCTTTTTAAAGTGTATAATTTGGACAGTCACTTAGCACTTTTTGATTATTAACACATTATGTCCAAGTCTGCTCAGGGCGAACTGTGACATTGATTCTTACGATTGTGTTTTTTAATTTGCCGTAATCGTGTTCGTCAGCCAGAACAAGCCAGGAGGCCGTGTCCGGGTTGCTTGGCTTTGGTAGTGGCTATGGTAGGATGGCTGAAAAGACCCATTCTGCAACGTTGTCGCGTCAACCGCAATAGCCATAGCCGAAGTCGCTTCATTCAGACACAGTCTATTAGTCAGGGAGGGCTAACTTATAGTCTGGCACCGTATGGTCATATTGAGGCCCAGATTTCGTTATTGATACCGCATGTATAGACAAGGAACACGACACAGAAGAGCAACCCCACGCCAAGTTCACTGTAGAAAATATGACTTCAAATGAATAATCTTACCGTAAATGTCTCCATGACGCCACGGACCTGCGTGAGCTCTTCGCGTAAAGCATTCACTGGTTTCCGCTGAGGCAAAAATAACAGGGGAAAAAACCCATTCAGTCCTCATGTTCAAACTCTCTTCTTATACTACTTTTCAAAATTCCCTTCAAAAAATATACATAATAAACAATTATTATAATAAAATGTTCAGTTTCAATCAGGAAGTTCATCCAAATGACTATTTCGACAGTCAAATAAATATTTTTGTTAACTACAATCCCTGCCATTGTGTCTTCATTGTTTTCTCAAGAACTTTTTAAAGGTTTATTACGGGGGTTGATACTTCTGTACAAAATGGATAGATTGAGTTTTAAAGGTCCGTTTTCCCTACCCCTTTCTGTGGGGAGGGTAGGATTCCCTCTGCCACATATCGAGCAGGAGTTGTTTATTGATAATTGTTTGAATTGTAAATTTACTGAGAACTAGAGGGTTGGAATGAATTGACTTTTTCAATACCATTAACGTGCTATTTCATTGTGCTATTTCATTTGACGGTTAGGCTAGACCCCCCCCCCCCCATTGTTTACCTTTGGTCTTGTGGTCGAACCTTCAAGTGTCGTCATTTCTACAACCCCAAAGTCGGTAGTTGTGTGATAGTCGAATAGCTCAGGTTGTCGACATTTTAAGCTCTTCGACACTGAGGGTGGATTAAATAAAAAACAAAGCTTGAAATGTTTCTTTTTCTTTGGAATATTCGTTCTCACATGCTGGTAGAGTTTATTTGGGGGAAATCAACAAAAGGCCGTGTCCGACTTGATTGTTTCAGTTGCGGTTATGACTGGGGCCCAATTTCATAGAGCTGCTTAAGCACAAAAAGTAGCTAAGCACAACAAAATCATGCTTACCAGAATAAGGTTAACAACCAAAATACCATGTCACATGTACCGTTTGTGACTGGTGTCCTGCTCATTTCTGCTGAGCAAAAAACTGTTAAGCAATATTTTCTGCCTAAGCAACTCTATAAAATTGAGTTATTTTTTTAAAAGAAAGACTGATGGTTGAAAAAGGAATTATATCTCAAGTATAGCAAGTGATGAAATAACACGGTTTAAATTATAGATAAAGGAATTTAAGCAAGATTTAAGATCAAACTATGGTTCCTTCGATTTAACTGGTGTTATTCATTAGACTGATTTATGAATACGAAACACATGCAATAACGGAGCACTACCGTCAATGGTTTCCCATATCTTAATATCAAAACGATTTACCCCAAAATATGTTTTGATAAATTGTTCTTTGTGTGTTTCAACTTATTAATTATAGTCTAAAGTCTTCAATTTAGAATACTAATGCTAATGGCCATACGAACGGCACTTTTGATCAAGGGCAATTAAGGTTAGGTTTTTCAAAGGTTTAATTTCGTCCGTTTGTTGTGGACCGCATTCAATTCACGATTAACACTGACTTTGTTTGCGCTGCGAATGGCGAGCAAGCAGCCATGGGATACTGAGCGAAAGAACAAAAACCGCTTCGGGAATTTTCTTTATCAAGACTTGCAAGCAGAGCTTTTGATAAATTGGCAGTCTACGGATTGATAGTTGCACCTCTGAAGTTTGAACAAACACCTTCTCGAGGCGGGTAATACTTATTGGCCAGTACCCACCTCTCATCTTGCACGAGTAGCAGTGCAGCTCGTCCGGTGTGGACGAGTACAAAAACCCGTCGAGGATGTAGACGAAGTTGCGGCCAGGCACAGGGTGGCCTTCTGCCCACGGCCATAGTCTCTCGTCCTCGGTGATTACAGTGTTGTCGATCCATCGGAAGGAGGAATTTTCTTTCTATGTTGAAGAGGAACAAATGTTAGGAGACAAAAAAACATGCTCATTTAGCTTTATACTTGTATCGCTAAATTTGTGGTGATGTATTTGTTCAAAATCTTGTTGATATAGTTTGATTTGTCTACTTCAGTCCTTTCTAATTCGTTGATTGTCTTGAAATTTGTTTATTTTTCATCATTTTATCTTCTCTTTTTGATTTTTTTTTCGGAAAACCGCGTCAGAACAACATGGTTTCGGAACTCCTTTTGATCGATAAGAAGTCCTGTATTTCAACGCATGATGACGCAGCGATCCAGCCGTAGCCATAGCCGCAAATTCGGACACGGTGTAAAGCTCATTCTAAGTCATCTGGCTCATAACTATAGCTATAACTATAGCTAAAGCTGTAACTATGACTATAACTTTTACTATAACTATAACATAACTATAAAAACAAACTTACGGAATCCCTGAAGAGCCCTAACCACACTTCCTGACCAGGTTTGAAAATGTCTTTACTTTCTAGTTGTGCGATCTCTTCTGGGTTAAAGGTATCGATACTGAGCATGGGTGATGTCCAGTTCTCCATGCACTTATTCCGCGCATTGTACCAACTCTGTCGATCCAACACACCAATTGGGCTGAGACAGTGACGCTTGTAGGGTTCCCAACGCCCCGGACATGACTTTCGTTCTGTGCATATGAAGTCAGGGTACTAGTTAGCAATGAACTGAACTTAACTGAACAGTAACAGTGTCTTCTGAAACCATTTTGAACAAGGTGAATAGTGAAATGGACTTGGTCAGAAAAATGCGTGTAAACTCAAACAGATAACTAGAGTGATCCGGTAATAGGGTCAAAAGTGGACCCCTCCTGGGCTTAAAATCTTGGCCCAATTTCATGGCTGAGCTAATCGCGGAATTCTGTGCTTATGGCCACCATTCTCCGCTTAAAGAGCGAACAATGTAGAGCTTCTTTCGAAACAACGGTTTGGGCTTGGGTACAGGCTCCGTATACTACTTAGAAAACGTGCTCGTTCCTTTAATTAAGGCCGAGGCTTCAACCAGGCGGACGGAGGCTCAAGCTGGAACCCAAGACGAAGTTGTTTCGAAAAGGGTGTGTAACATGAAGTTAGCTAATAAGCAAGCATTCCTTGTTAACATGTGAATTCGGGTTACATTAAAAACAGCACATTCAATTACCGCCAATAAAATGATGAATAGGAAACGAGATGAAATCTTCAGTTTTAGATGTGGGAGGAAATCCCCAAAGGGTGAAAACCCACGCAATCAGGTAGGGACTGAAAACCCAAACCCACATGCAAGGCTCCGGTCCGAGGTGGAATTCGAACCGGGGTCTACTGAGACGAAGGGCTGGGAAAGAAACCACTGAGACAACCTGATTCCTATTTTCTGCTATATTATTATATTAGACACAAATTTGTTGCTTACGGCAGGCAAAATCATAAAAATTGCCTCTGATTTTTATTTACCGGATAACTTAAACTATATTAAATGTTGGGTTGTAATGAAGTTGATTTATTTGTTCATCTCCAGGAAAGTTGATAATCTGTGAGCTCACGAGTACGAGTTTACAATTTGGAAATTCACAATATGTTGCGCCACCAAGAGTTTGTTCGCAGAAAGGTCATTTTTCAAGGTGCATCTTCTGGAAAACTCTACAACTTTCACGACGCACATACGGAGTACAACGACGAGCTGCACAAAAATAGATAACAAACGTTTTATTGGGGTTAACCTTTATTATAACTGCACTTAATATTTTGTTTGGAGTTGTGTTTGGGAATGTGCCACTGTGTATTATGATTATCCCAAAGCGTAAGCAATAATGAATCAATGTACATTTTCATAATCATTCATTTTACTGCCTTGAGTTGAAATTAGTAAAACTGAAAGTTAACTATAACTTAAACTTGCGATTATGCCTTGCAGTTAAAAACTAGTATAACTATAAGCCCAGTTAGTTAGTCGCTATATACGTTCAGTGTCCCTCAATGCAATGTCCGTTAATGCAAATCTGTATCAACACAATAACAGCCGCCAAACAAAAACTGCAAATTAAGCTGTTGGTAGAGTCTCCATTAATGAAAGCAATCAACTTTAACGGCACCGCGGCTATGATATGAATTTGTAATCTAGCTCATTTGCATTAAAAAATTCCCGTAATAGGCTACTGTGTGCATCATCAACAATTTCTCTCTCAACAATACTGATGGTTCAAAAGAAAACAATATTTCCTGTAATACAAAAATAACAAAAACAAGTTGATGTGATTCATCTTTAGATTTGCAGCGAGGTTATCCCTGAAAAACAAATACATGAACCAAGTTATTTTATGAGTTGTATGAGCATGCACAACCAGTTTTGTATTAGGGAAACACGACCATAAATTGCTAAATCGCGAAATGGAGATTTAGGTTCTTGTGTTTTCACAACCTGGTAATAGTTACGATTACTTTTTTTTTTTTAAACCGATGTGTGAAAGGTACAATCAAAGCAAAAAATACTTAATCCACGATGCATTTACTGTACACCCAAATTTTAAAGGTCACGATGATGTTTTTAACGTCAAACTGCACAATCGAGTTCGTTTTTTTTTATGGACCCGCACATTATTTTGACAAGGACGAGAATACCGAAGTGGAATTCGACGTCACAAATTAGTTCAACAACATCGAGAGATATTGCGCACAGTCTTCGTGCAGGTCCTCAACCCTAAAACGCAAAAGGACCTTCATCCGAAACTCTACATTCACCATCCACGGTCCACTTCAAAACATCGCATGCCCTTATTAGGTATATACCGACATTGGATCCATCTTCATTAAGGCGGCAACTGTAAATTAACATGGAATGGATTTATTAGCATTTCGTGTTAGTATTGAAAAGCGCATCAAGCTTCGTGCACACACAAAAGCTGGTATAGACTCACCGTCGTTGTAATCGGTACCATTGACTGTAAAAAGAAGATAAACCATCAAGACGCAAAAAAAATATATAGGAGCTTATAAATTTGCCAATTCAGAATGAAAAATCAAAGGCGATATCATAAATCGGTCGAAGGTTTTTTGTGAGTGTTTGTTCAAGGCCTTCTATAGGTCTTTGCCGTAAAAGCTGTTAAAACCCCACGACGACGTCGGCTTGCAACAAAACTTAACAAAGCATTGGTGTAATCCGCTGAGGACGAGAGAATGTCCTAGCGGTTTATAACGGTCCTTGCAGCTGCCAGATATAACTGAACGAGCCTTGAACTTTACGAGAGTATGAGTTGGACAAGATGGATTTGGCGTGCGGCTGATTGTAAAAAATTGGACATAACAAATCACAAGGAATAAACTAATACATATTAACAGGCAGACAGTATCACATACATATATGGTTTGAACAGCTCTTTGCTGTATGTTGACTGTTGAGTGTAAAAATGAGGTAAATCAGAACATGCATTTTACCAATGGCGTTGATCCGTGTTGAAAAGTAGGGGAAGATTTTTAAAACCACAGCACACTTTTACAAACAATATTATATAAATTTTATAGCCCGTCAAAATTTGACAGTGATGTTTGAAGCTTTACATGGTGTGGATAATAAGTAAACAATTTATTTACAGTAGGTCTTGCCGGTACAACCATGTGTAAATATCTCTCTCACTCTGGCTCTTTTTTTGGGGGGGGGATTGTCTGCTCAGAGACAAGCCGTCGGTATGGTCACAACGTTTCGAACAGTAGGGGCCTATACTCTGCTCGTCTCCAGGCGAATGGTTTCTCCTGAAGACGAGCAGAGAAAATGGCCTCTTCTTTAATATACTTTCACTGCACATTTGTAATGTTAAAATAGAGAGCAGAACACACGAAGTGTATGAATTCATGTTATTTCTAGACAAAATCTGTTCTCATTATTTGCTTGTGTTCCGAGCACTCCTTTTTGTTTATGTTGTTCACCGCTTCGGTCCAAAAAGTGGGAGGGGAATATATACCCCCACACACCCGGGACATACGCCCATTCAATTTACCTATGACGATTTCATCTCAATTTTATAATTTTACAGCTGGAAAATGTATCCATCATTGTGTTGTTTATTTGTTAAAGTAAACATAAACATTTAATTATTACTCTTCCTTTTGATTCAATTTGATGGCTATTTTCCAGCGATAGCCGTCTTCAAAGTATAGATAACTTGATCATCACCGCTTTCTGATTTCACCTTCGCATCGAGCAGTCTCTTTGCTAAACAAACACACACAGGCCTAGAGTACAATCAGATAGAAGGTGGGGAAACAAGTGGGCAATCGTCGCTTCGTCACATCTGAGGCCCAAACGGGAGGCAATTACGTCGCCCTGGTCAAGGTCGGTGTAATTAGTCCCTTTTCAGAAGCTACGGTCGACGCTTTCGTCTCCCCGCAAATACACCTCGTTTGGCTGTGTCCTCGTATTTAAAAACAGAAAAAAGAAGAGAGAATGTACTTGCAGTAATTGGATCCATTGAACGCAATTGAATTCGCTATCAAGAAAACAACCATTTTGCGTGACCAGCATACTGTTAATCATGTCCGAGGACGCAGCTTGTTATGTTGGATAAACCGATCTTTGAATAATCATGTTAGTAATGTGCGTCGTGCGTCTCAGTTTGCCCTTCATTCGTCGGCTATGATAGAGAATTGTAACAACAGCTTCGCCCTTTGCACGGTCAGCCATTTTGCGTGTAGAGCCTCGAAGTGGAGACATCAGTGAATAGAGGCATTGTATAACTCTGTATTGTCACGGCAATGTAATAACACTTTCATCCAAACAGATTCATGAAACAATACAACTGAAGCATGAAGTCGAGGCTCTACACGCACATGGCGGATCCGTTCATGCTATTAGCGAATTGACTGCCCGATACTCATTTCGAAACTAGGGCTTCGGCTCTGGCTACGACTTAGGCTCCGTCCGGATGCCCCCCCCCCCCCCCATTTGAAACCTGGACTTTCGAGATCAGACACACCCAAAATAAAATGTTACATTTTACAAGCTTTATGTAAATGTCAATGTTTTTAAAACCATTTTTCAATTTACAAGCAGAGTGTATTTCAACCTTTAAGTAAAACGTACCGTTAGTAAACGACATAAAACGACTAGCGCTGAAAAGGGGGCTTGTTAAGAAACTACAGCTTTATTGGTCAGAAGTGCCCGCCCTAGAAAACAAAATGGTGCACTCCCTTGTATGCTTCTCTGTCTAAAAATGTGTACACTTGTTTCACACGCCTCTGTGCACGTTTTCAAAATAACTGACGTAGCCTGAGCCTGGGACAAAGCTGCACATGGGCTACAGAGGGCCACAGATAGTAAATTGAAACGTTTAGATAGTTCCCAAATGGACCCCTCGCATTGGCCGCCATCTCTGATGAAACGTGCACGCGTGAAGAGCTATCATTGGCTGAGGGCTTGGTACGTAGCGCGTATACACGCGTGCACGTTTCCGTTGTTTTTCATCAAAGATGGTGGTCAATGACGTCATGTGCAATCCATCTATAGACACCTCCTTTTTGTATAGCAAATCGCATTTTAGCTTCAAGCGCTCAAAGAATTCACGCAGCCGCTGTGTTCACTAACCAATCGTGCAATGCATTTTGTGACAACGGATCGTAATGCACGCCATTCTCACGCAAAACGCATGACTGTGTGTCCCAAACTGCCCGTAAAGCCATGGCCAATTTACGTCATGTTGCAACCTATCTATATAACAAGTCATAGACGTCACCTGGGCCCAATTTGATCTTGGCGACCAATGAATTTGACCAGTGCCTGCTAAACTTTTGAAATTGAATTAAATTCCTTCTGACTTTTGACTGCTGCTGATGCAACGGAGCATTCATTTCCAAATGAATGAGGCGGGTGTTAAATTGAATGAGTTATTTGTTGGCCCTGGCTGCGGATATATTTTATAGTTTCTACAACAAAAAGGAATATGTAGCTTGATATGTACGACCTTCATAATATTTTAAACATGTATACCATGGAAAAAACTATTAAAATAAATTGTTTTTTTCAGGAATTAGCCTAATTAAATTTCCTTTAATGGAGAGGCTGGTGATTTTTTTATTGAAAAGTACAATATATGGTTTATAATATCCAAGAACATTCATTCATATTATGTCGGAAATTTTCCACGAAAAATTCATCAAAATCAGTATGGTTGATTTTGCGAGAAAACCCTAAATAATACCGTTGTTAGTGATTGTGAGCAAGTTCGTAGATTGTCATGAAGATCAAGTATTGGGTGCCAGTTTTTTGATTCACATCATAGTATTCGCCGGTACGTTAATCCGGAGGTCGTTGGTTCAAATCCCGCTCTAGTCAATTTTTCTTTGTTCAACCCCCATACTATTTGAAATTTACCCAGTCAGTTTCCCTTGTGGTTTATTACTTGACATTTAAATTGAAAAAGTCGCATCCCCTCAAGGTGATCCCGTGGCTGCTGCTTCTCAGGTTTATCGTAAACTTGGGTGTGATCCCTGGCTACACGGCAGTTAACGGTTGTATGGCTTCTGACTGGCACCCCCGAACAAAGATATTGACAAAATAGGGAGACCGCCAATATAGGGCTAGATAGCTCAGTTGGTAGAGCGCCGGTACGTTAATCCGGAGGTCGTTGGTTCAAATCCCGCTCTAGTCAATTTTTCTTATCCCCTATACTATTTGAAATTTACCCAGTCAGTTTCCCTTGTGGTTTATTACTTGACATCATAGTATTCTTTTACATTTCCGAGGGCAAGTTTTTACGAAATGAAAGATTTTTCAGATTTAGAATCGGCAAGTTTTATTAACTTCCGAACTCGGACACAACAGTTAACACAAAGCTCAGGCGTGCCATACCACTCGTACATATACAAGATCGCTCATTTATTGTGGAAGTCGACTTACCAGGGTAAGATTGTAAGTAGACTTCTTAGTTTCTATAAGTCTCCTTGGCGGGATTATGACGGTAAGTCTACCATAAAACAAGTTGACTTGGTGAGTTTATTTATCTCGTTATATGGAGAGTATGCTCTACTTTTCTGGTTTTCTGGAGCTCCGTGTGTTAAATTTAAAATAATTTTTTAATGAGATATCGCCTAACTCACAAGGCCGAGCGGCCACTCAAGATGAGGGCTACACTTAACTGATTTGGGCTGTTGGCCCAAATCAACTGACACCAGGGGCACGTTGCCACCTACTCCTGGGGCTGAAACAGGGTTACCCTCTTCACAGTCCGTAAGGATGTAGGCATGGGTATCATCCACTAGGAGCCTGGCTGGTAGAGCAGAATGCACTACCTTCCCAACTTTTACATAGCAATATAATATGGTGAAGTGCTTTGCTCAAAGGCACGTGTCATGACTGTGATTCACACCCACACTGTGCTGCTGACAACACCAGAGCTTAGGTCCGGTGAACTAGACCACTCGGCCACGAGACGCCACAAAATGCCTTGAAATAGCTAACAAATTAACCATAAAACAGAACAAGGACACAACAAAGTGACGTAAAACCAGTCATTCGTGAACAAAGGGTCGATGACAAAACGGTTGAACCACAATGGTGTTCTTAATTGGTCATTAATACTGCTGTCTTGATCACAGAAGCAGAACGAAATTGCAGTCACAATCATAACAACCAGTTTCATTAATACAGGGTCATGGCTTCAAGTTTTTGTTTTGCTTGCACGATTGCCATCTCTTATAGTATAGAAAGAAAACCACATCATTTGGGTTTGGGTTTTTATGAAAGACTGAATCCTTCATTTTTCGATAAAAGAACACATCAAACAACCGACCTGAGATAGTCCCACTGAATTTGATGGCCAAGTTTGTTTAAAAAAACACAGAGGATTTGTTAGTGATTCTTTGCACGATTATAAACGAGCTTATTTCAATTTCTGCAATCTATATAAACAATGGTGTCGTGAGCGAATCTTCGGATGAAAAATTCTCGATTTTTACAGCATTTCAAACAAATTTCTCTTAATAGTCAGCGAGCTTCAAGATTAAACTGACTTATTCTTGTCCAATGACTTAATCAATCATATTGTAACACAAGTATTGTTGTTGATGAAATACTTTGACTGGCTAAAAATTACGAGATAAAAAACTGAATGCAAATCCGTAGTTACGAAATAAGAATCCGCAGTGACAGAATGCGAAAATTTCGAATTCTTAAAAAAAAGGCTTGTGATGCCGTTATATTACGGATTGCGAATCTGTTAAACAGTTTTCAAATCCGTAATAACGGATGTAAATCCGTAATAACGAATGCAAATTCGTTATAACGGAGTACGAATCCGTAATATCGGAATGCAAATCCGTAATGATGGAATGCAAACTCGTGATAACAGAATGCAAATCCATAATAACCAAGTGCAAATCGGCAAAAACGGAATGCAAATCCGCATTAACAGAACGCAAATTCGAAAAGTAAAGAATGCAACTTTCTTATTAACGGATGCAAATCTGTAACACTGGAATGCGAATCAGTAATAACAGAATGCGAATCTGTACTAACAGAATCGAATATGTAATAACGGAATGCGAATCCGTAATAACAGAATGCGAATCTGTAATTACAGAATGCGAATCAGTAATAACAGAATGCGAGTCCGCAATAAAGGATTGTGAATCCGTTGTGAACCCGTAGTAACGTAATCGATATTTATTTTGTGTTGGTGCTAATGGGCTTAGTTAATCATTTGCACTGTCCATATTTAAAGAGCCTTCTTTTACGCGCTAAACCACTTACATCTTTGCTGCGGTGTACGAAGGATATACTTTGATGTTCAAACTCTCTCTTTTTTATGTGCAAAAACACTATGATAATGGCATAAACAAATTAAGTCCCATTTCTTGAAAGCACTAAAAAAAAACACTTCCTTGACAGAAACAGGTCAGGCAAAATGCCGTGTGGTTTGCATTGTTGCGGATGGTGCCCGACCGTCTGTTTTGCTTAGCAAATAAATTGGCAATGCAATCTGTTTATAGCTAAATGAAATCTGGCCCTAGACCCAGATCTTCAATTCCATTAACAAAAACCGGGTTTTCTTCAGAACACTCTCCCCCCCCCCCCCCCCCCACCCCAATACGGGTTGGTTTTGTACAATAAGTGGCGTCATAGAAAGTACCCACAATTAATTTGAAAAGGAAAACAAAAAGATGTGTAAAATCTTGCCGAACTCTAAAATTAAATCGACTGCTTATGTCTAGAGGAGAGAGAGGGGAAAAACGCAATTTGGAAGCCAGTGATCTGAGTTATACTACCCGTCAAGGTAGAAGTGTCTGGCAAATAGCAAACACTGTTATGTTTAGAATCGGACGAGATCAGTCTTTTTGAATGCAGGTAAGTGACATTTCTGATTGGATGAATCTGTTTGTGTTAGGACTTTAAGAACTACCAAGATGTAAGTTTTTTTTAATTTGTATTACCCTGTTTGGAACCTACACTCTCTTCATTGAGGATACAGCGGACAGTTTCATCGCTTGTTATCCCAATCGGGACCACTGTCACCCAATGAGGGTATTACTGGTATTAAGGCGAAGAACTCTGGCGAAGAACAATGTCCTCGTCCTCTCAAGGTCTGTATCACAGCGTACCCCGTATTCGGATCTATTTCTCTCAAAAAGAGACTGATTGGAACCCGCTTCCCCCAATGAGGGTATTAACCGCACCAAGTCAAGAAATCTTCAGGTCAGAAAAATTATGGAAACTTCCGCGGTAACGGCTTGAGAGAAAGAATATATGAAAATGTGTTTATTTCACTTTAAAGGGGCTGTTTCGTCATGATCAAAAGCAGGCCTGTGCATGGCTGTACATGATTTATGAACTCTCACCCAGTTACTCCACGTGCGCACCCTCCCTCCAAATTGAGAGATCCCGCGTGCAGGAACTGGGTGAGAGTTCATGCTTTGATCATGACGACACAGCCCCTTTTAGTTATAAAAAAAGAGAATAATCTAATACTTATTGTCTTTAAAAACAGGCTGAAATTTGTAATGTTGACACGAATTTTCCAAGGTAACTGAACTAATTACAAGATGAGAATTACCGACCACTATATGTACCTTTCTTATAAAGACATTCTGCATTGTTAAAACACTGGCCCATGGCGCCCTTGTCACGTGACAGCACGCACGAGACGCTCGCATTCAGGCTGCTGACGGTGGTCTCACACCCGAGGTAGGCAGTGTTACTGCCGTCCATCCAGACAGACGAACTGTTCCCCTCGTTGCAGTTCACCTGTTGAGAGGCAAATTGATTGAATGCTTCGGTGAATTATTTACTCCTCAATCTTCCTCCCCAACCCACTGGAATTCCATTAACGAAGGGTCATTCAATTATAAAGTGCATTTAGCGCTAATACGGCCACCTATATGGCGGCTCTTTTAGGGGTTTGACATCATGCTCTTATTCAGATCAGTCAGGATAGAGCCTTCCACAACGCTAATCGTCAGCTAACTCATTAGAGTAGAAAATAGTGAAATATATGGAAGGGGAATTTTTTCGGCGAGTTCTAATGGAGAAAATAAATCACCTGCTGAGAATGGTGTTACATTAATATTGCGAGGGAGCAAGCTGCAAGGCAAGGCTTAACAATATGGCTGTTTTCCGCGTTGACAGACCAATTACCACGGACACTGTTTCAGGGGACTGGGAGGATGTGCCTCGATGTGGATTGATAAGATATGTTAATTGGATTTTTTTCTCTTGGGAATTTCGAGTAGAGTCAGGGAACCTTTTTAGCGGTTGGTATCTTTTACTTTTGGGATTGTATTTGTTTGAAATGAACCTTGTAGTTTTATTATGTTATTCTTCTTATCTTTTAAAGCGATCATTGTGACTTGATCTGAAATGAAACATGGGATCACGCTCCTCCCTGGGAAATGATATCATCCCCCACCCCACGGTAAATGATTTCTTTGCTCCGCCCCTTAAAGAGCTGTAGTAGGAGTATGACACTGGGCTGCAGGGTTGCGTTTATTGTACACGGGCTTAGGATCGCTGTACCCTACTGGTCATGTTTTAGATTAAAAGTATGGCCTAGGCCTCGAATAAGGATGTAAGCCAGAGATGGGCCAGGGTTACATTGTTTTAGGCCAGGGTTACAATGAGAAATAATTTGGAAGCCGAGGACCATTGGATTAAGATCAGGATTATGATAAGGATTATACATGATCAAAGCCATCTTGAACACTTCTGATTCAGGATTATCATAAGGATTATAGAAGATCAAAAACCATCTTGAACTAACTCTGATTCAGGATTAACAGGATTATCACAAGGATAATAGAGGATCAAGAGCCATCTTGAACTAATTCTGATCCAGGATTATCCCCCACATTATTACCTCATCTTCCACACTGATATCCCCACCGACACACAGCGTCTCTCCTCTGTCACATTCGAACCACGTCCCTTCCATCCGATGCTGCAGTTCTTATTGGCAGAGGCGCGCAGCAACTGCCTCAGCAGGTGGCATGGATAACCCCTGACCTCCATGCAGATCTGGGTGTTGTTTAGGCTACTCATAACCCCCTCGACACACCCGCACAGATCCTCGCAGGTCTCGTTGTGCCAGCTCGGTGTGTTGGCACTCACCATGCTGGATTCCTGAGTGGGTAAAGAGAGACAAAATGTTGATAAAACATTTCCCATCAATATTGATCAGCCCTTTCCATGAAATATGCAAACTACATTCACGCATGCGTACATATACTATTGGTGGACAAACGCCATAGACTTGTGCACTATAGGCAGACGCACAAACACGTATGCGTCACGCCACCATTATTAGCCCAGCATACGAAAAGGCGCGATGCAACCTCGTTCCCAGTAATGTATGATCTTGCCGCACCATTCTCCCAGAATGCCTTGCTCGATCCTAACGAGAGGTATCGGTATGGCACGCTGCCCATGGTAGCGAGGCTGGGCGCGATGTTCCCTCATTTGTTTGCCAACCAGTCGTGTTAGTGCGCACGCGCGGTGTGCAATTGACATTTTTTTATGAGAAGTACATATTTTCCTGCTAATATTACTAAGTCATGTATCACGTACACACGCACACATATTGTCCACGATCGGGTTTAAAGGCCCTGTACACTATTTGTAAGATCGAAAAACACAATGTTCACAGATTCACACATAACTTACATGATTTAAAGTAAATAATGGTAGAAAGGGTTCCTTAAAATATTTCTGCCTAAAATGCTATCGTTTCTGAGAAACGAGTAAAACAATAGTAATTATCGCGCGCGATAATTTGAAAAAACAGAAAACACATAAGATCTCTTTTCACTATTTTCTCGTGACCTCGATGACCAATTGAGCTCAAACTTTCACAGGTTTGTTTGTTCATGCATATGTTTAATCACACAAAATGTGGACACTGATTTTGAACTGTTACCAAAAGTGTACAATACCTTTAAAGCTACACTTGGTGCATGGGATAAGACCACAGTATTTCGTACCCACTACAATAAATTGTTGCGGTATCCGCTACTTATTACAGACATCAAACTGTCCTCCCGTCACCAAGCATGGTCGGTGGTCTAGAATGCGGGTCATGCATTCGATCGAATAGCCTGGTTTTGTTTCATTCCGCAGGAGATTTCGGAAAGCACCGAGTACACATCGCTTATTATACATCGCGGTAAGGATACGCACCAAAATTATATTTTGTATCCATGATACAATTATTATAATGTTACTGTGACCTTGTTTTACTGTTGAAAGGCAAGTGTTATAACAGCAGTTGGCACGTTGAGTGAAACTGTAATTCATATCGTGAAATGCAGGTTCGGGACATTGTAGTTTGTGGACTTAAACCTGAAAAAGACAAGTTTTAAAACCGCTGCTGTGGTAGTTTGCGGTTGAATTGCGTCACACTAAACGGGATAGAAAAAAGCCCAATCGACTCAGTTTGTGATCACTATAAACTGCAGTGAATCGCACTGTTGCCTCTTCCTAAACTTTCATTCGCTCGGTCCCAGTGCCTCATCCCATGGCGATGGGAGGGGCTGACGTGAACATGCGCGTCAGACCATTCCTCTGACCTAATGACCCCTGATCACCTCTTCCTGTAGAATTACGACAGCTTCGATTATCAATAATAATATAGCTCTATTGTGTAAATCCACTGCAAATAAGTTAATATCATGTTTTGCCTTTTACTAAAAGTAGGGCTTCATATTGTTTACAATACCCATGAAGCCCCCGTGCATTATCTTATCGTGTGTGCACAAGTACATGATGTGATTCTGCGCATTGTGCCGATCAGCAATGCAATCGTTCCCATCATGCAACACTACATCCGGAACAAGAGTTTGTACAGCCAATCGCAGCCAACCTCGTCCCCATGGTTTACTTTATTTCCAATGTTTACAATAGTAAACCCTGGGAGGGAAACTCCTTACTTGACCCTGATTGGACAAAGACTTTACAATATTAGCATATGTTCCATATTCATAGTGTCTAGAAGAATTACACCGTACACAGTTATTCAATCTTGTACCGGACCACGAGACTATGACGAAGATGTGAATTTCGAAAAGCAGCCAGACTATTCTAATTTGCATACGATCCCAAAATGTTGGATATGCAAATGATCCAATACCAGGGTGAGAGAGCGGTCAACCTCGTACTGCTCGACACACACTGGGGACGAGGTTGCATCGGAGTGGTCTTGGATGGGACCAGTGTCATGTGAATATTTTATAGTTACAATTAGCCTTCAGTCAAGACGTTACTATATGTAAAAGCAAGAGAACAAATGGAAACGTCGTTGAAAGACAAATTACCAATCAGTCCCGCGGTGGTCGCTAGAACCACTTTTCGTTCAGTAATCCAATAATTTTTCTGGAAGATTTATTTAAGATCCAAGGTTGCAGAATCCCTTCGCAGGCATGAGGTCGGCCACCGCCATTAAACCCGTTGATTGATGATAAATCCGTACAAGAAGTCGTAAAATCGGATCTGTGTTACCAGTGAACGTACACATTGCTGATTGATGCACCCATACGATGTTTACGTGGGTACCAGTTGATATAAACAGGGATGGTTCGTCGTTGGTTTGAAGCTGATTGAAATGTGGTGTTCCCGTTTCGAGAAAAATAAATCTTTCCTTTGTGTACTTACAGCTTTATTTCTGTATAATTACAAATGCGAAATGTTTGGGGGATCATGGATTGTTTATACACAAATAACCCTTAGTTGCAACGATTTAAATTGAAATACGCAAAATTTGTAAATAAAACGTAGATAAGGACTGCAATCAATGGGAGATTTAACTCTAATTATGGGCAAATATACCAGGTAAATTTACCTTGTTTTCGTATACAGTTCTGCGTATGTTCACATCAAGAACAATGGATTTACCTGATAAGTCTGATGCCACCTAGCGTCCAAAAAATATTCCCATTGATATAAATCATTGATAATGTCATCACCTCAATTAATTGCATATGTTGATTTATCATTTGCACAAAGGTAAACCACTTCAGGAAAACTGGAGCCGAAGCCGTGGATTCGAAAAGGGCCTAAGTTGCACATCGGGCGTGCGCACTAACACTACTGGTTGGCAAAATGAGTGAACTTCGCGCCTTTTTGTATATGCGTTTGTGCGTCTGCCTAGTGCCCAGCAGCTCTATGGCGTTTGCCCATCGTTAGTACGTATGCGTGAATGTTTTGTGGGAAGAGCCAATATACCTCTTGCATTGGCCGCTATTTGATGCCAAACAATAGAAATATGTATGCGTGTACGCGATGCACACGACTCTCAGCCAATGATAGCTCTTCATTGACCTCGGCGGGGGGGGGGGGGGGACACCACTTGTGGGGCTTGTGACGTCATATAAGGGGTTTCTTGTGAATACAAGCCCAGGGGATCACTCAAACAAATACATTGCATTGGCTCTTTAAACCTGGATTACAGTCTGGGCTATACCTCGCTCGATATGACAGAGAGGCGGCATTGATACAATACTCTGTTCTAATTTTCTGAGTGGTCGCTTTGACAAGATCGAAACCGTGGGCTCTGCCAGTTGATAAAGTGAGTATTTTACCTCGGTTTCTTGGCCAGGCTTTTAGCGGCGTTAATGATGGACGTAATAGGTTGTCTCTATCGGTTCATAATGTAATCTAAAGTCGGTCGTGAAATTTCCCGACCGTTTCTTCTTCATTTTTCTTCTTTTTTTTCTCTCCTTCTTTCATAAAGAAACGAATAGTGTGGTGAGGATTTGATGTAATTTCCGGGCAGAGAGGATTTTGACAAATATATCTTCGGTGAATGGATCGTGAGCCATAGTTATTTATTTTTAAAATCTACCTGCGTTACGGGCCTATACGAATCGGGGTCTCAAACTGGCTTAACATTTCTAGAGTGCCGGTAAACGGTCACATAACTGAAGTCGGCTTCAAATCGATTAAAGTGAAGGACTAAGAAATTTTGTGAAATAAATTTGATTAGGGTTTGTTCAATCTGAACCCAGTCCACATAACTATTGCGATGCATTTTTAACATTATCTTAAATTTGCGTCGGGGGTAAAAAATATCTGTTTGTGTGTTTTTTTTTACCCAAACACCGATGTGTTTTAAGCATGACTGTATACTCAGTACTTTCCCGAGTTCTGTGAAAAAAAGGTCTTACTTAGCAATATTAATTGGTCCGTAAAGGGATTTTTATTTACAGATGCTCAGTTGAACTCTTACGTCCTTTTTGGTTCACGTCCGATGGGAAATACGGATAATTAATGGCCCCTTCCAAAAATGAATAAAGGTGTCTGGGACGGCTTTTTATTCTCCTAATAGCCGTCGTTACAATTCATAGTAATTATAGAAACAGTTTTAGAAGTGTTTCAATCTTAAAGCTCACCGATTAGGCCTAGGCCAATGAAATTAAAATAACAGTTGCTCGTCAACTCATCTCTGAAAAATTAATGAGGGAAAGAATAATGTCTTTATTCATTACACAATGATTAACGACGGCTATTATTAAAAGAATAAAAGCTGTCACAGAAACCTTTATTCATTTTCAGAAGAGCCATTAACTTTCCGTCAGGTTTTGAATTAATATTAATTTTTGGGTTCAGTTATTAGGCGCAGTGTAAAAAAAAAAAGGAAACTTTTCTGAATACCATGCAAGTAGAACAAGAATTTCAATGCGGGGTTAAAATGCCATGCTAACTAGAAACTAACAACTGTCCACATGATCATTGGCCTTTTAGTTTTTACTCTACCTGTTCCAACCCGACAGAGAAATATTTTCCAACAAAAGAACTACAAAGATAACGAGTTTTGACTTCCCCCAAATATTTTTGTTTGCAGCACTCCAAAATAAGCGCATTGGGCCTGTATGAATAGGCAACCATCTCGAACAAAACGTACATTACGATTCGTTGTTTTCACTCAAACATTACCACATCTTAACATGGCCATCAATTAAAGAGCTAGTTAAAGGAACATTACAGAATTGGTAAGAAAAAAACTTGTAAAATATACTTTTTGATCACAGATTTACATAAAACTTACACGGTCTAATAATGATGATAGTAGAAAACATCCCTTGAAATATTTCTGTATGAAATGCCATATTTGATGAGAAATGAATAAACTAATGTTCCGTTTGGAGTTTATCGCTCAGTGAGCGTTTTATTCATTTGTTGAATCTATATGATTTCACGCAAATGTGTAATCGGTTTTTCACTATTTTGTCGTGACCCAGATGGCCGATCGATCTCAAACTTCTACAGGTTTGTCAGTTTATGTATATGGTGGATTACATAAAGTGCCTACACTGCCAGCAACTGTTTTGTTAGCAAAAACACATTCTGTAATGTTCCTTTAAATAGACCCGGGGAAATTTAATACAAGCTTCCATTTAAGGTATTGGACGGAACTTTCCGCCAATGATAGTTGGTGGTTAATTAAAAAAACTCAACATTAATTCTTGACTGGATCTCGACCTTATCTCACGTCCAACAGCCAAGTATAAACAATTTCGCATGTTACATTTTGTGTATGTTTTCCTTTAGAACATCACCTGTCCAAATTGTTTGGGATATTTTTGTGTGGTTTAAACCCCACGCTTTCCTACAGGTTGCGCCTCTCTGTACTATTAGTGGTTGGTTTACTTAAAACTAGTAGGTCTATATAAGTAGATTAATGTGAAGGCACTCTTCCTAAACACAATAATGTACTTTCCAATCAAAGATTATCAACAGAGCGAAAATTCTGGGAATCGTTTAGTGCACTAATCACCGTAACATAACTCCCCGTCTATAGTAATTGACAACACAATCCAAGGGCAACTAAGCGCAGTAGGAATGTCGGCCTTTTCGCGCCCTTTTTTCATTTGAATCCGAATTCATATCAGGCACCCCGTATATCCCGCAAATAATTTAATTTCATCTATTTAATTTTGCAAATAATGTAATATCAACCACGTGTTTCTGTTTCCATGGTGACATCACATACGTCAATCAAACACGTGTATGCATTCCTAACATCTGCAACACATTGGCCGTAACTAGATTAAGGTTCCAATTTACTGTATTTTGTCTGTTTTATTTTACAAATTTGCGTTCGCCGAGAGGACATAGCCTTGATTCGAATTCGTTTGGCCTTTACGATCTCTCACATTAGTTTACCACAACTAACGCATGGGCGGTAGACTAGTATTAAAGTAAAACTTTGTACATAATGACTTCTGTCTAAATCAATACATGGAGACCATCCGGAAAGATAATTATGGTTGATGAACGGCGGATGTTTCCCCTGTGGATTATTAGTACGATGACCAACCCTCCCCTGTCTCGCCTACCGGTAATTTCTGTCCATTCCACCCTGATGGAGTCGTCTCCCCACACGCACAGGATGAAACAGTGCATCGATCCATCCTCGTTTACCAAGTCATTGTACCTAATTAATGGGCACCATTTAATTGCAAATCACGGGACCATGGTTATTGCTTCGTCTAAAATCCCTGTGTAATTAGCAGGAAATCAGTCACCACATCTAATGCCCGTTTGGCTGGTAATCCGTCGTTACTCAGCAAAACATTTTTGTGTTCAAATTCTCATTCTTTTTTGGTGACTGTCGGGAAACCAGTTAATAACAAGGTTGTCCACGCATAATTACTTTTTCAGCTGGTACCCTGTATTAACTAGACAGCAAAACTTTTAAAATTCGATATTTTTGCGAATGACAAGAAACCAGCTTTTCACACTGTACATATAATGACATTTTGGCTGGTAGCCTCTCTAGACCCAGCACAACGTATTCAAAACTGCTGCCGTGTCCGAATTGACGTCTACGGCTGTGGCTGTTGCTAAGGTTGTTACTATGGACATCAGCTGTGCCCCAACACTTGTTCACATGACAATCAAGCCGTAGTCTTAGCCGCAGCCGCATCCGATAATTCAGACCCGGCCTGTCTCTCTAGTTTGTATATTTCCCTCTCTAACGGCCCTTCGCCAGCTGGGTAACCATACAGTCACTACTAAGCGAGAGTCACATGTGTGACACAACTTCCGGGTGACATTCTGTTTTAAAAGTGTTTGACAGTTAAAAAACTGTGTTTTAATGTGTTCCGAAATTACTGTACGTCTTCGAAAATCATTGCTCCGATCCCTCTTTTTTATCTCTTTGCTTCTAAGTGAAATTTCTTGGGGGTTTTGGTGTTTTTGTTGTTGTTTTTTTGGTGTTGTTGTTGTGTGTGTTTTTTGTGGTTTTTATTAGGGGGGAGGGTCAAAGGTTTTCTCACATGAAATGTCAGGTTGTTTTCTGCAGTTTACAGAATGTGCTTTCTAATCATGTCCAGGTCAGTCGCGACACTTGTGTCCTTGTGCTTGGCAGTTTAACATAATTACTTCTCTCCACCCAGGAGGGCAAATGGGAACCTGTGATAGCTGGGGAGTAACCCGCGATGGACTGGCGTCCTTTCCAGGGGGAATGTGGGTGATCGCCGTCTCTTACATAAGTACGCAAAAGCTTGCCCTGAACCACGTGAGATAGAAACTGTCTCTACAGTTTGAGGAATTAAAATTTAAATTGTGACTAGGCTTTGTACGACACATTTTTTTTTAGAAATCTATCTCGCAAATGGTTTATTGAACATAGCAATACAAACACAATGCAGTTTTTTTTTAATTACACGCACAAAAACAACTTTAGGAAAAAATGAAAGTGAAGGTTGACAGGCCTACATGGGAATTTATAATCTTGGAGGGCAATTATTGTCGAAAAATAAGCTATGGAGACCATAGACTTTTCATGAATATGAAAAAACATCAATGGCAATTACGAAGCATGATAGGACGGGACAATCATGGTCAAACTCGGTCGTATACAACTCGTTTGCATTTCATTAGCTATAACAAGCGAAGGTTGGTTTTGTAAAAATATGAATATAAAAAATAAAATAACATGTGATTCATTAAGACTGTTATGTCACTGCTTGCGGAGGAAATGTGATAAATGGTTGCCAAGGATGAAAACAATTACCATGCTGAAAAGAGTGAAAAACACTCAATACCGCATGGATGAACTTGTATGGAAGCTGCCTCGCTTGGAGAGGGTGTGTCGAGGGATCCTGAGCCGTGTATTCGCCCTATTGCACGGTCAGCCATTTGCGTGTAGAGCCTCGAATTGGGGACAACAGTGTGATTAATAGAAGCGTTAACTCCGTATTGTCACGACAATGTAAATATACTTTCATCCGAACAGATACATAAACAGATACATGGCGTGTCGTGGCCGAGCGGATAAGAGCACCAGACTAAAGCGCTGGTGCTTCTGATCTATATCCTCAGTGCCCGATATGGGGTAGAGGTTCCCCCAATGTTCCCATACTATAACACACTATTTTCCTCTTGTATAGAACCCCCCCCCCCTAAAATCCTCAAAAGAATTCATGAGATTCCAAGCACACAATGAAGACACAATAGGTGGGGGTACCCTCTGCCCCATATCGAGCACCAATTGTTCTGATCAGCAGAGTGTGGGTTCAAGTCCCATTCGTGACACTTGTGTCCTTAAGCAAGACGCTTAACCATTATTGCTGCGGCTTTCGGATGGGACGTAAAACTGTTCGTCCCGTGTGTTTTGTAATGTACATGTACGTTAAAGAACCCAGTGCACTTATCGAAAAGAGAAGGGGTTTGCCCCGGTGTTCCTGGTTTGATTGACAGCATAGGCCCATTGCGCCACGACACCTTGTAAACCATTACATGGTGCTATGTAAAGGAATAGGTCTAATACTTCAAACGTAGCTCCACAATACCTTGCAGAAAAATACTGAATGTTGAAGTGCCTTGAGATATGACTTCTATATAAGAAGTCATTATTATTATATTGTTATAAAACTTACTGATGATAAAGTTCATACATTACCAATGCCCCAGGAAGATAATTTCGTTTAAAACTCTGACAAAGTCGAAATGTCATTGAATGAAACCGAATCGTTATTGCTTTGCAGCAATCGAAACAAGCACGTAAATGAATGGCCACAACATTTCATCTAAGCATAAACTGTTATTCAGTTTGTTTGTTTTGGGTATCTCCCCCCCCCCCCCGCTAATAAAATGGATTTAGGTAAATTGATTGAATTTCTACTGGTTGTTTGGATTGTAAACAGGTTGATTTCATTTTCACTATCTTATGGAGACCGAGAACAAAACAGAAAAGGGATAACAAAGAGTTTATAGGGAAATTCTAAAGACTGGGTTGCTGCTCCACAAGGAATTTTGTGTACAAAGTCTATGTGAGGTTCTTAACTACAGGGGCTAATAAAAGAACAAAATATGTCTACACAGGGATGCAAAAAATAGAATGTGTGTTTAGGATTGTGTTTTTATTAACAACTATCATAAATGTTTACCTTTCATTGACCATGTAAAAGAGTCGAACCAGTGTCAATTTAAAAAGCAATCTAAACTTAGAGTTGAATAAATTATTATTTTGATCGTTACTAACTCTTTGATAATGATTTCAACATTTTGATATGCAAATTTATGTATTTGTATACAATGAGATCCACAGACGACCAGCTGGCTGTGCTAAACACTCAACAAAGTCAACAAAGACAGCAGTAAATAATTAATAAACGAGTAGGGAAATTAAATTCTTGACATAATGCAAATCCCCATCCGCTTCTTTCTTTTCCGTAGAAAAAAAGTATATGGTCACGACATTTTGATATTAAATAGAGCTAATCGTGACCGTAATTTATAATTTTACGACTTTTAAAAGGAAAAAAAATGTGTGACTTACTGTTTGATAATGCAAAAGTACTTGTGGGTTTATAGTTCATGGCGTGATTCGTCATCGTTTTTTGTGTTTGCGTGTAGCAAATCCTACATTCATTTTAATTACGCGGCTTTTAAGAACATTGTTTTATACTATCAACAGCTCTCCATTGCTCGTTACCAAGTATGTTTTTATGCTAACAATTATTTTGAGTAATTACCAATAGTGTCCACTGCCTTTAATACAAGGCTGTCTTAAAATTGTTTTTATTTATTGATTTTGATTCTTCAATCGAGAAGAGGAATTGTTTTGATGGATTTTTGAATCAGGAAACATGGTTTTGGGGCACAACAAATTTGTGGCATTGACTTTTGTTGTTGAAGGAATTTCCATAGACCACCACAAAAATAAGGTTAATAAGTGTGTCAATCAAAATATTTTGATCCATACTATGAATCATATTATGATTATCATCCCCCCAAAACAATTCTTTTTAATCTATATATAAAGTCGCCGCCCCAAAAAACAGTCAGCACCCCAAACAATTTGCCGCCTAAAACAATTTCGCCGCCATAGTATTATTTAGACGGTTTGATTCCCATCTCGTTTATACGAAGTCACAACGACAATGTTTGCGCGTAACCATACTAATATTTCTCACGGTAAAAATCCCGAAACAGTCAGGTGCATGTTCAGGTTCGTTCAGTCTTTATAACATTTACTAAAAGCAAGCTGATACAGAAAACAAAACACTACTACCTTTGAGGCCTTAACACAAAAAAGTCACCGCCAAAAGAAGAAGTCAACGCAATAAAGAAAAGTCGCCACTAAAAGAAAAGTCACCGCAGCAAAGGAATAAAAGTCGCTGAGTGTGAAAAAAAGGTTGCAAAGATGTCCATGATAGAACATCATGCAATCAGTCTCACCAGAGAGCAGGGACACGGCTCACGAAGTAATTCAGAGGCTTCCAGGGATTCGTTTGAAGCTTGAATAACTGAGATATATAACCAAACAGTATGAAGCTAAACCACGAATCACAACAACCATACACGTTCTATGGTAGCTGTAGGGGTCGCTGTAGGGGTAGGGATAGGTAGGGGTGGAGGTAGGGGTAGGGGTAGGGTTAGGGTTAGGGTTAGGGTTAGAGGTTAGGGTGGGAATTAGGGTTAGGGGTAGGGTTATGGTTAGGGTATGGTTTAAAAAAAATTAAGGTTACCAGCTGAGAAACAGGGAACCAGTGGCAGCTTCCATAGAACGTGCATGGTTGTGGTTCGTGGTTTAGCTTCATACGTCTGTTTGGTTATATGCCTCAATAACTCACGAATTCAAACCATTAGTAATGGTTTCCCCCGAGCTAATAATAACTGTAAAGTTACCCACACCACCCAAAGCATTACAATTAACACACGACGATGGATATAAATATGACCTTAGGCTTGAACTACACACGGGTATTATGAGTCGTCAGCCGTTCTAACTAATAATGACAAAACCAGTGGCACACCTATCAATTGACCCAATTCGCATGACGTAACCAAATCTTGCTAGTGCTATTTTGGGAGTCAGAATCCTGGTGTGTGTGGGGGGGGGGGGGAGGGGACGCGCGTGCGGTTAGGCACACACACCATTATCCTCACGCTCAATTTAACTTCCAACATGGCAGACCATGAGCAGACAGTGGGCGCGTGTGACGTCAGTGCAAGGGGTCAATGGACTGTGCAAGTCTCGCGCTTATCGAAAACGAGAAAACAACTCGAACGAAGACTATATTTTTCTATGAAATCAAGCCCATTGAGGCTACAAACAGGTCCATTCTGAACCGGGAGTTCAGGTAGGTTGGTGATAGTGGCATTTTTGTCACTGTCTTTCACGTCTGCGGGCCTTGGTTCGAATCCAGTTCGAATCAAACTTTGCACACGGATTGCGTGAATTTTAACCTTTCCTCCTACATCTAAAACTGAACATTTTCTCGCCATATTCTCTTCACGATCACATTAATTTCCAGTCATTTAGGTTACAGTGCAACCCACTGTTGCAGATTCCTTCATTTCATAACCTGATATTGAAAGAAACAATAATACTAGTAAACAGTAACAAGGTAAGATTTTATGCCAGTGTTACTTTTGACTAGTTTAAAAAAATGTAACTCCGAACACTTCGAATTCCTTTCCCTGGTTCTTAGGGAGGAACGTTGATGTTCAAAGTTGATGTTCCCCTCTGTATAAGTTTGCAGCTTATTATAGTTCGCATTTACCTAGAGTTTGTAGTCTTTCTCGAAACGGAAAATGTCTGTAGAGTGACTGATAGTTGAAACAACTTCACCACACGACTTGTGAGCCAGCAGACGATTTCATTTCCGATTCTGTTTATGGTTACTTCTTTTTCAGTCAGAAATGGGGTGTGGTTTCCCCGCCGTTTCCCCTTGCAGAATTAAACCCACTGAAATAAGTCATTAATTGTCAAGAACATCGACAAGGGGGGCGATTTCAGACAGAGACAGAACGGCAGTTCCTTCCAGTCTCCCCAAAGTTCCATAAACTGCAACAAATTTTCTTAGTAATATTAAAGGGAAAAGCACACACGTCGATTTTGAAACAGTCAAAATCACTTCCCTTCTGCTTTCACTAAACACTCTACAAACAACATGTGGAGTTGTCATCAAAAAAAATATCCGCGTCTTATTGAGCACAACAAAATCGGTGTATGCCCTGTTGGGGAATTTTGTGCATATTTCTTTAAATTGGTCTGATTTCGATTGCGGCAATCAAAATGAGATTGTAAATGTTTTAAATAATTTTGCCTCGACCTTCAAGGTGTTTCAGACGAAGGTAATCTCCAGTGAATAAGGATTGACACAAGTGGCATAACCAGGGGTGGGGGATATTCCCCTCTGTAAGTTCGCAGCTCCTTTCCCCCTCCCCGCTTGGAACCTTTGCCCTCCCCTGCATGCCGAAGCCTCGAGGTCGAAAGAAATGTACAAGTGAATGGTTATAGATACATCAAAAGACCCCATGTTTTTGCCACCGCTTGCACCCCCTTCCCCTTCCATGAAAAGGTCCAGCTATATACACCACTGAGATTGGCACTGGTATGAAGTTTATATTATCGGTGAGCTTTCATATTACATTTTAATCAAAACGGCACAGAATTATTTTGACCGATCCCACAGTTGGTCTTTATGAGTATGGATTTCTCTATGGTGGTGAGGCTGCCTCGATCTGTCTTCATCCATCTTACTACTAGTGCAACCGAACCGAGGCCGGAAGGAAATACAGTCTGGCGCCCTTTTTATATGAATAAGAATTTAGGTAATCATTACCATTTGTGTACACAGGGAGTCAGACATAGACGGATCAAGTGTGATGAAACACTATTCCATTATCGTCAGTTTAAAGGGCTGTGAAATCAGTTGTATTTGGGTGAATTGTTTTGTCTTAAGCTCTCAACAAATAATAAAAACAGACAATAATAATAATAAGAAATCACAAAAGACAAATCATTTTGAAAGGTAGCTATCAAGTTATAAGCCACAATGGCAACTGACTTGGTAAACTTTAATTCAATTCTGGGGGTGAACAAGGCAAAAATTAACTAAAACGGGATTTGAACCTGCGACCTCCAGCTTTACTTTGAAGAATAAGGAGACCGCCAACATTATAGTTGGTAGAGCGACCGGCACGTTAATCCGAGGGTTACCATTAAATTAAAAATTTACCCAGCCGGTAAAAAAAATGTGACGCAAATGAATTGCGACCCAAAATGGGGGGAAAACTGCGACCCGGAAAAAAGTGAAACAAAGGATGGCACATTATGGAACACCATAGTATACAAAATGATGGCCAGTGTTTGTCAACAAACTAAAGGTCTGAATCACGTTTTCACCTTGTGGAACATCTGGTTGTAATCTGACCTCTCTGACACAGATCGATTCATTTTTCTTGTCTTCTTTTCCTTTGAATTTTTGTATTACTATTTTTGTCAATTTCAAGACCATATTTCCAATAATGACAGAAAACAAAAATCAAAATTAAAATATCTCTCTTCAGGGACGATCCTCTTGGGCAATCCAAAATTACTAACCGTCCTTAAATGTCAAGTTTTCAACGGAAATCACGAAACTTATCATCCCTGATTATGTCTTTTTCTTTTTAACAGAACATCATAATACCTCGGTAATCATAAAAACAGCTGCTGGTGTAAATGTCTGACTCAACTGATACCATTGCAAGGGGACTATTTTGCCGACCGATCTGTCAAAATTGTTGATATAGACTCCGAGATGAGAACATAATCCACTAATAACGGTAGACGATTGAAATTGAACACTTTGCGGATAAAAAACACTTTTGAGGGTAAAGTCACCGTCTAGTTCAATTCGGTTCACTTTCATTGACATCTGGGGACATTTTTCATGGAGATGACGAACGATAAGACGATTTTCCTGCTTAGTTTAGCAGAAAATGTGCACAAGGGCAAGTGCATTTCACGGGTTAGAGAGAAAGCTATATGCGATCTGGGCCCAGTTTCAAAGAGCTGCTTAAGTACAAAAATAACTAAGCACAACAAAATCATGCTTACCAGAATAGGGTTACCAGCAAAAATACCATGTGTAACTTTAGGGTAAAGGTTCTATAAAATATAACCTCTTACCTTAAATATATTTGCCGCGAAGAATTGTTCACAAAGTGTTGTATAGTTGCAGTCTTCCAGGACTTCTTCGCTCAGTTATTATTAATTTTAAATTACGTTAATTAGGCTTACGTGTATTATACGTGGTAAGTTGACTTTCAACAGGGAAAGTTACTGTACAGGAGATTAGGAGGGTACACTGCCAACTCAGTTCTTATCCCTGCTTCCAGTCAACTGCTAAATATAAAGTCGTACTAAGGTTGTTAAACTCAGAGAGATATGGTATAGATGTTGGCTCTTCCAAGTGTAGCTGAAGACTGATTTCCAGTGAGAAAAAGCAAACTCTCAGAGTTATGTAGAAGAGTTATTGTGCCCTATTATTTTGGGGTGGTTACAAAAGAAAGGATTATCTAACTACTAAAGCTACACTATTAGAAACTCTCCCGGTTAGGGTGGAGCTAAACTATTTACAATACATACTTACTAGCTATGGAAAGGAATGGTGCTAGGCATTGATGTCTCTATACACCTGGATCTAAGCTGGCTCAGAAATGCAATGAATCCACTACATAACTATACTATTTTCAACTGGTGTCCTGCAAATGTTTTCTTAGCAGAAACTTAGTGAGCAATATTTGCCGATTAAGCAGCTCTGTGGAATTGGGCAAATTTCATAGAGCTGCTTAAGCAAAAAAATATTGCTCAAGAATTTTCTGCTAAGCGAGCATATTGTTTCGTGCTTAGCTACTTTTTGCGCTGAAGCAGGTCTATAATTCGGCCCTGGTCTGTAACTCAAAGAGTTAACTTTAAGTACATTTAGCTATAAGCAGAGAAGTAATGTTGATAAGTGGGAGCATGTTGTCAGTCAAATGCATAACTATGTCGAATGTTGCACCGATTGCTTATCTTCAAATTGTGTGCATTTAATACAAAATTACTTAGCAGTATTTCTTGAGTGACCTATATGATTTGTACAAAGCCAATGGCGACATCCTTCGAAAAATCAACTCCGAATAATGGAAGAACAAAATGCAGAAGTACCCGTTTTACCGTGTCGACAAAGGTGTTTTGATAACGTTATAACCTAATGGAGGCCGAAGACATTAGAAACAAAAAGTCTCCCTGTAGGGGAATTCTAACGCGAGGGATGCTCCACAAGGAATGTCGTGTACAAAGTCTTACGAAGGATTTAATAGATGTTAATTTTTGCATCGGGGATAAAGAATTTAATTCGGTTTTACCCTTACACCGATGTGTATTTAATAAGCACTGTACACTCAGTACTTTCCCGAGCTCTGTGAAAAGAATCCACAGGCAAATCACTCGGGTAAAACCATTTGCCTGTGGATTTTTGTTTTCACAGAGCTCGGGAAAGTACTGCGTATACTGTACAGTGCTTAATACGCATCGGTGTAAGGGTAAAACCAAATTAAATTCTTATGAAGGATGTTAAGTACAGGGACATAGGAAAGAACACAAACAGTTTCCACAGGGATCAAACAATGGGAAATTAATGGGTGTGTGGGTTCACGAACCTGCATGAAACAAAGAACCAGTGTGAACATAGCATTTCTTCTCCACGGACCGCACTTTCACTTTCTTTTTTCACATCACGAAATCGAAAACCTTGGATAAATAGTGAGACTATTTTTGGCACAGAATAGAAAGGCCGGTCTAGATGATGCGTTGGTCAACGGTCTTAATATCGACTTACCCAATCATATACAGTAAAAAGAAGCTCGACTTATTTACCCACCTGCCCAGCTGTGTCAGTCTTTCCTGCTAGCTCTTTGCACCCAAACACAAACCCACGAGAGCTCAAATAGCAATGAAAATGTCCGTTTAAAAGTAACACTTGCGAACAAAATTATCACGAGATTGATTCTAAATGACCTCCAGGAAATGCCCTCCGACTGTCATGGGAAGATCCGTACAAGGTAAAGAAATAAATGAATAAATAAATGGCCATGTGTAATTTTTCAGTAGCCTCAAGTTGGGACAGACCTAGACTTGTCCAATGCTCTCAACACACGAGCCCCTCCTCCTGAATCGGTGAAGCCAGTCATTTGTGTAGCTGAATAACGAGCTCCCTGGTTGGACTATACAAAAACTTCTAGCTAATCGTATTTCTCGTTATAGAACTTTCTTTCGTAAACAAACAGTGACCACCGCTTTGTATAGACGGCTTGAGTATCCCAAAATATATAAACTTGCTTCGCGGAAATGTGCCCTTTTTTAACAAAACAATAAAACTTGTTTATAAAGTATAAGTTTACTTTATGTATTGGATGGTACATTTTATGCGTATGAATTTGTCAAATAATTTGCAGTTAAGGCTGCTCATACTTTTGCCCAAAAACTCGCAGATATATGAAATTGCAAAAGAAAGTTCTGTATAAACAAAGAAGGTCATGATGTTTGATGCAATGGTGGAATTTAATCCACGACAAAGGTCAACCATACTAAGATCTCAGGACCGTCTGTTTTCTTGTAAAATCTCGTTATCTCATCTGGGCCCAATTTCCTTTAGGGCTGCTTATAAGCGGAAAATATTGCTTAAACATTTTATGCTAGGCAAAAATAAGCAGGATACCAGTCAAAGATGGTACGTATAACATGGCGTTTTCATTGGTAACCTTATTCTGGTAAGCTTAATTTTGACGTGCTTAGTTACTTTCTGTGCTTAATCAGCCCTATGAAATCAAGCGGCCCTGGACTCCAGGGTGAGGTTGACTCATCATTAACATTGAACAGTTCGACATGGATCAAAGACAACCGCACGGCAATTTTTTTGCTCTGTAGCCTTGCGGCGTCTCGCACTCAAAAGGGAGGCCGTGAATACTGAGTACAGGCCCCATGAAAAATTGCCTCATCATCGCCACTATCCAAGCAGACAGCTCGTCATTCAAATCTCGCCAATGTTTGACAGAGGACTTAACGTGGCATGTGGTTTCGATGACTTTTAATGAATTCTTCACGTGTTTCTCAGTCACCCATTGAAGACGGGTCACGGACGAGATGAATATTATCAATAATCCTTTACATCCAGAAAACATACGGGGTGATTTAATGTTTAAAGATGCACTCTCAATTTTCCTGTCAATGTGGTCTAGGGTGGACATGAGCGTCATTGTGAGGCAAAGAGCGTCATCAAGGAGGCGAGGGGTATATGTCAACGAAACACTGCAACTAATCCAGTAGGTGTACTGACTGGAAGAAAAGGGTGTGTATTAGTGGGTCCTAACCCGGGTGCAAAGGGAGGCAAAGGGTGTGTCCTGGTGGCAATGGGACTCTTGCAATGTAGGTCATGGGCGTGGTCACTGAAAATTAGGGCGTCTCCTTAAGTTGCTATGTCTTATTGGTCGTCAAGGGGCGTGTCCACATGCGGAAAAAATAGAAGAGGTTGTGTCTACGGGACAGAAATGTAAGACAAATGGGCGTATCAAAAATGGATGGACACGGGCCCAACTGGACAAAGATAATTAATATACACTGGGGAAACTACCAGAGTGAGCTATACTGCTTTTCAACTGCTAATCGAAATAGTGTTCAAATCTTCTGAATAGAACAGGTCACTCTATGGGATCTGTCAACATTAAAAAAAAAATTTTTAAGGTTTTTCAGCTTTAATCTTAGCAGAAAAAAAACCTCTCGTGGTCGAGCAACCTCATCCCTGTGGTCGAATGACCTCACAGCACCATTTCCCCATTACGTTAGCTTGATCGCAACGAAAGGTGCACAGCAAAAACTGGGGTGTTAAATTTAACAACCGCGGTGTTAATAGAGGACCACACCAAGAATTTTCACCGGTGTTAAAATTGTGGGTGTTATTTTAACACATTGGTGTTATTTTTTACACTCATGGTGTACTGACACATCCATATGGGTGTAAATAATAACACCAAAAGTGTTAAAATTACACCAAATTGGTGTAGTCCTCTAGTAACACCGAAAAGTGTTATTATTTTTTGCAGTGTGGGGACGAGGTGGTTATAGAGAAAATGCTCACGAGGAATTTGCCGGAAGAAATGTCCTTCTTCTGAAGATATATGGCCTATTCAAAACTAGGGTTTGGGCTTTGGCTCCGGCTTGGAATCCGTCCGCCAGATTGAAGCCCCCTAAGGAAAGCGCACATCTTCTAAATAAGTAACGAAGCCTAAGCCCAACCCCAAGCTCAAGCCGTGGTTTCGATAAGGGCCATTATAGACTACACTTGTTTTCACCGAGTCCCAGTGGATTACGATCACGATAGACGATTGACACAGAAGTAAAACCCATAATAAAAGGGTGTAATGTTTTAATTAACAAGCGCACAGTCCGTTAAGCGTAAAGAAGTGTAACAGGCAATATTGCACCTGCGCCGCACGCTGCTCCTGATGATGGTGGGGGGAAGAGACGCCGTATCTCCCGGGAGTGTCTGGGTAGCAAGCCCGCCCCCCTGTCGGAAGTGGTCTGGCTTGATCTATGATGAAGACGACCGGTCCAGACGTCGGATTTACGCGTGAGTTTCTTTCATTTGTCACGTTCTGGATTTTGTTCTTTAAATGTCATGCGAGCCACCGTTGGATTGTTGCTGTTCTATTTTCTGCATAAGCCTTCTGCCACGCCACACAGCAGTTTTATTATTTATAGTAAAATCTTACAACCGTTTGCGGTAATAAATTTCACAAACCCTTTTGAGATGTCAGTTTAACCACTTTGAACTATATTCATATTGTGACGTAAACTGAATACATAGGCCCTTTTCGAATCCACGCCTTCGGCTCCGGATTGGGCTTCAGGCCCAGTTTTCTTGTCTGAAACCCTGACCGCAAAGCATGCGTATGTTAAAATAATTGAGGGTGCCCAGCTAGACTGAGCCGATTTTGGAGCCGAAGCCGTGAATTCGAAAAGGGCCTATTTAGTTCGTCGTGAAGTATTTTGTCAAACATGGCCACAAAATGACGTCCCTTAAAGACCACTGTGCATCATCCCCGCCCCGTACCGTACTCGTCCTTGAATAACTCGTTCTCACTGTCGAGTAACTCGTTCTCGTCCTCGAATAACTCTTACTGTCCTCGTTCTCAAGTAACTCATTCTCCCCTCGCATTCTCGAATAACTCGTCCGAGTAACTGCCCCTAGAATAACTCGTCCTCGAGTAACTCGTCCTCGAGTAACGCGTCCTCGAGTAACTCGTCCTCGAGTAACTCGTCCTCGAATAACTCGTCCTCGAATAACTCGTCCTCGAATAACTCGTCTCGAGTAACTCGTTCTCGAGTAAATCGTCCTCGAACAACTCGTCCTCGAGTAACTCGTTCTCGAGTAACTCGTCCTCGAATAACTCGTCCTCGAGTAACTCTTTCTCGAGTAACTCGTCATCGAGTAACTCGTCATCGAGTAATTCACCGGGGAGTACTTTATCTTCGAGTAACGCCCCCATCGTACTCGTACTCGTACTTCTACCAATACACATGGAAATGCATTCAATTACAACTTTGCTCTGTATTGAGATACGGGACGTTTCGTTTTACGGTTTCGCTGCTGCCACGATTTGATCAATTATGAAAAGTCGCGTCTCAGCTCTGACGACCGCGATGTCCTCAAGACAAGATCACTTTCTGCTTTGAACTTTAAGTCAAGCGAGAAAACAGGTGGGGAAAGTCACTCCGAGACATCGTATCTTCTCGAGGGGTCTCTGGGGGAGTTAACGGGAGCAGTCACGGGGATAAAATGGTTTCATGATACGCTGATCCTTCAGCATGACGGACGAGAGGATTGCCCATGCATCTAGGGGGAAGAAAAAAACCACGCCGCCCGCTGATGGTCGAGTCGCCCCACCTTTTCCGGTAGCATATGGTGCGCAGCAGCATAGAAGCGCGCCAAAAATGTGGCGCGCTTTCTCGGGATGGCTCAGTGGCATTGTTGGGATGGCGTTAGGCAGTGTGTGGTGCGTTTGTACTGACATCGAAGAGGAAATTGGTGTCCCGGGGGGAAGACTGATATCTCCCGTGGGGATACCATAACAAGCAGGTCGGTAACGAGGCCAATTGAAGTTCGTTAAAGGAACATTACAGAATTGGTTTTTGCTAACAAAACAGTTGCTGGCAGTGTACGCACTTTATGTAATCCACCATATACATAAACTGACAAACCTGTAGAAGTTTGAGATTTATCGGCCATCTAGAAAATAGCAAAAAAACGATTACAAATTTGCATGAAATCATATAGATTCAACAAATGAATAAAACGCTCACTGAGCAATAAACTCCAATCGGAAAATTAGTTTATTCATTTCTCATCAAATATGGCATTTCAGACAGAAATATTTCAAGGGATGTTTTCAACTATCATCATCATTAGACCGTGTAAGTGTTATGTAAATCTGTGATCAAAAAGTATATTTTACAAGTTCTTTTTCTTACCAATTCTGTAATGTTCCTTTAAAGATAATGCTTATATACAAGAGGGTTTTTCGAAAATTGTAAATTCCTTATTTTTTCTGTCTATAATTTCCAATCAACACATCATTCGACCACTCTTTGAAAACGCATCAACTGGTCATGCTTTCGTGAAAAAAAACGAAAGACGCGTTTAAAAAAAAAGAAAATTACAAGGAATGTATGCACGTTCAATGTTTGTTTTTTCAATTGCGGCAATTGAAATAAGAAGTGGTAAGTTTCAGGCTCTTTCTATGGCATGAACTTGATAATAAATGCGCTTTCCAATTAACTCTTTTTTAAATGAGATATCGCCTAAAACTCACAAGGCCGGACAGCCACTTCAAGGTGAGGGCTACACTTAACTGATTTGGGCTGTTGACCCAAATCAACTGACACCAGGGGCACCGTTGCCACCTACTCCCGGGGCTGGGTTACCCCTTCAGTTCAAGGTCCGTAAGGATAGGCATGGGTATCATTCACTACAACTTGGAACCTGGCTGGTAAGAACACTTACACCTTCCCAACTTAAAATTTTTTCTTTTCCGGTAACTTCAAATCCTGCACTTTGTCTTTAAGAAACCTGCAATCTAATACGTCTGACTGGAGACCTTCGGGATGGCATGCGGGGTTGAATGGATAGATATTAGTTACATCAGTACTTGCTAATGAACACACACACCAGCTGGACTACCATTAGCTCTACTCATCAGCTCTCTATTGTGGCGTAACACCATCCTGTTTCCCCCTTCCATAGAAACCGATGCGACCAGACCGAGGCTGTTTGGGATTAAAACAGTTTGGTCCCTGTTTTTGAAGAATTGTGAATATCATTACTGATATTGCAAACAGGGCATCCGACAAGAGCAAGGTAAAAGAATGTATTTTCAAATACACAAATATAGCTGCCCTTCGGTGTGCCACTACTGCACTCGTCGAACTCACTTGCGTTGGTGTAGCAAGACATGCATAAAGTTGCCAGGTATTCTGCTCTGATTATACGTGTATGGCGTCGTTAAACATTATCGTGGAGTACGAGTCCCTTTTACAACCTCGAACACTGAGGCTCAACTGAATGATCGATTCAAATATTTACAACGATTAATACTGATATCATGAAAACATTAGATAGACATGTTAACGTCTCGAACCAAGACTAACAAGGAAACGGACCATAGAGCAAAGAATTTGACATTCTTTTCGGTAAACCATCGACCTTTCAGGAACTCGTCTCATATCCAGGAACGTAGTCTTTAAAACACCGCTGTTTGCTGTAAATCAAGAAAGATGGACCCTATTGTAATGAATGATTGACAGTAACAGCTGGATCAACCAGTCATAAACTAGTATCATTGCTATACTACACTAACCAACGGATTTTCAAAGTACAACGGTAATGTACACGCAGCAGAAAATTAATGGAGTGCGTAAAATGGTGTTAAAGACGTGAAACCGAATTATCGCATTATTTTGTCTGAACCAATTTTTTTTACGACGTAATGCAACTCGGGTTGACGCCTATTTTTAATTTAGAAATGCATGGTCGACAGCTTAGAATGGGTCGGGGTACTAGGGTGTGATAAAGACATAATAAATGTAATAAAATTGAAGTGACGTTCATTACAAGAGACCTAGACCATTAAATAAATTAACTGTGTAAATTTCACTAAAATGAGTGGACATCGGGCTTGGTTATTCTTATATTGTTTATGTATTTATTTGTTTTTGGTTTAAAATACTCTGGCAATAGAATCAATGGTTACTCAAAAGCGACTAACCCTGTAACCCATATAGGCCTAAAGATATACGAGAACGAAGAAATTGTTACTTTTAGATGCGCATTTCAACTCACTGCGTTTACTGGCAACTTGACTCAAAAAATGGCGAATGTGTCTATAGACCTTTCTTTTGCAACGTCACAGCCCGAGTTTTTGCCAACCGAGGTTGGAAAACTATGGAAAGCCATAAATGCAAAACAGAAACAGATAGCCACAGTTTTTAACAATGTTACACAAATATTCAAAAATAGTGTTGAATTTGTTGGAAAATAAGCAACCAATCATGAGAGGTACTTTACTTAATTGAAAGTTTGTAGAAAATGTTGAATGTTGTTGAAACATCTGTTAACACGATTTCGGCCTTCCATGCCAACCAGCGCGGTTTGTTGATCAACAAAAGAAAGGTCTATACACACTCAAACTGAGGACTGTAACAAAAAGGATACGGGAAATGACATTATGTGGACAGTCCTCGCTTTGCTTTCGTGTACAAAACAAAATGGGGACGTCGCAAAAAAAACTAAGTCCAAACAATGGGAGAACACAGGGGTGTCCTCGGTTGACACCATTTACAAAGTGTGAGCGTGTGGCAGACAGTAGCCGCTTGTGACGGTTGTTGCAAGTGACGGTCAATTCAACAGTGACCGGTGTGAAGGCCTATAACAATATTAGTAACCGACGAGATCGGTCATCTTGCGGATACATATTGGATCATTTAAAGGCAGGTACCATATGGCTTTTGGGGGAGACTATTGCTAGACATGGTTTATTAACCGACGAGATCGGTCATCTTGCGGATACATATTGGATCATTTAAAGGCAGGTACCATATGGCTTTTGGGGAGACTATTGCTAGACATGGTTTTAAGCACATCAAGCAAGCAACATGTGAAATAATCTTTAAATTATGTGACCACGTTTGTAAGAAAATATAAAATAATTTGTTTCTGGTATTTCGTAGATTTTATGCACGATCATACTGTATGCCTACCTATTTAGATTTGGTAAATGGTGGCGATTTTTTTCTTGCACAGTCAGTAGGAAATATTTCCATAAACACGTTGGTCATAAACTGTTCATTTATTACTGTTTTTATGGTCCTGTATCTTTTCTTTCAAATCAATTTGTCACTGGAGATGAAGAAATTTTGTTCAAATGAATGAGTAATATCCAATCTGGAGACCTTTATGACTTTTCATGCAAATGGAAGCAATTTAAATTCCTAGTGGATATCTTTATCAAGTTAGATGTATCATGTTACGAGGGTGGTAGGTACAAACGATGTCATTAAGGCGGGAAAAACTCATATCTTATTTCATAGTTCGACAGTTCATCATTTTGTATTAAAATATCCCGAAATAAAAATAATAAATAAATATGTCTTCATATTTGAGGGGAGCTGACATAGTAATACTGATATTCAGATAATATGACTACTTTTATTATCATGTGATTTATTTTAATCCTCATACTAAAGGCAGGTAAAGGAGGCTACTTTTGGTAATTGTCAAAGACCAGTATCCGCACTCGGTGCATCCCGACATATGTCTGAAATAACAAACCTGTGAAAATTGTGGCTCAATTGGTCATTAAAGTTGCAAGAAAAAACACCCTTGTCAATAGAATTGTGTGCTTTCAAATGCCTGCAAAAGGCTTCATGCCTGAAGCCTTTCTCAGATTCACATATTTTTTTGTGACAAATTACCTCTTTCTCAAAAACTACATTACTTAAGAGGAAGTCGTTCATCACAATGTTTTATACTATCAGCAGCTCTCATAGATGCTCCTTTTACCGAGTACGTTTTTTATGGTAATGTATTTCTTGAGTTATTACCAAAAGTATCCTCTTCAACCAGTGATATATTGGCTTCTTAAATAGCGCTCTTAGTTCCAAGACGAAGATGTATAGTTTACAAGGAGAAAATTCCAACGGGCCTTCTACACGATTACTACCAACTCGTGAGGGATGATGATTCGTCAGGCTACGATCAATTTAGTTCCAGTGACAGGCGGTCTATTCAGCACGTGTTCTCCCTTGTCACTGCAGACATATCCGAAATATTTCGCTTTGGTTTTCAAGGTTTTTTTGGTTCCGGCAGGTCTTTCGTCTCCAATAATGTTCGAGGTCACTTAGTGACGCTCATGGCGCTCCAACATTGTTATAAAATATATCCTGGGAAATATGAACCCTTTTTCCTTTACATAGCACCATGTAATTGTTTTACAGGTAAACATACCAAACGAGGAACACCGGGCGGTACATTAATACACAACACACGGGACCTACGGCTGTACGTCACATCTGAATGACGCAGCAAAAAGGGTTATGTGTCGTGCTTATGGACACAAGGTGTCACGACCGGGACTTGAACCCACACTCTGCTGATCAGAAACACCAGAGCTCAAGTCCGCTGCTCTTATCCGCTCGGCCACGACACGCCACCAAATTACATCAATAAATAAATAGAGATCACTCGAGCGACGGACCAATTGCTATAATCAAATTTTAAAAGAGGTCTTGTCGATGGTGCAGTTGCACAGACAAATTGAAAATTTGAATTGTAAATGTGTCGCCTTTTTGGAGATTGCCCGGAACTAGTTGCTTGTAAATTGTCTAATATGTGACAATTCCTAAAGCTGACATTTGATGTTTTTAATGGAGTCAGTTGTACAGAATTGCTGCGGTCATCCACTGGTCTCGGTACTGGTGGGATGAAACTAGTTCTGTGAACATTCACAGCTCGTTCGCCGATCTCAGATTGTGCTTCTATTTACAATCACAACAAACAGGAACGGCGATTCTCCACCGGAAACCAATGTTGTCCCACTTCCCATCCAGTGTGATTGATATTGATAACGATCTGAATTGAATTTCATGCACAAACACGAACGTTCCCTGTCGGCCTCGAACATTTAATGGAGACGAAAGACCTGCCGGAACCAAAAGACCCTTGAAAACCCAAACGAAATATTTCGGATATGTCTGCAGTGACAAGGGAGAACACGTGCTGAATAGACCGCCTGTCACTGGAACTAAATTGATCGTAGCGACGAATCATCATCCCTCACGAGTTGGTAGTAATCATGTAAAAGGCCCGCTGGAATGTTCTCCTTGTAAACTATACATCTTCGTCTTATGAACTAACAGACTAAGGTTTGTGTGTGTTTTTTTTGTAAACTAAACTTCTCTACGTCTTATCCTCTCTTCTGGTTTTGTATTTTCTTTCTTTCAATCCCGACCACTCCCCCGCCTAGTACGGAAGGTAAGTGATGGGATTCTGCCTTTGACGATACAAGCGTGTAACTTAGCACACAGTCAGAGTATGTCATGAGAAAGATATTTGGATGCAGGGCCATTACAGATTTGTCCATTAAAAAAATATATATGAAAAGTATAAGAAACATGCCAGCGATTTTGATTATTTTGAAACTTGCTTGTTATTCTACCTATATTCTTTTCAAAATTTAAGTCTGCGATGGTCCTATAGCATCTTGCTCGTGGCATACTCTGACTGTGTGCCAAATTCCATGGTGCTATCATCAAAGGCACAATTACCCAAAATATTTCCCCCATCTGGCCCTCAACGCTGTGCAGATGGCGTATGGAAAAACAGTAACACTTGATCCCTTGAACTACGTCACACGCGGCTACTGTTTGCCGCGCTCGCCACTTTGTGAGTCAAATTACACGTAGAAATTACGGTAAGCGTGTAAATAATGCGTTGACTAAAATGCCCACTGTACTGTCCAACACACAGGTCCTGACTCCTAGATGGATTGCATATGACGGCACTGACCACCATCTTTGAATGAAAAACAACGGAAAAGTGCACGAGTGTAGGCGCTGCGCACTTGAGAGCCTTTCACGCGTGCACAATGTCAACAAAGATGGCGGCCAATGCAAGGGGTCTCAAATGACGTCATCTATCGATACCTCTCGTAGGCATTCAAAATGGCGCAGCGAGATCGTACACCACTGGGAACGAGGTTGGGTCAATGCCCCCGTACTTTTCCCAACCTGCATGGAAATGCCTCTGAGTCTACTGAACATAATAGTCGCCTTCATTTCCTTCTCCCACGAGCAATATTGAATGTTGACAACTACTGGATGATCATCCCACACGCCAGGGGTCACAGGAAGGAGGTCGCCCGTCTCTACAATTATCTTATCATTAGTCTGAAATCCGTTATCTACTGTAATATTTTCCAGAAAACCTGGGACATCCAAAACGCAATGTTTACCTTAAAGGAACATTACAGAATTGGTTTTTGCTAACAAAACAGTTGCTGGCAGTGTAAGCACTTTATGTAATCCACCATATACATAAACTGACAAACCTGTAGAAGTTTGAGATCGATCGGCCATCTGGGTCACGAGAAAATAGTGAAAAACCGATTACACATTTTTTGCATGAAATCATATAGATTCAACAAGTGAATAAAACGATCACTGAGCGATAAACTCCAATCGGAAAAATAGTTTATTCATTTCTCATCAAATATGGCATTTCAGACAGAAATATTTCAAGGGATGTTTTCTACTATCATCATCATTAGACCGTGTAAGTTTATGTAAATCTGTGATCAAAAAGTATATTTTACAAGTTTTTTTCTTACCAATTCTGTAATGTTCCTTTAACTGAACAAAAACAAACGAACAAACACTTGGTTCATTAAAAAAATAAGCTGTCCCTCTAGTTTATGCGCTTGACTGTTTCTGCCGCCATTGCTTTGTCTTTTTGTTCATCCCTGTGTGGTTTGTTTGTTATTAGTTTTTTTTCCCCCGACTGACTTATTTATTTAATGCTAAGTTAAATGCATTGTTATAACATTGTTTAGACAATACGGTTCAATTGAAAATAAAATCTAAAAACATCTTTCTTGTTCATATTTTTGTGTACATTTATAATTATATGTCATAATGTATCATCAATTTGTTCCCTTATCTAATTATTTATAGATGTGCTTTGATGTGGAAATGACAGAATGCGGTCACATCGGCTGTTTTAATACTGAGACTGTATTTATACATGGAAGGAAGTCAACGGCTGGAGGGTGAGACTACGATACCATGGCAGTCTTCGTCACTGAGGGGTCGGCATCGCATTCAACGGTAGTTATATCATCACCGGCAGAGACGAACAGATGTTGCCTTTCGTCTGCTCTCTGACTAAGAGGGGACAAATGTATGATCTATTCAGTGTATTCACCCAGACCTGTGTTGTATAGTCAGGAGACGTAGACTTCAGAAGTTGTTGTACGGGGATGAGACCAAGACTCACGTCACGCAACATTTTTCCGCCCTAAAAAAAGTCTGGTGGCGGTTTACCTTTGTAAGACAATACGCGCTTCCCGAGCACCCGGCCCTGCCCTCCAGCGCAATGTGACATACAAGTTAAAGGAATACGTTGCTTTCAAATCTCATGAAATTTTACTGTTTGGAGGTGTTCCTTATACTTATTAAGAGTTGTTCTTGCAATAAAACACCTTCAATGTGTTATAATTAGTGAATGGTAATTAAAAAAACAAACATTGACCTCTGACCCCCGAGACATGTCCCGCGAAATGTATACGTTTTTCAAGCCGTCAATTCGATCGTCGATAAAATAACAGTAACGGGTACCAGACCTTCGTACACCACACAAAGCATCGGTGTTACTAGGTTGGCCCCGCTAAAATCATACATTGTACGAGAACCCTGTCTTCGCGTCGTCTACTGTACTGCAGCAGGCAGGGGGAGGTCTATAGGTGGTATGGCCGCGGGGCTTTGCTGCTGCTGGTACGTCCCTGGACGCCCGGACGGACCGAGACATGGGGACTTGCTACTTAATTATTTAACGTATGTTTTTTCTTTCTTTTTTCATTCATTTATTAACTGGATATTTATTGGAATACAATAAACAGATGGTAATCGTAACATTTTTATTAAAATAGTTGCTCAGTCGTAGTTCAACAGCTGCGACTGGAAATAAGACTAATAGAATTTGTCCGCCATTTATGGGAGTCAAAATCTTGACTCCCATAAATGGCGGAGCGTTTTGTTTCGCGAAAGTTATCAAAAGCGAAGCATTTCTAAGGCACGTTTGTGTGGATCATTATATTCTACTTTTTAAACATCTTTCCGACTGTGCTCATTATACATCAAACGCTTTTTATAGCCCAAAAGCGCCCAACAGCGCCCAACCCGAAGGCAACGTGTTCCTTTAAGGAGGTCATTGTACGGGACGCGAAAGCAGCAAAAACACATATAGTGTTAGAATAGAAATAATGAACAACAGTACGGTAGCCTACCGAATGGACAAATGCACTGTAAAATACACTGTGTGGACGTGTGTAAGTCCACATAGTGACTTCAGTCTCTACACTGCGTGGACCTCTTTTGTTCTCAGGCCACACTCGGTACGCAACACTTAAACAGTGGTGTGTTTTTTACAGTGTTGAAGACAAGAATATGATATTTCTTAAGAGCACAGAGCAAAGGAATGTCCACAGAGTGTACGCATCACAGAGCTGTGTACGCAAACCCACCACCACCACACAAGGTACCCGAATAATGAGCCCACCACCACCAACAACCAGTCCTCTGATTTTCTCTAATTAGGAAAGATAAATAACAACTGCACCTCTGTCACACCATGGAGGTGGAATTTCTACCTCCATGGTCACACAAAGTGAATATACACAGCATGGTGGGAAAATAATTAACAACAATACGGTCGTGGAGGGAGCAATGCACTCTACGCCCCTCAGCACCCCCCCCCCCAACCATCCTTCGACCGCCCCACCAATTATAAAGGTAAATTAAAGATGCATTACCAATAAATGAAAAAAGAACAAAGAGCCACCAGCAGCATCGTTAGAAACAAGGCCGATCGTGTTTCTGCTACGTGAGGAAAGTGTCATTTTTAATTATCAGAAATCGGCGTATAATTTCATAAAATCAAACTCGCGACCGACCGCGCCTAGCGTGAGAACCTATGCCGTCACAGCTTGGTACCCAGCGGTAGCTGGATCCGCAAACCACCCGGCAGAGTCAGATTTCCAGCCAGGGACTCTGATTCTAGCATTCTAGGCGCGCTTGATTTCACATGAGTCATCTGCAGGAAGGCTTGTGAAACAATTTCAACAGCTAAACAAAATGTGGAAAATAACGTAATCAATCACTACGTCTTCTATATTGTTTATCCCTTTGACGGTCCAGTGATCATACTAAGGGGTACGCTTTTTTATTTCCTTCGTATTACAAAAATTGATTTATTTCACATAATTTTATTGCACGAGGACGAACGAACGCATAGTACGAAAGCGCGGCTGATGAAATACGAAAACATGCGCAACAAAAACAACGTTCATCACGTAAGGCACGATTCACGGCACCAAAACCTGGTCCGCGCCCCACCCGCAAACCCGGCCGCTATCCCATTTGGGTCAAAATCGCACACGGACCATTCATTATGTATAAATTATGACGCGACATTAAATGGTACAACATGTGTTGGGTTCGTAATGTCGACCTCCAGGAGTCGGCAAATGGTCCGTGTGCGAACTTGGCCAGCATAATGGTGCCTTCGTCGTCATCTGACCTCCTCTAGTCGTATGTGGGTGCACCCCACCAAATAATCTCCCATAGCACGCAGTGCAAAATGGTAAATATTCAAAAATACACGAAAAAATACTTAAAAGTCTCACAGCTTTTAACTTGAAAGGAAAAATTATTAATTGACTCTTGAACTGTTATTCTCTGCTCAATTTTATATGGGAGTCCCTGGGCCCGTCAAGTTATTCTCCCTCCAAGTAAAAAAAAAAACCCTACACAGGTGTAATTTTAAAAACGTCCGAGCATCAATCTTGAAAAATGTCCCTACACCTCTCAGCAAATAGGACCTTTTATTTTAGGGCCTATGTCATCCAAAATACCTCAACCTGGAAGTTAACAACCCCCAGGTCACAATTGGGCAACATTTTTACACTGAAACACTTTCTCTGGGCTCTCAAATCTGTCTAATATAGAATATTTTGAGCTCGACGCTCTGTTTTCTTCTATTTGGTGGGATGCACCCGTGTGGTTTGCTTCTGCATGCAGTTATAATGGTACAACTTGAGTTGGGTACCAGACAATGTCCACCTCCAGTTGGCAAACGCACGATCACGGGTGGCGTCGTCATCCGACCTCCTCACACCACATAAACATACAGAACTTTATATGATCTATAAATTTTCTTGCCAACACTTCTGCGTGTGTATCTCTGTGTACTATTAATAAAACAGCATCGATTCAACAGTTGGTCGACCAACCACCACAGGAAAATAACCTTTTAACAGCCTCGGGGGTTTTTAGAAGCCGCGGCCCCTACCCATGGTCTGACACCGGTTTAAGGCGCTATCTTCGCGACTCACAAATGTCTAAGTCAGAACATTAGCCAGTATCAGAGCCGAGGCCGAACCCGAAGCCTGAGCTAGATCCGGCTTTTAAGCTAGAGCCACTAAGCCGAAACCTAAGCCGATGACGAGGCTTAAACCAGAACCTATAGACGATGTGACCTGTGACATCACATGCTTACAAAAGAGCCACAGAGCCTGGACTTCCGGCGGGCACATTTGTACACAGCTCAATGGAACAATACAACAAATCTTATGTTTTATGGAGATCGCACTGTCTGATATGAAGAAAGGGGGGACATCTCAAAAGCTGTACAGCTGTTGCTTTTGTAAATTTTGAATTTATGTGAAAATTATGACACAAAATATAAATTTTCCCATTGAGCCTGTGTAGCATCTTGCCCGTCAGGAAATGCATTATAATGTACGAGGTCACCACTCTGTAAACAAATGTAACATGGTCTATAGGCAAGATCCGGAGTGGGAGCCATGTCCTAACTCCAGAGCCAGATTCGGAGACATTGCCTACTCCAGGTCGGCATTCTACCCAGAGCAAATCTGGGCCGATGCCTACTCCAGAGCCAAATCGGAGCCATGGCTACTCCAGAGCCAAAATCGAAGCCATGCCCTAACTCCAGAGCCAGAACCGGAGCCATGCCCTACTACAGAGCCAGAACCGGAGCCATGCCCTACTACAGAGCCAGAACCGGAGCCATGCCCTACTACAGAGCCAGAACCGGAGCCATGCCCTACTACAGAGCGATCTGAGCCAGATCGGACCATGCCCTACTCAGACCAGACGAGCATCCTATACAGAGCCAGACCGGAACCATGCCCTACTACAGAGCCAGAACCGGAGCCATGCCCTACTACAGAGCCAGAACCGGAGCCATGCCCTACTACAGAGCCAGAACCGGAGCCATGCCCTACTACAGAGCCAGAACCGGAGCCATGCCCTACTACAGAGTCAGATCTGGAGCCAGATTCGGAACCATGCCCTACGGCCACAACCCACAGCCGAAGCTACAGCCACGATGTTGGACGGGGCACTCTACAAATCATCATTGAGTCGTCATTGTGGATTTCCCTTAATAAGCACGGACGTGAACAGAAGGGAAGTCCGCAGTCAGCAATTAAGGAGAATTCACGCGTCGTGGGATGTCTCGTAAAAACGAACGTCGCTTTGCGCCAGCTAGAAAATGTCCACGGTATACCACATTGTTGCGCTCGAAGAGTAATTTCACTCATTTAATTCTCTAGATTTCCTATCAAGGCATTATCTGCAACAGACATAATGCATCATTGTTTATGGAAGAGTATTTAATCATTCACATCTAGTAATTTTCAATAAACACACTACTCAAAAGAGATTTTTGCATGGTGTTACTGCAAACCTCTCTTAGTTATACTCCCACCATGCAAAGCTTCAAATCCTACAAACACACTGTCGGATCAACTTGTAATTTTGTTTTAAATAACCAACAAACAGAAATATTTCTCTGGGATTCATACTGGTTTTAGCCTCATGTTTCTGCTTGAAACTTATCCTATTTCAACGATATTTACCCACCATTTATTCGATATTGAATGGGTTGGTAGGCCATTCATTTCTTTAGACAAAAATACAAAATAACATTTGAAGTTTTATAAGCAAATGAAAAATATGATCTACTCCAGAGCCATGACCTGAATAACCAAGGATAGGAAACGTCGAGTAGAAATGCTCAGTTTTAGATGTGGAGGAAAACCCCAAATAGGAAAAAACCCACGCAATCAGGTAGGGACTGAAAACCCAATCCACATACAAGGCTTTTTGGTCTGAGGTAGGATTCAAACCGGGGTCCACAGAATGAAAGGCAGGGAAAGAAACCACTGAGCTAACCTGATGCCATATAGAATAATATTTGACATAAAAACCACAGGATAGGAAATTGCACATCCCAGCTATAGCACAAAAGGATAATTATTCGTAGAATGTCTTTATTAACATTATTTGTCTTGAGATATCCAGAACCATTCGCTCACACGACACATAACAAGGAATAGGCAAGTGCGATGTCAAACAAAAAGACAGCAGAAATGCAATAATATGAAACGACAACCAATTATTTATTATCACTTGGCCCCCATCGCATTAATAATAAACCTAACATACGGTCGGGTGACACCAATTACTGGGACAGCAATGGTTGATTATTTCGGATATGTTTGGATCTGTGATTACTTAATCCCTCGCCCTCACTCCCTCTGCGGGAGGCAAGGCACTCCGTGTAAGGCCCGAAGGTTAAGTGTGCGTGAAGTATGATGGCGAATATCTCCAAGACAAAAACTATTGATTGGAAACTTCTATAAGATGAATTAGCCATTTTGTTTTACACCTGCGATGTGCACAAATTTCCCACCAGTGGTTGTTAGTTTCTGTAGCTGCTCATTCCTATACGAAGCTCCACAGTGCCATACCACGTAGGCATATAACGAATCATCTCTCACAGTCGACCTACTGAAATTAGGATGTCGACTTGTCCTGACAGCATATCTCGATAAGACGACTGCCTGAACCAAAGAGGTCGACTTATCCTTACAATTCATCTCACCAAGAATACTTACTGAAACTAAGATGTCGACTTGTCCTGATAGAGTAATTCGCCAAGGCGACCTTCGGAACCAAAGAGGTCGACTTATCCTTACAATTCATCTCACCAAGAATACTTACTGAAAGTAAGATGTCGACTTATCCTGATAGAGTATCTCGCCAAGACGACCTTCTGAACTAAAGAGGTCGACTTATCCTTACAATTCATCTCACCAAGACGACTTACTGAAACTAAAATGTCGACTTGTCCTGATAGAGTAATTCGCCAAGACGACCTTCTGAACCAAAGAGGTCGACTTATCCTTACAATTCATCTCACCAAGTCGACTCATTGAAATTAAGATGTCGACTTGTCTTGATAATATATATCGCCAAGTCAACTTACTGAAACTGAGACGTCGAATTGTCCTAATAACATAACATGCCAAGACGAGTTTTTTGAACCACGGATAATTTATATCATGACTACTACAGGCACTGACACGGTGAGTCAAAGTTTCTGAACTCTTTTTGGAAAATTCTTATGAAAAGTCGACTATTTATTCAAAAAAAAAATTGTTTTGACGAGATAAATTATTTAATTGACTTTTTCGTTTCAGAAAGTCAACCAATATTGAGGATTTTAAAGTTATCTGGAAAAGCTGTATGGCCTTCTACAAGCTCTGTACATTCCACATAAAGGTACGTTTATTCTCACCTTCTAGATTTAATAAAAATACACCATCACAGCTAACCTGTGAAATTGTCATCAGGGCCCAATGTCGTGGCTCACTTTTTACCGCGGCATTCTGCGCTCACGGCCCGTAGGATTATGTGTTTTAAACAGCGTCATAAGAGCAGAATTCCACGCGGGAAGCGGGGCCATGAAACTGGACCCAGATCCAGGGTTTTGCATCTTTAACTAAAATCAACAAAAGAAGGGTTTGTTTTTGTCAGGGTTGCTGTGCACGTTCGCATCGGTGTTATTTCGTCGCATAACCAGAGGGGGACAGGGGTGGGATGCCCCCCCCCAGCCCCCCCCCCCCAGCCCCCCCCCTCCTCCCCCTCCCAACAATCAAACATTTAAATAAAATGAAAAATGAGATTTAAAAAATGCACAATATTGAATGGTTCGTTACAATAAATTTCCCCCCCCATAAAAAACGTATTAATTGCCAGCTTACCCCCCGCCCCCCATGGAAATGTCTGATTACTTCACCTTTCAGAAACTATTTTCCCTGCTTTTAGACAATGCTGTGTGTGATTGTAATTTGACCATTCTTATATTCTCTCAACTAAGCCTTTTGCTACAAGTGACAAGTGCAACGGTTCAGCAGTTTAGCACAGAAATAAACCAGTCTTGACGTTCATTAAGTTCCTCTATAGCGTGCTTTTCTTTAGTAGTAGTAATTTATTGCAACAGTGTAAAAATAATAATGATAACAAATGAATAATGTCAGATAGAGAAAAAAAATTCTGAGGATTTATGCTGGCGTACATTTTATAAGTGAGCATTCATGTTAAACTAATCAATTTTACTTTCAGCTCGGATGATTTATACTAGCATGAATTTTATAAATGAGCTTTCATGCTTAACTAATCAATTTAACTGTCTTCATTGAATGCACAGTGGACATGAGTCAATTGACTTTTTCAGAAAGACAATAATGTACATTGTTCCCCTTCAATATCGTAGGTTCGGTATTGTAAGGCTCTTTAAAGGTAGTATACAGGATTGGTAGAGCTGACAAAATAGTCGCAGCCAGTGTTCATGTTTTGTGTCATTCAACATATGCATGAACAAACAAACCTGTGAAAGTTTGAGCTCAATTAATTGGTCATCGAGGTCACGAGAAAATAGTGAAAAGAGACCTAATGTGTTTTCTGTTTTTTCAAACATCTAGTTTTTATCACGCGTGATAAAAACTATTGTTTTACTCATTTCTCAGAAACGATAGCATTTTAGGCAGAATTTTTTTAAGGAACCCTTTCTACCATTACTTACTTTAAATCATGTAAGTTATGTGTGAATCTGTGAACATTTGTGTTTTCGATCTTACCAATAGTGTACAGGGCCTTTAAACACAATTCGTTAGAAATTGTATGACAGTATTTGTTTTCTCAAAATTTTGGAGCTTCTGGTGAACTACTTTTTATTGGTCATCCGTCGTTCTGGATGTGTGGTTTTTTTTTTGGCAGGACACTTTAGCTATTTTGTGAATACTAGGAGATCGAATTGGTCCAGGAATTAATGGACTCTTCCAGTAAATTGTAATAGGCCTCGTCACACGGGGCAATTTTTAAAGGTAACTTGGAGGCAACATGAACGGTACAGATGCAAATTGAACGTTATGGAAAGGGTTATATTCACTTTTAAAAAGAAACCAAGTTAAAAGAATACAGGAATAAATCCCGTGTTGGGAAACTATGTCTGGTTTAACTTATTTATTAGAAAGGTTTCTTACCTGGGTAAATCCGTGAACATAAGGAATGAATACAAAAGTTGTGAGACGAACACCCTGGAGCCATATGCGCCAGTTCATTGGACCAGTGTGGTTTTGTATCTAGGACTTAAGCCCTTTTCACACTACTCTATTCCCGGTGGGCAACCCCGTGGAATAACGGTCGGCCTTTTCACACTATGATCGCTTTGCCCCCTGTCTACCCCCTGTCTGCCCCGGCAAAGTGGGCATACCCCGGGGAATAGCCACCCCTGCTACGGAGTAGGGGTAAGCGGTTAAACCCCGGGGTATTTTTGAAACATGCAACAGGAACACTGTGGAATAGGGACCTAGGCAGGGAAAGTGTGTGAAAAGTGCGCCGGGGTAACCGTAGGGTAAAAACAAAACCCGGGCCTCCCCGGGGCTGTATCTACGGGGGTGAGAGATGCAATGTGAAAAGAGCTTAAGCAATAAAAGGCCCTTTTGGGCTTCACAACAGAAGCACGAGAAATCTTTTCTAACCATTACATGTCATTTTACCTCCAAGTAAAATTTGCCGGTACATTAGAAGGAATGGTAATTTCCTTCGTGGATATTGTCTGGACTTGTCATGCTTGCCGATAAACTGCTCGTTTGGGTAAGAATGATGCCTTCCTTTTGAGCTTCTACGGAAGTCATGTGCGTATTGTTCTTCTAAAATTAGGCCTTAATTTGGCTGAATTCCGTCGTTCATCATCTACGAGATAATGACGTGACATTTTGCGAGTAGTGAGAGTGAAGCGTGGAGCAAACTTCATCCAATGGGATATAATACCAGTCTTCAAACTACAAAACTCAACCGACACGGCTGAAAGATCTGACATTCCAAACCATTCGTTATATCACATAGGCCCCGGGCATGTGGCGGCCGACGTCATCAACAGCTGTTTTTGCGCTAACATGAATGCGAAGCCGCACGCTCCAACTTCAGAAGCCTTCCTTCAATGGGATCTACACAATTCAATTTGTTGGCAGTAGTCGACAAATAATTTAATTGACAAAAAAGGTTGGAATGGTTAAACCGTTAAAAACAAGGAATTGCTTGGAGAGGGGGGTGGGTGGGAGAGACAACCGAACAAGGGAAATCTATGTGCTGCCTGCGTGCGGATCAAAATAGGTTACGTACGTTCAACTTAATACAGACGCTACAATTTCCGTTGATGACTCAAACGATATTGCATTACCAAAAGTATAAACATTGAACATATCACTTTAACAAATAATTAATTTGTAAAGTGCATTCGTGGGATCGTGTGAAACGCGAAGTCAAAACAACAACCTTGTTCATTCATCCACATCGGTGGCACATTGCATGTAGACCTATCTAAAAACCAGATACGTTATTCATAAAGTAATGTGTGCTTGGGCGTACATTATCCAAACATTGAGGCCCCTGGAAAGAGTGCGGTTTTGTTTCTCTAACGCGTTATAGCGGTGTAATTTTCGGAAGCGTAGTGCCTCATGAATAAAAAGTTCCCGCTCTTACGTGTACGTACATGATAATTGTAGACTTAGCGTGTACGTACATGACAGTAATCGTATACGTACAGGAAAATTACCATGTACGTACAAGATAACTATCGTTTACTTACACGATCATTATTGTGTACGTACACTATAGTTAACATGTACGTACAAGATAACCATGGCATGCGTACACATACAATATTGTGTACGAACAAGATTACTATGGCGTACGTACACAATCATTATTGAGTACGTACACGATCATTATCATGTATCGTACACGATAGTTATCGTGTGAGTACTTTTCTATAGCGTTTTTTAATTCTTTTGGCGACACTACCGTAGCAATTGGGAACACAAGGCTCAAAAATGTTTGTATTTTACGCGCGAGGCTTGAACGGTTTTTGTAATGTAACACAAGATCTTACAAGGATTATGTGTTTAAAGACACTGGACACCTTTGGTAATTGTCAAAGACCAGTCTTCTCACTTGATGTATCTCAACATGATGCACAAAATAACAAACTTGTGAAAATTTGAACTCAGTTGGTCGCCGAAGTTGCGAGATAATAATGGAAGAAAAAACACCCTTGTCACACGAAGTTGTGTGCTTTCAGATGCTTGATTGCTTGATTTCGAGACCTCACGCGTGAGGTCTCAAAATCAATTCAAATATTTTACTGAGAAATTACTTCTTTCTAAAAAAACTACGTTACTTCAGAGGGAGCCGTTTCTCACAATGTTTTATACTATCAACAGCTCTCCATTGCTCGTTACCAAGTAAGTTTTTGTGCTAACAATTATTTTGAGTAATTACCAATAGTGTCCAGTGCCTTTAAGACATTTTGTTAATGGAAGTTCTTGCCATGCGAGTAGCTACATACATCACGCACAGGTCTGGTATTTCCCTGTAGAATTTGTGCTTCGCTTTGTCTTCTTACGTTTCGTTCTTAAAATTTACTTTCTTTAAGAAGTTAAAATTCACCTACAACGTTTAAGTAAGTACTTATAACTGTGGACTGTTTTTGTAGCCATAATTGGTTTTTAAATCGTGCAAATGTTTGTTTTATGTTTTTTACAAATACTTCACAAAATAGTTGGTGAAATCTTTCTTAACTTGCATGTACAGTCGCTTGGCTGTTTTACTTTTGATGATAGGATATGCATATGTTTATTTTCTATGTTACTATAATAGTATAGCATAGTTTGTTTTATTGTCACAATAACAGTGGAAAGAATTTTGTTCTTTGCTGTTCTTTTCATTTATTGCTCTCTGTTCGTTTCATTTATTGTTCATTGCTGTGATTTAATTTGTCTCCGTAAGCGGCCCCATGGGAAAAAAGAAATCACTAATGGAAAAAGAAGCAAATCTTCAAGGGAAATGCTTCCACGTTAAATGGCTGTCCTGTTCATTCATTCTAACTGATTAGAATTCTATAATTACACACAAAGAAACATAACCAAGTAAATCAACTATAATCGTTGTTTTCGCTAAAATGCGAGGACCTTAAAATAAAAATGTCGTCGGTAATTTTCACGAGATCCTTGGCATCCGTCTCCCCACTGTCAGTAGACATAAAATAATTTCCACAATTAGAAAGTTTTAACTTAGCTGCCTTTCCCGTCTACAGACGAAAACCCTTGCTCAAAAGCCAGTTCAACAATAAACTCCCTATAGGCCACCAGCCGCAGACATAAAAACCAATTACAACATGGTCTCATTCAAATGTTTCCCCTTGGAAGTCATTTATTGGTCACATGACAATGTCACTTGATGACGTTGTGAGATCTCAAACAATGGAACGAAACCATTTCCCATCCCCGTCTAAAACAGCCGCGCATATTACGAAAATCGCGCCTTTTCTACTGCCGCACCAAAGTTATATGGAGTAACACCCCACCCTTTGTAATTCGTAACACTGCATGCCTCACTAACTGCCTGTAAGCGTCTCCTCAAAATGCACATTCTTAAACACCCGAGTGGGTCATAATCAACAATCTTAGGTATAACAATTTGTTGCTTTTTACACAAATCTGTTGATCCTTTTAAACTTTGTGACTGTTTTTTATTTTAAGTTTCCCTTTTTCAGATTTCTTGTATAGATTTTGTGCGTGTAATATTGTGGAATATTTTTGATGTGTGCTTCTTTTTATGTAAAGCGCTCATAGGCCTTCCGGCATTAGGCGTTTTTTTGTTTTATATATTTTTATATTATTACCAACACGAGCCACTGCAGGCAACCTTTGCTCAGTTTCACGACCCCTGCTAACCGCCTTATTCTGATCTTACGGCTGGTAGAATCACCTGCGTTTTGTCGTAAGCGGATAATTCCGTGGTAAGTAGCTCCCTGAACTTGGACTCGCTCCCGGTTTAGCTGAAGGAAAAACCCCTTCATTTCCGAGTATTCACCTATTTCTTTGGGGCAGTGTTTAGGCAGACCGAGTAAAGATATCTTTCGCAGTGCTGCTGAAGTGTGCCTTTTTGCACACGGTGCAGTTGGTTACCTCCAAGTTACCTGTAAAATCTGCCTTGTGTCTCTTGCACAATTCAGAAATGGTCTCAGTTTATGGTATACCACCTTCCCTTATCCGTCCGCAACAGGCGCGGTTCTACGGGGGGGCATATCTTTTATCTAGCCTCCCGCAAAAAACATATATATATACTAATAATAATATAAATAAATAATTTTAAAAATGCAAGGGAAAAAAGAAAAAAGAAGAAGATACATGCTGGAAAACACATGTTCTATTTTGTGCATCCCTGTGAAGACATCTTTTGTTCTTTCCTTTGTCCCTGTATAGTTAAGAACCTCCCATAGACTTTGTACACAAAATTCCTTGTGGAGCAACCCAGTCTTTAGAATTTCCCTATGGAGACTCTTTGTTATCCCTTTTCTGTTTTGTTCTCGGTCTCCATAAGGTAGTGAAAATGAAATCACTGGATCTTCATTAAAAATTAAAATGAATAGATTTGCACGGTCTTGTTACATAATTTATACTAGTCTTGGCTCAGGCTTCTGCCAATCTACCGTTAAAGGAACATTACAGAATTGTTTTTTGCTAACAAAACAGTTGCTGGCAGTGTAAGCACTTTATGTAATCCACCATATACATAAACTGACAAACCTGTAGAAGTTTGAGATCGATCGGCCATCTGGGTCACGAGAAAATAGTGAAAAACCGATTACACATTTTCATGAAATCACATAGATTCAACAAATGAATAAAACGCTCACTGAGCGATAAACTCCAATCGGAAAATTAGTTTATTTGTTTCTCATCAAATATGGCATTCAGACAGAAATATTTCAAGGGATGTTTTCTGCTATCATCATCATTAGACCGTGTAAGTTTTATGTAAATCTGTGATCAAAAAGTGTATTCAACAAGTTTTTTCTTACCAATTCTGTAATGTTCCTTTAAGTATGTACGAAATCTTTGACAAGATGATGTCAGAAATGCACCGGCGTTTTGTTCAGAACAATGATGTTATCCAGGCCTGCATTGCATGCGACCCAGCTAATCCAGAATAAGTCAGATCGCTTTCTCCGACTTGCAGACATGGTATCTATGATTGCACATTTTTCCAACACTATACATACATCCCAATAAAGCTGGAGCATCAGGTAGCTGTGGCACATCAAATGTTGCTAACAGACGGCACCGCGTGTTCAATCGAGCAAACCATGGAACGGTTGTATTTAAATTGAAATCAGCTTTCCCTGACCTCCTCCGCTTCTTCCAACTGGTCTGGTACCACCCCAGTTACAATCAGCAACCGCAGAGAGAAGTGTTTCAACGATGAACAGAATACAGACGTGCTACCACGAGCAACAGCCGACTGACCCATCTAATGTGGCCTCGCAATCGAACGCGACATGACACAGGAACTACACCGACACTCACCGGCAAAGTTGTCGCTGAGTTTTGCCCCGAAAAGGACGCCGCATTTCATTAAATGATTTAGACAATGCCTAGCCCATAATATTCTTAATCAAAGTCACTAATAGTTACATAGTTAGCAAGCTTTTGTTATGTCCACCAATTTTGGAATCAACATTTATGTTGCATGCAACTGCATGCATCATGTGTTGTATAATTATTTTATCTTTCTACTTACTACGCGCCAAATACATGAAAAATGCGCAGTACATTATAATCATAAAGGTTGCCTTTCGACTCCCAAAATGAAATAGCAGTAGCGAAAGTTAGAGCGTGACGTCACTTGCAAATGGTCTAGCCGCCCCCCCCCAAAAAAAAAAATGCTGGTTCTAGAACCGAGCCTGCAAGGTCCGCAGACAAAATAATAGAACCTCTTCCCCGACTAATCATTTCCCATTCCATCAAGTACTGAATTCACTCACCTGTTGTGTAAATGTTACACCATTTTGCAGACCACTGACTATGAGGCACAGAGACGCCGCCCAGATCACACCAAAGCCCCTCTCCATCCCAAACTAAAGACGTCCCGTCCCTTTGTCTCCTCCTTAAAAAAAAACACACATTAGTCCTTCCTTCTTATCTAGTCGACGAGGTAGTTTGGCCGATAATGGTTCCACTAAGTCTGCCCAAAGACAATATAGTTACTTTCACCTTGATCTGTTTTCTCAGATGGTTAAATTTTACGGGCACAGTGATGAAAACCTCCTTAGCTTTAACTTAATCAAGTTCTCATTCGTCACACATCATTCGATCGTCTTCATTTTGTAGCCCAGTGAAACAAATCACCACGGAGGAGGTTGATGACATGGACTGGGATGGATACGCAGAGAAAATCGTTGAGAGATTTTTCCCGTCAATCCAATACGACAGTGTGATGCGCGTCTTTTGCATAAGTTCAGCTCGCCCACTTACTTGCGAACAGTTTGATAATGCATGCCTCTTGTCTGCACTAACTTCATGAAGATTTTAGCTTGGGGAAATCAACTGTACACAATAGGAGCGTCTTAAATATAGAGGTCCGTTCTCGTCGATGTGCGATGGGACGTACTGACACGATCCGCTGCAAGACTGTCCCATCCACCAGATTGAATTGCATTCAACGTATCCAAGGCGATATTACAATGGAACCGATGATTGCTCAGCGTAATGAACGTCGCTATACTCCCAATGGAGAAGAAAAAAAAGAACTAATTGCTATCTAGCGAAGTTCGTCCACACTATACTTAGTGAATTTCTGCGCAGAGTGCCATCTTACTGCTGAATAATATTGACAAAATCCTCCGGAGAGTTTGTGATCCAATCGCTAGCGTCTGCATATACAAATATCTTCCCGTCGATTGTCCAACTTTTATTAAATCTGAAATATGATAATGACTTGCGCTGTGGAGAACTCCTGCAAAAATAAACAAGGGGTGACTTTTGGAGCTGGTAATTCCCGCAGAGAAAACAGTCACGATTGTCCTAAAACAACGGCCCTGGGGCTTCTGTGCGATGCGTGGATGATCGTACTGCCTGCCTTGCCAACGGCGATATGGACGGTACAGACAACCTCCCAGCCGCGACGACTCATCCAGAAATTATTAATTCACGTAAAACACGAACTCCTGTTAGACATAATTGCAAACGACGAAACAAAACAGTATAAAAACTCGATTTTGTTAAAAATTAAATGCTGGTACATGTAGGCTACTGTTCTCTGAACAAAAGAAAATCTCCCCAGCTTTGACTGCGACAGAAGTGGACTCTGCTTATTACAATTGAATCAATTGATCCGATTTTTTTAGCAACTTTATAAGCAGTTGATGTTCGATGGAATGACCGCCTGTGTTTGGCGCTGGAATTTTCTGTGTGCGATACGTCTGCTCGTCTACACAACAATGCTATGCGTTTTTGTCACTTACTGTTTCATGCCTCCTCTGTCATCACATTTTTTAGAATGGTCTAATGCTTTGGGCTGTTCCGTTTCCACAAGGTGGTGGACTACGTGACGGGACTTATTAATCCAATTTGTACTCATGAAATGTTAGTGGAGACAAAAACTGCTTATCGTGGTTGCATGGGGGGGGAGTGTGACTGCTGCGAACCGGATTGGCTGATTACCGAACATGGGTCAGCCGTTGTATTCGGTAAAGGCCAGAAGAACCCGGCGCTATTATATTAGCAGCTTACATTTAGAGGAGCACATCGGACTCAGATTGGGCTCTTTGGGCTATAAAAATGCGTTTGTTTTGAAACAAATATGGTTGGAAATATATTTTAATAGTATAATGTAATTATTCACATAAAGCTACCTTGAAATTGTGTGGTTTTTGTGTAATTTCATGACACAACACGGTCTGCTATTTTGTAGAATCAACTTTTTGAGTGCACAAAATGGCGGACCATAATGTTCCTCTGGTTGTATTTCCAGAGGCAAATTTATACATTTTTGTATTCACTACTCACTAATTACAACACGTTGTTTCAATGCACGAACAACTCTTTTAAAGACGATAAGGTGCAATTCCAAAGCGTCCCAGCAAAATTCGGAGAGAATTTTGTGCCCCTTAACATATGGAAGAATAGCAATATCTCTCATTTCAAGTTGATGTATCCGTACTGAGTCTGTAACGGAAAATAGTCTGGTCACGTCACTCGTAGAAGTCAGTCGTCACGATTGCTGCTGGATGTAAGAAACATGATGTGCGCACCCTGGTCATTTCTTAAATGAATTTTGATGGATTTGTTTATACGCTGCCGTCGTCGGTGTGAAAGCTTTATTTTATAAACATAAATGTTTATGTTTATGTTTACCATCATAATTCTCTGGGTTTAATAGGTTTAAGGTCGACTAACCAATAAAAATTCAACTCTAGGCAGTTTAGTTTCCTCTTTTTCGAGACAAGGTCATCTGAAAACAAGAAACATGCTGGTAGGTTTACAGTCTATATTCGGTTTGCGGTAACACCATGTGTAAAAAATATCTACTTGCTGTGTAGATTTGTTCTTTAGAGAACTTGTCTTGCTATTTATTCTACTACCGCGGAGTAGGATTTTTTCGGAATTCGGGAGACTTCTCAGTTCTGAAAAGGAACTGTCCTGCTTATTAACTACTACCTGGGCGGGAGGTAGGAAATCGGCCTGGACTACTACTTTAGCTTGTGGATCGGGGGTACTTCTCGTAATTAACTGCACTGCCGCGGAGTGAGTTCACAGCAAGTAGATATTTTTTACACATGGTGTTACCGCAAACCGAATATATACTGATACCTCACCATGCAATGCCTCAAAACCCATATAGGTTTACAGTCCATTACTTTGTTCTATGTGTAATGTGGAGCTATGTTCGAGTTCTAGCGCCAAGTATTGGTTTAAGGTGCTGTGGCGCAATTTGCAGCTAACTATATCAGAAAACACAGGGGCACGCCCCTTCTCTTAACGATAAGTGTACTGGGTTGTGTTTACGTGCATTACACAACACACGGGACCAACGACTTTGCGTCCCATCTGAAGGACGAAGCAATGCCGGGTTAAGTGTCTTGAGCCCCATTGCTCCGCTGTGTGGGCCGTCTGCAATCTGTAAACCGTAAAAATGTATTTTCCATAAGTGATCTACACATGGTTGTACCCACACTTGCCGTAATCACTTCCTTATGGTGGCCCTGAAGGGACATCGAACATATATATTTACGTGAATATTTGCGAATTTGGGCAAAAACTGTGAATATTTACGTAAATATTCACGTAAATATATATGTTCGATGTCCCTTCAGGGTCACCATACTTCCTGCTATTATTTACACCATGCAAAGCTTCAACCATCACTTGCAATGATCCTCACAGTAGTCAAAATCCCAAAACACTTTTAACATATTTTACAGATTCAAGTAATTTTTAACATTTGTTTTTTCAATTAGAAACAAACTGAGCATAACTATTATCGTCGTTTATGACGTGTTATTCAACAGGAAAGATTTTGAAAGATTATTATTGAGTTCATTTGAACAGGTTCCAACGAAAAACCACAGAAAATAAAGGAATAAACTTTTAGTTAAACATGTGAGGATAGCCTATACTTCTGCCACCACTAAAATAGAGTATAACATGTCTTAAAATATCAACCCAAGAAGCGCCACCAACGATGGTTTAAGCTCAATCGGCATTTGTATAACTGTAGTGTTCCAACGTAAGTAATCGATCATCAAGCAGCCGGTACTCTTCATGCATTATTCATTCTATAAACACCTCCCAGCAAAATTACAGTTGACATCAGCGGTGTCATTTTGTGCACGCTATCTTTTCAAAGCGCACACACAGCTGATGTAAGTGAAGTTCCATAAATCACTGCAGATGTTCAGCAAGCTGTAGTGTGTACTCTCAATAAAAACCAATCCCCATTCGGTTTTAAATATTTTTTAATGACACGGCGTAATTTATTATTGTTGATTAAACTGCTGATTGGTGATGCGTATGTGACTTCATTAGTTACCGCGTTTGCGTTATGACTCAGCTAATGAAAGCGTTAAATCATGTCAGTTTTGGTTACAGTTGGCTAATGAATTAAAACAATGTGTTTGTTAGAAACTCATGTTTGGATATAAAACGAGAAAAAAATACGTGTTCTCAGTGATTGTTTGTTAAATGTAGGTCATCGCTTGGTTTCTGTCAATGTAATGCTGATTTATTTTTTACAGGCAAATTTCTCAAGAAAGATACAACAAAAGTCACATGTGAGAGTTTCAGCTGAATACAGAGTCACTTGCTGAGAAAACAGCAACAAAATGTCACGTATTATCATGAACGTCGAATCCATCCACGTTTTAGGGAGGTGACAGCGGGTACCAACCGCATCTCTGGCTGCAGCATTCACAAACGGACACCACGGAAATTTGAATCTCCTAAAGTCGCTTCAGGTGATTTTTGCTTGATTCAAATCTTTGTTGGACATACTTTGACTGATTTGTAATCAGTGGGGGCACATCAGACGAAATGTTTTCGCACGAGTTTTACCATGACCCCCTTTACAACAGTTAGGCTTTCAGAAAAAATGTACAACATTTTTGTGTAGGTGTCATTGTGAGACCCTACCTTTAAAGGCCAGTACACTAAGATCGAAAAACACAAATGTTCACAGATTCACACATAACTTACATGACTTAAAGTAAGTAATGGTAGAATTGGGGTCCTTAAAATATTTTTGTCTAAATGCTATCGTTTCTGAGAAATGAGTAAAACAATAGTTTTTACCACGCGTGATAAAAACTCGATGTCTGGAAAAAAAACAGAAAACCAAAGGTCTTTTTTTCTCGTGACCTCGATGACCAATTGAGCTCAAACTTTCACAGTTTGTTTGTTCATGCATATGTTGAATCACACAAAATGTGGACACTGATTTTGAGCTGTTACCAAAAGTGTACAATACCTTTAATGCGGAACATTCTGGAATGTGCCCATCAAACCCAAGCTACATCACTCACAATCAAAACATTGTGTTCTTTAACTTGAAATGCATATTCCTGACAATTGAGATTGTCTCTCTGTTGCAAAGTGTTCACTTCTTTTCTATTGGTGTCTGTCGGTTATACTTATGAACTGTTGTCTACCTAATTATCTTTCTCTTCCAAATTTTGATGGGAACTGAAACCCGTTATAGGTATCGTCTCGTCTGTCTTTCAGTAGCGACAAAGTTAACCTTTGACCTGCATATGAATCATCACATTTTAAGCAAAGTTGTTAAATTTATTAAGTTTTCCGGGAGATATAAATTGGGGAACATTCAGGCTTACTTTGAAACGGGTGGTGGAACCGGGGGAGGGGGGTGGCTTGGTGAAGTAGCTCACCCTACTTTCTGCCCAGCTTATTCACAAGATAGAAAAGGGATTTTTATGGCACAGGAAAGTGATGTATTTTTTTTTTTACTTTATCCACCTCCCCCCCTAATCACTTACGTCGTAATTGTAATATTAATTGAATATTGAATAATCATGAATGCACTGGTGAGAATATTTTTTCTGAGTTGAAAGGTGGAATGTTTCTCTCAACGAGGCGAGTTAAATGGAACACTCCATCTTTCTACGACTGAACATAGTTATTTTCTCAATTGCAGGAATGCAAAACATTCATGATTTATTTCATATAACATCAGAGTAGATCGTTGTAATTTTTGATTGCAGGATAACATTTTAATGATGAACTAAATGCACACGCCCATCGCATTCTGACATCCACCATGCGAGGGCGGTCTGCACTGATGTGTATAATGCAAGTTGTGGTCTAGCGTGCAATAGTAAACAAAAGAAAAGAGGATGGGACGAAATTACACTTTGGTTCCAAAATGCACGGTTCGTGGCGTAAGCCATTTTATGGCTTGATTAATAAATCCTGCATGAGCGGCAATCAAGCAATCAAGTGAAAAGGATCTACTTGGGTATTATATAACACCAATTAATCTAACCGAAACAAACATAATTTTGTACCTAAAACTGTTATCGTCAATAGATCGTTGTTTGACTCCAATAAATGCACGAAAAATCCAAAATCAATCAAGTTTATTTGCCTTGAAAATTGGACAGCCCTAACATTGTTGTAACATTGTTATTATAATTACATCTATCGGCCTATTAATACATTTTTTTTTTTTTAGGTAAACAACTTTTTTTTATTAACAGCTGAGACTCATCGATTACAAAAACAAATGGGGAAAAACATTCAAGGATCAGTTGACACAGCCTTCATATAAAACGAATTGTTTTCTTTGATTTCATAGATACATTAAAGGTATGGTGTTTTTTTTAAAGATTAATTTATTTTCATCCTTTAGTTTTCAAAACACACTATATGCAACGATAATTTTTGTTTTATCAAACTACGTGGTTATCGATTTAAGGAAAACCGAGAAGCGGATATTTTATTTATTTAATTATTTGTCGCGAATTTTATGCATGTTCGTGTGCTCAGTTCGATTGCTGTTATATGGGAACAAAAGACAGTGGTGGATGGGAAATGGTCTTCAAATAATATTTTGTCAACTTTGAAAGTATTACCGACGTTAATATTTCTCTGGATGATTGCTACCTCGAGCTTTTCAGATTGAAATTAGTGTATTGTATGTTTTTACCTTTAAAGGCACAGTACACGTTTGGCAATGACTCTGAAAATTAATGGCAATAAAAACCTACTTGGTAAGAAGTGCAGCAGCTTTGGGTAGTATAATGAATTTTGAGACACTTTTAACTTCGAAGTACTACGGTTATGGAAAATATATCGCTTTTTATTCCCCAAAATTTGAATCTGAGAAGCGTTTCTGTCAGAAACGCTTCTCAGACTGGTATCTATGGGAAATATTCTTCCTGCTGGAAATAGTCGCTCCGGTTTTTCGGTGATATCTCAAAAACACGACCCCCTTTTGAAGTGAAATTTTCACAGGTTAGTTTTATTGTATGTACCTACATTTATATAGGATTAACACAAGGCTCCAATTACCAAACGTACGCAGCACCTTTAAAACAGAGTTGTTGCTCTTTCTTCTAGTGTGTGCCAACCTACACACCAACGGCTATTTCATGTCTTATTTTCCTCTTTATCATGATGATTGACAGGCCTGTTGCTAGGGTGTTGATGGGTGAGGGAGGTCAATGTTATTACAGAAGAATTACAAGATTGTGGGGAGATGGAACGTTGATGATGGAGGAGGATGGAAACACGATTAAAGGAAGGGAGTATGGTCCGGCCATCAACCGTCTCTAACTTTAAAAAAACACCGTCCTCCTAATTATTATGATGTTCTTTTCTCCTTTATAACGCTTTGGTTTAAGGTACAATGGAGAGGGCATCTTTGAAGTTAGAATTGATTAGTTTGAGCGAAGGAAATTATAACTATTGTTGCAGACGTGGTCTTCCTCACTCAGAATAAAAAGTTGAGATGAGATTTGATGGCCATTATTGTCTGAAAAATGTCTGATAAAAGTGACAGATCGCCCCACCGTGGCTCCCAAAGTGCTCAGGAGACATGTCAGTACTTCAGATAAAAGATCACAAAACAGAACACAATGTAAACGGAATGAAGCAGAATTTACATTACAAAGAAAGGGTACTTTCCCTTCGGAATAGGTCCCCAATTGACCTTATGCATTGACGTCATCACGCCGCCATCTTAGGTGATGAAACAATGGAAAAGCGCTGCTCACATGATGGGCCAATGAGCACTCTCCTTTTGACCTCTAGCCGAGGAGGGCGCCCTTACTCAAATGACGTCACTTGCATAAGGTCTATCGTCGAATGTAAACGTTGTGTGGACGTTGTGACCCTCATGCAAAATGCGGTTTTAATTTTAATATCGTTTTCCAGGGCCCAATAACATAGAGCTGCTTAACCCCAAAAAGTAGCTAAGCACAATATAAGTGTGCTAAGCAGAATAAAAATGTGCTTACCAGAATAAGGTTACCAGCTAAACCATTCCACATGTGCCATTTGTGACCGGTATCGTGCGTAGCTTTGCGTTGCAGAACATTGTTAAGCAATTATTTTCTGCCCAAGCAACTCTATGAAATTGGACCAAGTTGTTGGTCCGCGCTATATCTGTATTCGTTGGGCTGTTTACAACAACGGTGCTACGTTGTGGCGTTGCGCATGGAGTACATGGCTTAGGAGTACCCCTCATGAGTAGGGCCTACATGGAGCCGTTACATGTTTGGCAATGTGAAAAAATAAGTTGGGCTGCACTTAAAAGTTGCGGGTCAGAGTTAACTCGGACGGGGGTCAAGATGCGAACACCTGACCTCTGCCCCCTGGTCACGTTGACCCAGAATCTGTTTTATATAGCACTGAGTTGCCGATCCTGGTTTCACGTCAGCTCGACATGACATTGCCTCGAGTCAGTTTGACCCTGATTCAGTGTCCTACTGACCCCATTTGATCAGACTCTTGAAAAGCAATGCTGAGCACAACATTAGGGGCTAGGGTGAGAACGTGTGATGAAACGTAAGCGTGTATCTAATATAAAAAGAGGGACATCTTTAGGCCAGTGTAAAGCAGTTTGTCGCATAGCGTACAGAACGGCTGCGGCTGGAGAGGGGTACCAGCGAGTCGAGAAAAAAATCCAGGGGAGGTCGTCGTCGCCCTTCCGGTGTGGTAGGAGATTCAGAATCTGTCCCCCGGAGATTCTGTCCCCTAGATGGCGAATTGTGTAGATAATGGTCTGATGGTGCCCTCTTTTGAACCACTTCCTTCAGCCCTTGATGATTTACCATAATGGGGGACACTCACAACGGGGACAAAACCCCTGTGACTACAGCACCGCCGAAGACGTCGTTTTTGCGTCAAGGGTGAACCCCCACTTTTTCTTTTCGCGATCATTTTTGTCATCCTCTTCAATGTTCTACGCCTTCGTCAGATCTGTTTGTGTAGTGTTTAGTCTGATGTTTATTTAGGTTCACCCCCCCCCCATCTTCCTAATTAACACGATCACGGTGTTGTCTTTCGATTAGTTCAATTTAACGCGCTCATTAACTTCGTGAAGGTTTCGAGGGACAAGTCATCGGGCCGTATAGTCTTGCCTCTAATCTCAATTTAACTAACGCGTAAATCACCGGTTGAATGTTTCATATAATTAACTGCGCATTATGTGGAGACCAAGAGTACGTTGAAAGGTAAGTGAACTGGTGTCTCAACACGGAATGCAGTTAATGATCGTGCTGGATTCAAACCAGTCAAACAATGTATCAGCCTGGGGGATTCGAGCCTAGGCTCAAAAAGTAAAACCGGTTCTTAGAAAAGTGCATTTTATCAACAACAACAAAAATCAGTCTGTGGCAGTGGAAAGGGGCGACCAAATCTTCAAGAACACCGTTTTTAATACAACTATTACTGTTGGCCTTAAAAACCCGTAATTGCAGAAGTAACCCCATGAATTACACAACTGCAGGAATGGTCCAATAGTTAATGGCTCCCCAGTAAGCCCAAAGGTTAGACTTGCAGGGGGGAAGTGTGTGGTAAACCTTAGAACTTAGGGAGCAGAACATATGGAAGCCTGCTATACAGAGAACAGTATGCTTCACTTTATCAGGGGTTAGATCTGGATAGGTCTGTACATGGTTTGTTTGTCTTTACACGAAGTATATGAGTGAAATATTTTTCAACACTTCAGAAAATAACCTGCACAACTCTGGGACCTGATCCTACTCTTAGATATATATGGAATGGTCCAGTCTAGGATATCAAGACTTTGACTCCCTAGGGCATTGCGCTTTGGAGAAAACAATGAAATAACTAAAATGTGCCATGGTTTAGTGAATAGCAGTACTTAATTAAGGATTTTTAATACGAGATCGACGATTTTTGATAACAGATAACTATTAACTTCCCCACATTATTGTTTTCACTTTTGTATCCTGACAGCTTGGATGGAGTGAAGAGAGGCCACTGTTTTTATTTTCTAGACACAGACAACTATTCCATGAATGTTTTTTCGCTTTTATCAAGGCCCAACTTTCTCGCGGACTTTCTTGGTGGTCTAAGAAAGCAAACACTTTGCACCACGTCTTGAAGAAGATGGTTCTAGACGGTGAAGACATTTGTCATCACCGAGATGAACGTAGATGACAACAAGGTTATTTCAAAAATTGTTTTTCAAGTATGTTTGGGGGGGGGGTCGATGAATGGGTTTAAAGGGAATGCCTGGAATTATAAAGTCACTAAAACTAACCTTTTAAAAAATTCAGTTCTCGTAAGATTTTCACTCATTACCAAAAACAAGTCGTAAAGGTACATCGTTAGTGTTCAGACGACTTTTATTATTAATTTTTTTGTGACACACCATGCAACCAACCTGTGGAAACGTCTTTAGATCCCGTTATGGGGGGGGGGGGGTGAAGTGGGGGATGAAGGGGGCGGGGTTACGTGTTTTTATAATTTTTAATAACGGTTTACGTACATTGTCAAGGGACAGAATTCTTCATTGCAGAAACAATGACACGAATTCAGTTCAAAAGAAAATCGGACATCACTTTTTCTATTTCTATGTACTCTGTTTCTTCAGGGTACAGTGATTGCAGCTACTATTATCATGTTTTCTGGAAGGGGCATACTATTGTATTACCATCCCCTTACCACCGTTTTCAACAAAACCCACCGTACTGCAAATCTGTGAATATTCAACAAAATAAACAAGGGCGTCACGTTTTCGAGAAATCAACAGACAAGTCAGGGATTGCGTGCGTGTTCGTAACGGACCCGTTTAGTTGAGTGCTGGGGGCGAGTTTGTTTCGCAGTGACTCGGTCAGACGGTAGCAGACATTGTGCACATGACGTCACTGAAGTGGGCGCCCTCACGAAGGCTTTATCAAAATGAGGCTGGACATCGGCTTTCGCTCGGCCCCATCGGCCTATCCAGGACCGCTGGGATGGGCTAATCAGCTTGCACAGATTCTTGTTGCAGGAAGTACGTCATGCGTGCAGTGCTTGCAGTGTGAGTGTGATGCATGATGGGACTGAGCATGGGACTGAGCATTAAACGTTTACCAGCGCCTTTGGTTTTAAGGCAAGGCGCTGGGGACAGCGAAGACATCGGTCAAACAAACCATTAGTTTCATTGGATTTGCATGTACTGGCTGGCTACTGCTTTCATAATCAGTGCTATAATGATCGGTCCATTATGGCAGTACACACTTCGTGGTGTGTACACGGGTTAGGGGCCAATTTGTACGGTAGGTCAACGACTTTCAGGTTGCCGTAGTGGTTCCTTTCCTCTTTTACCGGCCATGTGATCCTGATTTCATTCCCTGACCGGGGCCTTCATGTGATTGGGTTTTCAGTGCCTTCCTGGTCGTGTCTTGGTTTTCCCTTTTTCCGGATTTTCCTCCCACATCAAAACTGAACCCTTTTCCAGCATCCTCTCAACATATCAGGTGATCCTATATGGACGGGTTGCAGTGCTAGTCGCTTATGGGGGATCCATTGCTTTCATTTATGTAATGCTTATTAATAATAACAACGGCTGCCGTACCGTTGATTCCGGTGATGAGCAACCGAAGGGCCGGTCTCCAGCGTGACGTCAGATGTCGAGGCAATTTATTGGTCCCCATGATCCGTTCGCGTCGAGCGTAAGTCTACTTAAGACTTTATCCAAACGTCAGCTTAGGCTCCAGCCCCGGGGTTGGTAGATGATGAGGTACTTTGCAAAATTGTCCAAAACTGAGGACGAGTCCAAACCGCAGCGAGCCTAGGTATGACAAAATGGCCTTAGCGTTTCCATTGGTAAAATGAATTGCCGGTTTTTGTTTGTCTTTCTTTTTAATGAGATATCACCCAACTCACAAGACCAGACGGCCACTTCAAGGTGAGGGCTACACTTAACTGATTTTGGCTGTCAACCCAAATCAACTATCACCACGGGGGCACGTTGTCACCTACTCCTGGGGCTTAAACAGGGTTATACCCCCTTACCAGTCGGTGAGGATTTAGGCAGTGGGTATCATCCACTATAGGAGCCTGGCTGGTAGAGCAGAATGCACTACCTTCCCAACTTTTTACGAAGCAATTATGGTTAAACGCCTTGCTCAAGGTGCACAAGTGTCATGACCGGGATTCGAACCCACACTCTGCTGCTGACAACACTTCAAAGCTTGGGTCCGGTGAACTAGACCACTCGGCCACGACACGCCATAAGATGGTGGCATGGTGGGATGACGTCAACGCTAATAATGTCTGTAGCCTACCTTTTAGAACAATTATTGTTTACAGTTGAGATAAAAATAGCTCATAAGTTTATTCGATCATCACCAATAACGTAGCGCCTTTAAAAACAACTTACTGACATTACCGAAGCTTAATATCAGTTTGTTGAACTTGAATAACCGGGACAGATGTGATATTTCAACAGTCAGATGCTTTTATCAACGGCCGTTTGTTAAATCCTCAATACCTGGTTAGATTGCATAGTCCTTGTTTTCCGATGTGCGGGCTAGAGTTACTTTGGCGCGCAATCTTTCAAGGACTTCTCTGAGTGGCGATCACGGATGATGCGATCTGTCCGTCTTGAGCAATTAAGAAGGCATCCCGCTGCATTGTGAGGAGCTCGCAGATGAAAAGTCACACCTTCAAACTGAATATCAAACATTCTTTTCTCCACAGGCTAATGTTAGCAGAGTCTGCATTACGGTGGTCATAAGTCGTTATGGGGGGATTATCGTAACTTGGCAACCGCCTGACGTCAACTTGTTGATAGTCGCCCTTTGTTCACACTTGATTTGAAAGTGAGGCTGCAATGGACCTTTTGCACTGACGTCCTCCTGCCGCCATCTTTGAGCAAGATATTTTACCATAATTTTTCCTTCAGATGGGACATGAAGCCGTAAGTCCGATGCACTAAAGCACTGGTAGTGCACGGTGGAAGAGTAGAGGTTAACCCCGGTGTTTCTGGTTCACGTAGCAAGCACCCTTGTTTACAGGTTTCCTCCGGCTTTTACGAGCTATACAGTGATACTTTCACTTATGAGGCATCTGTAATACTAAGATGGCTACCGCGGCTTCGGATTGGGCTCTGGCTTGGGCTCTGTCTTGGGCTCTGGCTTAGGCTCCTCAGTTGTTTTGAAAACGGCTTTCAGTGCTGAGCTTCAAGCACTGGAGGACAGGGGCCTTATAGTCAGAGCACAAGCCATGGTTTCAAAAGGGGCCATTTAACAAAATAGTGTATATAAACATCAAAACAAACAATAAAATAATGTTGTTTAACATTTTATTGCTAAAAAATGTATCATCAAAAATGACACTCAACTAACCCGATACAAAAACGTACACCGTGTAGAAAAGTTAAAAAAAATTAAGTGTTAAAAATATAATGCATCCACAATTTATTTTCAAAATATGGTTACCATTGTTAAGCTAAATATTTCGAACGTCACAAGGCCACTTAAGTGATCTTACAGTACTCTCAGTTTGGTTAAAAAAGGTTACAAATTAATTAAGCCACCTTAACTTTTAAAAATGATTATTTTTAACAATACAAACAACAACAATATATTTCATTTTAAAATTTTAGGTAATATTGATATGTAAAGCTGTAACTGTCCTTTATCTTTCAATAACCACTCATAAAGTGAAAATCAAATGCCAGAACAACCACAAATTGCCCCAATGATTACTGTTTGTTATTTAAACATGCACATTGGCTTACCAAGACCGCGAGAGGTCTCACTTTTGAGTTCTTAATTGCAATTCAATAATAGCCACGTTCGCTGTAAAGTTAGTTGGCGAAACAGTTAAACAAGACAAATAACAGTACACAGATGAAGCCTGAATAAGTTGCGCAATAAAGGTTTACCACATTCCGTATAATATGTGACTTTCGTATGGTGTTCAACAGAAGACAGCCTTCGTTCCGGTTGTGGATCGCTCCCGTCGGAGTTGTAAGTCGGCCGTCATGGTCAGATTTACGACGGTTAAAGCACATGTCCAACATTGGTAATTTTCAAAGACTAGTATATCCACACTTTATGTGACCAGACATATACATGAAGTAACAAACCTGTGAAATGTTAAGCTCAACCGGTCTTCGGAGTCATGAGAAAACAGTGAAAAAACCCATTAAATGTTTTCACTGCTTTCAAACATCGGATTGTATCACCCGAGTGATAAAGACTAATAGTTTTACTCATCTCCTAAAAACTATAGCATTTCAAGCAAAAACTATTTCAAGGGAAGTTTACCATCATGACCATCTTTATACAATGTATGTGTAAATCTGTGTGAACATTACCAATGTTGTGCACACCCTTTAAAGGGGAGGGGGCTAATCGGAGAACATTGTGCACATGCGCCTGTTCGATTTGATTTCCATGACATTGGCCGTGTCCGAATTACACGATTTCGGCTACGGCTATGGCCGTTGGCTGCAACGACTGCGTTGGAGAACAGCCACTCTGCCGAAGCCATCAATTCAGACACGGCCTAGCGTATACCAAACACTGACACTGCAGCACTTAAACGAAAGTGCGCCACCTACTGGCATTTGAAACTTAGTTTGTAATAATATATCCCATTATGGGTGCACCCTACCAAATAGGAGAAAACAGAACGCCGAGCTCATTAATTTTGTGTAGGCCCTCAAAATATTCTATATTAGACAGATTTGAGAGCCCACAGAAAGTGTTTCAGTGTAAAAATGTTGCCCAATATTGTGACCTGGGGGTTGTTGACTTCCAACTTGAGGTATTTTGGATGACATAGGCCCTGAAATAAATGGTCCTATTTGCTGAGAGGTGTAGGGACATTTTCCAAGATTGATGCTCGGACGTTTTGAAAATTACACCTGTGTAGGGGTGTTTTTATTTGGAGGGGGAATAACTCGACGGGCCCAGGGACACCCCATATAAAATTGAGCAGAGAATAACAATTCAATAGTCAATTAATAGCTTTCCCTCTACTGTTAAAGGCTGTGAGACTTGTAAGTATTTTTCGTGTGTTTTTAAAAAAAATTTTTTGAATATTTAGCATTTTGCACTGTATGCTAAGAGAGATTATTTGGTGGGTGCACCTTTATACTACGACGGATCAACTCACAACTCCAACGGGTTAGCTCACAATTCCGACAGACAACTCACAACTCAGATTTTTGCTCAGTTATCATTATTCTCATGCTGAAACGCGCTGGTTCAAATCTGCTGTAGAAGAGACCCCCGACTGGCTCATTCAAGTTACCTGCCCATGCTCGACAGCTGACCCTAAATTCCTGGCCGACAACGTTGATCGGAACTTGAGTGGCTACGATAGGGCGGATGTATCGGGCTTGCTGTGCTTCGTCGGTACCCGCGACGTACGGGTAATGACCGAAGGGTATACCCTCCCTGGGATACACATCAATGGGCGAGCAGTTGGTCTTGTTGTTACGGTCACACTTACATTAAGAAATCAGAAGGGAGTATTTAAAATTAAAATACATTAGAATGAACACTTTGGTGTATATTATCTCAAACCTTAAAGAGTAGGAATGAAATAGACTCCTGCATAAATGATGTTATACATTGTTGACTGGCACATTGTCACTTTGAAACTCTGTGGCTTGGCAGTATACTAATTAGTTACAAATTAAATATTCGTTTTTTTATTCAAATATTTAATTTGTTGGTATCGTCTATCCTCATATCAACGCAAACAAACAGGAACATTTACATTTGTCTGAGAAACTTCGCTTAGGCTGCTCAGCAGTGTGAGCCTCCCAAAATGAAATGCAAGAGAAAAAAACTTCAAAAAGATGTTTTGGAATAGACAGTGCAAACAGCTCGTTTTCCTTTTTGTCTGTCGGCAACAGCTACCTTGGAAATAAAAAGTGTAACTTTATATTTTGTTATGAGGGATCAAAACACGACTGTGGGTTGTTAGGACTGATATTTTCTTGCTCCAAATGTTACTTCCACAAGTGACATTTCTAATGACCTTGGGTGATATAATCGTGTTAATCATTTACCTTGACACAAGTGACGGCTATTCGGTTGTTTGTAGTTCCGGTGAAATTCAATTTCTCGCGGATTTCAGTTAATTCACTCGGTGGCCCAGGGTCGGAGTCGTAATTCTCAGGTATCCATTTCAACAGCTGAGACAAAAATACGTGGAGAATAAAATGTTACTCATGGTTGTTGTTGATGTTGTTGTCGTTGTTGTCGTTGTTGTGTTCGTTGTTGATGTTGTTTGTTGTTGTTGATGTTGTTGTTGTTGTTGTGTTGGTGTTGGTGTTGGTGTTGGTGTTGTTGTTGTTGTTGTTGTTGTTGTTGTTGTTGTTGTTGTTGTTGTTGTTGTTGTTGTTGTTGTTGTTGTTGTTGTTGTTGTTGTTTGTTGTTGTTGTTGTTGTTGTTGTTGTTGTTGTTGTTGTTGTTGTTGTTGTTGTTTGTTGTTGTTGTTGTGTTGTTGTTGTTGTTGTTGTTGTTTTTTGTTTAGTGTCGCGGTCGCCGTCTACCTTTTTGTCCTTGTCGCTGTCGTAGAAGACTGGAGCCACGAAAGTGACTTCTCCCTCCATATAGAATTACAATGGCACCTACCTTATTAAGTCCCATATACAAACATGGCTCATAGGTGTGGTAGCTACCGTTGACTGCGCAGGGGCCGAGTAGGCTCCGGTCATACTGGCAGGCTCTTTGCTGGGGCGGGTCGGCGGTCGAGCTGTCTGGTTCAAGGTTTTCACAATCCTCGAACATGGACTGATCTCTGTCAAGAACTACAGTACAAAATTAACGAATTATTGGTTATTTTTCATCGCTGAAATAATGATGCGTACTTATATTTGTTTTTATTTAGCAAAGATATCATGTAACTTGATCCAGCGGCTTAATACATTCATATCCTCTTGGTCACATCGGCAAACTCAATCATTCACCAAACTTTCTTCAGCTCCGTTAGACGTTTGAGATCATAAATGTTTATACACGAGCACCGACGAGTTGATCTATTTCCAATTTATAACTGTCCCTATTATTACACACCTTCCCCGATTATTAAGAAAGTGATGTTGGTCGGTTGGTTAGATTGGAATATTGTATAATATCCTTATTCGAAGAGGAGATAATGGGAATACCAATCAAGGTAGAAGTGAAAATGTGTATTCCAATTATTGGGGTACGTATATAGTATCATTGCAATAAGATTAATCCCTAAATTCAATGATAATAAAGTTAAATAGATTGGTATCCTGGTAGGATTGGAATATTATACATATCCCAAGGAATAGGAGAATCTTGGCCCCGAATCAAGGTATATAATGTTATCCAATAGGAATAGAGTTTGGATAAGGTATTACATTGTATCCCAAATAGATAGGAGACTGCCCAATCAGGTATTACATGTGTATCCCAATAGGAATAGGAGAATCTTGGCCCCGAATCAAGGTATATACATGTGTATCCCAATAGGAATAGGAGAATCTTGGCCCCGAAATTCAAGGTATCGATACATGTGTATCCCAATAGGAATAGGAGAATCTTGGCCCCGAATCAAGGTATATATGTGATCCCAATAGGAATAGGAGAATCTTGCCCGAATCAAGGTATATACATGTGTATCCCAATAGGAATAGGAGAATCTTGGCCCCGAATCAAGGTATATACATGTATCCCAATAGGAATAGGAGAATCTTGGCCCCGAATCAAGGTATATACATGTGTATCCCAATAGGAATAGGAGAATCTTGGCCCCGAATCAAGGTATATACATTGTATCCCAATAGGAATAGGAGAATCTTGGCCCCGAATCAAGGTATATACATGTGTATCCCAATAGGAATAGGAGAATCTTGGCCCCGAATCAAGGTATATACATGTGTATCCCAATAGGAATAGGAGAATCTTGTCCCCGAATCAAGGTATATACATGTGTATCCCAATAGGAATAGGAGAATCTTGTCCCCGAATCAAGGTATATACATGTGTATCCCAATAGGAATAGGAGAATCTTGGCCCCGAATCAAGGTATGTACATGTGTATCCCAAAAGGAATAGGAGAATCTTGGCCCCGAATCAAGGTATGTACATGTGTATTCTGAAAGGTATAGGAGAATCTTGGCCCCGAATTAAGGTAGAAAGAATACATGTAGATCCCTGTTGGGATAGTTTGGCTCGTTTACATCAAGATGTTTCTTGAGATGAGCGTCATCGGGAATTTACCATCGAAAACATTTTTTTGGATTTCGTCTTCAATTCTTTTTCTGTGCACATCCCCCTCCGCTGTTCCGTACTCGATCAGTTTACCGTCGACCGCAAACGGGACCAGATTCAAACCTGAAATTATAAACACCGAACAACTTGTGATGATTTAAGTGGTGTTTGAAGCTTTGCATGGTGTGTGCGAAAACAAGAAGTAACTGTAAATAAATAGTAAACTTGCGGGTACGACCATATGTATTAAATCCCTTTGATGATTTGTACGGAGTGTAGAAGGGCCACAACTCCAAAGAAAATTCATCCGTTACCACCTTGCGGCGGGAATAACTTCTTTTGATCGTCACTATGCATCATGAGATTTACCTAAGGGCAAAAGGGTCTTTGCCGCCACCAACGGTTCAACTCCCGATTGGGTACGGCTGGTACCCGTATAAGGGAGATGTTCGCTCGTCCCCAGCGCCTTGCCTTAAAACCAAAGGCGCTGGGATGGGCAAACGTATCGTTAACGTTAATGCTCAGTCCCATGCTCAGTCCCATCATGCATCACACTCACACTGCAAAAAACACTGCACGCATGACGTACTTCCTGAACAAGAATCTGTGCAAGCTGATTAGCCCATCCCAGCGGTCCTGGATAGGCCGCTGGGGCCGAGCGAAAGAGAGATGTAGTTTCCAATCAGAGTTGAGTATATCCCAATTGGAATGGTTTACGTGACAGTTAATACCTGTGATCTACTACATAAACGAGGATGCTGGGGAATCCAACAGAGGGCGCTGTTTAAATTAACAGTGTACAATTTGCATGATTGATAAGTAAAGCTAACAAATTTAAGACATTTATTTGTTTTTTTTAACAGGGAGACAGTAGTCACAACTACTTGAAATTTGCTGTTATGTTCCAGCATTTTACTGAATGTTTTATTTGACACCCAACCACCCCAACCCTACCACAATAAGGTATAATTTTTATATGTATATATATATATTTATTTTAATTGTTTTTTTGTTTGGTTTTTTTTGGGGGGGGGTAGTTTTGTTTTCTTTCCCAGCGACCCGCAAACCTGAACCCTATGCGTTTCATTGTGTCGAGAAGGTAGCAGCAACTATCACATTCTAGTCCATATCAAATGTTACAGACATAAATGTGACGGTCTTGGAAAGGTCTTTAAGCTTACTTACCTGGTGGATCAATGAGGTCCGTGTACGTTGGTTTATTCATGGAAATTGTCTGGTAAAAAATAGCGAACAAAGCTGCCCAGAATCCGGCCAAACATGTGTAGAAACACAAGTAAAACAAAGTAACTTTTGCTGTGAAACAAAAAGAAAAAACAATCAGTTTTGCATCTAATGTTTTTGTTGTTGTTGTTGTTGTTGTTGTTGTTGTTATTGTTGTTGTTGTTATTGATGTTGATGTTCTTGTTCTTGTTCTTTTTGTTCTTGTTCTTGTTGTTTTTGTTGTCTTGTTGGTGTTGTTGTTGTTGTATCGTTTTCTTTGTCGCCACCGACGTGTTCGTTCGTTTTGGAGACTAAGTAGATTGTGGCAAATTAATTATGTAGATACTTGTATTGTTAATTTCTCAACGTACAATGATTTCATACGGACATTATTGTTCGTGTTATAGCAGTGGTGGCGCTGTTCGTGTTGTATACTAACCGGGAAGCCGCGAAAGCCTTGACCGAAGGCTACATAATCATAGGCATAGTGTCATGCGAAACCATAGAGCTCTATGGCGAAACATTGAAAACCGGTATACATGTATTTTGTACAAACTTCCTGTTCCAGAGAGCACAATGCCAGAGAGGATATTTTACCAGTCTATCACCGTTTCCTGTTTGGTTTTTATTCGTGTACAATACATGATTGCTTAATAATAATAGCTTTGTCACCTATACATCACTAGTAGGCTTGCCCTTTCACGTGTTCTTCAACAGCCAATTCAGAGAAGATACAAAACTCTAGCCTAATCGAAGAGCAATTATTTGCAATTGTTTACATCAGTGATGACGTGAATAAGTCCAAGTCTAAGTCTAAATACTGTAAACCATGAAAATGAAACAGGGAATTTCTAAAATAAAGGACAAAGAAATTATTGGTACAAGCAACACACGCCAAGATGGTGTGCTGAGTAAAAAGAAGTGTAGAGACCTATAAGTCTCATCGGCCATCCCGATCTCAGTGGAAAACAAATGTCATGTCTTTAATCCCAGATATCTGTCAGTGATTAACATATTTGTGTTGCTTTAACATATTTGTGTTGTTTTTAGTAATAATTATAAGTTATTTCAACTATGGCTTTGAGTGTGAGATCCACCAGTTAGCCCCATTTTATGTGCAGTGTTGCACCACTCTGCAGTGATTCACCACTGCAATCATGGCCAACTTTGCCAAAAATACAAACAATGTTAATTCTGCAGAATATCTTTTTATTCTGCTTCATAACTCGCGGTCTACAGAAATGTACTTCATCAAACAATATTACCAAGGGCCAATTACCAGCCTTCTATAAAGGCTGACCAGAGCACACTCGTCAAAATGTTGAGAAAAACCGTTAAAACGTGTTCATTTTCAGAGCCACTGCCACTATACTGGCATTGATATTCTTCCAACTATTAACCTGATTTCCGATTTGTTGCATTCGGAAAACCAGTGAGTGAGGGTGTGCACAACATTGTTAAAAAGATGGTCATAGTGGAAAACCTCACTTGAAATAGTTTTGCTTGAAATGCTATATTTTTAAGGAAATGAGTAAAACCATTAGTCTTTATCGCGCATGTCCAAAACCCGATGTTTGAATTTAGGGGGTTTTCACTATTTTCTCATGACTCCGATGACCGATTGAGCTTAAACATTCACAAGTTTGTTATTTCGTGCATGTTGGGTCATGGGTAAAGTGCATATTATATTGGTCTTTGGCAATTACCAATGTTGTACATATGCTTTAAAACAGCTTGAACAAGTCTATAAAAAACTAGACCTTTTACAGATTAGCCCTTGCACCCAATAAGTTCCAACTTTTTTTCAAGGACCAACCATGCAAATATCTGTCCAGGAGAATGTTTACTAAAAGTAGGTCTACACTTGCATAATACTCAAACAAACAAACAAACAAACAAACAAACAAAAAAACATACCCCACCATGCATGCAAAGCCCAAAGTTCTAAACAACCCATCACCAGTGAACAATATTTTGATATCTTTTGTATCACTACTGAAAACCTAAAATAAAAGATTTATCAAAACACAACTCAAGACAAAACTTACCACAGCTCGTGCCAGTTCTTCCAATAAACTCTTTCTTTTCAGAATTCCATACAAATTTATGAAATTTGTGCCACTCTTCCCCTATCGTTGTGAGAAGGGGTTTTTTGGGCTGCTCCCCAGCAGGCCGTTCGCTGCCGCTGGGGGTTCGTCAACTCCTGCTGCCGGTACTGCTACAATTTGCTCTGCCATTTTAACCTATTCTCTTCTAATGACTTTGCTTGACTGTTCGAAACATGTAGTGGAAATGTTTTTTTTTCGACGCGCTTCCGCTTTAAAATTCCATCATTAAAGTGGCACTCTTTTTCCAGCGCACGAAACAAACCATTGACACATTTTATGAAAACAGAATGGGATAGTTCCCCTCTGCACGGTGTTGCTCTTACTTCGGTAGTCCTGTAATGCATCAAAGGAGTATGTCTCTATTTGTAATTCTTGTACCTTTCTGTAAAGCAACCAAATTAAAATATTTTGAGATGTCCTCTTTAAAAGTTATCCACACGCTTCCTGATCTCAAACGGACATGAGCTCAGCATAGAGATAGTTCACACAACAGCGCATGCAGCATGTGTGTGTTCGATCGAGTGAACAGGGTGTACGGGTTTTTCAACAAAAGGGGGCGCTACGCAAGAAGTCTGTGATGCTCTGATGAGGCTGTGTTGTGATGGGTTTTGTCCGAAGCAAAACTCGTTCTCTGAACATGTTTTCTCATAAAAATGTACTTCACAGAATAATAATACTCACATGGTAATTTGGGATGGTAGCAATTGCTCTTATTGAATTGGCTGATTGAAGGGGGAACCATGTACTCATGAGTACAAATACAACAGACTATTGCACACCCCCCCCCCCCCAACACACTCACATAATTTACTTTATTATTTTTACCCAACCCAAATTAGGGGTACACCAGGGGTGGGGACCGCCCGGGCGGCCCTGGTGCGGCGTGCACAAACTATGCTAAAACCTACTAATACAAACGCAATCATACAGGGAGCGCTCTGGGCGGCGGGAGGCGCCCCCTCACTGTAATTGCATATTAATGAGCTGGGTCGCTGGTATCCAACCACGTGATCGACGTTGTGCGACGTATTTACAGCGATCAATGATTATTTTAATACAGGCGTAATGGAATACTTTGGGGGTACCAGTCTGACTGGTGCTTGTGTGCATATTCGTCGTGCGGCGGCGGGGGTTGCATACATTTGCGCAGAGTATCTCTCTCTCTCGCTGAATTTGCTGGTGTACTGCTAAGACCTCAACATGGGTGGTGAAGATAATAAGCCAAGTTTTATGGACAATGTCCGAACAAATTGGGCAGCATTCCGCCTGTTTGTATGGAATTCGGAGAAAGGAGAGGTTCTCGGCCGAAATGGGAAGAGTTGGGGTAATTATTTAATTTCGTTGTTGGTTGTTTCGAAACGTTGTTGTGCTAAAAAAAATTTAGAGCTAGATCACAGTATCTCACATGCGATGCCAATTTGAGGGCGCCCTCCAATTTGTATTAATCTTAACTGTTCATTTCAACAGCATCTTTTTTTACAGGTTTTACTTTATTTTCAATCGTCTAAAGATGTATTGATAGCTTTATAATAATTTCCAATCGGTTAACTTACTTCACACTTGGTGTGACTGAGGACTGCCAGATTCGACTGGATATTCAAAGGGTTGGCTTATCGGAAATTTCACAGGCCTAACTAAAAAAAAATCGATTTTAAAATTAATCTAAAAAACATGTGCAGAGGAGGTACATGTAACTTGGACAAAATGTTGTGTCGGATTAAGAAAAGATCTGGTTTAAAAATTCTCTTGAGCAACTGCCAGTGATTGTAAATACGTTAAATATTGACTTTTGTACATATTGCTATTAGCAAACACAAGGTAAAAATATTGACGCCTTTTTGACAGAAAAAGTGGAGGTCGGATACAGCATGTTCAATCATTGGAACTGCTTTTTAGATTAAGAGTCGTTTGTATTGTGGAGTGTTGTCAAGCAGCGCAGAAACTAAATAAAGTCATTTATTATGAAACATTTGTTGAATTTGACAAATGAACATTTTTGATCAGTCTGTTTAAAATCAAGAGTGTAAAGTTCATATTGAAATCTGTGACATCATTGTGCTCTGCCATATCTTGCTAAAAATGATTTGGTTATGATTTTAGTGGTGGTCTGATTTGCGATCAATTCCCTTTGAATCTTTACTACATGGGAAGGGTCATAGAAGTGACTGGGAATAACCACTTTCCTGTCAGGAAATGAGTCACTGAGGAGACCCTGTCTCAATTATCCTGGGGGAACCAACATCCCCCTTCCCTTGTAGTGCACATTGCCCAGGCATGAGCTCATAGATAGGGGTCATAACTAGTTCAGTGTAAGCTAGGAAGTTTTATTATAAGGTGACCCACGTTTTTAAGGCCATGAGTGACTTTCCATAGATGCACAGTCATAATAACGTGGCTGGCTGCTGCTCTGCAGACTCTCATTTCTGGGTCTTTCTTGGTATGGAGTCTTTCAAAGTCTGTCCACATCTACTAGCAAATGTATGGCCGTTGCTAAGTTGATGGTTGTACTATAATTGAAACAAACATCGTACTGGAACATCAACATTCTTTAACAAAATTAACACAAAAACAATACAACATTTTTACACTAGAAACAAAAATGTCTGAAAGAGTTGTAAATGTTGATTTACTGTTTAAGTTTTCTGTAAGCTCAACTAACAATTGTGTGGGTGATTTATTTTTACCTCTCAACTTTAGATACATGTTTTAACCTTGTATCTCTAAAACACATAAAAACTTTTGGTTTTGAGCAGATTTTACATCAGGTTTATTTCAGAGTAATAAGCTTGGGCGATACCACGATATTATCGAATATCGCGATACTAGTTCTGAAACGATTATGATATCGGGTCACATTTTTTTAAATCGTGATATCGGTAAATCGCGATATCGTTAAGTATCGCGATGTATTTCCTAGCCGAGACGATCTTGCAACAATAAATCTCCTTGTCAAGACGATATTGCAACAATAAATCTCCTAGTTGAGACGATTTGCTGCATCAAAGAGCTGTCAAAGAGTTGCAAGTCACAGACCGCAACCGCAAGATTCCCCAACAGATCCGATCCGACGGGGTTTAGTCTTCGAAAAAACCAACATCAAAGCCTTAGCGATCAGGCGGTCTCACGCAGACGGGTGCGTGTTGCGGACGTGCGAGTAGCGTGATCTAATTAGTTATGCACACATAAAGAACAGTCTGTCATGCGCAGTTAACACATTAAATGTGTGTAAGTAATAGGCCCAGGTTTTCATACCATAGGTTTAGAGTAAAACCCGAAGAATAGGTGATTGGAACAACGGTAGAACTGATCAGTCAATCATAGCCACAACTCACAACGTGAGATTTGTAGTAGATTGACGGCATAAAGAAATAATCGCGATTATATCGAATATCGCGATATATTCTCGACGATATATCGTGGCTGAGAAAAAGCGATATCGCCCAAGCTTACAGAGTAATGTTATTTTGTCAAGGTGGAATGTGGCAACACCCACCCTTTGAGAGACTAGCACTGTTACACATTCCAGAACATCCATAAACATTTTACAGCTTACAGTGGTAGTGCATTAAATGTGTTGAGAATTTTTACAACTTGGTTTTTAATTTATTGTTTGCACCACAAAGATGTAGAACAAAGAGCCATTTGAACAGCTTTATTCGACGTACAGCATCTCTATGGAACTCCTTGCTTGGTGCATGTTTCCCTCCATCCTACAATCTAGACTGTTTTAAGAGAAATATCAATTCCTACCTTCGGATCTCGCAAGTTATTTGTATCTTTAATATTTTTCTTCTTGTAGCCCCTTACCAAGAGTGGCTTTAAGCCTTGTTTGGGGCAAACTTGCACTACAATAATTTAAAACAACAAAACAGCACATTGTAATGATCAGTTCATACCTGATTCGTGGTCTTGTTGTAAATTGCTAGTGTAGTGCACTGCAATGGTTACGCAAACTGAAGCAATACGGTGATTGTACTATGCTGATTCCTGACTTTTAAAATCTTAAGAAAAAGTTATCCACCAAGTACAGTACAAACAGAAGTTTTAGATTTAGATATTATCACAAAATTGTTAAAACTTGTTTTCGGGTACACCCTTGCACTTAAGCTTTTCTTGAGTAGCCACCAGGCTAGTCAACTGTGCGTTTTACTTGCCCCAAGGAAGTTTTAGTAGCCCAGATTTTAAGCATGCATGTACTGTATTGTCATAAATGTATCTTCCTGATGTATAAATTGTAGCGATCAAAACCAGTTTAATGGTCAAATAAAGATACATTCAAAAATGAATTAGCACATTATTATAATTTATTGTTCACATCAGACAAAGAAGAAATACAAGCATTTTAAGCAAGTACACTGTACACTGTACATGTAGGTTGCACAGTTTTTCATAGCCCACAGGGTAATTTGAGAAGTGGTGTTTACTAGCCCGTAGCGTTTGTTTACCGGACAATGTATGCTGGCTAGTGTTCAGGGCGAGTCTCGCGATGTATGAATCCCATCTATGAAGAAACGTTGGCCCTGAATGGAGTTTGTAGGCCTGTTCTCAGTGTTTCAAGTAGTGTGCTTTAGTTGTCAAACTAGAGCTGAGCACACTAAGTCAAAACATTGGGAACAAATTTTTAAAAAAATTAAAAAATATCTCATAGCCAACATTTCCTCCTTCAACAGATGAATGCATGGTGAACCTGAAGACAAGAGTATTTCCTAAATGTTGAACTTAAAAAAAGTGTTTTGGCCCAAAAAATGTTCTGGTTGGAAAGCTGGAATGCATGGCTGAAGCAAAGGTGGTTTGGAAAAACTGCAAGGCTATGTTTCTCCAAAAGTGACTGTTACTTTCTACATATGTTGAACCTCGTAAAAGTCTCTCCAGGTCTCTCCAAAAGTTAGTGGGGGATCCAAGGCATAAATTTTGTGCAAGGCCGTTGAATGGTTATGGGTGATATATGGAAATGAAATGAAGGATAAAGAAAATGGACACCCAGAAGTATTTGTGGCTGTTTTTGAAACCACAGCTTGGGCTCCGTCCGCTTGTTGGAAGTCCTGAAAATGATGTTCACCTTCGTCAAATCATCCCTGTTTAATACATGTACATGTACGTACATGTATTTACAAATTTCCTTTTGCCTTTAAATTCTGAAATTGGTCATCTAGGGAAGTTGGACAAATGTCACAACCGGTCCCTTTGTGACAATGTCTCTGCTGTCTACGTAAGGTTTTTAGCAGGATTTTGTAAAAGGGTGTCCAAATTTGCTGGAAATTTAAAAACTGGGTGTCCAAATTGTTCACTTACAAATTACATTTACATGTACATGTAACATGGCGTCCAAATTTAAAACAGGGCGTACAAATTTAAAACAGGGTGTCCAAAAGACACCCAGACACCCCTTTGGCTAACACTATGTGTCTACTGGTATGGGGGTGGGGGAAGTATTTGTAGATCAATAACCAACTGCCACCTCGGGATTTTACATACATCTGTTTAGTCATACACCTGATAAATGCATCACTATGAAAAACAGATTGTGCATTCACATCATTTAAAGAAGAAACTCTATGTTGCACTTATTTAGAAAGCCAAGAGACATTTAGTTTGCTAAAAAAAAATTGATGATTTATTCCTGAAAATGTTATCCCATCATCAGTGTTCCAAATATGAAACCACCAAAGTGTGTCCTTGATTTGAGTGGTGCACAAGCCTTGCTCTACATGAAAGGTACAAGTGTATGTGCATGTATTGTACTCTAGTATAAGTGTAGGCATTGTATAATACTAGATAAAACAAGCATGGAGACAGCAGGGATGGGCTTGAATGGGGTGGTAGCAGCTCAGTCTCACCATGAGAAGGTAACCCTGTGGGTTATGGGGACAGAGTTCAATGATTCAGTCAATGGAGAGTAAAGAGTTCACACTGATAAGACTCCTCATTAGGGGATAATGGCACAGTTCTCTGTTTGGCTTAGAGGAATAAGCTTATCATTGGCGATGGGTTTGGGGACTAACTCGATTATTCAACACAGCTTGAAGCTTAGACACACAGGCATTGAACTTCAATTGCCCCTTTGAAAATGTAGGTTCCTCTGTTCGAAACCAGTATTCTCCCTTAACAAGACACTAGTTGAAATTCTCTCCAAGTGTTCCAGCTTGCTACATGTATTTCAGTGTTGAAAAGTGCCCCTAACCTATTGACCCCTTGCAGACGGCGCAAAATGTGCGTCTAACATTTCCACCATTTGGGGGTTCAGTTCCTTTGTGTACATTTTGTCTCCCAAAATGGCGGACAGAATGTGCGCCAATATTGTCCTACATGGGTTTTTTTTCGCCCAATGGATCCTCAGTTGAGTACTAGAGAATTGAGGCAGCAGACATCCTACATGTACATGTACAGCACTTAGTTAGTCATGTTAATTTTTAAGGATTTAGGCTGTTTCCTGCATGCAGGGAGAATCTACACGTTAGGGTTTTATGAACTTAAGTGACAAAGCTGGCCGACTAATGAAATAACAAGCTACTAGTGACTCTCCCAAAATATTTTGGCTCATTGCCCATAGTGTACTGCACCTTTAAGGTAAATGTAATTGCCTGCACAGCGTACCTGTGCTCAGTCAATATTGTACATCAATTCAAAAATGCACACGCTACAGGTCAGAGGGGTCAATCATTTGTGAATATTATCTTTGACTTAACATGTGTTGTACATAATCATTTGAAGGACCCAAGCTTCATGTACCTCACAAATTAAATGTTGATGTAAAATGCAATTTTGTACATGCACTTGGCGATAAGTTGAAAATCGTGCACAACAAATGGCAATCGAGCCAGGCTTGCTCTCACATTGGGTGTCAGATCTGAATTCAGAGTGCAGTTGACAAATCTATTTTATCTGTGGCCCTTTTAGAAACCTTGGCTTTGTCAGCTCTTGCTTTGGCTTTGTCAGTTATTTGGAAATTTGTGCACTTCTTTCTGGGCTTCCTGGAGCAGTGGTTTTAAAAAGAGCAAAATTTTTGAAAACAATGTGGGAATGGGAACTTGAGGCATTTTTGAGTAATAAAGCTGTTTGTTCTGAATTAATTTGTACTTCGTAGCATCATAAAAATGACCCTCCATTTTGGTTTCTGGCCTTTTAAGCCAGACACTTGTCCGTGGCGAAAGGGTATGATTTAGGAAGTGGCAGCACACACTCTTGAAATGTTGTGGCAATCATAGCGTTAGCCAGAGGGGTGTCTGGGTGTCTTTTGGACACCCTGTTTTATCTGACATTTACATGTAAATGTAGTGTAAGTGAACAATTTTGGACACCTAGTTTTTAAATTTCCAGCAAATTTGGACAACCTTTCACCAAATCCTGGCTAAAACCGTGGTGGCAATCGTGAAGAGTTTCTCACCACTGGCTCTTAAGATGCCAACGCGTCTAGCAAAGCTTCAAATCCTACTTACATGTAGACCTTCCGTGTACATACAATTAGTGTACATGTAGAATTATGCAGGCCCGATACTTCACAGAGTCAAATGGAGGAATAGACTCAATGCCCCTGGTCATTGCCTCGGTGCCGCTGAAAATGTTTCAGTAGAAATTTAAATTATTCTCATACAGGGCTTGCCTGGCGTACATTGTCTAGTAAAAACTGCTACGGGCTAGTAGTAGTAAACACCACCTCTCAACTTGCCCTGTGGGCTACTAAAAAAAATTGTGCAACCTACTGGTTTATAATGCTCATATTTCTTCCTTTTCGGATGTGAATAATGAATTTAAAAAATTTGATAATTTCATTTTGAGTGTGTGAATGTAACTTCATTTGATCATTAAATTGGTTGTGATTGCTACCATTAATACATCAGAAAGACACATTATGACCACCATGTTTAAAACTTGGGCTACTAAAACTTCCTGGGGCAAGTAAAAACGCACATATTATTAGCCCGGAGGCCTACTTTACAAAAAGCTTAAGGGCAAGGCCTGCTCATAGTTCCGAGGAAAAAGTGGCTTGTCCTTTGAAGAATGAAGTACATAATAGTTTTGTGTTTACGTTCATAGGCCTAAACGTATGTTTATGTGCACTGAATACTGGAACTAAATAAAATTAACTGGAACACACTCAATACATTAAAGTTAACCATAGTGCAAGGACAAAATGTAGGTTGGAATGGATAGTAGATGGGCTCCTTTTAGTGATCTGAATTGGTGTTCATATGATGGTTATTGTATACAGGGAACATTACTCAAACGAAGAGATAGAAGGAAGCTATGTATTATCAAGTGCTCATTATAATAATACATGTATTATATTCCCATATCTTATCTTCCAGTTTCAGGCCGGAGGGAAATATTAAATTAGGTATGGAGGTCACTGTGTGATTAGATTTTATGCGTACTTCCAACGTGTGCAAAAGGAAGGGTGTGAATATCTTGGGGATTATATTGTAGGATTTGTATATGTGTACATGTACAGTACATACATGTATAATATGTGTACAATGTAATGCACTGGCCTACAGGGTGACTGTTCTATGTTTTGACAACCCTGTGTTCCAATAACCCCTGGTGATTACTGGCTAGAGTTAGGGTTATGGTTTAAGGGTTAGGGTAAGGATTAGGAATATAGGGATGTTGAAACATGGGGTTAGTGGAACATAGGTGTATAACTGCCCTACAGATATGTTCATTACGTGTATTATGGTCCTTCTCTCCTCTCGATCAGATTTTCATCATAGTGCGGCCATCTTGATCAAGTTGGTTCCCTATAGACGCATGCATGACACAATGACAGTTAGTACATTTAATGTCCTTGTTCGTATTTCATGTAAAAGGCACCAGACCATTTTGTCCAACACAGCCTTGATTTGGTTACTCTTGTGTTTGGAAAGGGAGACAAGTCAGATGGGCCTAAAAGAGGGTCTTGAGACATTCTGTCATGAATTCAAGTTTTCTTGTGAAATGCGTACATAGTAGATCTATGGATTATCATTTCAAATCACAAAATCAGGTTGGGACATGTGTATATTGTTTGCTGGTCGTGCTCTGGTTACATTGAGAAACTGAATATCAGTTACATGTACATTACGTACACAATGTACATGTACATCATAAACAAAGGGTTGACAACTTTAGTGCAAATTCAAAAGCAGGGTGCCTCTGGCTAAATGTGAACACGTAATACATTGTATTTGTACTTGTACTGTACAAGGTTTTAGCCTGGATGTGGTAAAAGGGTGTCCAAATTTGCTGGAAATTTAAAAAACTGGGTGTCCAAATTGTTCACTTACAATACATTTACATGTACATGTAAATGGCAGATAAAACAGGGTGTCAAAATTTAAAACGGGGTGTCCAAAAGATACCCAGACACCCCTCTGGCCAACACTATGATTGTACTCTGAAGAATCCATGATGTACATGTACACATCCAATGTAAAAGGCACAGTGTGTATGGAAATTAAGGGCCGGTGCATGCCATGTACACTGTACATGTACATGTCAAGGCAGTTTGTAGTCAAGTAACTACATTTTAGCCAGTTTCCAAGAAGTAAATTAGATTTCTACACGATTTTCTTGAGAATGGAAAGACATTGTTAGACTAGGTGCAAACGGAAGCATTCCGTTTGTGTCTGGTGCAGCTGGTTGCCTCCAAATTGCCTAGAGACATTGCCTTGTGGGACAAGGCCTACATGTAAATAGATTAGATCCATGGTGTAAAGCAGAGCTGCCAACTCTCCTTGATTCTGCAGAAAGGTCTCAGAAAATAAACCAATCTTACCATGTTCTGATTATGAACAAATTTGATGATCTCCCTGATTATGGAAATGTTTCCCTATTATGTTGAATGTAATTCTAAATATCTCCCTGATTGCACGATGCAAATGTTAACAGCTCTGGTGTACAGTTGTATACGGTTTACAATATGTACAATGTATACAACGCTATTGAGAGTTGCCAAAGAGATAATTTCCAATGGTTACAGATTATAGTATGTACTCATTGTACAGTATGATCCCAACAATTACAAACATGTTATGATTCCTCAGAAATGTTGGCTTGTTTACGAATAAAACTACACAACGTTGAATGTGTTTTTGATCACATGTGTGGTCGGGTAAATGATTTTCTTTCTTAACTGTAATTTTCTTTTTTCTGAAACAGATGGTTACTTATTTAAATGTAACCGACCATTTCAGAAACGGTCACACGTTAACAAAAAATAACCGTAAACTCACTGGTCGCATCAGATCTATGGCGAGTGCTCGTGCGCTATCAATGACTTTCAGGGCAGGCATGATATTCTTCCTACTTCAGTCTGATTTCTAAATTTTTTGCCCCTGGAAAAATCAGGAAAATTGTGATTAAATAGCCTGAAAAGACTTTGATTAAATACATGTACAGCAATACACAATGTGTAGTTTACATGCATGTAGCTAAGGTCAACTCGTGTATGATTGTACCCGATGTTTGTACTTTGTTTTTCAAGGACCAAATATCATCTGAACTGTGTGAGAGTTCATATACATCCACAGGCCTGCTCTGATCGTGACGACAGTCCCCCTTTAAACACTCTAGCATTGTCAATCACTTAATGCTAACTTATTGTGAAGCCCTTGCGTCACATTTTGAATAATATCTACTTTATTCAGCTGTGAGTTTTACACTCAAATTGTGCTGATGGGATTGTGTGCTTTGCTAAAAGGTTTCTCTCATTACTGGCCATGTAATTCTATTCCCACCCCATCGAACAAAACATGGCACTTGTATTGTAATACGCTTAACGGTTCCATGTTGATAATAGTGTCATTGAGCCCCAACACATCTCTAATTGCGTTCACATTAGCATAAACTGCTGTCTGCACAGGATGAGCTACTCCATTAAGAAAATGATCAGACATGTAGGGACAAATAAATTTTGAAAACATGTTTAGCGTCCCCCGCCAGCTTCCTTTTTAAAGGCCGCCTTTTTTTTCTTTTTCTTTTTTTTTCTTTTTTTAAGGATCAAATTCTATGATCTCTGATGAAAAAAAAAATCAATTCTAAAATACATAACATCGTATTTTTGGTCTTAAGCACACCGTAAAAAGACGGCAACCATCTTGAAAAAAAGCCCGGCCGGTTTCTTGAAAAAAAGGCGACCAAAAAGGCAGGGCGCTAAACATGTTTTTATTTTTATTTTGCCTGTTACATTGTATTATTGAGCTTGAATTTGCAGGAAGATTTCCATCAGACTACAAGTACATGTAGCTTGTAGATGTAGAACAGACACTCACCATGTTTACCGCACTCTAACTGTTTTTACCAATAATTCCAGGCCTGACGCTTACTGGGGCAATTGCCACTGCTTCTGGTCATTGCCTCGGTGCCCTTTACTAAGGAAAAACTGCCTCGCCCTGACAAGAACGAAATATCAGGCCTGCAATTCATTTCTCTTTTTGCTGTTTACAGGGACTTTAAAAAAGCTTTTAGTGTGTACATTTGTTTCTCTTCATCTTCAAAGTATGATCAAACAGACCATGCTGTTGGATTTTGGATGGTTCAGGTTTTTTAGGAGGATGTTATTGTTAAAGCATTATTGAAACTTCTAGGGATAATACTAACACTGACTGTATTTTAGATTAATTGAAACGGCTTTGCATGAAAATCTAAAATTCCGTCCATGACGTTTTGATTGCTGGGGTACCTGTTCACTCCCTTCTTCCCCCCCCCCCTCCGGCATTGTAGCTTCCAGCACCTCGCACAACCCTCAAACACTGTCCATTGTATCCGTAATAACCCGTAAAGTCTTCCAGCTAGCGAGCGCTTGAACTTTGCGTGAAACCCGGAAACCAATCAACCAGACTTAATTAAGCGAGCTCTGTTAGGTGAGTTCACCTTGGTTTTTGCATGCGTTTGCATGGCAACCCCTGCATGGTGGCCTTGATGTGCCCTGCTACTGCATGCTCCAATGACCATTGGCATTCATTGTGTTATATACACAGTGTACTCAGAATATATCTGTAGAGGCTTACAATTGCCAATTGTTAGATAGAGTACATACATCAATCAGCAGTACTGAGGGAATTTAACCGTCTGTAATTTGTAATAAGGCAATGCACAATGAAATGATAATTTTTTTTGTAGATAAGTTGACCCATGAGCAGGTCAAAGGTCAGAATTCTAAATGTTCACTGTAAAATAAAACTGACAGGAAAATGGTATATTTAGTTTGGATTTTATATTATAAATGTAAACTATGTACATGTATGTATATATGCAACAATTTTTCCCTCAATTGTCATTGATACATGCTTGTTTTCCATTATAACTCGAGAGCATTACAATTTACATGTATGGGTTTATGTACAAAGTGTGTTGACCACAGAAACTTAGTTATCTGAATATTTTTTTGTGACTGGATGAAAAAGTTTATTTTTGTTTTAATAAGAAAGTCGTTGATGAAAAAACTACTTGATGCAATACAGCGTCTAATCCAAGCCTGTTGTGCAGTCAGAATTCTTCATCATCATTGCATCCTTGGGTTCCAATGACATTGCTTTAACGTGTGAAGTAAACAAAATTGCACACTTAACCCTGTCCCTCCTACTGTCAGTGACTCTTGGCAACATTTTCCAGTGAGTTGACCAACCATTTGAAACCATTCGACTGCCAAGGTTGTGTACGGTGGCACAACTGTGCACAGAACTAACTGTGTCTCATGGTATCATATTGCAGGCTGGCATAGTTTATCTTTCATTCAAAACCACAGTGAATGGTATTGAATGGTCAGACAGCAAGAGGGTTAAACGGGTTCTAACATCCAGACGCACAGGGAACTTGCGCTATGAATATTAACAAATTTCAGCATACTTGTAAATGTACATGTGTCTGTTCATGAAACTCAACAAAACGCAACAATAGTATCAGGCAGAGATGCGCAAAAAATTAATAACTAAATGAAAATGCCCGAGATTGCACAGTACATGTAGGTCTTTTAAAACCAAGATAAACACCAAGTAAAAAAAATACATTCTGAGGTCCTTGTTTCAATTCAGCATGCTTAGGCCAAAATTCAAAAATTTGGGTCCAGAATATCCCACAGTTTTGACAAAGCTTGGCGAGGACCCTGCAAGTAACCGTAGAATTCTCATTCAGAAATTTAAATCCTGGGTATTTCACATTGAGCCGTAACAGTCAAACCTGTGATGGAAATATTCAGGACCACAAACAGTAGCCCATATATATAAAACAGATAAGGCACATTAGAATCCATTTTTATACACCTGTTTCAAAGGGTCCCTTCGGCATGAGATAGGCGGAGGAGTTGAGGTCAAAGTACAGGTTGCAGTTTATTGATAACTGGATAATCAGTTACTGTATACTGCATGTGGTTTATGGAGGCAGAGATCCATATCAAAGCTCTGTACATGTCAAAGATATGTATAATAAAGGTGAAATTGTGGTTTAATGAATGTTAGATTTGGTGGGGCATGTAGGTCTACTTCCATGGTTGGGGGGGGGGCCTGCGTGGACCGAGTACTTGTACTAAGAGTCGATTGTATTGCAATAATCAAAATTGTGTTAACTGTAATCTTCGGCGCCCGGTGTATAAGCCGCAATGCACAGAAACTGTCGAAACAAGATTCATACAAGCCGCTTAATACGCCGGGCGGTCCTTTGTGGTGAAGACAGTGAGCCGCCCGGCGTATAAGCCGCAGACATTTTTCAACGTACATGTATATGCCGCGGCTTATACGCCAAAGATTACGGTATAGTGAATTTTGGAGTTGTTCTTAGGCTCTTCCACATTTGTCAAACATTAGGACTGGAATAACACGGGCCTCTATTGTCCCTGGACCCAACTTCATAGAGCTGCTTAAGCCGAAAACACTGCTTACAAATTTCTGCTCAGGAAACCAGTCAAAGATGGTACATGTGAAATGGCATTTTTGGCTGGTAATCTATTTCTGGTGAGCACAATTGTTTTTTGCTTAGCTTATTTTTGTACTTGTGCAGCACTTTGAAATTGGGCTCCTGATCATGGCCTTGGTTGCCCCTGGAAATGGAAACACACTCTGTATGAATCGTCTTGTTTCTTCGAAGGTAACATTTTTATAAGACAAGGTATCATGATCTTACGTCTTAAATGAGTGACATGAGTTTTACTTTTCAGAGATGGTAACATGCTCCTTGGACTGCATTGCGTTTGTGTTTGCATGATAATTTAGTGACTGAAGACATTGGCTCGTTCACTGAAAAAAAAATATATTAATAGTTTAAACTTCAGACTTCAAAGTGACAGATGGGGCATAATCAAGACCGGGGCTGTAGAGTTGCTTTGTGGAAAATAGTGCTGAGCAAAATTTGGCTGGGAACCAGTCATAGATCTACAGTTGTACTCAGTTTTATTGCTGGTAACCCATTCCTGTGCTTAGCAATCGTGTGTGCTTAAGCAGCTCTACGGAATCCCCATAGTGTTGTCAAGGCTCTGGGGTCTGCATGGTAAAGGGACTGCATGGGTACCAACATGGCGATTACCAGTTTAATGTCAATGTCATTCTTGATGTCTTCAACAGGTCAAATTGGAATCTTCTATTTGATTTTCTACACCTGCTTGGCTTTATTCTGGGCGTTGATGCTGTTTATTTTCATGCAGACTGTCAGCTCTAATAAGCCAACTTTCAACTCGTACGTCAATGTTCCAGGTAAGTATTTCTTATTAGGCATTTTCACTCAAAAACAAAGGGCATCCCAAAGCTCTCATAGGTTTTTTTTTCACCACAAGAAAGGCAGAGTTATGTTGGAATTATAAGAACCATTTATATTGGTTTACAAGGTGTAGAGCATTCTGAGTGCAGCCAAACATGCCAGAAAACACTGGGGCAAACCCCTTCTCTGAAAGACCAGTATCCTCACTTGATGTATCCCAACATATGCATAAAATAACAAACCTGTAAAATTTTGGGCCCAATTGCACAGTTGCAAGAAAATAATGAAAGAAAAAAAAACACCTTTGTCGCATAGAATTGTGTGCTTTCAATGCCTGAGAGAGGGTTCATGGTAGAAGCCTTGCTCAGATTTAAATGTTTTAGTTAGAAATTACCTATTTCTCAAAAACCACATTACTTCAGAGATAGTCGTTTCTCACAATGTGTTATACTATCAGCAGCTCTCAGGTGTTCCTTACCGAGTAAGTTTTTATGGTAATGTATTTCTTGAGTAATTACTAAAAGTACCCACTGCCTTTAACGATAAAATGTATTGTGTTGCATGACACATGGGACCCACGACTGTACGTCCAAGTAATGTCTTGCTTAAGGACGCAAGTGTCAAGACTAGGACTGATCTCAAGCACCAGAGCTAGAGTGAGTCTGTTGTGCTGAACCGCTCGGCCAACTCTTAGCATGAGACACGGCCCAATTTCAAAGAGCTGCTCAAGCAGAAAATATTGCTTAACAATTGCCTGCTCAGCAGAAATGAGCAGGGTACCAGTTACAAATTGTACATGTGATATGGCAGTTTGGCTGGTAACCATATTCTGGTAAGCATATTTTGTTGTGCTCCCCTACTTTTTGTGCTTAAGCAGCTCTATGAAATTGGGCCCTGGCATACGATTGAACTACATGTGTAAACTTGACGTACATGTGTTACAGTTTAGTGGAGTAATTTGATGGATTTTTGGGGATGCGAGTTTCCATGGGAATGAGTGCAAATTTGAAGGTTTGCTTTTGCATAGACGCACAGTGAGAAAACTGTCTTTTAAAATTTGTCTTGATACTTGATTCATGAGTATGTATTTTTCCCTTCCATTACAGGTGTATCGTTTAGTCCGTCGTTTGACAACAAACCTGTGGAGTTTGACCCTAACGTGCCAAAGACGTACAAAGACCATGTTGACGGTCTTAAAGCTATCTATAATGGTAAGTTGACTTCTTAAAGTATTTTGGGTAACGGCAAATAGGAAATAGTCTCCTCTGTGGAGAACCAATGAGGGAGGGGGGGGGCAAACAGGGTCCATACCTGCCAACTGTTTCAATTAAATTGGATTGCTCTGATGAATCAGAATCATCCCGTTAAAGTTTTAAAACCCTAAAAAGTTGCAACAGCCTGATTTCTGAAATCGGGAAATAACCGACAGCTGGAGTAAAATTAACAAAGGAGAGAGAGAGAGAGAGAAAGAGCTGGGTACTTCAGGTCACGTCCTTATTTCAACCAGATATTTGGTATGTTTTATGCACAGAAATTGGGAGCCAAAGGTCGTGTATGGTGTTGACCCAAGCCACCTGATGCCATCATGACAATCTTCATCTTAGTTGCCCCATTTTTTTATTTTATTTTTTTGGAGTCGATGTCTGTGTGTGTTATACAGTGTAATGCACATCTTGTAATAAGCTTACCATTGACTCCCAAACTGGTGAGCTTGGCAACATCAGTGCGTGCGACATTAATAGCCAAACGTTCATTATTTCTGTGCTCGGTATTTAGCAGTGTTCTAGTGTATACATAATTTTGAATTGCCGGTCCTGCGTCTCTAAACCGACATTCTCCTGTTTGTGTTATTTAAAGCACTGGATCCTGCCAACATGACCGGGGAAGAATATGATGACTGCGACAACATGACCGACTCTGGCAAGACCTGTCGCTTTGACCGTGATGTTTTCGACCAATGCCAACCACCAAACTTTGGCTGGGACGAGGGCAAACCTTGCCTCTTTCTCAGTCTCAACAGGGTAGGTGTGCCAGAAGACATGTATACATGTATGCACAACTTTTTACGGTGTCAAATTCTGTGGCCGTGATGATTTTTGTTATATTATTATTATTTTTAATAAAGAAACCAGGCATGCGTGTTTGTACAAGGAGTTCGGGTATAACAAAATAAACAATTTAGAAATGTATGATGTAATGAATACACAAGATAGTTGTTTTTATTATACTAAACTAAGTCGGCACAGTTCCAGTGTGGTGTAACAATTGTCCAGTTTCACACTGTTATTCACATTAATGAATACCTTGTCCACAAAAAGAAAACAGTAACAATTCTCAAAATTTGTTATTTTCCGTTGCCTATATTTTCAAAATTTTGTTCTTCTTCAAGGGTCATGTCTTGAAGTTTTGTCTTATTTGCCTGGCACCTAATACCTTAGCAATGTTTTAGAGAATAACAGTGTGCCAACCATAGAGTTATATAATGGAACTAGAGGGCCTACCATGCCATGTCACACGGCCTGACAAGAAGCATTTTTGGCCGTTGAGAAAATGGTGTTGATCCATCTAACGCAGGTCACGCACTAGTTCACACAACCACCATTTTGTAAGTGGACGTCTGCGTTTATGTATGTGTCACAATGAGTGCGCCCTGTAGCTATATCATATAACTCGGGGTAAAATTTTACACTGGACTGCTGGCCCGAGGCCAGTAATTTTAGCGTCCTGGCCAGTTAACTCAAAGACAAGTCTGTCTTGTGTTTCATTCAATATCATTGTTAAAAAGAAGATGTCAATATGGAGTTTGAGTCTCATAAATATATTTCAATTCTGCAGAGTGTCACTCATTCAACAGAAGAGATAAATCTTCTCTTAGTGTTTGTTCAAGTGAAACAGTTTGTATGATAAAACTGCGTTCACATTTTGGTTCTATTATTTCCTCCTTATGATTCTGGTCTTGTAAATAAAATTCTTGTCCAGTAAACATTCTGCAAGTCCTGGGTCTTGTGGATTTTCCCCAAAAAATCAAGCCCTGTAACTGTGTGGTGACGACCCAGTCTTCACTGCACATAATGACCAAGGCAGTATGGAACACATTCTTGAAGTAAAAAGTACATGCTGAAGGATCATGATGGATATTGGAAGCCGCCCAGGTCGACAGTTGGTCATTAACTTGTCTGTCTTATTTTCACAGGTATCAGAGTGGGAACCTGAGGATTATGATGATGTGGGTTCATTGCCCGAAGAAGTTCAGAAAATCTATGTACCCGGAAATATTGCTATCTTCTGCAAAAGCTATGTAAGTTACATGTGCACAACGGCACTCTCAGCTTGTAGAATGTATCAAAGTGAACAGCCCAAAACCACTCAACAACACTCACATGTATACAAGCTCTTTTTTGCAGACTTTCCAACATGTTTTGATTTGGGCATACATGTACTTGTTAGGATTCTTCAACCGTAGTACCCATTCTACTTTTTGTTTTAGACTCTTTTGACCATTCCATTTTCTGAGATGTTTTATTTTAAGAAGCATACCATAGCCAGTGAAAGTCGCACGGGGTCTCGATGTGAAAAAACAAATCAACCCATTACCCGGACAATTGCGTGCGGGACTTGCAAAGTGTATTCCTGCGTGGCTGTCGTGTCCAGTCCGCATAGTCACATTCGCTTATCGAACTCCAAAGGACAATGGAGGGACTGGCGAGCAGTCTTATTTAACAAAAGTGTCTGTGCACTTAAAAATCTGTGCAAACATGGCTTAGTGACTACTGTAGTGAATTCATGCACTTCCCACAATGCATCTGTTCAACAAGCGCTGGCCATCTTGAAGGGATTCTTCTTGCACCAAGTTTTTCATGATAGTACAGTAGGGTCACCACTGCTTTAACATCTGAATGTTGGGAGCTCTGCTCTTGTGACTGGTACCCTGCGTAGTGTCTTCGTAGCTTAAAACTCTACTGCCGAAAAATATAGACAACAAAATAGAATTGGCTGTTGCAAACTGCTTACCAACCAAAATGACTCATGGTATGAATTCAAAACAATTTGACCTCACGGTTCAACCCAGAGTCTCCCTAAAAGGCTATATCTGTAAAATACAGACTTTATATAGACTCGTAGTGGGTACAATGTAAACAAGGAAAGCGTTGTGCAGTGTGGGTGGAAAAGCATGGCTGCTTCCCACCTTGCGGCAGAAGCACTCGGAAGCAGTCATGCTTTTTCGTGCACACTGCACATTGCTTGGTTTTCAAAAATAACATCGATATTGACGAAATTGTCCTCAGTATGGTATCGTGAAATTGTCCAACGCTAAGTGTGAAGGGATGCTATCGACACGGAAAAGAAAATGATTTGAGATCAGAATGATATAGAGAATAATTCCTTTATCCAAGCCTGATGTTACCCATAGGCTACAAGGCCTCTGTTGCCCTGGTCTTGGCCTTGGTGCCCCTTTAAAAGTTTCCCATAGACTTCAAGATTGTCCAATGGAAGAGCCCTTTGCATAATGAAATTGGCCTTGCCCCTCTCCAAGATGAAATTCCAGGCCTGATCATGTGCGCAATATTTTTTTCCTTTTGACAGAAAGACAAACAACCGGACTTAGTCAACGCCACCGTCTACCCCTCCGCGGGAATACCCTTCAGTTTCTATCCCTTCCAGGGACACACCAACGAGACGGAGCGAGAGGCCTACATCCAGCCGTACGTCGCTGTTCAGTTTGCGCTGTTAAAGGAGGACGTCCAGATAAAGGTTGAGTGCAGGACGTACACTGGCAACATTGCCCCTAAAGGGGGACTCTGGGACACGGATTACGAGTCGATGGTCGTCTACGAGTTTAAAATGGCCGCCATGGCAAAAGACGAACTTTAAAAACAAATTAATAAGGAAAAATTCTTATCTTTGTATTCTCTTTGAGCAAGGGAGACTTTCGGGGACGCTAGGCGGCAGCAGACTTAATAGAGAAAAACAATTGCTGTCGGGATTGGGCTATAAACAGTGGAAAATGAATCTGCTGCCCTCTAGTGTCTCAAAGGCCTCAATTTCATAATGCTGCTAAGCAGATTTGGTGAGTGCTAAGAGGGGACCAGTTGACCCATACTTGTACGATACATTTGAGAGGGTAACCTGGTCCTGCTGAGCCAGTGTTAAGTAAACTTTTGGTTAGCAGTTTCGATGAAGTTGGGTAGTCTCGTGAAGAAAGATTCTGTTTTTGAAGAAACTTCGTTCTTTTTCATCTGGGGAAGGTTTATTTGAAATTGTTTAAAAGTTCACAATTTTTATTTCCGAAACGTTTGTGATTAGTCTGCCCATGTTGTATCCTATGAGCAGATCAGTCTGGTGTAACCATCTCTCCAGCGTAGCAAAGCTTGTCAGCTTACCTACAATATTGTTGATTGTTAATACGTAAGCCTAAGCCCTTTTCCATTGGGCATCTGACAAACTGTCACTGTCCGTTGACAATGCGGACATCTTGAACCAGGGTCCCATTCCAAAGAGTCAATTAAGCCACAATAAACAGGCGTGATATTCTTCCTACTTAATTCTGATTTCCGATTTTGTTTTATTGCCCTTTGGAAAAAACCTGACAAACTGTGATTAAATAAGATATTCCTACCTTTTTTACAAGGACCAAATCTCAGGCCTGAATAGTGCTTAACATTTTCCTGAGCAGCAAAAAAGTGAACAGGATACCAGTCACAAATGGTTGTGCAAATGTGGCATTTTGGCCGGTAACCTTACTCTAAGTAAGCAAAAATCGTCTCGTCGAAGCAGCTCTGTGTGAAATGGGGCCCTGTGGGAAATAGTCTCATCTTTGTGGTGTTTCCCATTTCTCAAGATGTTGGTATTCCGTCTGTCTGAATGTCTGATATTGTCAAGTTTTTATGTCAGTTTTTTTCTTTCTTTCTTTTCAACCAAAAAGTTCACACCTTTCTCTTCTTAAGTCCAGTATGGCTTTATTTGTGGATACAAGTAAATTAGCAGCACCACCAAATTCTGTCAGTTTGTACTATTATGAAATTGTTTAGTATCTATTTTTTCGTAATTTTCTCTTTTTTTTCAAGTTGTAGTTTAAAATGCGAATGTAAAGTAAGAGTCCATGATGTAATCAAATAATGGAAAAATATGTGTAAAAAGTGTCTGTGTAATTTGAAACCAGTTCTCATTGCATAACAAATAATTTCCTCCCGATAAGAAAATAAATTGCTCTTACTGCCGTAAAACACCCACTTTGGAGGCACTAAGAAAGGGTGTGAAATATTGGACATTGCTACTGCTGGCGTACTCCAAAGCAAATATCCCATAAGTATGAAACACCGTTGGATTTGGGGATATTATTTTGATGTTTCGTCCTCTACTTTTTAGATTTGATCTAGTACAGGTGGTCCTATTTGTGGAGAGAACAATGCAGGTGGTTTATGTTTTACCAGTGAGTTCTCTGCACTATTTGGCAGAGCGTTTCGCGGGACAAATGTTTGTCCACATGCGACGGTATTTTAGATAGAGCTATATCTCAGGACAGTTGGTTGACAATCATTCAGTTTGCTTCTTCTCATGGTCAAGTCCCAATTTCTTGCACCTTTATATTGCAGGCTCAGGTAGTATTCAAAATATTTCTGAACAGTACTAGTTAGCCACCACCAATCCGATGTATTCATTCAGTAATGTTACTGTTCTAAAATTTGGGGCGGGGCAGGGCGGGGGTGGATGAGAGAGAGAGTGTTTAAAGTATTTTCATGTATTTTACCAGTATGTACTCTAGCGAATATGGATTCAACATTAATTATATAAGACATGACCTGGCTTTGACTCCGTTGACCCACTCCTCTGTGCTTATCCATCAACGATCACCCTCCTACTTTGTGACCAGTCAATATCATCTGCATGGGTTTTAATTGAAGGTGCGTTTTTTTTTAGGCCTGCAGTACGGGTTGAATGCATTTTACACAGTATATTGTTCACAGATCATTCTGTGCATGGTTGTTTTACTATACACTACCCACGACTGGTTTTGTAAGTAACCGGTGAGAGTAGGAGGAGGGTTCAATGAAGGTCAAATACTCGTCAAGTCTTCATCAGCTCTTACTATACCGACACCCCTCTGTATTCAAGTGAACTATCTTTTTGGAGTCATAGTGACACTGTACCTTTGTGGAGTTGTAAAAAAATAGTGGACTGGTGAGAAATAGATTAAAATTAATTGGGGTAAATTGTTTTGAAGGTGTAAAGTTTATGTACAATTTATTGGAAGTTTAATTAATAGTGTTGTGAATTTTTTTAAGATATTCGTGAATAGCCAATTTATGATCCTAGATTAATGCGGTAGTGCAGCTGGGGGTGAAAACCTTTGCCAAAGGGAAGGATAACTCACTGGATCTGACCTGGATAGAGCTGCGACCTACTCGTAGCTACATTGTGTATTGGGTTATAACCAGTAACCACATTCATTGGTTTGTTATTGGTTGTTAATCGGGTTTAAACTGTTATTGGAGCTATTGGTTTGTAATTCCTTGACAAGGTTTAACCAGTTTATGCACATGTAGTGGTTTGGCCTTGATCCTTAACCGGGTCTAAACTGTTACCACAGCCAATGGTTTGGTAGTTCCTTGACCAGGTTTTAACTAATTCATGCACATCCAGTGGTTTGGCATTGATACTTAACCAGGTTATAAATGTTACCATAGCCAATGGTTTAGTAATTCGTTAACCAGGTTGAACCAGTTAACATGGTTTAACCACATTCAATGCTTTGGTAATTTTTTAACCAGGTTTAGCTAGTATAAAAAAAAGTGGCAAATGGAGTTGAACACGGGTTATACAGTTGAAAAATAAATCAACATAATCATGGTTGATTGTAGAGGGTTAGATTTATATACAAATATTGGAAGGTTGACCAGTGAGTTAAGGTTTTCAAACAAATATTTTAAATTAATAATTGTACTTGCAGTGATTGTCCACCACTACTTAGAATTATTATTATTATATTATTATTATTTTTTAATTTTTTTTTTTAAGTCTATTTTTCTTGTTTTTAAACGCACATGTAGACAACTGCAGCAAAAGGTATTTTGTGGTTTTCAAACAAATTTACTGAAGATCCTTTCTTGATATCAGAAATCAGATTTCAGACTCCAACACCATCCATCAACTCAGCTCCAGACATGGTTGGAATAAGATTGGCGGACTTCACGCCAACTCAAACCAGTTGCCTCAGGATTTTGAGAGATTGTGGCTAGTTGCGATTTTGGTTTTAGTAATATAAATTTAAGAATCTGATAAGGGTTGTGGAAGTCGAAATCCAATTTTGCTGCAGTTATTTGTTTTAATTATTAACACTTATTGTCAACAACGTTTGGAATGATAGAAATACTTCAGGAAAGCAATATTTGCCAACAGTATTTTGAAGCTTGAGGACATTAGCAGACACTGTTCTCAACACAATTTTGGAATGGCTGAAAGACTTCTGTAAAGCTACAGTATGTTTGTCATCAGTATTTTTGAATCTTGAAGGCATTGAAAATGATCTGAGCCCTGTTTAAGAAAATCACAGATGCCCCAAGGTGTTGTTTGTACACATGACCTTCAGCATTTTCAAAGCAACACGGTACATTGCGTGTGTAAACAAATAACAGTTGAATGATAATGGTTTTATTTCTATCTGCTCTTAATACTCGGCCAAAGTTGTGGTCCAAGCAATGTACCCTGAGGGACCTAATGTTAGAATTGAATGTATTCAGAAGAAGAAAGGGAAAAATTGTATTCAAATTGTTCACCGATGTATTTATCGTTCAATGTATTAAAAGTTTTAAGTCAAATCCGATTTAAAGAAAATGCTGTGAAATATTTTAGTAGGTGCAGGTTTGTAATGAAATGTGTTGATAGATCTATGCAAAAGTTTGATGCATTTAGGACAGGGGTATAATTTTGGTTGGAAAGGGATGTTAAATTGAAAAGTAAAATTATAAGACAGACACAAAACTGAAAGTAAAACACAGAAACACAGTTGTAGTTTTGGAGAAGAGCATATTTTAGTACAATACCGGAAAAACAAAAAAAGTTGTTCAGGTTTTGATAACATCCACTTCAACTCTACTTGGGAAAAACAATTTGCACAAAGTTTAAAACTGCCAAACTTTGTTTCACAAAATTCAAGTATTTCACTTGCTTTCATACTGCACCAGCACAAAACTGATATTCAGTCATCGTTATAATTTAACCGGTTTATTTTAGACGAAGTAATTTAATAATCCTTTATCTGATTTTATTTGTTTCCCTCTAAATTAGTATCCTTTGTAATTGTGTGAATATCAGTCAGAATATACATTGGCATTGATACCCGAGGTTAAATAAAATTATCGTTCCCTTAAAAAAAACTGCATGCAGAGTTGTTATTTTTATTTTGTATCTGATTATTTACAGTGTGAGGAAATGTCATTTATATAACAATCTTTCTCTCTTTAGGTCCTTTGTTTTGTTCCTGCCATCATTGTTGGATTCGTTCAACACACATAAGCACAGTGCATTGTGTCTATGTTGGACTTGTGGAGGAGTCATTAAATGTTTGTCGCGGTGAAAAGCGTAACGACACTTACGAGACTATTCTGCTCTCACGTGAATGCTGGCTTCAGACTATTGACCCACTGGCTGTAGTTGAGTTAAGAAATGTCCGGCAGGAGCAGCGGTATCGCAAGAATAGTGGTCTCGTCAGAATATTGACCCCCCCCCCCCTTGCACACTGCACAGCGCATTTACACGTGCCTATCCTGTCTGCCGATTTGGGAGTCAAAATGTACTCAAAAGAATCGACTCCCCAAATGGTAGACCCGCAAAGTGCGCAGGTGTGTTTCGCGTTGTGCAAGGGATCAATCGTGTAATAACTCGTCCACAAGTCTATGTCTACGCCTGTGAGACAAGTGAAACTGTTGAGCATGGGTCTGTTGCTGTGAATCACCTCATATATTGAAAAAAATCTAATGGGTACACCTTGTAGTTTGTCTCTATTGAAGAGGTCTTGGTTTATTCTTGATTGCTCTGTTTGTAGTTTGCTCTGGTCATTGCAACACTATTGGTGTCAACTTTTCATGCTCAACTAAAAAGAACTATGACCTGTCCTAAATAATCGCTACTTTCTTTTAAGTCAATGTCTTTTCTGTGTTCGCATTTGTGACGTGACATGCCAGCCCTTTTTCACAGGGATGAGGAATTTTAGATTTTTTGATATCTGCCTGGTGGAAAACAAAGTTGCTATTTTTATCAGGTATAACTATGTTATAATCATGTACTTCTCAAGCGCCGGGGATAGGAGTCTAGAGCTCCAGGGGTTACCAGAAAGTTGACATGCAATCATTACAAATGTACATAGTAACATTTGGATCGTAGTTTCAGACCCTCTTGTCGGCGATGACACTCGACCCGGTTTTTGTCGCCCTATTCACCGAACACGCCCTCAATAACCCTGTAAACTTGTTCTCTTCTACCCGTCAGCTCAAGTGACATTCTTCTATGTGATATACTACACCTGTCTGGCAGCCTTTTGGGCTGGACTGCTCTATCTCTTCTTGCAGACTGTCGACTTGGAGCAACCTACATATAGCTCTTTAGTTAGCCGACCTGGTGAGTCTACACACTTCTTTGTTTTTGTTTAATTTAATTCACCTATTTTTTCATGTGACGATTTTGGGGGCTTGAAGCATGTACATGGGTTGGTATTAATAAAACATAGTACTTTCTACTTTTATGAGTTTGTCAAATATTACATTTTTTATTTATCCCCCAAAATGTGTGTTATCTAAAACTTGTCACATGGTGTAAAGATGGTCATGTTGGAAAACTTGCCTTGAAATGCTACAATTTTTGAGAAATGAGTGAAAGAAATGGCTTTGATTTCGCTAATACCAAACCTGGACCCAATTTCATAGAGCTGCTTAAGCACCAAACATTGCTTAAGAATTTCTGCTGTTGGGCATGAATATGTAGGTTACCAGTCACGAATGGTACATGTGATTATGTATTTTAGCTGGTCTCTTATTCTTGTAATCATAATTTTATTGTGCTTGGCTACTTTTTCTGTTTAAGCAGCTCCATGTAATTGGGCCCTGATGTTTGAAAACAGTGAAAACATGTAACGGTGTTTTTCATTATTTTGTTGTAACCCCAATGACCGATTGAGCTCATTTTTCGGGGTCATTGTTTGGTAATGACCCCGAAAAAAAAGTTTGTGTTTTTTATATCCAAAAGCTTACTTGTTATAAAGATGGTAATGGTAGTAAGCACCCTGTGAAACTACTTTGTCTGAAACGCCCCCGTTTGTTAGAAATAAATAAAAACATTTGTTTTGAATCTGAGAAACGATTCATGCGTGAATCGTTTCTCAGATTTCTGAGATGTGGTTGGTACCCGTCACCTTGCTCAAGGTGGATGGATTCAACGTTTGTGTGAAAATACTGTGACAGTTTGTTGCTGTTTTCCCGGCAAGTAGACACTTTACTCAGATGACACTTTCACGGGTGACTTTTATCATATCTTTCTTTATAATTTTGCCTAAAAATAAGCAATATGTTGACAAAAACCAAACGATGACCCCCTACCTTTAAACTTTCACAGATTTATTATATTGTGTATAGACCTTACTTTTGCAACGTCACAGCCCAAGTTTTTGCCAACCAAGGGTGGAAAACTATGGGAAGCCATAAATGCAAAGCAAAAACGGATAGCCACAGTTTGTAACAATGTTACACAGATATTGAAAAATAGTGTTGAATTTGTTGGAAACAAAGCAACCAATCATAAGATGTATAATTTTTTTTCATTGAAAGTTTGCAGAAATGTTGAATTTGGTCACAACATCTGTACCCGCGATCAAATGTTTTGCTAACATTCGGCCCTCCATGCCAACCAGCGCGGTTTGTTGATCAAAAAAAGAAATGTCTATATGTTGGGCCAAACAAAGTACTGGGCTTTGAGACTAACCGATGTTGTCAACGTGCTTTGAAACCTTGTGAGGTTTTGAGTAAAAGTGCACAGTGTGTCTGACGCATCTACATTGGTGTGGACATTTGTTGTTCTCAGTTTCCACACTCTGCATGTGGTACCTGCACACAAGTACAAGCTTGAGATCTATGTGACCAACTCCTATTGGCAAAATTCACTTGACATCAAGACAGACGAGAAAGCGTTGTAACCCCATTTTGGCAAAATGGCAGACCACAGCTGCGTGTGACGTGACGACACTGCAGGGGGGTCTTGCAGCCCAAACCTTGTGTAGTCATTAAAGGCAGTGAATACTTTTGGTAATTACTCAAGAAATACATTACCATACAAATTAACTCGGTAAGGAGCCCCTGAAAGCTGCTGATAGTATAAAATATTGTGAGAAATGACTCCCTCTGAAGTAAATGTAGTTTTTGAGAAAAGTAATTTCTCACTAAAATTTTATTGAATCTGAGAAAGACTTCAGGCATTTGAAAGCACACAGTTCTATGCATCGAGGGTGTTTTTTTTTTTCTTTCATTATTTTCTTGCAACTTCGACAACCAATTGAGCCCAAATTTTCACAGGTTTGTTATTTTAGGCATATGTTGGGATACACCAAGTGAGGATACTGGTCTTTGACAATTACCTAAAGTATATCCTGCCTCTAAAGGCATTATGAGAAGCGACCCCCGTAATTTGGTCTCTTTTTTACCTCGTCCCGTCTTGAAATGTGCTCCAGGTTTGACCAACACGCCCATGAGTGCGGATGGAGTCATCAAATTCTCAGCTGCCAATAACAACGATTACTCCAAGTATGTCTCGCAACTGCAGGAAATATGGGATTGTGAGTAGAACACCTTAATAATAATAATAATAATAATACGCAGTTCTTATATAGCGCTTTATCACGTCCGATGGGCGTCTCAAAGCGCTCAGTATTTTTCCTGCAAGGTATAATGTGGAGCTACGTTTTGAAGTATTAGACCTGTTCCTTTACATAGCACCAAGTAATGGTTTACAAGGTGCTGTGGCGCAATATGCTGCCAATCAAACCATGAACACCGGGGCGAACCCCTTCTCTTAGCGATGAGTGTAACTGGGTTCTTTTACGTGCATTACACAACACACGGGACCTACGGCTTTACGTCCCATCCGAAGGACGAAGCAATAATGGTTAAGTGTCTTGCTTAAGGACACAAGTGTCACGACTGGGACTCGAACCCACACTCTGCCGATCAGAAACATCAGAGCTTGAGTCCGGTGTTCTTATCCGCTCGGCCACGACATGCCTTGTGTACCCTAATCTTCATGACAAAAATACGAACATAATACCCATATGCAGACCCTACCCATAAAACAAGTAAAAACACCTTTACGGTTTTGTGAATCTCAAGTCAATAGTGTTGAAGTGTCACTGAATTGAACAGCGCCATCATTTATCTACCATCAACGCGCCAAAGATTATGGTACTCAATCTGCACTACGTTGTCAAAGCCTAATTCGCAGTCTTTCTGACTGCGGGAGGGCATGTGTGAACCAACGTAATGCAAAACAAGTGAAAAGAACGTGGTTTTTTTCGTTGTTTGTATTGTTATTATGTATTTGGCCGTTGATACAAGAAAACAACATAACGGCAGTAGAAATAAGATAACACTGTAATTGTGATGTGAGGATATTGGCCAATGAAAGCGTCCTCATGCGGTCAAAAATACGGTGAATTTAAAACCGATTTCGAGTTGAACTTTAACACTGTGTGGTACACGGACTCGTCTGGTCTCTATTTAACCACTTGCCACCAAGAATTCAGAAATTGTCCATGCTCACCTGTGGATTAATTTTCAGAATTTCCAGAATATTTTTAGGGGTAAGATTATCATGGTCACAATGAAACCATGACTACCAAGTAAAGACAACAGACATTCCCATGAAATGTTCTGGGATTTCCTTTTTCTCTTTCAAGAAAATGTGACTTATGTTCACCTTCAATCGGCCAAACCTTTGCTGTTAGCCATGGCCGATAGTCGGCCATAGCATGCTGGATTCTTGGACTTGCCTCCCATGCCAAATACTATGCCAGCAGCCTAACCATCTCTCATAATCCTCGTTTGTCCATCAATAGGACAAAGGTCTGGAATAGGGAATTACATAATAACCTCCGCAAAAAGGGAGATTTTGAATAAAATATTCCAGTACCCTTTGGCCCTTTTTGAGTGCATGCACTGTGTTACGCTACACTATGCAATTGTATTTGTTGTTCTTAACCAATGACATCATGCTTCCAATTTCGCTCTGAAAGAGTATCAAATAAAGTTAACAGAGGAGAGAGACTTGTAAAAAAATTTTTACTCCACTTTCATAAAGACTCTATCTATCTTTGGTTCCGTGTGTTGTGTAATGCATGTAAAAGAACCCAGTTACACTCATCCCTAAGAGAAGGGGGTGTGCCCTGGTGCTTCTTGCAGTGGCTGCTGAATGCACCGCAGCACCCTGTAAACCCTTACAAGGTGTTACAGAAATGGGTCTCATAATTCAAAAATTTAAAAAACCTGGAAGTAGATCATGATAAATGCGTTGAGACGCCCGTAGATGAAACGCTATATACAAATTAGTTGTATAAAACATTGTTAGAAACGACTTCCTCTGTGAAGCAATGTAGTTTTTGAGAAAAAGGTAAATTTCTCAATAAAATATTTGAATCTGAGAAAGGCTTCAGGCTTGAAGTCTTTCTCAGACATTTGAAAGCACACAATTCTATGCAACAAGGGTGTTTTTTCTTTCATTATTTTTTTACAACTTCGATGACCAAGTGAGCCCAAATTTTTCACAGGTTTGTTTATGCATATGTTGGGATACACCAAGTGAGGATACTAGTCTGTGACAATTACCAAAAGAATATCCTGCCTTTAGTGAAAACGGCCTCTGACTGTTTTCTTTTTCATACAGCGCTTGACCCTGCCAACCAGACTGAGGAACAAGGATATGTTGACTGTGAAGGTTTGACTGGTCCACCATCGGGCAAGTACTGCATGTTTGACCGTTCCAACTTTGGTGAATACTGCGTCCCTCCTGACTTTGGCTATGACAAATCAAAGCCATGCATCTTTCTGAGTTTGAACCGCGTAAGTATTGCGATATGGTCATATTGTAGTGTGTCGTGGCTGAGCGGTTAGAACATCGGACTCAAGTTCTGGTGGCTGAGTCATCAGGATGTGGGTGCGAATCCCCGTCATGACACTTGTGTCCTTGAGCAAAACACTTGACTATAATTGCTTCTCTTCACCCAGGGGTAAATGGGTACCTGTGAGGGCAGAGATGGTTCTTGTGATTGGTTTAGCTTGGTGCGCTACGGCAGCACAGGCTGTATACTCCCCAGGGAGCTGAGATGGTTTAAGGAAAGAAGTTAATGGCCCAGTGACCAGGGGTTAAAAACGTATGTAGAGCGCATTGAGAGTTCTCCCAGAACTAAGATGCGCTCTATAAGAACGTCATATTATTATATTATTATTATATTCACTGCTTTAATGTGTAAAGGACACAAAATCGCACACTTTTTACAGGTTCCTAGGTTTGAGTAAGCGCAAGACTTTTCCACCTAACGCCGGGTTTTTAGAAATTTGTCCATGTTCAGGGACGGAATAATTTTTTTAGAAACCCTACAATAATTTGTTTTTGTGAATATCATTGACTCAATGAAACAAAGCAAAGACACAAACATTTTCATAAAATTCAACAAATTTGTTGTTCATTTTGAGAAAATATGAGATTGATTCGCTGTGAATCATAAAACCCTAGCCGTAGTGAACAGATCCAGAGAAATCTGGTTGCTTTCACCTCTGACAAAATGATGACTGATGTTAAATAAAATATATTTCTAAAACGAAGCTGGATTGATTCTTTTTGACATTTCCTTCAAGGATAAGAAATATCAGACTTTGATCTGCATTCAAGGCTTGTCTATGTCCGCATGGGGATATAAAATGCAGTCATTTTCTACAGATAAAGCAAATCATGCTCTTTTATCTATTTCTCTAGTGCTGAGGATACCATTTCTACAAGGCTCCAGTGGTTACCAAAATGTGGAAATGCCATTATTTAAACTTTCTTCCTAAGATCTGCATCCGAGCTTCAGACCTTTTTTGTTAGCCTTTACTTTTACACTTGTTTCTCACGAGTTGTCTCTTGATCTTGCTCAGGTTGTGGACTGGGAACCTGAGGACTATGAAGCCGGTGAGATACCCAAGGAAGTGGCTGATGTGTATGAGCCTGGACATGTTGCCTTCAAGTGCAGCTCCTACGTGAGTACCTCAGATTATTAGTAACTTAGAGGGTTTTCATTCGTTTATTCGTTTATTCATAAATCTACCCTAGACAGTTTAAGCAACCCTATTGGTTGAGAAGCTGTTGTGGCTGATGTGTATGAACCTGGACACGTTGCCTTCAAGTGCAGCTCCTATATGAGTACCAAGTGCAGCTCCTATATGAGTACTTAAGAATAGGAGTAACTTGGGGGGTCTTCATTCGTTTACTCGTTCATTCATTAATCTACCCCAGACAGTTTAAGCAACCCTATTGGTTGAGAAGCTATTGTGGCTGATGTGTATGAACCTGGACACGTTGCCTTCAAGTGCAGCTCCTATATGAGTACCAAGTGCAGCTCCTATATGAGTACCTCAGAATAGGAGTAACTTGGGGGGTCTTCATTCATTCTCCTGAAGACGAGCAGAGTATACTGTTCGAAACGTCGAGACCACACCGGCTCTTTTCAGAGCCAACACTCTCACAAAAGAGATTTACGCATGGTTGTACCCACAAGTTCACTATTTATTGATAGTTCCTTCCTATGGGTCTTCATTCGTCTATTCAGTTATTCATAAATCTACCCCCAGACAGTTTAAGCAACCCTATTGGTTGAGAAGCTGTTGTGGGTGCACCCCACTGAATAAACTCCCATATCATACAGTGCAAAATGCTAAATATTCAAAAAATACACAAAAAATACTGAAAAGTCTCACAGCGTTTTACGGTAAAGGGGAAATTTTTCATTGACTTTAGAACTTTAATCCTCTGCTCAATTTAATATGGGGAGTCCCAGGGCCCGTTGAGTTATTCTCCCTCCAAATAAAAACATCCCTACACAGGTGTAATTTTCCAAACGTCCGAGCATCAATCTTGAAAAATGTCCCTACACCTCTGGGCAAATAGGACCATTTTTTTCAGGGCCTATGTCATCAAAAATACCTCAAGTTGGAAGTCAACAGCCCTCAGGTCACAATTGGGCAAAATCTTTATGCTTTATCCCTTTTCTTGGGCTCTCATATCTGTATACAATAGAATATTTTGAGGGCCTACAAAGAATTAATGAGGCTGATGCTCTGTTTACTCCCTATTTAGTGGGGTGCACCCTTGTGTGTTGTTCTGCTTAGCAAATACAAGCAAGGAAACCAGTCACAAATGGTCCGATGACGTTGCATTTTGGCTGGTAACCATTTTCATGCAAGCAAAATTGATTTGTGCTTGCTAATTTTTGTTGTTAAGCACTCTTATGGAATATGGGAACGAATTAACTCCCCCCAAAATCAATCATGTATTACACCTTTTAAGTTAACAGCTGTTTTTCAAATATTTCTCCTTCAGAAAAACAAACATCCTGAGCAGCTGGGTAACAACACCCGTATGTACCCCTCGGGTGGTGTTCCCTTCTACTATTACCCCTATGTGGGTACCACCAATAAGACTAAGCAAGCCATGTACAGGCATCCTTACGTCGCAGTACGACTTGACCTGCTGGAGAAAGAGGAAGACATCGTGCTTCAGTGCAAGACGTACACCGCCTCCATCGACCCGCTCGACGGCTTGTACACCGCAAAGTTTGAGTCGTTTGTCAAACTTGTCTTTCACTTGTCTAAAGAGCCAGTCCACTTGGACCTGTAAAGCCTTTGAAGATGACGTACAGCATCGGCCAAATTCTGCCAGACTCAGTTGGACTATCTGTTGTTAACCCCTTAGAGAATTCCTTTTCTGTATAAATAGGCCATGGCCTTGGCCTTGGTGCCCCTTTCAAAAGTTTCCCGTAGACTTTAAGATTTTCCAATTGAAGTGCCCTTTGCAAAATGAAAATGGCCTTGCCCTCTCAAAGATTAAATTCTCAGCCTGTCCAAACATCACCATACCCCCAGGTAGCTAACATTGGGGATTCTTTGAAATGACTTTTGGGTTGTTGTTTCAAAGAAATGTTAAGCTGGGAAACAATGGAAATGTCACTTAAGGACGTGACCCTTACTCTGGTTGAGTGAATAAAGTAGGTCAAATCTTGTGGGTATACATGTATGGTGCTGCTTTGGGCATTTTGGCACAAGCCAACAGTGCCCTCTATGTCCTCTAAAGATTTAAAGCAATACAAAGTTATAGGTTAAAACCATACAACATCAAAGGTGTCTTCATTTATATTGAGTGGAACAGTCTCATAAGAGCGCCACCTATTGCCAGGAGTCAGAGAGGCATGTACAATAAGCCATTTGCATGTTAGATTTGAATATTGTCTGGTACAATGACGTGCTTAATAGCAAGTTACCACTTAAATTTGAATTCCTCAGACTATAGAGACAGTTGCTATGTCACATGATTCGGGGCAAGCTTTTGCGTAGTTACGTAAGAGACGGCGAACACCCATACACAATTCTGAATGGATGTGTACGGCACAATGGTACCAGGGTTTGCTCATCTAGAGGTTGCTATACAAAAGCTTGCCCCGAACCATTTGACATAGCAACTGTCTCTATAGTCTGAGGAATTCAAATCTAAGCAGTGACTTGTGACTAAGCAAGTCATTGTACTAGACTTTATTCAAATCTAACTCGCAAATGGCTTATTGAATGGGTACAATTATCATCATCATGTGACGAGTGGGACTAGTCTACACAACTTGTTCACATCAGTAAATGATTGTACATCTACTCAGTTTATTTTTGAATCGCCCTGTGTGGTCAAACGATTGCTTGCTAGCAACTTGTTTGCTTGATTTATGAATGTTTATGTATTACTTCATATTCATATTCCATGATAAATTTCAATATTTATTCAAATTTTGTGTAGGTACTTATGCCTCTAAAGTTGTTCATGCACACGCCTTCTTTCTGGTTGTATTCGTGGCGTGCAATCGGTATCCCAGGATCTGATTGGCATTCGCATAAAGGTTAATATACATGACTGATATTGATGTTTAAAAAACCTCCAATATGTAAGCTAAACTTTAGTAACCAGTGTCTCATACCACTATACACCATATTAACGACCCCTTGCATATGACATCAAAAGCTCAAAACAGCGCCTTCACTGCAGTACAAAAATACCTATTCATTGGCTGTGTTGGCCTTGATGCTACTTCTAAATTATTCTGAACAAAGCTTTTAGATTGTCCAATGGAATTTTCCCCACCTCCCTTCAAAATGAAAATGGCCTCATTCCTTTTAAGATTGTACTCCCAAATTTGAACAAGATTATTTTGGGGGTTTTAAATCCAGGTTTAAAGACAGTTCATTTCAATTTTGTTTCCACAATTATTAAGTCTTAACAAACGCAATTCATCTCTATGGCGTTAAACATGAACCAGGTTGATCTGTTAACCTTAAGTTTGGACAATAAACATGTAACCTAAACAGGGTTACACATCTATGTTCCGACACCCCTGCAATATGTTCCTAATCATAACCCTCCTATAACCAGTGTGTGGATCACGGAGGGATTATCGGAACATAGGGGTGTAGGAACATAGAACAGTCACCAAACAGTAGACACGTCACATGAAGTCCTCATTTACCAACAGCTAAAAACGTTCGATCAGCTGCCCTTATTTTTAAGCAGTGCTTATTTATTTGAAATTTGTCAGATGTCGGGTTAGCTGAATTATGCTTCTGGCAAACATGTGGGGTCTGCAGACAGAAGCTGCAGCCATCTTGTATTTTCCTCTGTTGAAGTTTAATAAAATCAAAGCGACACTGAAGGGGGAATAGTAGTCCGGAACTTTCTTTGTGTAGTTAAGGATCACACTTTGTAATTGCTGTTGCATGCTGGGGGAGCATGCTGGTGCATGCGGGGTACATGTCCAAAATGGCTGCCGATTGATAATGGTATGTTCACCCAATTCACCTGATGTCATCGTCACAAGAATCTTGGTTGCTCACTTTTAGGACCCAATGTCCTCATGTGTTATGCAGTGTAGTGCGCATTTTAGGCAATGTGGCATTTTACACGTTTAGGAGTTGAGCCTCACAATGGCGAAGATGACAGCAGTAGCCGATAGTGAGGTTGGTACAATGGGGTCATTAAGGCTGTTTCCAAAATAATGGCTTAAGCAGTGGCTATAGGCTAGATCGCTTCAATGCTGTTGTCATAGCCATGAGCCACAGTCAATGTCACTTGATTTAGACATGGCTTAATTATGTACACCCAGTTGAGTTATGAAATAAAATTTCCCTGAAAAAACGAATGAAGCTGTTATTCCCTGAGTTGTTTTGTTTACTTTGTTTGTCATTGTCACTAGGGTCCAATTTAATTAAGCTGATTAGCAGAAATATTGTGAAATAAATTTATTTGGTATCAACTAAATTAGCAGTTGTCAACAGTTCACATTTTATGGTATTTTGGCTGGAGACGTAATTTTGCTAAGCAAGTTTGTTTTATGCTTGGTACTTTTTATGCTTCATAACGCTAGTGTGGCAAACTTTCAGTGAGATGCAGTGGGTATTGGGAGGGGGTCTTGAGCCCCCCTGCTCAGAATCCCTACCCCCTCTCCTTCCAGGCCCCTCCCATTCCAATCTCCCAATCCAAAGGCAATATCCATGGCAAAACAGCCTAACATGAAAAGATAAATGTACATGACTGAAGACAGATAAGTTTTTTTGCCAATTACAAACAACTTGACGAATGTAAAAAGAGGCCAAGATGACTGTACGCCTTGGAAACTTTCAGAAATGAGGAAAGCGCCCTCAAATTTACCAAGAAATTATCTTATATCAAAAACCCTAATTTTTGAGTTGGGCTGTTTTGCCATGGAAGGGACCGCTTTAACATTGATTTAGATGCAAGTCTAAGAGCTTTACGAAATGGAAATAAACTAACAGCTACCTAATGACAGGAGGAAGATTGTTTCAAATCATTTGTCCAGCTGCTCTGAATGCTTTTTGATCCAGAACTGCGTCATCATCCTTATTCTTTTTAATTTGACTTTCCCCTTCTCACGAATTGCACCATTTCGGCGGATCCAGAATGAATCAATTTTCATTTGTACTTTTCCACTTGAGTCAGGCAACCCCAATAAAGTGGCGCTTCCTATCCTTTTAATAACGCGCGATATTATAAGAGATCTTGTTTCCAATATTGTTCACAAAAAGAAATTATCTGTCGTCTGATGTCCACCGCTCATACCTTCCTCAAAATTGAAGCCAGTCTGGAATCAGACCAGATGCTGCAATGCAATAAGAGACGACCTTATATTGTTGGGTTTTTGGGGCGTCTTTTTATCGCTTTACAAAAAGATTTCCCTCGGTGACATAAAACGAGGACGGAGATCTATATGTTTGTTGGCAATCTCCACGTCATCATGACGGTATAGCCTTGTGGCAATCGTATACCCCGTATAGTTCTGTCGCTGAACGAAATATTTGGTTACAAACAATCTTTGAGATGTGATGTATAGATAACTTGGACTGTCTTCCATTCGAAAACTTGAAGATGCTACTTTTGCCAACTACCGATCATCCTGAACGACGTTTCTGAGTTAAAGGGGCACGTTGCCTCCGGATTGGGCGCTTTTGGATACAAAGCAATCGTTTTGAAATGAGTACGGTTGGAAAGACATTTTAAAAGTAACACATAATGATTCATATAAATAACCCATGAAATTGTGTGGTTTTTGTGTAATTTCATGACAAAGCACGGTCCGCTTTTTGCAGAACCAACTTTTTGACTCCACAAAATGGCAGACCGAAGGCCAGTTCGGCTGGTTGTATTTTAAGAGGCAAATCTATTATGTTTTTTCATCACTACTCACTAATTACAAAACACTGTAGGGGTTTTTGTGCATGAACAACTCTTTGGACAGAATAAGGAGCGCAACTCCTACAGCAAAACTTTGAGAGCATTGAAGGCGATGTGCCCCTAAAGATAGTGTACGGTGTTATGGTCAGAGTTTGGATTGGCGTTGGACTTTAGTGAGCTAAGAACATTTTGGCTGATGTCGGGGATGCTAACCCACGACCTCTAGAATACCATACTAGTGCTATGCTAAATGAGCTTACCAGACCCCTTTTCGGTGGGTGGATTGTTTTTGCCATCATGTTTTGCTCTGGGTCAGGTCAGAAGACCTGATCATTGGCAATATTGCCCTATGTTCAAACCCTTGGTATGGCAGTACGGGGATTGCACAAAACGGACACTACTAACTTTATAATGTTGCACCGTGCCACGGTTGTACACTATGACTATGCAGGTGTGGGGTGGGTGGGTGGGGTTGGGTGGGGTTGGGGTGGGGTTGGGGTGGGGGTGGGGTGGGGTTGGGGGTGGGGTGGTTGGGGTGTCGGGCATTGAACTGAAATAAATGAGTAAATGGGTAGCGATTAACAAACAACACACCTTTCGAGTTATCGAGTTTCAAGTTCTCCAGACATGAAGATACAAAACAACAAAGTTAACTTCAAAATCATCTTTTATCATCAGCCCGATGCCGGAAATCTTTTTTGCTTCTCAGTTTCCGTATTATCCTAAGACAAAAGGATGTTCATGTTTTATCTGTGTAACATTTCGGACAAATCGACCCCACTGTGGCCCCCCCCCCTAACCAAAGAGCCCAATACGCCCATGACTCATGACTCTTTTTTATAAACAAGATGAGTTGGTTGCTTTTTTTTAGGGGGTTGTTGTTGTTGTTGTTTGTTGTTGTTGTTGTTTGTTGTTGTTGTTGTTGTTGTTGTTGTTGTTGTTGTTGTTGTTGTTGTTGTTGTTGTTGTTGTTGTTGTTGTTGTTGTTGTTGTTGTTGTTGTTTGTTGTTGTTGTTTGTTGTTGTTTGTTGTTGTTGTTGTTGTTGTTGTTGTTGTTGTTGTTTGTTGTTTGTTGTTGTTGTTGATGTTTGTGTGTAATTTTTGGGGGAAATGGCAACAACACGGGTCTCTGATATGAAGAAAACATAATTCAATCAAAGATATAAAAATACATTTTTCTATTTTAAGGACATCTTCGATCGTGGCTATATAGTGTTATGGGAAATTAGGGCGTTCATTCGACAGAACCAAACCTTGATGTATGTATGAATGAATGTGTAAACAAATCTGTATTCAGTTTCGTATAATACAATTTGTTGCACAGTTATTGCATTATTCATCCCTGTGCACACCCGTGGCTCGGTATCACATTCACCCATATTAACCGTTTCTATAATGACCATGAAGATTGCATTCCAACCACCAATGACGTCATGCCGTCATTTTTAAGCGGTCGTTAGTGTTACTATGGCAACCCCGCCGTTCAATTATCCAATATCGTGAAATTTAACCCGGGTCATATTATCGCATGATGGAGACAGGGTAAAGAAAAAAAGAGAGGAAAAAAAGGAGTACTTTTACATCCCTGCTACATTGCAGCGTTCTGACGAAGCATTCTTGATTTATTTACGACATGTTGTCTTGCAGGTATTGAGACACAATACTAATGTCTCCAATTTCCTAGTCTAATACTGAACATAAATTGCAATAATTCGAACATTATTCGCTAATTCGAGGATGGTCGCGTCAACTCAATAGCGATGTTCGCTAGGCCTACACACACTTTTAGTTGGAACATTTTTTTTTTTTTTTTTTTTTTTTTGCTTTAAAGACAAAATACTGGATTGGTAAACATCTAATTAAAGAATAGCTGATTCTTTTTCGCTCTGAAAGAATTCCCTCTGCGCCAGTCCGTCTACTCCGAAATTTGCACACCTTATTTTTGGTGACAAAATTTGTTTTACTTTTGCCCTTCCCTGGACGGCCTCTGCTTGTATACTGTTCTGTCCAAATAATTGAAATAAAATACAAGATACTGTCAGAGTATAGACAACAAGACTTCCGACATCGCGTTGCTTATTATTACGACTGCATAAAAATGCTATGAAGTACGCAAAAACGTTGACGAAACCATTTTCACTAATAAAAGACGCCCACCGTATTTGATTGGCTTTCATACACGGGTTGGTTTCATGCATTTTTTTATTGAAAACTCTGAGAAGATGTGATTTAGTTTAGATCTTGCCTTCCATAGACTAGCAATGAGTTACCTCCAATCAATAACGCATGCGGATAAAATAATTTACGACCATAGACTTATAAACCAGCCCTGGATATTGTTTAATTGGAGAAAAAATAAGTATTTTGCGATAACATACATTCGGCACGATCTCCTTTTTGGGTGCTTTGTTACTGTTAGACTCTCGGAGGAAGCCACTTTGTTAAAACAATTATAGCAAACTACCAACAACAACAATTAATAAATACAAATGAATTCCATAATGGAGAGCACAGCTTAAAAAAAGATACAACTATAGGACCGTTGATAATAGAGAAAACTGAACCCTTCGAGAGTATACAAACTTTAGTCAAAGTGGCTTAACCAGCTTGGGGGCAGGGATGTGGGCAGGGGTGGAAGCCCCCACCCCACTCCAACCCCAACCCCACCCAGTAAATGAGATAGCAAAAAATGCACAAATGAATGCAGAAAAATCCCCCAAATAAATACATAAGTAAATAAATAAATGAAATTAACAAAAATAAATATTTAAAAACATTAAACAAAAAAAACGCCCAAATAAAAATAATAAAAGAAGAAACAAACAAACAAACAACAGACAAACACCCCGAACAAACAAAAACTGTCTGGTTATGCCATTTTAGTCCATTGGTAAAGAACCGTTGCCACGTTTGCAATGTAAATTCAGCTCAAAACGTCGGTTCACATCCAACTTGTTCAATGGGAAGACGAATCTGATGTTGAGTTAGGATTGATGGGGGGGGGGGTAGATTCCGTCTGAACGCTCGCAGCAATAAGCTCAATAACAACAACAAACACAAAATCCTTGCAAAACATAAATGTTTTTTTATTTATATTTTCCACCTAAGCCCAAATACGTTGGTTTCGTATTTACCAGCGGCGACAATAGGGTAAATTGCAAGGGAGGACACAAGGTAGTGCACAATTTTTTTCTTCTGAAAAAAGTAGTTTCCAAACAATGCAACTTTTCAGCGTTCTTGTTAAGCCGTTTTCTATTTTTTTTCCTCCAAATCTGATGAGGAAAGACGTGAGATATTGTGTAGATATTATTAGTATTTTGTGTCCCATTCATTGCCCATTCACATATTTTGGTTTGTCAAACGGAAATAAGCAATGCGACCTTTTGCCAAAACATGATATAGGCCTACTCCAAAATGAAGCGTGATCACTTAATTAATTTTATGACATTTCCACTGGTTGATTGATTTATTTGTTTGTCAAAAATAGAAGATTGGAACAGTTTAATGGTGTGTCAGTCTCCTAGTTAATTCATTAATCAAGCGCCGAGTAATTAGACAAAGGTCGTGTAACCTACAATATTATACCTATTCCCCCGTTCACATCGTCCACGATTGCGAAATCAAAGGAAATCACGTCATGGTCTAACCTTACGTCCCATGATATCTAATTTATCAAATTTTGTTTATTTCTAGGTTTTCCGGGCCAATTTCAACAACAAAAGTCATTAATTGTAACACCCGGCTCATTCAATTTCGTCTGAAAATTAATGCTCTATTGTATCGCATTGAACAGTCGAAAGGAGCCATTCAATTTCACAATTTTAGCATTTACGTTTAAGGTCGCAGAGATCATTCAATTTCGTAAAATTGGCGTGTCGTGGCCGAGCGGTCAAGTGCACCGGTTAACTCGGACTCAAGCTCTGGTGTTTCTGATTAGCAGGGTATGGGGTTCGAGTCCTGGTCTTGACACTTGTGTCTTTTACGTTACCGATATTGCTTTGTCCTTCGGATGGGACGTAAAGCCGTTGGTCCCGTATGTTGTGCAACTCACGTCAAAGAACCCAATTACACTTATCTGCTAAAGAGAGGGGGTTCGCCCTGGTGTTTCTGGCAGTGGCTGCTGAATGCGCCGCAGCACCAAGTTAACACTTACAAGTTGTAACATATATAAATGGGTCTCATAATTCATAAATTTCAAAAACCTGTCTGGAAATAAATGATGATAAGCGCTTTGAGAAGCCCGTAAATAAAGCGCTGTATAAAAACTAATTATAGTATAATTATGATAATAAAACCAGCAGCAAGGGGTTGGTCAACCATCATCAATGATTCAAACATTTTCCAAATGTTTGCATTCAAAATCGTTATGTGCTTCCTGACAGTTGCCTGAAGGCATATATTCTAAGGATAATTCATTCATACACTAGTTTTTCTTATCTCTAAAGTGATTTTAAACGAAAAGATGGCTGCCCGTGGTCAGTACATAAATAATAATAAGGGCCGTTTGAAGCATTTCAGAACAACCAGGCATACCTACAATTAGCAGGCACTGTTGGCATCAAGAGATCTACTGCAAGTTTTAGCAGAAAATAAAGAAGACAACATAAACGCCAAGGCAAACAATCTCAAGGCTATATCAAATATGTTGTTTTCATTTCAAAATTATGACCGTAACTTGTCAAACTTTACTTGCCAGTCTTCTACGTGTAGAAAGGCTTATCTGGTACAGGCTTTAAAGGCCCTGTACACTATTGGTAAGATCGAAAAACACAATGTTCACAGATTCACACATAACTTACATGATTTAAAGTAAGTAATGGTAGAAAGGGTTCCTTAAAATATTTCTGCCTAAAATGCTATCGTTTCTGAGAAACGAGTAAAACAATAGTAATTATCGCGCGCGATAATTTGAAAAAACAGAAAACACATAAGAGCTCTTTCACTATTTTCTTGTGACCTCGATGACCAATTGAGCTCAAACTTTCACATGTTTGTTTGTTCGTGCATATGTTTAATCACACAAAATGTGGACACTGATTTTGAGCTGTTACCAAAAGTGTACAATACCTTTAACTTTAATCATGGGGTAACAAAGTAAAAGGAACAATTATCGCAATTAAGACAAAACAAAGACGTACAATGTAAACAACATGGAAACTAAGAACAACTCACTGTGTCATTAATGGTTTAACTATTGGCCAAAGGTAATGACTCCAAAAAGGAAGAGTTCCCTGCTAGTGTTTGCTCGGTTGATAAATTACTAATAGACCTTTCTATTGCAACATGACAGCCCGAGTTTTTGCCAACCAAATTTGGAAAACAATGGAAAGCCATAAATGCAAAGCAAAAAACGGATAGCCACAGTTTGTAGCAATGTTAAAACAAATATTCAAATATAGCTTTGAATTTGTTGGAAACAAAGCAACCAATCATGGGAGATGTATTTCTTTTAATTGAAGGTTTGAGAAATTTTGAATTTGGTCACAACATCTGTTCAAACGAGTGAATTGCTAACATTCGGCCATCAATGCCAACCAGCGCAGTTTGTTTATCAACAATAAAAAAAAGGTCTATAGGTACTGTTCTGTAGAGTGGGATGGGGCGTTCTTCCTGTGAATTATGTAATACTATCTAGGCCTGAAACAATTGTGTTACATGGAGTCTATCTACAGCATAGGTAGTGGTTACAGTGACTCATTGACAAGCTGAATAAGTAACCCTCAAATTTTCCGTTATAAGTGCTTTTACTGAAACTTGAATTTGTCATGAAATGTCTTATTGAACGGTAAGCATGATCATTAAAACTTATAGACAGAAAATATTGGCTCTAATTTGCCTTATATCCATTAATTAGTGACGTCAACGCGTCACCCATGGCTGGCACACTCCTGGCCGGTCCTTGCCGCTTTCATTCTCGTCCAACGAAATAAAATGAAATGAAATAAACGAACGCAGCTTTTACGAATTAAATACATGGGCAAGATAATCATACGCAACCTTGACTAATTGAAGTGAATCTAAAAGTCATTCTCTGCACAGGGAAGAAATTTAATATTGTGTGGGGGGGGGGGGGAGAGGAAAGACGAGCAGTCCCTGTGTGTTGCTGTGTGGGCGATGCAGGTAAAGCACGCCCCCATACAACCAGTGAGGAAAATGTGGGGATAAAGAAGAAGAAAAAAAAAACACAACACATCTGAATTGCACATGTGTACAAAGTGACGATTGCCGAACGTTAGTGTGAATTTGCGGAAGCTCAACAAACGGTACACGTTTTGTCCACACACACAGCTCGGTTCCAAAGAGTGTCTTCAACGTGAAATATGGCATCTTCGGAGACCAATGTGACCGCTTCTCCGGCGGTTTCGCCGACCCGTCGGACCAAGACCTCCACGAAAAACAGCTCCATGGAAGACTCGAGCGATAGTGAGGGAGAAATGGAGCCGTCCAAGGCTTTCCACCGACGCGTGTCAACCTCCAAGCAGATAAAACACAAGGTAAAAAACTGTCGCCTTTTTGAGTTACAAATTCGTGTTCATTTTTATACGTGGAGAAACGGTGGAAACCTATTTGTCTGTATTGCACCTGGAACGGGAAAAAGGGAAAAAGGAAAAAAGGAATTACATTTTCTGTACACCACGGCATCTGCCTTGATGGACCATTGGCTGGACTTTAGTTGCTTTATATGGTAACCCAGTGTAGGCATTTTGTCACCACGGATATTGCTTGTGTTTTCTTATTGTCATGTTTGTCATAACAAAATGTTGTAATGCTACGGAGACTTACGACCTGTGTGACAGTGACAACTGACTCGCCCCGTATACATACACTACTCAGTCTAAGACTGTAGGGAGTAACCATGGACGGAGCATGGAGGGACAGTGCAAGTGTTAATTTACAAAATAAACATTTTTAATTGTGTTGCTTTGTGCATGGATTGTGCAAGGCCTTTCAATCATAGTTTGATCCAGGACTTTCTTCTTAAAATGGAAGCAATGATGTGGGGTTTGCCTTTCTCCCACAGGTATTTAACTAATAAATAATATTAATAATATTAATAAGTAACACTGACTAAGTAGTAGTAATAGCGTAATGCCACCTCAAGCGCATTTTACTGGCACGGCGTGCTCATGTGTGAAATACTGTCTCCACAAAACAATGGTAATTGTGTTGATCAGTAAGACATGATGAATTTGTACTCCAACTTTGTACTCGTAAATTTTCACAGGATTGATGGAATTTGTAAAATTTCAGTGTTAATACTTTGTCATACAAATATAGTGCAGTAGACCATGGGCAGGGTTCTGCCCAAGATTTCTTTAGTGGTGGAAAAATGTTTCCCTGGAAACCATTGCTAGATGGATCAGTTACACGGTAGACCATAAACTCAAATCAAAGTAGTACTCAAAATTAATGGCTTCGGATACCATTTTTACTGGTAAAGACCCATTTTTACATTTCATTGAAAACCTTTGAAAGGAAATTGCAAGTGTAATTAAATTTTTTTTTAAATGTGCGGTGGTCGGAAACAGAGAAAATTCTGCCAGTGGTGGTTGGGGAATCCTGAGTGCCTGGCGGGTTTTCCGGCACCAACCACTATGGGCAGGCTAGAACGTCCCTGCATGGGCAAAATGCCATACGTATCTGACCCACATTTTGTGAGGGATTTGGGTAATTTTTATTAAAAGAAACAATGCGTAGAAACAATTTTGGGTTGAACAAAAAAAATTGACTAGAGCAGGACTTGAACATTAACGTGCCGGTGCTCTGCCGACTGAGCTATCTAGCCCTAGGTTGGCGGTCTTCCTTTTTTGTCGATATATATATTTTTTGGGGGGTGACAGTCAGAAGCCATTCAGCCTGTAATTGCTGTATAGCCAGGGATCACACCCAAGTATACGATACAACCTGGGAAGTGGCAGCAGAGGGATCAACTTAAGAGGAGGCAACTTTTTTTCTTCAGATATCAAGTAATAAACCACAAGAAAAAGTGAATGGGTAACTTTTAAATAATTTGGGGTTTATGACTGCATAGAAATATTTACAGAATGTAGTGAACAGGCAGTTTGAATTATTACAAGTGTGGAAATTGTGAAAATAAGCCATTTAGGGTCTACATCTGTACAGAGGTCTTTAACACACTTTATAACAGCACTACTCGAAGATGAATTTTCCTGTTTAAAGATCAATGAAAACGTTGTAAGCTACCAATGCCTTGAATAAATGGAGGGGAAATAAAGGCCAACATGCATTTAAACAAATTTTTTAAATCCCCCAGAAAGTGTATGTCTGATGTAGTCGGATGACATTTTTCAAGACGCTGTTGTAAACCCGTAATCAATTTCTGATTGAGGCTACTAATTAGCCTAATTAATTTTATTATTCATTCATTCATTCATCTCAACATTTATTCTAATGTTTGAATGTAAGTTAGTATTGAGGCGGTCAATTATACAAAATTGTTTGAGACACAAATGAACCAAAGGCAATATTGGCGGGGGGGGGGGGCATATTCAAAAGACCAAGTCCTTTGTAGAAATGCCTTTAGAAGCTTGATACACAGAACTTACAACATATTTAAAAAAAAAAAAAAAAAAAAAACAGATTACAGAACAGGACAAACAAACAAAGCAAAAGCAACCTAACAAACTTATATGTAACAAGAACAGGGTTCTGCCCAGGATTTCTTTAGTGGTGGAAAAATGTTTCCCTGGAAACCATTGCGAGGTGGATCAGTTACACGGTAGATCATATAAATAGACTCAAATCAAAGAAGTACTCAAAATTAATGGCTTCGGATACCATTTTTACTGGTATATACCAAATTTTACATTTCGTTGAAAACCTTTGCAAGTGTCATTTAAAAATTTTGAAAATGTGTGGTGGTCGGAAACAGAAAATTATGCCGGTGGTGGTTGGGGAATCCTGAGTGCCGGGCAGGTTTTCCGGCACTGTCTACTGTGGGCAGAACCCTGCAAGAAGGTAAATCACATTTTGAAACTCACAGAGGTGAAGGATAGAGAGAGATTAAAAGAGGGAAAGGAAGCTCAACGTTTTCCCACTAGACTGAAAATTACCATCAGCTCTCAGCTAAGAATGTTCACCAGACTAAACTTGTTTTTATTTCATTTTTTTAATAAGAGACTAACTATGTATTGTATTTGCTGAACTGTTTGGGGTAGGCAGGGCTCGAATTTTACTCTGGACCGCTGGCCCGAGGCCAGTGATTTTAGCATCGGGCCAGTAAACTCATGTCCGGACAAGTCCGGCGGTCTTGTGTTTGTGTTCAAATGTTGACTTTTCACTTTCAATCCTGTTGTTTATCGAAGACTACTTACCCACAATATACAAATGAGATAAATCTTCTCTTAGTGCTTTTTCAAATTCAAACAGTTCAAATATTAACCTGTGTAGGCATTTTTTCTTCTCTCTTTAATTCTGGTCTTGTAGAAGTTGTACTGTAAATTCCGGTCCAGTAAATATTTTGAGCTACAAGCCCTGCGGCCTTGTGGGTACCCCCCCCCCCCCCCAATTCTAACCCTGGTACATGTAGGTCTGGTCTTGAAAAGATCTACTTCAAAAGAAAACTGCCTCAACAAAATATTGAGCTACCTGTACCTGACTCCTTCTGTTTTGAGTTAAATATCTGGACTGGGGCCACCAGTCCTGTGGGGTTATTGAGCCCTGTCATGGATTATCAATTTCCATGCTTGTTGAAAACAGAGGCAGTCTGGGGAAGGTTATGCCCCCAAAAAAGAAAGAACAAAGTTATTAATCACCCACTGTATTCAGTCACCAGTGTGCGCCTACATGTTATAAGCCTTCTATTTTCCAACAAACCATTCCAGTTGTTTTCATGGTATTGTATACAAGCTTATTGTAAGACAAGATGTGGACAGGTTTTATCTTACATGCTAAGTGTTGTTTTTACCACCACCCTGTTTTGAAATGTTGTGCTGTTTTCTATTGTTATTCAATGATAAGTGTATCAAACCAAACCGGACAGTTTCACTTGGGTTGTAGTGCCTGTGTTATGGATGCAGAATTTTGTTTCGGAACGTTAAAGGTAGAAACATACCATAGAGAATTTTCCTTTTTCAGAAACGTGTATTTCACTTGTCTCTAAAAGTCAGTTTAGGAATTGAGCATATATTCAGTTTAGGAGTTGAATGAAATGTTACCCTTGCCTGCTCATGTAACAAAAAGCAACAGTTGGTAAACTTAGGTCATTTGTAAATTCGACTGGTGGCAGTGCTTTCACTAACGCAGCTCCCAAACTTTGGAATGAACTACCATCTCTAGTCAGATTGTTAGACACTATTAAATCATTCAGGAGGCACTGAAAGACACACTTATTTTCAACTTTGATGGTAGATCATCCTTTTTTTCTGGAATGTTCTATCCATCTGATGAGGTTTAGCAGGCCTGATACTTCAAGAAAGCAACGGACTCGATTGCCTCGATGCCCCCTGGTCATTGCCTTGGTGCCCTTGAAATGCTCCAATAGAAATTTACAATTTCCTCATAGGGTGCCCTTTACCAAGGAGAGAATGCCTTGGTGCCCTTTCCCTTTCTAGAATGAAGCATACAGGCCTGGGTTTGATGCTTGTCACAGCGTGGTGATCTATTTGAAATAGTGCTTTATAATCTGAGCTTATTATTATTACTGATGTTTTTTTTTATAACAGTCAGTCAACTCAGATCCTATTGCATTGTGTTCTTTTCAGCAGGGTGCAGGCTCCTAGCGTACAGTCAAATAATAATTATTTGAGTGCATTTTGTAGGGTACATGTAACTGCCCCAGCATCAAGGCTAGCACAAACCCACTCATTTCACAACACGGTATAATCCTATGTTACACTTTGCTGCATTTAGCAGGATTTTCATTTCCACAGTGTTGAATTGTGATGCTTTATAAATGCACAGCAGGGTGCCTAGAAAATGACACTGCTGTGGTCAGGGGTTTGTGTTTATTCACCACATGACCGTAGTCAGGGTATTGTCTTTGTGCCCATTACTGCCTTGAAAACAAAAAAAAACACTATTTTATTTATGGTATCCACTATCGTTACACATATTAAAATTACACGTGACACTCGTTAGCTAATTGTGTTTACCTTTAAAGAGGGGATCCAAGGTCAAATTCAGTTCTATGATGCACTCATTTTCCAACAGATTGAGTCCTCATGAAACTGGGGAAAAATTTACAAATCTCTAACCTCACGTTAAAATCGTGTTCATGAAGCGATATTGGAAAAAACATGGCGTCGTTGGATTTCAACAGCAAATGGGTCTGTACACTCCAGAGAGGAATTTGTACGTCAGTCGAAAGGTCAAATTCAATGCCTTTTTGATTGAATATCATCAAAAATTCAGGAATGAACTTACAATTTCCTGTTTGAAAAAATGTACCGACCGATATATTTGAAATATGATGCCATTGAATGGTTTTGGATGTATGCAACAAAATCTTGTTGAAATTGGTATCAAATACAATGACATCTTACACCTTTTTTAACCTGATGCTAGAGATTTGTAATTTTTGTACCCACTCTCATAGATTCATGAGGACTCTATCTATTGGAAAATGAGTGCATCACTAAACTGAATTTGACTTGGGAGCCGTATCTTTGTAGTTCAAAGCAACGTCACTGAACCGAGACTGGAAGGGTGGAATCTAGTTTGACCACTAATTGACAAATGAGAATCCGCATTCATTTTGAACTAATGCACACAGGGTATGTGATAAACATAGTGGGCGCAGTCTCATACATACATATGTACGTATCATCATTAAAATGTGAGAACGAATACATTGGTCTTGGGTTGTCCTCTGGCTTGTGCTAGCTTTTTGTGTATGCTCAGTTTAAAAAATCAATTAATATTTTTTACTGACCCAAACCTTGTCACGGTCATTGAACATAAGTAATATATTCACCATTTGATGTCATGTAGGATTAAAATTTTTTAATTAAGGTCCTAATTGTGCATTGTTCTACTCAATAAAGTTGCAGGTTGAGTGTGGAAAACAATCTGAGGATAAATTCAATAAGTGATCCAAGACACATATTTTGTTTTCAAGGCAGTTGGGCGGAGACGCCATTATTTATGCAACTTATGATTTGGTTTTACTTTACCATGGACATTTTTATCTACCCTGTGGCATTTTAAGTTGTGCAATCTTGCAAAGTGAACAATACAGACTGTCAAATAGCAAATTAAATGGTATTATAAAGAATTGGTATGGATAAAAAACATAATTGTTTAATTTGAGTCTGAAAGCTTACTGATTACGAAGTCCATACTAGAACCGTTTTTTTTCTGTGATATATTTCCCTCTGAAATGAAGTCATAATCAAGAAAACTGTATCTGATAACCCTAAAGAATGCAATCAGCTGATTTTGGTTATTACAACCCAAATTAAAGACAACGTGTTTACATGCTGAAAATTGTGCACGGTTTTCTCTATTTTCTCCTGACTCGCACAACGGGTTAAGCCCAAATTTTCAAGGTTTGTTATTACATTATGCCTGGTTGATCCACACAAAAACATGAGCGACTATTTTGTCAGCTCCACCAATCCTTTTAATATCTTTTAAAGCAATGAAACAATCCCTGGAGGTGTCTTCAAAGGCAGAACATTGGAAGCCATATGGTGGGGGTGGGGGAGGGGTTAAGGAGTGAATGTTTTAATTGATTGATTTGCCCTAAATGTCGTGGGGGGTTTTCATCCTCTGTTGAAAATGCGCAATGTTTTAAACTCGGTGCTCGATCAGAGCGACAAAGGTTCAAAAACTTTTAACTTTTTTTCCAGAATCGCTTTTTTCCGACCTACCAACCTGAAATAATCAACAACAAAAATATTGACTGACTATTCAATATATCCTACATACTGACGCCTCACAGGCCTGGAATTTCATCTTTTAGAGGGCAAGGCCATTTTCATTTTCAAAGGGCACTTCCATTGGAAAATCGTTAAAGTCTATGGGAAAGTTTTGAAGGGGCACCAAGCACCAAGACTAGGGGCACAGAGGCCATGGCCTCCGTGGCCCCCGTGTAATTCAAGGCTTGCCTCAAATGGAGCCGTTTTTTTAGGTCACTGTTCTCCCAGCTCAGGACATCTCAAAGGCTTTTCCAGGCTTCCACCACAGCTTTTAAGGACTTCTGGTGTGTCTGATCAGCAGAGTGTGGGTTCGAGTCCCGGTCATGGCACTTGTCTCCTTGAGCAAGATACTTAAGTACTACAATTGCTTTTCCCTTTTGATGGGACATTAAGCTGTAGGTTCAATATACTAGGATTGGTAGTGGTTGTAAAAAAAACACAAAAAAAACCAGAACACTCATCGTGAAAGAGTAGGGATTTACTTTGGTGTACCTGGTACACATAGCAAACACCGTTGTTTACAGGTTTGCGAGCTACAGTGATTAAGTTCACTTATGAGGCATCCTTGGTTTCATTAAACCAGAAATAAATCATAATTAAGAATAATAATTATAGTAGTAATAATAATGAAAACAAAAACCAGAAAATTGCCAAGCACACAAAACGTTGCACAAATGTTGTACATCTGCCAATAGATTAGATTTTTGGATGACAACAGAGCAACACTGACCATCTATTTTTAATTTATTTTCAAAAATTTCTTCATTGCAAAATTGAAGTTTGATTTTCAGTTTATAATTGCCTTCGACCCACCACCCACACTGTTGAGGAAACAAATGTCAACATTTTGAAGCATTGGTGTTTTTTTTTTCCCTGAATGGCCCCTTAAAAGGTTAAATACTGATTGGTAATGATTCAAAGTAATTAAATCATATTTTTCGTCTGAAAGCTTATGAAAATATTGATGCCTGTACCAGCTGTCCTGAAAACTGCTGGCATGATTTAATGTCATTTGCGAGAACACTGTTCCGCCTACAACAAATTCGTATTTTGACTTGCCGGATCAAAGCAGGGACATTAGTAGGAACATGAACATATGGAATGTGTAGTATCGCTGGATTTTTAATGAACACATTGTTTTGCCATGTGGCGTTTGCTTATTCTACAACATGCTGAACTTGTCCCTAAGACAACAGACACTGGACGCCATGCTGAGTCTCTGCTTCCTAGGAGAAATTTTTTATATTACAGCCCTAGTTTGCTAAGCTGCTCCCTGATATTAATTGAAAGAACGAACAAAATCTTTCGGGATGAATCAAAAAGTGACATGGGAACTTCCAGGGTGACTCGCGTTACACAGACGTACCGGAAAGTTTGATGTTCTTGACATGCAATGTAATTTTGGATCTGTTACTGATGGTAACAGAACTCAACATACTAGGTCACAGAAAACATCCAGAAACCCGTATGTCTAATATCTGTTGTCAATATGGATTAATGCGAGTCACTATGGAATTGCCCACATGTTTGAATTTTATTTTTCAATCCAAGAATTATTTGTATTTAATACAAATTTTGTTTAATATAAACTGGAATTGGATAATGTCTGACATCTGTTGATGTGATAAAATCGAGGAACCCTTAACAGTCCCAAATCCTTCTGGCCAACGAGAAGGATTCAGCTCTAGCCAATGGCCAACGAGAAGGATTCAGCTCTAGCCAATGGCCAACGAGAAGGATTCAGCTCTAGCCAATGGCCAACAAGAAGGATTCAGCTCTAGCCAATGGCCAATGAGAAGGATTCAGAAGGACTGGGGCCAGTGGGCCTAAATAACAAGTGCTTATCACAGGGACAGGCATTCCAATCTTGGTGTGGATCGTGGAGTGACGTAATGTAGGGGAAGAGGATAAATGGGAGGATTTGAGGCCACATGCTAGCAAAAATGCCTTGTCTGAAGCGGGGTAATCGATCAGTAACTGACTATGTTTTGACACTGAAGATCATGTAACAAACTTGTACCTTCATTTTCCTTGAAATCCCTAGCCAAATGATATTTATGCCACCCACCATCTATCCCCTCAAGAAAGTTGACATTTTGAAGCCCGCGCTGAATTAACAGCTTAGGCTGACATTGCGGCTGCAATTTTGGTTCTAAGTATTGGAATGCTTCATGAATCAGACAACCCCCCCCCCCTTCTGTATCGATATTAAGAGTCTGTGCATGCTCTCTTTCCATAAAATGTTTTCATGGGCACGGGCGTAAAATCCTCCAGGGGGATATAGGAGGGAAGTTGGCCTCTGTTATAGATATTTCATGATATTGGGCCCGATCACAAGGGTTTAGCTCGTTTCCCCCTCACATCATAAAGCTAAACATTTCTTCATCTTCCTTCTCTTAACACAGGTACATTCTGTAATAGACTGTGCACGTCTCGCGCGTAAGCAAACATTGGGACCTGTTAATGCATGCCTAGTTTGTTTCCTCCCAGCGTTAAGGCAATGTTAAGGCATTTGCTAACTCGATAGTAACATGCAGTGTGCACTAAATATTAGTCTAAATATATAAATCAGCCCCTGTTTGGTAATAGCAAAAAAACCAAAAAAAACATTTGTACTGTGCAACAGGTTGAAAATTTCACCTCAACAAAAAAAATAATAATAATAATATTTTATAATAAAGTAAAATAAAATAAAAGAAGATTAAACAATATTTTTTTTATTTTATGTAAATAAGTAAAAAATAATAATAATTAAATAAAATGAAAAACAATAAACAAACAAATTAACAAAATATTTTCGTAAAAGTAAAAAATAGAACAACAAATAAATGTATAAAAAATAGAACATTTCTGACATTGATATATGCCATTTTACCCTAAATATGAAGATTATCAACTCAATCACTCGGCATAGTACAGCAGTTGTTGGGATACAACTGTCTAACCGACCGGAGTTGTAAATGGCTGGTTTATTCAGTTCATATTCATCACAGCTTTTCAAAACCAACAATACATTGTAGTTCCTCCATTAGCAGATTATCACACTCCACAAAGCGTTGTGCTTTGGTCGTTAAAAAACAGTGAACTTCCTTGATTACAGACAAACGGATAAGGCTGATTAACATCAATTTACAGTTTCTTTGAACAGGATGTGTTATTTTAAGGGAATTTTCCCCTGACAACATTTCTCTGTAAAATCTTTAAAAAGAGCAAATTTGACCACTTGGGGATTGGGAAATCTACATGTAAAAACACTCGTAAAGTTTGCGTATTTGGAGGTAAATGAATGCTGTTTTAAAACGTTTTCCCCCACACAATACATATCTATCAGTTCACCCTTGAATCTTTAAATACATAGAGCAAACTTGACCCCGGGAGATTGTGAAATTCTAAGAACGCTCATAAATTTTGCATGTACTAGGTGAAACAAAAATGCTAGTGTTTTTCTTTGGTGCTCTTCCCTGTTACAACATTTGAACAGACTGTGAAAGTGTGCATGTGCATGTAGTTGGCCTCAAATGTTTTTTTTGATAACTGAAAAAAATAGCTGAAAAAGATATAAAATGTGGAGTGAGATGAACGATCTGTGACAGCCATAGGTGTACAAATCAAGGCTTTCCACTTGCCAATTATAAGATTTTTTCTAATACTTTCTTTGTTGACAACTAATGACATTGTATGAAACTTGATTTATTGTTACCTTATTACAAGGGGTATTAGTTTGTCAGACAAAAAAAGAAATGAACAAAGTTACACAATGAAGCAATTTACAAGCAAATTAAAATCAAGTTCAAACACATTTTGACCCATGAATAAAGGCACACATGTAGGCACTAGGCAGTATACCTGGTTGAGTTGATCTAGGCCTGGAATTACACGGAGGCCATGGCCTCCATTGCCCTAGTCTTGGCCTTGGTGCCCCTTCAAAACTTCCCCATAGTTTTAAAGATTTTCCATTGGAAGTGCCTTAAATTACAAAACGAAAAAAATTGCCGGTAAATCAAGTTTCAATACAAAGAAAAGGGGATTTTGGATTTTGAAGAAAATGTTTGACAACACCTTGAGTTTCTTTGTTCTACAGACGGATGTTAAAGTAGGTTAAAGGTCGTACGTATTTGGCTCACCGTCTAGGTTCAAGTAATCGGGGACTGGAAATATTGTTTACCTAGTATGGAGTTTTATTTCTGGACGGGATTTGGTTCCGAGTTTAATTTGACACCTGGGTGACACGAGGGAAAGCCACGGCTTAATAAACGGTGGATCATAGTTGGATCAATATCGTTTTGGCATGTTACATTATTTCCACCCAGCGGGGGGGAAACAAATAGGAGAAGGGGGGGGGAAAAACAAATACGGAGACGCTCATTTTAATTGAGACTAATATGTGTTGATGCAGCATTGTGTGCATGCGGATGGGGGACTCGTGCTGGATGTTAAGACAGTTTTTGTGCGACGGACGGACGGTACATTATTTAGGATGTACAACGTGCATCACTGAGCAATTTCCCCACCCCCTTTAGGATTTTGCTGCGAATAGATTGTTTCCTGATGCAGATGGAACATGCTTTAACCACTCCTTGTACATGTGTACATGAGTTTAATATTAAATCTACCCTTCACACGCATATAGAGTCTTAATTGTTCTAAATTTCAGGAAGAGAACGGCCTGAAGTTATCGTTTCTTTTTCTCCCAAAAGGGCTATGATGATTTCAAAACGGCTATTCTCTGTACGGTAGTGTTATATTTGCATTCAATCCGCGAGAACCAACATTGATGGGGGTGAGACTGTAATCTTAAGTGTGCATCTTGAACCTGTTGAACTTGTCTTGAGAAGAAACGAGGCCCCCCCCTAAGGCAGAGATTGTCTCCATTCAAGGAGACAGTGTAGTCATGGTAGTTGGTGACAGTAGATTATTTTGTTAAAGGTACATCATTGGTTTTTGGAAGCGTTAATTCATTGTCCTTCTTGTTTTTTCATGAGCCACTTTACATTGGACGACATGTATTTACCCTCTTGCTGTCTGACCGTTCAATACCATTCACTGTGGTTTTGAATGATAGATAAACTATGCCAGCCTGCAATATGATACCATGAGGGAATGCATGTACACAGTACACAGTTAGTTCTGTGCACAGTTGTGCCACCGTACACAACCTTGGCAGTCGAATGGTTTCAAATGGTTGGTCAACTCACTGGAAAATGTTGCCAAGAGTCACTGAGAGTACATGTTTTGTAGGAGGGTTAATGTGTATATCCACCAAATTTTTCTCAACTGGCTTACGGCAGATGCTTTTTTCTGCCCGGGACAACTTCAAAATGCCTTAATTTTTTTGCAGTCAGTCGACGGCTGAGGTGTACGTCCAACCGGACATTCCATTGTGTAGCATGCACATGCATACATTCAGGCATTCCTCTCACTCGCAGGTATGTCCGTGCGCTCCGAGATTTCCGGCATGCATGGCAGATTATCTGCCGTGCCTTACGGCCGAGGTTTTGCGAATTCACGGTGAACGCATACTCATCTTTTCTCGCATGAAAACAACAAATCCCAGTGCTTATTATGAGAACCTTTGTTGTCTTTCCTTTGTCAAGTCAGAGTTTCATTGTGACGACAACAACATTTTCAACAAAATTATTTTTACACCGGAAGCTCAAAAAAGTTCTGAAAATTGTTATCCCGCGCAGAAGCACCAAAAATATTTTGGAATACCGACCTGAAGTGGTCACCAGTTAAACAAACTGACAGATTCATCAAATTTATAAGTGATTCCGTTTCATCAAGACAAACAGTTAGATTTTTTTGTCGGGTATTTTTATTGCTCATTGATGCATTGTAGGGCGATTAACATCCCCTAATCAAAATAAGCAACAGCGATTTGTTGGGTATTCAGATGTTATTTCCTCAAATGTTCACATTATTTCAAACAGGGAAAACATTCTTGCGAGGACCTGTATTAGTTTATGATTAGTTCCCAACAAAGACAAATACCTTTGTAAATTTAAACTGATCGGCGTGAAATTTGTGAATAATAAAAGACTTGTTTTTCCTTGGAGTTTCATCCCTGAACCATCAGTCACGCAGAGATAGCATTTAAAGACCCCCCTCCCCCCTTCCCTTATCACTGTTTCTTTGTTGGGTTGTGTGCACAAAATCTCTGCCAAATATTAATTTGTTCCTGGTTTGTTTTGATTCAGACTGCTTGGCATGGCGTGTTTAGAAATAGCATTGGAAGACACCCAAGTCACTGCTCAATCCCATGCACAAACTCCCTGCCAAAATATGGACCATTTTCCTATTGTTTTCATTCTGGTCGTTGGCATGTTGTACTGAAAACTTGTGGATGGAAGTACTTTTCAAAAATAGAAAAATTCCAGAAATACAGGACTATTTCATTAAAGACAAAGAATGCACCTTTGACAAACAGGGCATAGCAGGGCTCGAATTTGACACTGGACCACAGGCCCGAGGCCAGTGATTTTAGCATCGGGCCAGTAAACTCATGCTGGACAAGTCCGGCGGTCTTGTGTTTGTGTTCAAATGTTGACTTTCAGTTTGATACCAATTCTGTTGATTACCAAAGACTTTATACCCATAATATACAAAAGAGATCAATCTTCTCTTAGTGCTTTTTCAAATTCAAACAGTTCAAATATTAACCTGTTTAGGCTTTTTTCTTCTCACTTCAACTCTGGTCTTGTACTCAAAATTCTGGTCCAGTAAATATTTTTAGCTACAAGCCCTGCAGTCTTATGGGTTCCCCCCCAAATTCTAGCCCTGCATAGGAAATTATAGAAATACACATGTTAAATAGAGCAGTGACATCACTTCTTCTGAGAAGGGATGAGGATTAGGGTAAAAACAACAATTGCAAAGACTTCAATCCGTCAGTTTTAATAAATAGTTGTTCGCTTATTTGATGTCATTTCCTGTCCTCCCTCAAAAACAAATTTGTATCGATTCTGCTCATGATTCATTCATCGTCGGAAATCATTTTCTAATTTTGCTGTCTTTTAATTTTTTTTTTACATCCTCATATGCCAAAGCAATTCTGTTCGGGCCAAAAAAAAAACGAGGGAGTTTTGATCGTGCGTGATTGGCAGCATGCCGCATGCCAGTGTAGATTGGGTTCAGTTCAATGTATCATCTCATGGGTGTAGCCATTACACGCTTGCCTCCACGGAAAGAGCCAGGCCAAGAACGAAAGAGAGAGAGAGAGAGAGATAGAGCCAGAGCGCGTGTGTGAATCAGCGTTACCATGGCGATTTATACACGCAGCATTCCACACCAAAGAATAATATTCCAAGATCAAACACAGAGCGTTGCATTTTGGAATTTATTGTTTCCAGAGGTAGGGACGAAGAAAAAGGAAAAAAAAGGAAAGACATTTTTTGATAATATTTGGTCATCAGAAAGCCAGGCGTTAGCTGTTTTTGTGCATGTGTGTCAATATAGCGGGAATAAGCGGAACTTGTCAATTAGTGTGATTGAGAACTTCCTGCCTTCAGCTATGCTTTGACTTCTTCTGAAGCTTCACTTGTGGAAAAAACTCTTCCTCAATCAGTCATATTAAAAAAAAAAAAAAATGCAGCTCCGTGTAGACAATTTGATTGAGTTTAAAGTAAAAGCAGTTTCTTTTATCGTGATCGAAAGTCCCCATCGCTGATTCCATTTTTCGAATTAAAAACTAATCATCAAAGTTTGAAGGAAAAAAATCAGTTGATTTTTAGGTGTAACATCGACTCCTTTAACGGTGAAAGCCCTTTTAAATTTGTGAGAAGGGTCTCATAATTTTGTATCATTTCCCTTCTGATTCTTGAAAAAAAAAAAAAGCAATCAAAACAATTTATGGGCTCCGGATAAGTTTGCTTATTCATTGTCTCAACAAAGACAAATAACTTTATCAACTGGAATTGTAATCAATAAAGACTAGGAATAATAAGGACGAGGTATTCTTCGGAGGTTTCTCCCCCCCAAACTGTCAGTCACGCAGAAAATAGTGCCGCAAATTTTAATATCAAACAAACCTGGGAGCCTCAGAGAGAAAAAAAAAACAAGAAAGGGGGAGAGAGAAAAAAAAAAAAAAAAAAAACCTAGATAAATTTCAGCGGAGAGCGTAGGAGTTGTGGAGTACACTTGAAAAGCGGAGAGGGAAATTTGTCTTGAATTGTGATGCTGGATGCTGGATAGTGAGGGATTGTGCTAGGGTTGAGTGCCGAGCCAGTGTCAAGCGAGGGAGGGAAAAGGTTAAGTTATTTCACGAGTTTTAAATTTCATTGTAATCCTTAGATTGGTATTCATGCGGGAAAGCCGTGGATAGCGCCCAAACCTTGGAATGTTTCAAAAGGGAGGAGAATTTTTTCCTTTGAGTGTGCCTTCCTGGAATTTTGTTTACAAGAACATCATTCCAAACCTTTAGTCCTTCTAACTAAAAGAAGAAACTAAATGTGAAAAATCTTGCACACGATACTTTTCTTATTGTAATTTGATTTCCAGTTAACTGTAAGATTGGCGGCATGTAAACTCATATTGGATTCCTTCATATTGATATGAGAATATTTTTAGGTACCGTTTGGAATCCCTTTTGCTCAATGAAGATGTGACGACATTGAAAGCTTACGTTGCTGCACTACCATCGATTCTAAAAGGTACTTAAGAATATTCTCTTATCAGTAAGATTATTTAATAGCCTTCAAAAAAAAAAAAAAAAAAAGCTCTTCAAAAGGCCGTACCATATGTAGGTCAAGTCCGTGTACTTGCTACAGTTTTTCCTATTAATATCTCAAATATTATGCCTGCATAATTTACATGTATCAGTATCCAACAAGGAAGCTTGATATCAAATAAAGCTGCCAAATTTAATTGCATTTGCCCACTTTATTACAAATTACAAAATTTAAAAAAAATAAATAAGTAAAATAAAACATGATTAGTTTCTATTGGAAAGCACATTGATTAAAAAGTCCATATCAGAACCACTCCTCCAGTGTTTTATTTTTGTCTAAACTGAGATCAAAGTCAAGGAGATAGCATTGTAAGACTGCACAAATTAATATTAGTTATTCTGCTTGATATACAATCAAAATAAGCCAGACATGAATGTGCACAACATCACTGACAGAACAAGAGCTATTTTTTTTTTCTGTTTTTTTTTTTTTTCGTTGATTCGTGACCTTCAAATTTGATGAAACTTCTGCAGGTGGGTTGTCCGGCTGTAATTAAAAACTAGCGAGTGGGAATTTAAAAGTACAGAAAAACACTTCCAAAAAAACATAATTTTTTTTATTGTTGTTATTATAATGATGCACTTTCCCTAGAAATCACTTTGTACAATATACTATAAGCTACAGGTTGTATGGCTTCTGACTGGCACCTCCCCCCCCCACATAAATATTTACATAAAAGGAAGACTGCCAACATTATGACTAGGTAACTGAGTTGGTAGAGCTTGATACGGTAATCCAGAGGTCACAGGTTCAAATCCGCTTTAGTCAATTGTTCTTTGTCCAACTGCAAATTATTTGTAAAATTTACCCAGTCACTCCCGTGTGGTTTATTACTTGATATAAACGAAAAATCAATTGAAACTGAGGCTGATGAGTCTGGCCCCCATTTCAGTTTAATGAGAATCAGTATCGTTGCCTTGGCACCAAGCTGATAGAAGCGTTAACTGTCTAGATACAGAAGGTGCGTAGTCAATTTACATCAACTAGTCACAATGGCGGAACGGTGTATCCGAACTAAATTAAGCATTCCCTTTAATACAAGGGCGTATGTCTGTAACATAAAATGTCTGCTGTGTGCAGGTGTACATGTACACACACGCATGGTACATGTTCAGTCCGGTGTGCGCTAAATGGCAGGCTAGTCATGCTCAAAGCTGTCAAAATCGACAGAATGCTTGAATCCAACGTGAGAGTTCATACCACAGGCAGAGCCGGGGTTAATGTGGCGTGAAGCGCTCAGAAGAGCTGATCATCCGCGATGCCTGCACGGAATGAAAAACACGTCGTGAATTTTTGAGTTTCCAGCGAATCGCGTGCACGGGCGTCACACATGATGTCATTTAAAAATTTTATTTCACTGTTTGCAACATAGTTGTAATGGAAATTGGCTGCAAGGCTGTAATTAGCAAAACACTTAACGTGCAAATCATACGGCCCATATTGCCTTCTAAGATTTGGACAAACGGTAAAGATTTCCAATGTTTTGTCCCAGTTCCATTCAAAGTGACAAAGAACTGCAGCCAGAGTGAGGCTGGTATTAAAAAATAGTCTGGTTTCCTTGTATTTAGGTCAGTCAGTACATGCAATCATCATTACACACATGCACAAAGAGACTGGGAACCTGATAAGGGCGGCCATAGCCTGATAAAAGGTCCCACGGGATGAGCACACATGTGGGTGGCCCCCTGACACATGTACGGCTGGTAATCACACAAAAGTGTGAAACACATGACGGTTCCCAGCAAATTGGCTGCCAAGGAAAGAGAATATGCAGTTGCAAAGTTAACTGCGTGTGAGTACACTCCAAAAACCGTAAATGCACGACCCTCACTCGTGCTAAGTAAGAGTTTACCAACGTGCAGACAGAGGCAGAAACTGGATCTCTATTGGGTGTTCTGACTGAAAGAATAACACCAGGCATCCCACATTGCCTTCCAGAAGATGTTCTCTGTTTTTTTTTCTCTCAATAAGTTGCCTTCCCCCCCCATCCCACAAGTACATTAACCCAATTATTTTTGAAAAGGCGGGGATGGGACAGGTGTTCCAACACCGCGTTGGATCGATCGTAACCCCTTAGGTGGGCAAGTCGGAGGAGTTGCTAGACATTTGTGACTTCTTGACAAATCTGGAGAACTGTCCGTCCGCTTTGTACAGCTGGCTGCGGGCAATTACTTACGGATCCTCTGGGATGGCAGTTAGCTAATGGACACTGTGGCCGTTGACATCATTTTCTAACACTTGGGACAAATCTCAAATTGAAGCTGGCACCAAGTTCCTCTGGCCTGCAATCTGCATACAAGAGGATGAATTGCCTATGTGTGAAACCTCGCATGTAGACACCATGTGTAAGAATTTGCTGTAAGCTTAGTTTCTCCTGTTCATTCATGGTCGGTCCCCTTTTGTTGATGTGGAAAGTGTTTCAATCCTCCGGAAAAACCAAAATTTTAATCCACTAGAGCATTCCACCCATCCCCCACCCCCACCGTTCCTCGTCTTTCTTGCCATCTGGGCCCAATTTCATGGCTCTGCTCACTGTAAGCAAAGAATCGGCGCTTACGGAAGCAGGGTATTCTGTGTTTAAATCAAGCATATTTCATAGGTTAGCAGGAAATTTTTGGCTGTGTGTGTGTGCGCACTCCACGTTACTAGGCATTCTTGGCTTACACAGCTAGCGCAGAAATCGGCAGTAAGCAGAGCCATGAAATTGGGCCCTGATTGCAAATTACCCCATGACACACAGTCAAAATATAATTATTTGAAGAGCAACAGGAGGCAAGTGTCTAGATCTGAAAGGAAAACTACATGACTATCCTCCGAGAGAGTAGATTATTTCCCCTCCACAAGATTCCAATAATCACACCACACCATCAACCCAACCTGTTGGTCCAATTCAGTGGTGTGACTGGACATTTTCATTTGGGGGGGGGGGGTGGGGGAGGCAAGCGGACCCCAAGACATAATTTTGAGGGGCTATTTCATGTATTGAACCATTCATTTGTGCATTTTTTCCTGATCTCATTAGGGAAGGGGGGGGCAAGGGTTCTGAGTTGGGGGGGGCAGCTCTCCAGCCCCTCCCCCTCCCTCCTCTGGTTACACAACTTGGAAACAGAGAGAGATCAGTAGTTTATTTTTTTGTCAGGGATTTTGTGCACGTTTGTATAGGGCCTTTTTTGATCGTGGCAATCAAAGTGTGGGGGTGAAGTTTTTTTCGGAAGGAGTGGGAAGTAGACTTCGTACGAACTGTTGGATAAAATTCAAAGATTAAAAAATTCTCCAAAATCACCAATCCTGTACTTTGCATTAAAGAGAAATCTACAAGATTTGTTTGTTTTTCTCCGAAGGTCAGTGCGATGTGTCCCCATACATAACCTTTGACCTTACCCCCCCCCCTGCTGATCGATCATTGATTGGGTTTGGAAGCATCCGGAGTCCTTTTCAATCTCTGCAGCTGGCAATGTGCCACATCTCTAGCTGCGGAATGTCAGTCTCTCTCTCCCTCTCTCTTTAACAATGTGAATTAGCCAGTAAATCCTGAAAGGTCAATCTCTAGCCAGGAGGAATATTGAGGGTGGGTAGATGTTTTCTCGGGGCACCCCTACCCTCTCCGTCTGTCTCCCCATTCTCAAAAATCCTGATTTTTTTTTTTTTTTATCACACCCACTCACCTTATTAAAGGTGACATTAGTCAAGGATTTCTAGCAATTTTAGAAGCGGCTTTTTTCTGGGATGAAGCTGTGAAAGAGTAACTGTGAAGAATTGTGTTGGCGTGTGAATTGATTTAGGATGACTCACGACGACGAGTGTGGAGAATTTGAGCGTGGTGTTATAGGGGAAGGGGGAAATGGGGAACGCTGGACGGCGGAGACTGGAATTTGGGGGATGGTGGAGATTGGATTGGGGATGGCGGAGATTGGAATGGGGATTGGATTGGGGATGGGGATTTCCCTTTGAGATAGTCTTAACTATTATAATGTGAAAGGGTTTAAGATTAATGAGTGTTGAGCTCTCAACCCGGGATAGGGACTTAGATAGATGAGAATTGAGAAGGGTTGGGTACTATAGGAACAGGGGGGGTGGAGACCATTGCTCTGAGAGTAATAACAAAGATGTATGTTATACAATTGGTGCTCGGTATGGGGCAGAGGGTAACCCCCCTCCTATTGTGTCTTCATTGTGTGCTTGGAATCTCAGGAATTCTTTTGAGGATTTTAGGAGGGGGGGAGTTCTATACAAGAGGAAAATGGTGTGTTATAGTATGGGAACATTGGGGGGGGGGGACCCTCTACCCCATATCGCGCAGGCTATAATGTAGTTGTAGTTCTGTAGGATAGGGGTGGTGAAGCATTGGGAGAGGGGGGGGGGTGTTGCAGACATTGCAATAAATGTTGCTGACATGTGAATCTATTTGAGATGACTAATGAATGATTGAATGTTTCTTGACGCAGTACAAGATTGGGGAGGAAAGTAAGGTGTGTAGGAGGGTGAGGGAACGGCTTAAAGAGGAAATGGCATTCCAACGTTTCTGCCGCCGGGAAATCTGTTTCGCTTGTTGTTAAGGGAGCTCTTGGGTAGGGCGGAGGGGAAATGGGAAGACGCAGTGGTTGCACAGGGAGTGTTTTACCATCCCTGACATCGATAAAAACAGAGTTAGCAAACTGTGAAAAGAGCACGGGGCGACGCAGCCTTGGGATTGCTTAGTCCACATTGACCCATCCATATTGCCACTCAAATATTATCACATGCAAATGTGCAAGTGCCGGGGGTGGATCCAAGCCAGGATGGGCTTTCATTTTCGATGGGGGGGGGGGGTGCTGAGAGGGCACCCTCCCCACCCTCTTATTAATCCTGCTGGTAAGCCTGTTATGTACATTGTACACGCATTTACATGTCATTGACATACCGGTACTGATTCTGTTGCTGTTCAGCCCACGCCCCCCCCCCCTTCTCCTTGTCTCCCCGATCTGCCACGTGCGTTAAATGTTTTATGAGCGTTTCCCATCGGTAGGGTTCACCATGGTTGTACCGTCATACAAATCTTGTATCTTCAACATGATGAGTGGGTGAGCTGCGTTTTTCACCGGAGAACCACATTTTTAACATTTTGTTCATGTGCACTGTATTTGTGAGAGTGAGGGTTTGAACATACATACTTGTATCATGTGTGAGAGTTTTTCTTTTTAGCTGGGAGCATTGTTGTATAATGTGCAGGGCTCGAATTTGGAGGAACAATTCACAAGACTCCAGGGTTTGCAGCTCTAATATTTTACTTGACAGGAAATTGTTTAACAAGACCAGAATCAAAACGAGAAAAATATATCTATGAACGGTTTAACATATAAACTGTTTTTATTTGAAAGGAACGCAACAAGAGAAGATTTATCTCATTTGTCTTACGGTTAAAAAAACATTACAGAATTGGTAATTGTAAAATATACTTTTGGTCACAGATTTACGTAAAACTTACACGGTCTAATGATGATGATAGTAGAAAACATCCCTAGAAATATTTCTGTCTGAAATGCCATATTTGATGAGAAATAAATCAAACTCATTTCCGATTAGAGTTTATCGCTCATGAGCGTTTTATTCATGCATTGTATAACACATGCCAATTTGTAAACGGTTTTGCACTATTTTCTCGTGACCCAGATGGCCGATCGATCTCAAACTTCTACAGGTTTGTCAGTTTATGTATATGGTGGATTACATAAAGTGATTACTCTGCCAGCACTGTTTTGTTAGCAAAAACCAATTCTGTAACATGCCTTTAAAATACATGCAAACTTCAATACTCGACGGAATTGAAATGTATTGATCAGACTCAAAGTTAACACTTGAACATGATTTGTGTGTGGTGTTTGAAGCCTAGCATGGTGTTGAAAGTAAGAAGTAACTATAACTATGTAGTAAACTTGCGGGTACAACCATGTGTAAAATCTCTTTTGGGAGGAGTGTTCTCTTGAAGACGAGCAGAGTATACTGTTCGAAACGTCGAGACCAAACCGGCTCTTCTCAGAGCCAACACTCACACAAAAGAGATTTTACACATGGTTGTACCCGCAAGTTTACTATTATTTATAGTTATAGTTACTTCTTATGATTTGTGTGTATTAAAGTTCATGCACTTTGAGGTATTGTTATTACGTTGAAAGACACAAGACCGCTGGACTTGTCCGGTTGGAGTTTAACACGCCCGATGCTATAATCACTGGCCTCGGGGCCTGCGGTCCAGTGTAAAAATTCAAGCCCTGATGTGTGGATTATGGGCGAGAGAATTCAGAATGGAGATTGTTTTCGTTGTGATTCATCACCAAAGGATTTATTCTCCTTTCGCTTTCAGAAGACGGTCCTTCCTTTCCTGTTTTTTGTTTTTGTTCCCACGATGTCCAAACCAAACGAGTGCGTGATTTATTTGACTGCAGCCAAAAAAAAAATGTGTTTAATCACCCCTCTGCCAAGCCTACAAATATCGGGTGAGGAAATGATCATATCGCCCGCTCAGCGATAGTGCCGACATTTACTTTGTGAGAAGTTCAAGTGTGGCTGAGCGAAAGATATTGACACACGCACACAAACAATCGCTGATGAATTACATTCTCCCATGGTAGCTTGTCAACGATGATCGTCAATTATGTGTGAAATGTGTCATGATCTTAAACATCATATACAACTGAGAAGGCCACCCACCACTTCGTAACAAATCCTCAGCCGTTATCTGTCAGTGAATTGTCGCCTGCTTAAGTTGATGTTGCCACTATTTTATAGGAAGGGCTCGTCTTAGCATGGGGAGCGGTAATTTGACACGTCTCGTGTCGGTGTTTCGATTGACATCGAAGGAAAAGAAGAGAAGAAGAAAAAAAAACCGCGTTCTCTTAAATTGAATCTTGGGTCTGTTGTCATCTATACTGCCAAGTGGCATTGATCCCAAGTGCTACTGTGGTTTGGATACTGGAGATGACCTTTCTTCTGACAGTGGCACAGTTTTAGCAACTGCTATGATAGGGGTTGGTCTTTGGCTTCCGTTCAAATTGGAGCTGCAGGATATAAAACGATGAGGGAAAGTTTGCGGAAAGGTTCACTGGGAGATGTTGGTTTTGGCGGGCTCGTTTTAATTTTAATTGCAGCATCTCCCAGCTATGGTTAGAGGGTGGTATTGTGACCTTAGGGTTTTTCCCCTCGATTGGGGACTGATGGCCTGATTGGGAGATCATGTTTCTGGTTGGGTTATGTTTACAAATATGTATGAATATATTCCAATCGGGGCTAACTTATAGTACAGTGTAGCTTCTACCAGCTTTGGCAGTAGGTGTAGCGGGGTTTTCCCTTAAGTTTTCCCATGACCGGCCAGCAGGACCAGTTAGCTTGTCATTTCACTAGTCCACCAGCTTTTTCAGTAGTCCATGTTTCATAATAAATAGGGATTCGTTTCAACACTGAACTAGCCAGCTGGAGAAAACTTTGACTGGTCCTTGGATATTTTAACTGGCATTTGGCCAGCAGACCACTGTTAAAGGAACATTACAGAATCGGTAAGAAAAAATATACTTTTGATCACAGATTTACATTAAACTTACACCGTCTAATGATGATGATAGTAGAAAAATATCCCTTGAAATATTTCTGTCTGAAATACCATATTAGATGGGATATGAATAAACTAATTTTCCGATTGGAGTTTATCGCTCAGTGAGCGTTTTATTCATTTGTTGAATCTATATGATTTCATGCAAATGTGTAATCGGTTTTTCACTATTTTCTTGTGACCCAGATGGCCGATCGATCTCAAACTTCTACAGGTTTTTCAGTTTATGTATATGGTGGATTACGTAAAGTGCTTACACTGCCAGCAACTGTTTTGTTAGCAAAAACCAATTCTGTAATGTTCCTTTAAGGGGGAATGCTGGTGTATGTGTTAATGTTGTTGTGACCTGAGGGTTTAACCCGATTAGGGATTCATTGGGAGAGCATGATCCAGTTAGGGGTATATATACATGAAATATGTCCTAATTGGGTTAGTTTATACTAATTTAGTATGGGGTTGAACAAAGAAAAATTGACTAGAGCGGGATTTGAACCAACACCTCCAGATTAACGTACCGGTGCTCTACCAACTGAGCTATCTAGCCCTATGTTGGCGGTTTCCCTATTTTGTCAATATCTTTGTTCGGGGGTGCCAGTCAGAAGCCATACAACCGTTAACTGCCGGTCAGTTTCCCTTGTGGTTCATTACTTGACCTTTAAATTAATTTCTCTACTCAACATTTCAAATAGTACTTGAGCCCTTAAAGCACATGTACAACATTGGTAATGGTCAAAGACCAGTATCTGCACTTTATGTGACCCAACATTTACATGAAATAACAAACATGTGAAAGTTTAAGCTCAATCGGTCATCGAAGTTACGAGAAAATAGTGAAAAACCCTTTTTTTTTTTTTTCACTGTTTTCAAACATCAGGTTTTTATTACCGTGATAAAGACTAATTGTTTTACTCATTTCCTAAAAACTATAGCTTTGCTTGAAATGTCTTTGCTTTAGTAAATCATGGTTTCATTGTAGCAACAATATTCTTTAAAAAAAAATAATAATTACTCTTAAAGTTCAGAAAAATTATACCATGTAGAGGTACAGTAATGATTTGTTAATACCGATGTAAAAAGGGTCAAGAGCCTCCATAACCCTGAGGAGATATGCACACACTAGTACTGCAAAGTTCATGTCTATTCTGAACGTTTGTCAATAACTCTTATTGTCTTACTGACAGTACTGTTTTTTCTAACACCTCCTACACATGTTGCATCCACATGTTGCATCCACATGTTGCATCCTCGCTATCCCCCCCCCCAAAAAAAAGTAAAAGTAAATAATCGCATCTGATGAACCTTCACTAAACAAAATGTCAGAAGCTCGATAAAAATCAGCCCTCATCTGCCAAGATGGAATGCTGAAAGAAATCCAAGATAAGACCGGACCAAAGTTTGAGTAAAAGAAAGAAAGAAAGAAAGGAAAACAAATCAACAAATGGTTTGACCTCAGGTCATTAAACCTTTAGTCTTCTCGTGATGTCTTCGGAGATATTTCTCCATCCAGGAAAGATTTCTTCAAATCAATCAATGGTTTGGGATCTTAGTTGTCAGTTCACCTGGAGGGTATTTCCTGTTCCGAGATGCAGTCAATTCTTTCTAGTTATCTCGATCTCTTTTTTTTTTCTCTTTGCTCCTCTCTCCCCCACCCTGTTCGATTTCCTTGCAAACAAGGGGGCTTTTGACTACAGTGAATATCTCGGAGGGTTTAAGCCTCTGAGGTGCTTAGTCGGAAACCAATTTATAGTGCTAGGACCCGGAGCGCGCGGCCATCGAAGGGAGAAAAAAACGAAAGAAGACGATGATGACGATGGCTTTGGAGGCAGCATTGGTTTTCTCGGAATGGATTTTCTTAGCGTCAGGGTAATACAACCTTGTTACGTTTTAGAGCAACTACGGACCCTCGCAGAAGGTCCAAGGTGTAATGTTCAACCTTATTGATTTCTGCATGGTTGATGGAAAAAGTACAGCGTGCACTTACAAGAAATCTGTCGGCTTCTCCTCAACTTTTTACCCAAACATCCTTCTATTAAATGAATCGGTGGCACAATGTACGTTTTTTTTTTTTTTTTTGACTGGCATTCTTTCTGATGAGCTCAGGAGCCCTTCCAGTCAGGCGGGCATCTTTTCAGCTGATTTGTTCCTTTGGCGTTTCTCAGCTGTGTCATTGAAAATTGGAAAAGTCAGTACCTTAGAATGCCGCTATACAGAACACAGAAATAACCAACATTCAGCTATATCAGTCACAACCTTTGGCTTCTGGTTTGAGTGCACAAAATATACCGATTGGCTGGACAACGCCCACGTGGATTCACCGTAATAGGAGAATGTCTCTCAAATAGATGTGTAAATTTGCACTGGGGATAAAGAATATTATTTGTTTTTTTCCCTTTTCACCGATGTGTGTAAAGCACTGTATACTCAGTACTTTCCGGAGTTCTGTGAAAAAAAGGAGAATGTCTATTAAACTAATGTTCAAAATGACATTAAATGTCGAACAAAATACTTTAAAATTTAATTTTTAAATTTAATTTAAAGATGCCTTTGTTCAACCCCAAATTAATTTAATTTGCTGAGAAGGGAAAGCCAACTGTTCTCTAAGGTTTGGAAGCTTTTTCAACTCTTTGATCGTTTTGCTCCAAAGATGCACATTTTGAATGGATCTCCAGGTTTCGACGTGAGAGAGCGTGATGGCCACTGGAAGGTGCGAGAAACATACAACAAAGGACACAAGAGGGCGCCGCAGATATAAAAAAAAAGGATCTGAGGATCACAAATGAACATTTGAAATGTAACACTGAAGCTATACTTAGGGATTCTAATGAATTTTAAAATTAAGCTTTGAAATCATCAACATTTATTTTTTATGTTAAAAACAAAAGATTAGTTATTTTTTTTTGAACATAATGCGTTATAGCGGCGTTCTACCGTACAAAGTCTTTCCTATGCCCGGAACGTTCCTCTCTCTTTTATTTTGACAAACTGCAATTGCGTGGATGCCTAACATGTGCATCAACTGTAAGGAAATGATAATATTCAAATGGAAAGTGTATCAAAAATAAATCCCAAACAGGTTTTTCCCCGTGGCATTGCTGGAACACAAGCAGGGGTCTCCGTGCTTTGTACCTGTACTCCAGAGCAGATGCCCCCAAACTCAATTTTCCATTTTGCACATTTAACTTACAGCGGTGCTCATCTATGCCCAGCAAGACGTCGTCGTGGCCTCTGCCTGGATAGTGCTAGACATCCACGGTTTGCACGCATGCAAGAATGAATAATTTAGACAATGGCTTCGGACAAAAATCGATTCAACATGTTTGAATACTAAAATGGCTTGGCTCTCTCGGCGACTGATTAAATTGGATTGTCAAACGTTTGTAAATGAAGGTAAAATTTCATATCTGCTTTCAATTGAGTTCAGGAGTGATTACACTCAGACGTGGAAAATGAAAATTTATTCCTTCATTAAAATTGTTTGTAATCCAGTCCATGAGGGGAAAAAAATCACAATGTCTGTGAGAACATTTGCTGCATAACAAAAAAATAGGGCCCATTTTCATTTAAAGTTTAAATGCCATACATGTAAATTAGCTAACGCACACAATTTAAGCTTGTAAGGTAACCAGCCGAAATACCAGCCTACTGTTTGTGGCTGGTTTCCGGCTTATGTTTTACCTTTAGCAAAAAGGTCTTAAGCAATATTTTCTGCTTAAGCAGCTCCACAAAAGAAGACGCAAGGCAAGAGAGGCAAATCTGTGACCTGAATTGGTACTTTTACAAAGCAATTAAAAACTGGGGATATGCAGAAAATAAAATAAAATAAAATAAATAAATAAACAAACACCCCAACAAATCTTTGTACAATGTTCTGTATTTGGACATTTTCGCCACATGAGCTACATATTTTTTAAATCAAAAATACAAACCCTTCCTTTTGCCCGAGTTTGATGGTTTCAGTACTACACACTGCACATCCAAACCAACCATGCTTAGCACGGAGCCAGGAATACCAATCTTATCAGAGTCTGAAGGTTTTCCTGAGTTTGATGGATTCTTTTTTGCACCACCATCAAACCAATCATACTAAACACAGGACCAGGGGTCGATTTCACAAAACTCTTCCTAACTTAGGACTAGTCCTAGGCAATGTTAAGAGATAGGACTTACTGGTCCTAACTTTTAAAGACTAGTCCTATCTCTTACTGTCTTAGTATTGCCTAGGACTAGTCCTAAGTTACATGTAGGAAGAGTTTTGTGAAATCGACCCCTGGTCCTGTGTTTAGTATGAATGGTTTGATTGGTTTGATTGGTTCTTTGTCGTCAGAGATCATTAACACTTTCCTTTAAAAAAAAAAAAAAGGAAAAAAAGGAGGCGGCCTTTAAAAAGGAAAGCAGGCGAGGACGCTAAACATGCTTTTTTAACTATTTGGCCCTACATTTATTATGTATGAATACAAAAACGCTTCCTCATTCTTTGCTTGTACGAGGAAGCAACTGTTTACTTAAAGAAGAATGATTGTTTTAATAATATTTCCAAGTGAGTTATTAAAAACCAAACACATAAATGTTCAGGCTGGATACTTGACAGAATCGGGGGGGGGGGGGGGGGCTGAAGGAAGGGCGGACAATTGCCTCCATGCCCGTGGTCATTGCATTGGTGCCCCTTGAAATATTGTACAATTAAAATTTCCCTTATAGAGTAGAGGTGATCTCTATCGATGACAAACCGCCTTGCCCCAAAAAGAACACAGCACCAGACCTGTATGACCCAACTTATCTCTGCGAAAAAGTCTATGATAAATCAAGAAAGACCAATTTTCCTTTTTGAATAATTCTCGAGTTATATATGTACAGGGTTTTCATTTAGAGAGAAAAAATTATTCCTTCCTTTCCTGTTCACCCTCTCCAACCAACTGTACTTAAAACATCCTTCGATTCAATTCGTTCATTCGCTGCCATTGGTTTGGCTCGCCCCTAGACTTGATCTTATCAACTCATCGTTTCTTCCGCTCCGAAGATCCTTCTTCCTTCTCCCAATTTCTGTAATTCTTTCCCCTCAAGCTGTTTCATTCATTGTTATTCTTTTTGCTTTCTCATCATTCCCCCCCCCCCCCCCGTTCCCTCTTCCATCCCACCATTTTTTTTGTGCTGTTTACTTATTCGCTGCAGCAACTTCTTTTCTTTCTTTTCTTTTTACTCGAGGTCCACATTTCCTGTTATGACAAAAAATAAGAGGAGTCAACATCAAATACCTGAGATTGTTAGCATTTTTCAGGTTATGCTGCTTGTTGTGCAGTTTCCGGCTTTTTTCTCAGCATGTTTTTGTTTCATTTTATATTCAATGTTTTGCAAAATATGCCTTGTTATTCGAGGGGATGTGCTTTCTACATGAACAGTGAATCCCTTGGGTTCCATGGGTCTCAAAATACATGTTCTGTAAGCTCAAAACAAGGCTGACTTTTGAGTCATTTTACCCCCTCATTTCAGCTTTTCGAAAGGCATTTCTTCTGGTTATAAAAAACTGGTAAGAGAAAAACTACTAGCTCACCGCATTTCCTGTGGGGTTATTATGTGAAGTGTGCGTAGTTCACTGCGGCATTACGTCGCACTCACGAGCATGATTCTGACAAATATTGGCTGTTGACTGAATGTTTTGTGGCTCTTGAACTTCCTGTAAAAAAAAAAGGTGTTAATTATTCGCGATACAATTATGCCTTAACTATTCGCGATACAATTATGCATTGTTTTGGTACAACTATAGTTGCGGTTGAAACACTCCACAGTTGTGAGTAATTTGACATGGTTTTACAATGGATTCCATATGGTTAAATATCTTCTGTACAAACTGGTCTTTTGTGGAATGTTAAGCATTTTTTCCCCCACTCACAGTCTTATGTACATTTTGTTGATGTCCAACTCTCCCTAAAACATCATTGAGTAGTATCAAATTGCAAAGTTTCTTCTGGAGTAATCTCTCTCGCAGGCTTTTTCTTTCGAATAAATTAATTGAACTAGACGTCTGTTTGCGTTGGTAGGTAGATTTACAATGTCTAGAAAAAAGAATGAGGTCAAATGACGGAGTGACCCTTGCCTGAGAGGTCGTGACTGAATATCCGAAGGGGGGGGGGGACCGACCGTCACAGTGGTGATTATGGGCAACCTCATATGATACATCCAGCCACCATTTCTGGGTCAAAACCGCCCGCACTTGACCTGGTTTTGTCTGGGGATCAAAGACATTTTAATTGTTGAAAGTCCATTAAGTGTAAGTGATGAGCCTGTTCAATTCAAACGGCAGACATCGTATGTTAGGAGTGTTTGAGTAAAGATTAACTCTAGATCTTTCAGCTATAGGAGCTGTCTCAAATCCATCAAAAGGTAGCTCTCCATGGTATTTCAACATCCAAATGGTTGGACTTTGATAAGATGGGTATGCCTGGTGTCAGGATGAGGCCATATTCTGGCTTTTTTTTACAGCTCTCGGAATTCATCAAACTTCAAGCAAACCCAAAAGGAAAAATTTTAGAGGTTGCGGTGGTCGATTTCACAAAACTCTTCCTAACTTAGGACTAGTCCTAGTCAATGCTAAGAGATAGGACTAGTCCTAAGTTAGGACCAGTACTTAGGACTAGTCCTATCTCTTAGCATTGACTAGGACTAGTCCTAAGTTAGGAAGAGTTTTGTGAAATCGACCCCTGGGCAGTTAGGGTTTCAGAAACCGATGTTTTCCGACCATAGTTGTACGTGCCTGGCTCCTTCTCTTAACCTGGTTTAAAAGAGTCTCAAGAATCAAAAAGGACCATACTAAATTTGCGGCTTCGGCTGTTCCTAAGGGTGCTGCTATGGGACATCGTATACTTCAACCCATTAACATGGTGGCTAAGCCGTAGGCATAGCCACCAATACGGACACTGCCTTAGAAGGCTTAGCTTGCTCATACACACATTCAATTCATTAGATGTTTCACCTGATAAAGATGCTGTTCTACTAACATGTGCCTATGGTCTTTTGCCTTGGAGGACTTGTACCTTGAAATGTTCCACGAGTCGCTTTTTGACTTTGTAATGAGAGTGCCTCCTTGCCATGGCATAAATTCCTCACCCTCACAAGAGCGTAATTCAAAGCGTGAGCTAGGTAACTAACGAAGCAGTTTGGATTCAAGTCACGCCGTCTGGCCTCCGCGCTTCCTTCCATTGAAAGGCAATAGTTCCTGCCATCCAGCAGTCCAATCCCCCCCCCCCCAATCAGGGGAGCTCCTGTTCCTCCTACCCTCAGTAATAGCTTCTGATGACCGAGTTATCTTAGACGACCATCAACCATGGAGGGACCATCAGAAACTCTATACCTAGATTCCGGGGAATGATTTGATTTTTTTGATTTTTTGGGGGTGGGAGGCGTTCAGTGCCGGTCTCTAAACCAGCCCGGCATCATATCCACTATCAAACCTTGAAGCCCATACGCAGGTGTATTGTTATTAGGTTTGATGAACGGTTGGAAGGAGTGAACTATTGATTGGGGGTGATATTAAAGGTACACACGGCTGAGAGGAATTGTGTGTTTTGTTAGACCGCGCTGCGGAAAGGTGATAGCCTTTTAAAAGGTTTCACTTCAAACAGAACCTGTCAAAAGTACATTGTACCGGTTTCCCTCCAAATATTGGATCCTTAAAGCTGATTGGTCAATTGTCCTCGGATGAAAACATTTGGTGCTCGATATGTGGCATGGTTATGCCCCCCTCTAATTGTTTAACGTCATTGTGTTCTGAGAATCGCAGGATTTCTCTAGAGGATTTGAGGGGGGTGGTAGGTCTTCTGTACAAGAGGGGCAGAATGTGTTGGCGTTATGGAACCTTTTTTTGAGGAGGGGGGGGGGGGGACTTCCTCTGCCACATGGCATGGTGGGATAAGAAAAACAACCCATGGCATCATTAGAAAGCAAGTTTCTCTGTTTCAATGCGTAGAAGTGTCCCACAAATGAAAGTCATACTGCATCCCCCCTCCCCAAGCTTTGAGCAAGGAATGAAAAAGAAAAATTTCAAGTCTGATTTCAATTTTTTGGGGGTTGGCCATCTTGTTTTTTTTTTCTTCTATTTGAATCAACAAAACCAAAAAGTAGCTAAGCACACCAAAATTATGCTTGCCAGAATAAGGTTACCAGCCAAAATACCGTGTCACGTGTACAATTTGTCACTGGTATCCTGCTCATTTCTGCTTAGCGGACAAATATCAGCAATATTTTCTGATAGAACAGGAGTAGGGGTTGTGGATTAGACCAGAATTAGAGTCAATTCCCTCCTTGGATGTAATTAAAGCATGCCACTTTAGTGTTACCTTGAAGTCTTAATAATTAGTACGTTTACATACAATGAATAATTTATATCTAGTACTTGTTTACAGGAAATACCCCAGCACTCATTTCCTTGAAGTTTACAAGAATTTTTAAATTGAAGTTTCCAACAATATTGATGTGAAAATTGTAGTACTGTGTGATGCCAATCTGGTAACTGTTTTGTAACGTTTTTTTTTTTAAAATTATAGTTTGTTGTTAATTGTCTTTTTTTTTAAGTTTTTTTTTTAACATTGCAAGTGATCTTAATGTTAGCAGCATTGTGGTGACATTTCTGCAGGTTATTTTTGTGAAATTTTCTCCCCAAAAAACAAAAGGGTTGTAACAGATATTTACACTCATTTATAGTTCCCCCAAATTTGTTATTTTACCCCCCTTCAGTGTGTCCCTCCCCCAAAAAGCAAACAAATAAACAAACAAACAGACAAACACCCCAACAAACAAACAAACAAACAAACAAACAAACAAACAAACAAACAAACAAACACCCAAACAAACAAACAAACAAACAAACACACGCACATTGAAATGAAGTTTTTTAACAGATTAAATTTTTTCATTATCTTTGTTATTATCTATTGATTTATTACAAACTTTTCTAAACAAACCCTCTCGCCACGCTACCATAGAATCGTATTGTCAAAATTCTTGCAGTTAACATTATTGATATCAGAATTGCAATCGGATATGTTATTGTCCCTCCCCGATTTCTTAATCTCTCTTGCCACTGCCCCCCCCAAAAAAAACCACAATAATAATAATGATAATAATTATTATTATTATTATAAATTGATGAAAGAAGAAGAAAAAAAAAAAAAGACAGCTAGAAAGAAAAAGAAAGAAAAAATTAAATAAACAAATGAATGAAAAGTAAACAATAAATAAAATAAATTAAATCAATCAATTTGCGAGTCTGGCACCACCACTGCTGACTTCCAAATGCAAGTTTGTTAATTACGACGTACTTTGAAGTACAATGTAAAGACTGGTTTGCTGTATAGTGTTAAGAGTCATCACAGGATTAACTCTTTGTGTCAGTCCAACAAGGTTGCAACTCGATTCTGCAACCAAGTTGTGTTTCGTGCAAGACCACTCCGTGCAACAGCGACATATCTCGCCGTCAATTGACTTCGTTTGTACAGACGGGTTATTTTAAAGCGAGATACCACCTTTTTGTCGCTCTAAAATCGCGTTCCATGCTTAAGGCTATTTAAGATCTTGTTGTACTGACACGACAAAGTGATATAATTGAAATTCTAACTGATTTTATTGTAGTTGTCCTCTTCTTCTATTTTAAATTAATAAAAGTGGCATCTTTTGATATCAGTGTCTGTATCTTTTGGCATTTGATGACAAGATAATTTGTGCGGTTGAATAAATGAGAGCTGCCCCGACTCCTAACTCCCCCTCATTTGACAACGTTCTGCTGCCGGGGTTTGTTTATTTCTACTCCAGGTTCCACAAGAGTTCATTTCCGACCCCTTTAGACCTTGCTCACTCTCTGCTCTAGTCATTTACCGTTTAATAAGTGAGCCGAATGGCGAAGCAACCGTTTTTTTTTATGTGTGTGTTGAGTTTAGCTACTGACTGACCATCCCATGAAGTATGGCATTCTTTTTTTCTTCTTCTTCCTAAGGTTAGGAATGTTAATCTTGGGGGGTGGTGGAGCGTTTGTATTTGTGCAGTTTTTGTGGAAATAAATACGACTGCTTGTATTTACTCAACAAATCGTAAATTGTGAGACATGTTTGGTCAATTTCAGACTTGCAAAATTCGCTCCCAAGTCCTCTTTTTGATACGAAGAAACTGTGAGAGCACAAGATTCTCTGAGCCCAAATTGAACAGTGGAAATTACGTTTTATTTATTAAGTAAAAAATATAGTCCTACTGAAAGAAATTAGTCACACAAGAAACTAAAGACATTTGAATGACATTTTGTTTCCTCAAAATTTGCAGCGCTCAGCAATTATTGTTGTATGCTGAATGTTGTTTTCATAAATTATTATTACTGATAATATTTTGTCATTATACAACCCTTAGTACTGCTAACAAGCTTGTAATGTGTGTATGTCCACATTACTAGATTGACGGATGTGCAAACATCCAGCCATAGTGTAAATATTTTTTCATAAAAAGATGTTTTTGTGATAGACACGCCCCGGCATTTCTGCTTTTCATCGCCATACAATAATTTTTTTGTAAAGGAACCATTCATTTAATTGTATTTTTGTTACGCTACACACAAAATTTGTGGTGGAAATTTCCGAATCGAGGAGTGGGGATTGTAAACACCTTGGAAGATTGTCACTAATTGAATCGGGGGGATCTTAACGGGACCTTTACGCTGAGGCTGCTTGTTACTTCCAGCAAGATGCCCCCTCAACAACAGCGTCGGGCCCGCATGAAAGGGATTTAATTTGTTTTGATTAGATGAGGCTCGAGAAGCATGAATGCATGAACGCTTTGGTGTGATGCAGGGCCTAGACTTGCCTCCAGTACGCAGCATTTGTTGTCTTCTTCTTCCGCTTCTGTGCCTTGGGCGGGGGGGTAGTCTGTGATGCATGGAGGTGAAAAATAGTGGTGTTCAAAATCCTCTACTGTTTTTTAAAGTAGCATTTGCAAGTGAGTCAACGAATTAGTCATTACCGTCCAACTGTGTGGATTGTGTATGGTAGCACAACTCTGTCTTTGTTGAGATTATATTGCGGGCTGGTTATATATGTAGTTATTGCATGTACATGTATATCAATCAAAAATTATCTGGATGAGGTGAAACTGTCAGACCATGCATGGAGGAAGGTTTCTAATGTAAAAGAAGTATGATGCACTGTATGATATGATAATGAGTTGCAACATTGAGATGGGCTTTTGAAAAGGCAACTAATGGTTTATTTAATGATACCCTAACTGGTGATAGGTCCATGGAGGTTTGCATACTGCACTATAATGATGAAATGATGAAATGTATCAGGGTTGAAGAATTTGAGTAGCTTGGTCAGGGGGTGTAGTCACTATGGGAGTCTAAACTCCAAAAGGGGGGGGGGAGTGGTGTAGCCACCAGGGCTTAATCACAAAGAGTAGCATTACCAGATTAAGGTTACCAGCCAAAATATCATGTAACATGTACCATTTTTGACTGGTATCCTGCACACTTGTGCTAAGCAGAAAACTGTTAGCTTTCTTCTTAAAAGCAGCTCTATGAAATTGGGCCCAGGGCCCTAAAAAGCACAAAAAGTATCAAGGCATAACAAAATTAAGCTTACCAGAATAAGGTTACCAGCCAAACTACATTGTCACATGTACAATTTGTTGACTGGTACCCTGCTTATATGCTTAGCAGAAAATTGTTGAGCAGTATTTTCTGCTTATGCAGCTCTATGAGATTGGGCCCAGGGGGGTGTAACCACTGGTGGGGGGAACGAGGTGTCACCCCCCCCCCCTCCGAATCTATGTCTTGTATTTCTCACATGGTACTTTGAGCCTCAGTGGCAAATGACCTAAATCAAGTAGACAGGTACGAGATCTTTCAAGGATTTTAGGATTTTCTCAAAATCTCTTTGAGCCTTTAAATTTTTCTTGAAAGACGTGGAGCAGTCACCAAACGGAGAAAGACATAGTCCACATCGTGTATACGAACTTGTAGTTTTGTATCTCTAGTGATGCACAGAGTCTGTAAACCTCCTGAATCTGTAACATCTGCAAGGTTCTGGGTCTAGAACCCAAACCCCCCAAGCCATTTTTCAGGAATTTCTACATTCGTCAAATCTCATCCTTGAGTAGAACGAGAGCATCTAGACTAAAAAATCAATCATTTTTTACAGATCAGCAATCACTAAGCATTCCACTAATTTGCATTTAAGAAAGGTTTGTTGCGTTGATTTAATTGGATAATGTGGTTCACAGTCCCAGGCAGTCTAGTCTTTCTTGAAGTAATGGGGAATATTGGCGGTCGGTCGCAACCAGGTAGGCCTTCACACTTCCTCTAAATGAAAACGCCCCGCTCATTGCCCCCTGGGTGTGGTAAAAAAGAACAGTTCAACTTCAACATTTCAAATTGAATCTACTCACTTTAGAAGTGTTTACCTGACGACAATATCTTCTGGGAAGTTTCAACATTTCAGTCTGAAAAAGAACCTTTTTGAGGCCTGCTGTTAGAACTTGCTAGAAAAGTAAACATGATCAATTTTTTTTAAGCCTTTGAGAAAGACTCTGCTAGGGTCAAAACAAGAGGCCTTTAACATTTTGTTTGCTTTTATCCCTTAAGTCTTTTTGGTCGGTAAGCAGTTTGCAACAGCTGATTCTATTTTTCTCATGAATGATAAATGGCGATCTTGGAACTAAGATTTCTGGGTATCTCTGAACAGAACTGGCTTTGATCGGGCCTGAGGCTTTACGGAGACAATGGAGGAAATTGCCTCCATTCCCCAGGTCATTGCCTTGGTGCCCCCGGAAAGTACACTTTTGCATTTACATTTATGCTCAAAGAGACCGTCTTTATCAATCAAAAAACTGCCTTGCCTTTACAAAGAAGGAAGCACCAGGCAACTTGACATTTATACTTGACAGTATACTGTGACATTGGCCGAGCGGGCAAGCTCTGGTGTTTCTGATCAGCAGAGTGTGGGTTCAATACCAGGTTTTCAACACTTGCATCCTTAAAGGCCCTGTACACTATTGGTAAGATCAAAAAACACAATGTTCACAGATTCACACATAACTTACATGATTTAAAGTAAGTAATGGTAGAAAGGGTTCCTTAAAATATTTCTGCCTAAAATGCTATCGTTTCTGAGAAACGAGTAAAACAATAGTAATTATCGCACGCGATAATTTGAAAAAACAGAAAACACATAAGATCTCTTTTCACTATTTTCTCGTGACCTCGATGACCAATTGTGCTCAAACTTTCACAGGTTTGTTTGTTCATGCATATGTTTAATTCACACAAAATGTGGACACTGATTTTGAGCTTTTACCAAAAGTGTACAATACCTTTAAGAAAGACACTTGACCATTACTGCTTCATCCTTCAGTTGGGGGCGGGAAGCCATTGGTCGTACACGGGTGTGTATGTGGTGTGTTAGAGAAGGAGCTCGCCCTGGTGTTTCTGGCATGGTCTGGCTGCAGATTGCGCCACACCACCTTGTAAACCCCCTACAAGATGCTGCCTAAATAGGTCTCATAGCTCAAAAGCTTGGCATACCTGTCTTGAAAAACACAATAAACGCTTTGCGATGCTCATAGGTGGAGCGCGGTATAAAAATTTATTAATAGTGTTACTATTGAGGAGAAAAAGGTCTTCAGAGTCACAACATGTCAAGAACTCCAAGAGAAACAACTCTTGCTAAAACCATTAAAATATTATTAGTTATAAGTACGTAATTTATTTATAACACGCTAAGACATAGCACTGTAACGTGCAGACTGTATATGCTTTCGTCCATGTGTGGTTGTACCGTAGTGATGCATATTTATTAACGTGTACGCGTCTTGCTCCCAGTCTGGTGGCGCAATCCTTTAGGGACTCTCCCTAATTGGCTTAAAAGCAGTCTAGTGTTGCTAACTCACTGCGATAATTCATTGTTCATGATCCATGGATAATGTCTGTCAACATGGTCACTGTATATCGGACGGACGGGCGGTGTTTGCCCCGTGTCCGTTCAGTCGAGAGGGGGGCTTCCTCGCTATTTTGTAGTGGTGGCCACCTTGTTCACTTGGGGGTTGGGGGGGGGGGTAGGGGCGGGGATATTCCGCCACCTTGCCGCGACAATTTGTCAGAGAAGACACCAAAAAGTGGAAGATATTTCTGATCGGCAAACAGGCTTCCATGCATGTACTCCCTCCCCTTTGAAAATACCCTTGCTACGTCACGCCTCTGAGTGTGGTGACAAAACTTTGTAATGGTTGCTACCTCTGTGTTAACTTAGGGGGGGGGGGATATTCCACCCCCTTACTGCAACAATTTACCAGAGAAGTGTCAAAGATGGAAGATTTTTAGTTTGATCTCGACTGCATTTGTATCCCTGACCTCTCAGTTGAGAAGAAGTCTAACGTATGTAAATGAACATTGTACGATCATGGCATGAGTTTGCTTTCACCTTTTTATGTTTTTCGTAGTGACTATTTTACAGGACTGGTAGCTAGTTTCACTCTACCTGCTAGTTTGCAGCCCTAGCCCCTCCCTCAAAAAATATTAACCACCCCCCCAAAAAAACAAAAAAAAAACAACAACAAACAAACAAACAAAAAACACAAAACCACACACAAAACCTCCCCCCCCCAAAAAAAAATTAATAAATAAATAATAAATAAAAAATAGTTAATAAAAATACTACACACATCAACAACACAGTGCGTGGTATAAATGCAGAAAGGACCAGGGTTTGAAGTCTAGGTTGTGTTTGTTGTCAAGGCCTTTAATGATTAAGTGTTGTTTATCCCATGGGTGGATCTCCCCGGTTCGTTAAGATGATTAATTAATTTTGGAAGATATTGAGAGGGTGGGGCTCTGGGGCGTGCAGTGTGGAAGGTGATGGGGGGGGTCTTCAGTTGCATCGTGTGTCTCCAGGCTGTGGTTTGGTGGTTACATCAATCATGTGCTGATGCCCTGGATAGATATCATGGGCTAGATCTTTATAAAGCCTGTATTAAATAAAGCAAAGCAATCTGCTTAGAACAGCACTATCTTGCTTATCAGAAACGGGTTTGATTTCCAAAATGCTGCACAACTACCACTGGTTATAAATAGTGCCTTGCTATTTTGGGGGCTTAGCATAACAAACTTTTTGTCGCTGGTCTCGATCTTTGTCGTAAAAAGACTATAAGCCCGTGCTTGTGCAGAGCAGAGGTAGATTTCATACCCTGTGGACTTGAGAGCGTTGTGTTCTTAGGACCATGGATCCCCTCCTTTTTGCCCTGGTGTGGAAAGGCCCCAACCGTCACAAAATAGGGCAATATTTAATTCCTAAACACATACCCAGGCCTCGAACTTCGTGTTCAAAAGGGCACGGCAATTTCCCCAAAATGAAGGGCACCCAATGAAGAAAATTTGAATTTGTATTGAAGATTTTTAAGGGCACCCCACAGCAATTGCTAAGGTGCCGTGGCGAAATTTGAGGCCTGCATACCTGCAACATTAACTATGAACTTTCTACAACACTTGCACTTTTATAACCTTTTTTTTTTTTTTCTTTTTTACTGGGGCATCATAAATATTTACATTTGCCATTAAAATTGACATCTCATTCCGGGTCACTGGTAGAGTAAACTTGCTGTGCAGCTCCCTCGTTAGCAAGAGGAGGACCAAGTATTTGTCTCAGTTGGAACGACCAGCAATTTAGAAATGCTTTACTGCAGAGTTTGTCTATTTGTACCAGATAGCCGGCCCTATGTAGCACGCTGACGCAGATGTACTCACGATGGAATAAACATTCAATCAAGTGGGATGTTTGCTACCCAGGCACCGGGGTCTCTTGTTTTGACCAAACATTGTGGACCTCTGCCTGCAAATATTATGTGTTGTTAGTGTCTGTTACTTATTCACATTTATTTATGCTACGGAATTATTAGGCATAAGCCATGTGCTAAATGGATGATATCGGCCTTTGGTGCAGTAATGCGTGCGTGTCAATGCTAATACACAAGGGGGAAGTGAAATTAGGACACACTACACCTGTCATACTCATGATGTGAGGAGCCTAACTTTATGGTTTTAGAGTGTTGCTAAGAGATGGTGAGTTTTCCTACGTAACAAAAGTTCTGTTTGGTAGTGATTGTGCTTGTTTCCTGTTTCTAATGTTTAACTTGCAGTGTTCGCCGGGACCAGTTCAAACTCCTACAGACTCTTTGAAAAACTCTCTTTCTATAAGTTCAGCATGCTTTTAATGTGTATGATGATGCGCTAGATGTTTGTATACATATATATTCATTAAGATCTTAATTTACTTGCTTTACCTCATTTCTAGTCCAGTTATTTAGCATTGGGTCAGCTGCCTTACAGCCAAACAATTTCAGCAGTCTTGGTTTTTTTAATATCCAATCAGGCATGTACTTTTTAAAGATTCAACTAGGGTGCGTGTTGATGACCCTGAGCAGCTGACGATTTCATCAAACTCTACGCAACTGCGTAAGCCCACATCCGCAACATTTATCGCGTAAGTTGTGCACCACTAACCCAGGAAATCTTGCACAAGTGGACTTACGGAAAGTTTTAAGAAATCGGCAGTTGAAATTTGTTTGAGCTTCGATCATTAGTTAAGCGTGTTCTCTAGTTAGTTTGTGCCGCAGTGATGTAGCTGTTGCAGTGATGTAGCTGTTGCGATTATCTGCTGGGTCCTTTCTCTAAAACCATAACCAAGTTGTTTGCTTGGTTAAGCCGGGTTCCAGATGGCAGGTTTTACAAACTAACAAAAGGTGTCAGCTGAATTTGTATTCAAAAATAACTAACGCAGAAGTTACTATCACAACGTTCAATTACGTGATAATAAAGGCAGTAATATTTTAAGATAATTAATTTTTAACAGATGTGCCATATGGATGAACTGTACATATGTCGTTTTATGGTTATATCAACTTTTTTCTGGGTAGCTTTTCTGGAAATGGTTACGGTCAGTGAATTTTAGGTCTTTTCTACGATTTTTATACTTTTTCCATTTTCCATTCTACACCTTCTCACAAATTGTTTATGAAGTAAGTCAGAAATAGTTCAGGTGTTGTACAGTGATTTTTGGTTCAGGGCTACAGGGCCTGTGGCCCGTCTGCCTCGTGAAAACTCTAGCTCTTGGCTTAAACAGGAGATCTGAGGTCACACTCTGTTTTGTGATGCACCTATTTTGACAGGGCCCAATTTCATAGAGCTGCTCAAGAAGAAAATATTGCTTAAACAAAATTTTGCTAAGCAGAAAAGAGCAGGATACCAGTCACAAATTGTACATGTGACATGGTAGTTTGGTTGGTAACCTTAGTCTGGTAAGCATAATTAAGCAGCTCTATGAAATTGGGCCCAGTAGATAGAATCCTTATAATGGTTGAAAGTAGAGCCTGTACATGTACAGCAGGTACAAGTCAAATTGCTATTGGAAACATACACATGCTACGAACAGTGGAATAACTAGGGGAGGGCAATTAATGTCTGTGCACCCCTCCCCCGATGCTCACCCCCCCCCCCCCCCCCATTTGGAATCTGGAGTTTTGATATTAAAAAGTTACCATAATAAAATATATTGTTACATTTTAAAAGCTTTTTTGTAGTTTTTTTTTAATGTCTTTGGAAACTATTTTTCTATTTTACATGCAGACAATGTACTTGTTTTTACCTCCCCGGCAGATTGCCTATAAAGAAAATAGTAAATGACATAGGCCTACATGTAGCAGGAGTGCTGAAAAGGAGCTTGGTTAAGAAAATGCAAACAGAAACTGCACTTTTAATTTGCCAGGAGGTGCCCCTCTAGAAAGAAATTGTGCCTCCCCTGAAATGTTACCCTAATTTCACCCCTCAGAACTGCAAAAACAATGTAGAAGTATCCTGCTTCCAATAGTCACAAAGTCTTGTCTTAGAAAAAAATATATATAACATGTTTGATCAGTGAAAGTACAGGGGTCGATTTCACAAAACTCTTCCTAACTTGGGACTAGTCCTAGGCAATGCTAAGAGATAGGACTAGTCCTACATGTAAGTACTGGTCCTAACTTAGGACTAGTGCTATCTCTTAGCATTGCCTAGGACTAGTCCTAAGTTAGGAAGAGTTTTGTGAAATCAACTCCTGGTTGATTAGTCTTGCAAGTGAAAGACTAATTCAGGACCAACGCCAGATTTACGTTTCCTTGTTAAGAGAAAAACAAGCTTGAAAGTGAAAGCTTTCTCAAAATGATTTTGTTTTGGATCGGTTTCCTTTGAAACGATTCTGTCTTGTCAGCGAAGTTAGGTTTAGTGTTGGGAAGAAGGAAAGCCCAGATCCACTTCACGTGAAAGCAAAACTGGACTTTCCAACGATTCCCATTACTATATTAACTTTGTAGTGTAGGCGCACCATACTTTCACTTTAAGTTCCCAAGAGGATGATTGAAATTGTGAAGAAGAAAAAATCTGTCTTAAGCCGAGACAAATCTTCTTCCATCGTCATCTTAGTAATAGGATCATAAAGATTTACTCAATCAAACACTCAAGTTCACTGCACTGTGAACTTTATCAGAGTGGAGTAATCTTGGGTTTCAAAAATATTTGATTGTTTTTTTTTTTAAACGTTCATGTACTGTAGGGTTAAATTTCACTGAACTGTCGAGCATAGACAACTGTTGCTTAACAGGAATAGGTCACCAGACTATATATACTCTAATGTTTACTACTGGTTCCCTGCTGGAGATTAGCTTAACTTACTGCTAAGCGGCGTTATGTAAAATGAGCTCTGGACTCCCGGATAAAGAATGGTCCCCAAGCACAACTGTTTTGTTTGCACAGTATAAAGACTGGCTCCCTGCTCAATTTTTGCCCTGCAGTAGTTTGTTTGTAGCTCTATTTTCTGCAGTCAGTCCGCACTGCGTGCATTAATGAGGTCAAATCCCTCGTTTGATCTGCACAGCCCAACGTGCAGAATCGACTCCGCGATTTGCGCGATAAACTGCGAGAGCTCAACAGCCTTTTTGCACACGGCATGATGCTCACATGCTTTCTGGTGGTGAGTTCTCGCAGGACTTAGTCCAATGATACCAAATTTGTTGAGCTTTTTTTTTTTTACAACTGAACATCTGTGGTTATGCAAGGAATAGTTTTGGGTTTGCAGCACCCTGACCCAGCTAAATAAAAAGAGGAAATAATACCGTTAACGATCAAACTGCAAGCGATTAGCTTTATGCAAATTGGGCACTTAACCCTGGATAAGGAATGCTCCCCTGCCAAAACTGTTAATGAACGGCTCCCTGCTGAATTTTGCCGAGCTGAATTTGCTGAGAACTATTCCTGCTAAAAAGCAACTTTATAAATAATGAGGTCTTACTGATGATAAAAAGGAAAGACTCTTTCGTCTTCATTCGTCATGTCAATCAAGAAATATTTCAGGGGATGTTTTACTGAGGTTTATCTGTCGGAAATTGTATGACCAATTGCCTGAAAACACAGCAGGTCGGCCTTGGGTAAATTCAGCTGCATGAATAGATTGCATCTATTAAGGGAGACTTCCTGTTACATTTCCTTCAACCTCACTCAAGGTCTACAATTTAATTGGCCACAGAAGAAAAAAAAGGCATTCTCAAGACATAATGCTTTTGTGGCTTGTATTTAGTGATAGGTGGACTGTCAATTTGTTGTGCTGACTTCTACATAAATCCTACTTTAATCAAGAGGTCATTTATTAAACGTTAACTTTTAAAAGAAGGAAGCTTTTGTTTTCATGAATTTCATTTGTTTTCTACTGAGAAATGCAGTTTGTATACTTCCTGTTGTTAAGGAAAAATACATCGGTCAGTGGGGAGTAAGGAGGCAGTTGGGTGGGAGGATGGTAGCCATCTTTTATAGAGTCTGTCCGTTAACCTGTTCCTTAAATATTTGTACATCGGTGTCTATCAAAAAAGACGCTGTGGATATGTTTGTTTTACCATGCATGCTCTGGGAGGCAAGACAAAACAAACATTAAAAAACATGTTTCATGTACCAGTAAATAATGGAAGTATGATTACTTAGTGTTGTCATAAAGGAATGGTCATGCTCTTTGGTTTTATGATCGATAATGTTATGAAGGTGAATCAATCGCATGAATTAATGACATACCTTTATGATAGGGTTTGTTTTATTGACTGGAGGATCGAATGAGTGTACTGTTTTCCAAGAAGGCATGCATCATCTTATGAAGGTGAATAGTATTGGAAATCATTCCCCCCAAATAGAAGATAATTGGCAATCGAGAGGTTCACTAACAGTCCAATCCTCCAGAGAAATTATTTCCATCTGAAGTACTGTCAAGAATGTAGCATTTGAAGACCCCCAATTGACCAGGGCCTAATTTCTTAGAGCTGCTTAAGCAGAAATTATTGCTTAACAAGTGACTGCTAAGCAGAAATGAGCAGGATATCAGTCACAAGTTGTACACGTGACGTGGTAGTTTGGCTGGTAACCTTACTCTGGTAAGCACAATTTGTTACAAACAGGCCACGACCTCTGCCTGTGCCCCTAACCTTCAAAAGTTTCCCAAACGCTTTAAGATTTTATGGCTTTGCTTACCACGGAGTTCTGCGCTTACGGCCAAGTTCTGCGCTTACGGCCGATAGAATTATGTATTTTACAGGGTGCCATAAGCACGGAATCTCACGGTAGGCAGAGCCATGAAATTGGACGCTGATCTTGATAATGGTGGTTAAATAAAATAAGATAGCTATTATGCAATCCTGAAATAGAGTGGAAAGATTTGAAATGCCAAACACCTATGGGGGGCCATATGCACCAAAACATTGTTTGAGAAGCCAGATTGCTTTTAGGAGAGTAAGATCAGGAACCTGCCTGTTTATTGACCGATCTCTTTGAATGTTTATATTCCATGAAAGGGACTTGAATAAGCAAGAAATTTGTCATTACTTTTTTTGTTGTTATTATTATTACTATTGTATGTTTTTGGTAATGAAACCATCGATACCTCATAAGTGAACTTAGCTTGTAAGCCAGAGGAAACCTGTAAACAAGGGTGCTTGTTTTGTGAACCAGAAACACCGGGGTTAACCCCTACTCTTCCACGATAAGTGTTCTGGGTTCTTTTACGCGCACTAACGATCCTAGTACACGGGACCTAATGGCAAAGTGTCTTGACTAAGGACACAAGTGTCAAGACCGGGACTGGAACCCACACTCTGCTGATCAGAAACATAGCTTGAGTTCGGTGCTCTTAACCACTCAGCCACGACACGCCACTAACCATGTAAGAAAATGAGTGATCAAACAGTTTGGACACAAACAGTTGTTTATGTCATAACAGTGTGGTAATCAGAGGATTGAATTATTTTAAGCTGGTATGATGACATGGGATGAGGTTGCAACAGCTGTCTATCAAGGACCTGCCATGGAGAGGCACAGAAGATTAAAGAGTGTATCGAAACCATCTGGTAATAGTGTCGCTTAGTGGCTCAAGCCAAAATACATGTACTAGCTAAGCACAAGAGGTTTGTGCTTACCAGCCAAAATGCTATGTGTGCATTGAATTTACATTTGGCTGCCACTGGTTCCCTGAAAATGTTCTGCTAAGCTGTTAGCACAGAAAAACAATGCCTAGCAAAACCGGGTTACCAGCCTTAAAATGCCATGTGTGCGTGTACATTTTGCCATCGTTCGGGTTATACTTTGAAGTTGTGCACGCGTGTTTGCTCGGTGCACAACTCTTAGCCAATGATTGGCCTTCCTTTTACCTCATTGGGGGGTGCTGTTTGAGCTTGTAGCTTTATATGCCAGGGGTCTTTAAAAAATTTCCAAATATGCCTAATAGTGCAGTCCTGTGAACTATTGCCATGAAATAGTTTGCATGATAAAAAGGGTTACCATCTATTAAAGAAAGTTACTTGTGTGGCTGGTATCCTGCAATTTTTGCCTGTTCTAATCACTGCAACCGAATCCCAGCAACAGCAAAAGCTTTGTATGCAAATAAACATGAGGTGTTTAGTGCTGGAAGGCAAGGTCACTAGAGGTCAAGTACGTTAAACTAACCGGATGTTATTAGGCTACTTTTTATTCAAAGTTAACAAAGCTTTATACAATGTTGTCCTCCGGTGTTCCTGTTTGTGCAGAAAATTAAGTCAATTTGTTGTATGCACTGTGACATTAAGTTTGTATACTTGTGTAGTGACAAATTGCATTAAGTATATTCAAGTATACACATTTGCTAAGCAGACAGATTTTACCGGCCAATAGATCTGGGGCCCAATTTTATGGCTCTGCTAACCATAAGCAAAGAATCGACGCTTACGGAAGCAGGGAATTCCGCTGCGCTTACGTCAAGCTTACGTCATGGGTTAGCAGGGAATTTTTGCTTGTGCTCGTCGTGCCTAGTCCACTTTTCTAGGCATTCTTCACTTACACAGCTAGCGCAGAAATTTAGCACTTGCACTGTAAGCGGAGAATGGTGATCAATATCGCAGAATTCGGCGGTAAGCAGAGCCATGAAATATGGCCCAGATATTGTGACCATTCTCTTGGTAGATAATTGCTTAATTATAGCTGATAAATTTATATTTCTGTTTAAAACTTTAAAGTTGAATTTGTTATTGATCATCACGGGTCTGTGGCTGTACAAGGACTTATGAACTCTAACCCTGTAGAGACGCGCGCTAAATAACAATGAGGGCGCCCTTTGTGATGTGTGCGGTAACTGGTTAAAGTTCGTAAATCCATGTAAAGCCACAGGCCCGCTATGATCATGACGACAGTTCCCCTTTAACTTCAAACAAGCTACAAAAGTTGCAAATATTCCTTGAAGTTTTTTGACAAATGTTTGCTTTTAAAACTCATTCATTCACAAAATGTACTACCTGTACATGAACGTTGTACGTAATGCACCTCCACATGGTGTAGAAAAATGTAGCTCTGTATCGAATTGTAGAAAATATACAAAGTAAAAATTCGTACCTGGTCATTTGATTGCCGATCAACAAAAGCAATATTGACAGGGGGCGAATACAACCTTGCACTAGCCTGGCATTAAAGCAGGCCACGATTATTAAAGATGATACCTTAACGTCTGTGACAGGAAGTGTTAAAGGAAGTCCTGCGTCCTCTGGGAAACCACAGATTCAAGGAAATTTATGACAATCCATGAATTAAAAAAACTTCACTCTACGTTTATGCAACGGGGCTGACTGTATGATTTCTGTGAGAGAGGTGTTTTATTCATAGAAACTGTCCCCGTTTCGTTTTTGGATTTTTCATTTATTTATTTTTTTTATAGCAAAGTGTTGAAGTGTGAGCTACAGAGGGTGGATGTCAAATCTGTCATAAAGGATCCCGTCAATGCCTTTCAGTGTGTGTGTACGGCGGTGGCACCGGAAACTGTGCAAGTTTGAAACTTTGTACTGTGACTGTACTACAATATTTGTTGACTTGTCATGCTTTCATGCAAATTCGACCAAGCGTTGAATATTGTGCACCGGGGATCCTCGTGTCAGCTTTGGTTGGCTTTACATTTGCGTTTAGAAACTACATGTAACTTACACACTCTCTCTCACTGTCTCATTCTCTTTGGACGACAGGGTTTCTTTGATATGCTGGCAAAAATGACTAATGCAGGTGTCGTTCACACCGGTTTTTTGATAACACAATTCAACGTGCTGGATTGACTTTATACAACCGTCCATTGGTAATTCTGTGTGGAAACTTTGGAATGCTTTGTTGGTTAAGGACCGTGTGGACTACTGTGAACTACTCTCTTCAAAGTGTTTTGTATCGGAAATGTTTTTGAGAGATCTGAATCCACGTGCACGCTTTGAATGGAATACAAAAATGTCGTCCAACGGTGTGATTTATGCTCTGGATTGGGTTACATTGAGAGAATAATGGGGAATTCCTCGCAGTCTAGTACCCTTATCAAACGGCAAGAAACGCCTGCTAATCCAAAGGAGGTAAGGCTCATTTATTAGACAAGGGACCAGGGGCAAATTTCATAACTATTCTAATAAGGTATCTGCAGATAAAATAGAAAATTGTTCAGCGATTACTTAAAGTAACAATTGTTTGGCATGTCCAGCAGAGTCGCGGAACTGGGACCAATTTCTGTAGAGCTGTGTCGGAGTTGGTGTGAATAGTTTTTGTGGTGGTAGGGAGGGGGGGCATGGCTGGGGTTAAAATGGGGAGGAGACATTTCAGACTTGATCTGAATTCAGACTGGTTTATGTCTGCTTGGTGCAAAAAGTAGCTGTTGTTTTCTTCAGTTATAAAGAAATCATACTCTTCAGTCTATTTCACTAGCATTGAGGATACTGTTCCAAAAAGCTCCTTGAAATCTAGGGTTACCAAAAGGTGAAAATGTCATAATTTTAACATCCCTCAGGCCTGTAATTTCATCTTGGAAAGGGCAAGGCCATTCTCAATTTGCAAAGGGCACCTCCATTGGAAAATCTTGGGGAAGTTTTGAAGGGGCACCAAGGCCAAGACTAGGGCAACGGAGGCCATGGCCTCCGTGGCCTCCGTGTAATTCCAGGCCTGCGCCCTCCTAAAATTTAGATCCAATTTTCAGACCTTTTTGTCACCTTTTAAGTAGACGAGAAATCTACAATGATCTATACTGTTAACGCTACACACCATCTTGTGAAACTGATTCATTTCGATTTGCGTCAAGGAACTGAAACTAAAAGTACACAAAAACAACTTTCCAGGAAGTCTGTACTACACAGGTTCTGGAATAACAAAGATTATAATCAAGCAAGCTATAATTAGAGCTTCTACTTGTACACGTAGATAAACAGGCCTGGAATATTTCATCTTGGAAGTGGAAAGACCATTTTCATTTGGCAAGGGGCACCTCCATTGGAAAACTCCTTAGGTTTATTGGAGTATTTTGAAGGGGGGCATCAAGGCCATGATAAGGGGCAACAGAGGGCCATGTCCTCCACGTATGTGATTGGTCAGGATTTGCCAGATTTAAGTTTTTTTTTAACCGATCTTGTTTTGCCCTCAAACTGTCTTGGAGGGTGTGAACCTGCTGGCGTATTACCCGCATGGGACCAATCAACAACCCCCGCATTGTACAGCAGACCTCTATCGGTCTAATGTACCTTAATCAGCACTATGAGTGGGACTGTGATGGGACTCGAACCAACAACCCCCGCATTGTACAGCAGACCTGTATCGGTCTAATGTACCTTAATCAGCACTATGAGTGGGACTGTGGTGGGACTCGAACCAACAACCCCCGCATTGTACAGCAGACCTCTATCGGTCTAATGTACCTTAATCAGCACTATGAGTGGGACTGTGATTGGACTCGAACCAACAACCCCCGCATCGTACAGCAGACCTCTATCGGTCTAATGTACCTTAATCAGCACTATGAGTGGGACTGTGGTGGGACTCGAACCAGCAACCCCCGCATTGTACAGCAGACCTCTATCGGTCTAATGTACCTTAATCAGCACTATGAGTGGGACTGTGATTGGACTCGAACCAGCAACCCCTGCATCGTACAGCAGACCTGTATCGGTCTAATGTACCTTAATCAGCACTATGAGTGGGACTGTGGTGGGACTCGAACCAACAACCCCGCATTGTACAGCAGACCACTATCGGTCTAATGTACCTTAATCAGCACTATGAGTGGGAATGTAATTTAATTTGGTTGCCATTTCCAGCAAAGGGAGGGTGACCCTACGTGACATGCAATGTAACAACTCTGTGTTCAGTCTGAGATTAGAAAGTGACCATTCACTAAAAAAATCCAAAGAAGTAATTGTACCACACATTTCTTCAATCGCACTCGCAGAGCCTGGCTGATTGTATTTTAATAAAGGCACACATATTTGTAGTCAATGTGCCCTTATCGTTGGCTGTACATGCTAAGGAACTATTTAATGTCAGAACAGCCGCTGACGCAACCAAATTACTCTCAAATTAAAAACCAATTTTGATATTGAAGGATGAACGATGTGTTTAATTGTCGTGTAATTCTGCCTGTTGATAACTTGAAGGTGTCAGTAACTGATGTCCACCAGGCCGACACTAGGGTTCAATTGCATAATACTGCTTACCGCAAGCTTTCTGCGCTTATGACGCCCTGTAAAGCACGTGGTTCTATGGGCTGTAAGCGCAAAACTCAGCGGTAAGCAGAAATTGGGCCCGGGCTTAACTAGTGCAGGTCACAAGGCATGTTGGTTGGTAACCGGTTTCTGCTATGCATAATTTCTGTGCTAAGTACATAAGCATGATTTTGAGCAAGCAGTTAGTGAACCAGGAATAAAAAAAAGTAAGATATCACATGGCAGTTGTGTTGAGTCTGCTAAGCTAAAATGCTCTGTGCTAAGGCAAATAACCAACTAACTGTGCATGCTGTATGAATAGTAGGTCAATGTATGGGTTAAATTTTTTATAACGTCCGGTAAACTGACGCATAAATTTGAGTTCCACAGATTATTAGCCCTCTTCATGCCACCTGGGCCCATTTTAAAAAAAGCTGCTTAAGCAGAAATGTTTGCTTAAGCACTTTCTGTTAAACAAGGAGCAAGCAGGATACCAGTCAGTCCAATCACAGATGCTGCATGTGACATTGCATTTTGGCTGGTAAACTGGTAAGCATAATTTTGTTGTGCTTAGTTACTTTTTTTCTGCTTACGCATCTCCATGAAATTGGGCTTAGCTGATGATGTCATCCATGATGCACCATTTGAGTTAGTTAGATTCCCTGTGTGTTACTCTTCAGGTCCAATTTTGGGTAAAGCCCGCCTCCTCAAATGTTGGTCCTCAACAGTAGTTTCAGCAATGACCCTCAAACTTCCATTTGTGGAGACCTTTGCATTGAAGCTGAAACAATTGTATTCTTTTTGGTTGTTGCTTAAAGGTGATCTTACAAAATGATAAGGCTTGTTTACTGAAAATGTCAATCGACCTTGGCCTCAAGAATATTTAAGAGTGAATATATATATATTTTTCAGCCATGGCTTCTTAAACGGTGTGCACAATTATTGGTAATGTTAAACAAATGAATGTTCACAGATTTGTACATAGATGAAAAGATGGTCATGTTGGAAAACGTCCTTTGAAATATTTTTGCTGTAATGCTAGGTGTTTTTGTGAAATGAGTAGTAAACAATTAGTTGTGGACTCACATGCTCGAAACCTGATGTTTGAAAACAGTGAAAACATAAATATAAGGTTTTTTTTTTCTTTCGTGACTTTGATGACCAATTGAGCTTAAACTTTCACAGGTTTGTTATTTCATGCATATGTTGGGTCACAAGTGTGAATACTAGTCTTTGACAAACACCAATGTTGTCCTTGGGTGCTTTAATGAATTTCAGTCAAACTTATCGTATTTAAGCACCAAGATATAATGTTCACAGAGTATCAAGACTGCATTACATTGCAACATGAGCAGGTAATTTTATTTTATATTGATTAAAAATGTTTGATTCTTACTGTACACACCTTTAGTATGAACTTTTTAAAAATTTTATTCCAGATAGGATACATTTCTTTGTAATTTATATTAACAGAGCATAAGGCCTGGAGTATCAGATGACACGCTTAAAGAGATGTACAGTTCATAAGACAAAACAACATCTGAAATAAATTTTTGGTCAAATTTCTTTTAAATATGTTTTTTATACAAAACATTTAATGAACATGTTCTTCTGATCTGAACCCCCCATTTTTTTTAATTATTTTTTTAAATTTGTTGTTAATATCCTTGCTTTATGTCAAGAATGATGAACTTTAAAAATTAATAAACAATCAACATTTTTTTAATACAGCGTTTATTTTTGTTTGTCAATGATGTTTGAAGCTTTGCATGGTGCGGATAGCCGCTTCACTTCAAATCAGGACACACTTGAAAAGAAGAATACCTGTAAATTTTTTTACAAATCACTCAAACAATTTCAAATTTCATAATCATCCAGTGTCATTCATTGTTCTTGCCAAAAAGAAACTCAAATGTCAATTATAATTTTTTGAAAGATTTCCAATCCATTATGTAAATTTGCCTCCTCCAAATAACTTGATTTGATGAACATGCTCGGCTGAACTTAACCTTCAATATTCACCATTCCTTGCTCTGTGCTAAGAGGGACTCTCTGTACAACAAGGTCGTATTATTAATAACCATTTCTTGATTGTATTTTTTGGGGGGGGATTTTTTTCCCCATCAAAATAAATAAAAATTTCTGACAAAACAACTTCAAAGATTTCTAGCCGATTTTGATTTGATTCTGAACTAAAATGATTTCTAGCTAAAAAAAAATTGGTCATGTAATGGTCACATTTTGAAATATCTGTGTCTGGTTTTATTGATGTTTTTCCTCGAATACAAAATGTAATAAAATAAAACCATGGACAAACAATTTCTTTTTCTTTCTTGTCTGAACCGAACCCCTGAAAGTTTCCCATCATCCTTGCCCTATGCCCAGAGAGATGATTGTAAAACAAGGTCATTGTAAACTAGCACGTAAGCGGACTTATCACCAGTCACTTATGATTATTCTACCTGTCAATTTGTGTGAGGTAGCCATCAAGAGGTGACATAAATAAACGTCTGCATGTACAACCAACCATAGCATTATCACCCAAGTGTTGCAAGTAGAGAAGTGTGCACACCACCGGTGAAGACGCGTTTTTTTTGCTTGGCTGACTTATTTGGGGAAAATAAAATTGCGATTTTAATTTATGAATGAAAGGGTTGTTGTGCCGAGCAGCCTGACGAATTTTCAACCCGCTGTTCAGTGTGGACGTTAAGGTCCGGCTCAGATTCTAAAATATGAAAACATTAAATATGATGAGACAAATTACCGATAATGACTCCTACAGACCTCAATGTTTTTTTTTGAAAATTTCCCTCCCATATGTTTTAGTTTACAATCTGTCCACGGTCCCCTGTAAAAAAAAAAAAAACACAACACTTCATAGCGTGTGAGTGAAGTGCATCACAGTTCATTGGGTCTGTACCGTGACCGTGAACTTGGAAGGGTTTTTATTGTACAGTTCCCATGGGGTACAGGGAGGGAAGGGGGCGGGCACCCCCAAAGGAGAGACATTCTCGGAGGACACTTGTGGCTGCTGGTGTCAATGTTATTTTCACCGGTGCACATTGCACTTTGCTGATGACAGCAACAGTCATGCAAGATGTGGGTGTCGAGGGACTATTAAGCATGTTGAGGATATTTTGATGAAGAAGTGCAGGTTCACAGCAAGGCTGTGGTTCACTCAAGGGCCAATTCATTCATTCCGTTGTGTTATTTGAAACTGGGAGTCGCAGCCAGAGCTAAATTGAGCATGATTGACAATAAACATGAATTATCTTTTTTTAAAGAGTCCACAACTTTGATGTCACCGTTTCGCCCTAATGGTGGCGTGGCAGTTCTTCATCGGGCTGAGGACTTGCTGGCCAACAACTGGCGTACAGACTTTATTTTTAAACAAGAATGAGATAGCATACAGCATCGTCATTGCTGTGAACAGTAACACTTTTCAGTCATTAAAGGAACATTACAGAATTGTTTTTTGCTAACAAAACAGTTGCTGGCAGTGTAAGCACTTTATGTAATCCACCGTATACATAAACTGACAAACCTGTAGAAGTTTGAGATCGATCGGCCATCTGGGTCACGAGAAAATAGTGAAAAACCGATTACACATTTGCATGAAATCATATAGGTTCAACAAATGAATAAAAGCTCACTGAGCGATAAACTCCAATCGGAAATTAGTTTATTCATTTCTCATCAAATATGGCATTTCAGACAGAAATATTTCAAGGGATGTTTTCTACTGTCATCATCATTAGACCGTGTAAGTTTTATGTAAATCTGTGATAAAAAAATATATTTTACAAGTTTTTTTCTTACCAATTCTGTAATGTTCCTTTAAAATATAATAATTATTACTCTGCATTATTGAGCAGTCGGAGCAAATATGGGATAGGTCTTTTTTTCTGGTAACTCTTCAACACAACTCTGGGTATTTTCTTTACCTTTTGTTCTCAGTTATGCAGAACAAATTAAAAAAAGAAGACAATTTTTAAAGAAGAAAATGCACAGACTCTTCATACAGTAAGCCGTTTGCGAGTTAGATTTGAATAATCTCTGGTACAACACCCTGTGAATGTTTTATCTGAATTCCCCAGACTAAATCCAGTGTTGCTTTGTCACATAGTGTTAGCCAGAGGGGTGTCTGGGTGTTTTTTTGAACACCCTGTTTTAAATTTGGACACCCTGTTTTGTCTGTCATTTACTGTGATTAGGGAATCTAATACTCTATCTGCTTTTCGTAAAGTCCTTAAGACTCACCTTTTTCCATGTTAATTTCTTTCTAGTGCGCTATGATCTTGATGGAATAGCGCCTTATAAATTTTAATTGTTATGTTATGTTATGTTACATGTAAATTTATTGTACGTGAACAACTTGAACACCCATTTTTTTTTATTTCCAGCATTTTTAGACACCCTTTTTACCAAATCCTGGCTAAAACTTGGTCACTTGGTTCGGGGCAAGCTTTCCTTGCACCTTCCAACTTGGCGAAGACTGGTACCCTCTAGTCACACATTGAGTATTGTGTACAGGTGTTTGTCGCTTGCCCCTGTAGTAACCATGTGACGTTGCACCACCGGATGTAGTCTGAGGAATACAAATTAAGCATTCACTTGTGACCGAACGAGGCAATGTACCAGACATCATTCAAATCGGACTCGCTTGGCTTATTCCATGTTGACTTGCATTACAGGGACCGCTGACCGCTAGAATAATTTGTCTCAATCCGCATTTTGAGTCTCGTTCGGGGAAAATGAGGCACCGTAACAAGCGACGTCTAGATTTAATCAGTAAGCAATCCGCACAAAACTCTAGGCTTACTAACCTGAAAGTTCATCATTTTTCTTTGTATTCCACCAAACTTCAGATTTGTGGTCAATGTAATGTGAGATAGGCCCTACTGCTGTAGCAGGGTCTGTGTATCTCTTTCTAGGAAAAGTCAGGGTTTTTTTCCGTTTTTTTTTTTTTTTCATTTGTTCAAATATATCTGAGAGAAGCAATTATGGTTAAGTGCCTTGCTCAAGGACTCTAGTGTCATGACCGGGAATCGAACCCATACTCCAATGATTCAGGCATCAACCCTTGAGTTCGATAGACTGCTCAGCCATGAAACACCACAACAAAAAACAGTTTATATTTTGTCAAGGACTTTGTACGCATTCATATGTACATGTATGTTTACTTTGAAATTGCTGTTATCAAAATAAGCAATAAACATTTTGTGGGTCATCAAATGCTTTTTCTCTTGACTTTGAAACTATATCGGACAGAAAAGTTCTTTAATTTTTTTTTTTTTTTGAATTTTTTTTTTGCACTGTCGTTTAAAAAGTGATGAAATATACTGTATCTTATCATCAGCTTGAGTTACTCTAATCCGATAAGATGTTTATTTTGATACACGATCTGCTGCTCAAAGATAATAGAGGTTGATGAGTCGTATCAGGCAGCAAACCATGTCTCACAAGATGTCTTGAGGGAAATAAAGAAGGCATGAAAAGATGACTGTGAGAAATGAATTGAGCATCTATGGGGGCATAACACCCCCCCCCCCTCCTCATCACCCTCCTCCCAATGGCTCACTGAATTCCCCTTTAAAGGCACTGGACACTATTGGTAATTACTCAAAATAATTGTTAGCATAAAAAACTTACTTGGTAACGAGCAATGGAGAGCTGTTGATAGTATAAAACATTGTGAGAAACGGCTCCCTCTGAAGTAACGTAGTTTTTGAGAAAGAAGTAAAATATTCGAATTGATTTTGAGACCTCACGCGTGAGGTCTCAAAATCAAGCATCTGAAAGCACACAACTTCGTGTGACAAGGGTGTTTATTCTTCCATTATTATCTCGCAGCTTCGACAACCAATTGAGTTCAAATTTTCACAGGTTTGTTATTTTGTGCATATGTTGAGATACACCAGTGAGAAGACTGGTCTTTGACAATTACCAAAGGTGTCCAGTGTCTTTAACATAAGGGAAGGGATGTCATCAACACATTCTTATAAAGGGGTGTGCGCAATGTTGGTAAGATTCAGGGCTCAAATTTGACACAGGCCCAAGGCCAGTAGTTTCAGTGTCGGGCCAGTAAACTCATGACTGGACAAGTCCGGCAGTCTTGTGTTTTTCAATTGAATAAGAACAATATGATGTTCAAATGTTGACTTTGGGTCTGATAGTGATAAAATACCTTTCAATTCTATGGAGTAATGAAGTATACTTAACACCCATAATAACAAATGAGATAAATCTCCTCTCTTAAAGGTATTATACAGGATTGGTAGAGCTGACAAAACAGTTGCAAACAAAGTTCATGTTTTGTGTGATTAACCATATACATGAAATAACAAACCTGTGAAAATTTGAGCTCAATTGGTCATCGAAGTCACAAGAAAATAGTAAAAAGAGATCTTATGTGTTTTCTGTTTTTTCAAATTATCGCGCGCGATAATTACTATTGTTTTACTCGTTTCTCAGAAACGATAGCATTTTAGGCAGAAATATTTTAAGGAACACTTTCTACCCTTTCTTACTTTAAATCATGTAAGTTATGTGTGAATCTGTGAACATTTGTGTTTTTCAATCTTACCAATAGTGTACAGGGCCTTTAAAGACACTGGACACTTGTCAAAGACCAGTCTTCTCACTTGGTGTATCTCAACATATGCACAAAATAACAAACCTTTAAAAACTTGAACTCAATTGGTCGTCAAAGTTGCAAGATAATAATGGAAGAAAAAACACCCTTGTCACACGAAGTTGTGTGCTTTCAGATGGTTGATTTCGAGACCTCAAAATCTAATTCTGAGGTCTCCAAATCAAATTCGTGGAAAATTACTTTTTTCTTGAAAACTATGTCACTTCAGAGGGAGCCGTTTCTCACAATGTTTTATACTGTCAACCTCTCCCCATTACTCGTTACCAAGTAAGGTTTTATGCTAATAATTATTTTGAGTAATTACCAATAGTGTCCACTGCCTTTAATATGTCGCATAGGTTGCAGTCCCCTAAAATTACCCCTAAAAAAATCAAACGCCAACAGATAAGGTGCATTGGTAGATAAGGCGCAGGGATGTTTTTGTGCTGTTGAAAAGTCAGATAAGACGCGTCTTATCCGCAGGAAACTACGGTGTGTGCATGCTAAACTGTGTCAGGAAGTTTTTGTTTTTTCTCATTTGGATTCTGGTCTTGTAAAAACAATTATGATCCAGTAAATATCTTTAGCAACAAGCCCTTTGGTCTTGTGGATTCCTTCCCCCCCCCCAATTCAAGCCACGAGGTTTTAAAAAAAAGATGTTCACAGTTTTGTTTATAATGGTACAAAGATGGTCATGGTGGAATTCCCTTCAAATTTTGTAACTTGAACAAAGACAATTTTACTGGAACAGAATTTAAACTTGCGAACCTCCGGATTAATGCTCTACTATATGTCATTTAAAACAAACTTAACGTCCTGTAAAATGCATTTGAATTGTGGAAGCGATCAGGACAGCAAAGAGTAGTGAAGTTCGCGAAATTTGGGCGGGGGCCCTTCTGCGGGCTCTGAACCCTGCACCGTTGTAGGTTGTAAGATGCGTGGTTGTATGGTTCTCCAATTTCCACCCATAGATTTGTTCAAGAAACAGAGCAACGGTTAAGAGTAAAGCCCACAAATAGTTGAAGCTAATCCTACTCAAAAGATAACCAAGAAAGGTCGAGAATGCGCCAAAGAGTATCTTGATCATCATGAGATTTCAGAATCGTACCCCAATTTTCAGCGCGGATTTACACCACTGGTGAGAGGTATCTATTTTTTTGCAGTCATGTCCCCCCTCACAATTTCATAGACACTTCCCCCTCAACTGAATGGAACTGCCACGTTTCCATATTTGTGAAAATGAAAACAGAAATATCTGAGAGGCATTTCGATGAGAAAAAAAGAAGAGAAAAGAAAAAAGAAAAAAAAGAGCTGCTGCTCAAGAGATTCTTTTTGAATTTACCAAAAGATACGACACAGACATGTAGGTGAGGGGGCTGGAGCGATAATCTTATGTGCAGATGTAGAAATAGAATAAAATTGTGTACACTTCTCGAAGTTTGTTTCTCTGGCGAAGAGTTTCCCTTCAGGATTTTTGACAAAGATTGATTTGTCACAGATTTCTGTTTAATTCCTATCAATAAGGATTCCAGATGATGATATCGTCCAAATATTGGCGTACATTGAACATACATTGTATGTTTGCTATGATTGTTTGCATTTACTCGCTGTACATTCAATCTATGAAACAAATCTCTCAAAGCACAGTCATGTCAAAAGCAGTTTTCTCTTTTCTCGTTCTCGAGGCCTATTTACTTACAAGTTTAACATTCTGAGCATCTTGTTGGTGGATTTGTACACTGTCAGGCCTGGACTTTAATCTTTGAGAGGGCAAGGCCATCTTCATTTTGCAAAGGGCACTTCCATTGGAAAATCTTGAAATCTACAGGAAACTTCAGAAAGGTCACCAAGGCCAAGACCGCCATGGCCTCTGTGTAATTCCAGGCCTGTTGTATAAGACTCCTTTTATATTACATGTATTTGTAATAATAAAAGCAATTCTACGTTTACTCTCGTTATGTAGATGTAGAGGACATGTACATGTAGGCCTATCAGAAAAATGTTTTTTCGGATTAAAATGATATTTATATCAGTAAAAGTAATTCGATTCAATCGTTCATATTACAGGATTTCTAGAATCTACCGATGGTAATGTTAATGTAAACAACCGGAGAACGTTTCCAATATATGTAGTGCAATGTACAAGCACTCATGTACTCCCCCACCCTGTGCATAGATCGTTCCCCGAAGACCCAACCCACGTACGCCACACGAGCACAGGACTCCCTCCCAGGATAACGGAGCAGGAAACGCACTGCCATGATCCTCCGTAGGGCTCGTCATACCAGTGGGTTTCCGCAAGCATCATACCCCCCCCCCCCTCCTCAAAAAAAAAATGGCGAGGCAAGCACGTGTGGACCATGCCATTAGCCACGATCGTTTATGCAGCTGTGTCTGTAAGCCTGGTACAATCAGGGCATGTGAACACCTCCTTTGTGCACCCGTCATGCGATGTCACTTTCATCGTTTTGATCATCTTTCCAAGTAGAAGGGGGTAATTCTCGTCACTACGGGGGGATTTTTCTTTCCCCCAGGGACATCGGGAAGGTCCTAAGTTGACAAATATAGCCGGGTTGGTTCGGGGGTAGCGGCCACGCGGCACCTAGTGGAGAGAGAAACTACATGTAGTCTGAACCCGCAGTGAACCCACGAGTCTGTATTGGATTCGCAAATTAACACAAATTAAAAACTCATCTGTGAATTAATAAAGATATTGATAATCTCTGCCTGATTGTAAAGGCTGTTTTTCTCAACCCAGGGCTCAAATTGGGGGGAAAAACCCACAGACTGCAGGGCTTGTAGCTCAAAATATTTACTGGATCGAATTTTGAGTACAAGACCAGAATTTAAGTGAGAAGAAAAAATGCCTACACAGGTTAATAATTTAACTGTTTGAATTTGAAAAAGCACTACGAGAAGATCTATCGTATTTGTATATTATGGGTTAGTAGTCTTTGATAATCAACAGAATTGTATTTATCAGACTGAAAGTCAACATTTGAGCACAAACACAAGACCGCCGGACTTGTCTGGACATGACTTTACTGGCCCGATGCTAAAATCACTGGCCTCAGGCCAGCAGTCCAATGTAAAATTGGAGCCCTGTTCAACCCATATATATTACGTTGATGATCCATTTGTCAGGCGTCACTTCTTAAAGGCCTGTGATCAAGTCACAATTTTTGTTCTCTCCTGATTTCTGGACTTTTCATCGATTGTCCGCCAACTTCAGATTTTTCTTGGAGTTGCATTTCCAGGCGGGAAAGACAAAAGCCCTTTTGTTTTGCCAAACATCTGGATTCCTGTTTGCAGTGATGCAAAGATATCCGAGTCTGAAAATCTCCTGGATGTAACAGTCTGTGTATAGATGTATTGCAATACGCGTCATTGACCACCATCTTTGATGTAAAACGATGGAAAAGTGCACGCGTGTACGCGCTACGCACGACTCTCAGCCAATGATAGCTCTTCACGCGTGCACAATCCATCTATTCATGAGGGGCTTCATCTCCACACTCAAGAGGAGACCATTCCCCGTTTTTGTTTTCATTTTGATACAAGTCACAACCCTACTTTTAAAGGGAAGGTAATCACTCCAAAAAAATTATGGCAATAAAAACTTACTTGGTTAGAAGTACAGCAACTTTCGATAGTATACAGCATTTTGAGAAATATTTCAATTCAAAATAATGTGGATATGGAAAAAGATGTCAGTTTTCATCCCCCAAAATTTGAATCTGAGAAACGTTTCTCAGATTTTGTATTCCTATTAGGGATTATTCTTCATGCGTGGCCATAACCGCTCCAGATTTTTGGCGATATCTCATAAACGCTAGCACCTTTTGAAATGAAATTTTCACAGGTTAGTTTTATTGTATATATCTACATTTATATAGGATTAAAACAATTGAACGGTTCCAAAAACCAACGGTATACTTTGCCTTTAAGAGTCGTTAACATTCAAATCTGTACCTGTTTTCTCCTTTCTAAAGAGCACCTCTATAAGGAAAATCGTATATTTCTATTGGATTGTTTCAAGGGGCACCAAGACAATGACCAGGGGGGCAATAGGGCCAGTTAATTAGCAGGCCTGAAGATTATGGCCTCTGGCTGCACATCATGACATCGTCCCTCTCAATACCATCTTCAGCCAGTATCACCAGGAGACGTTTTGTCTTGGGCCTGTTAATATGCATACATGACATTGTAACCAGACAAGGTCATAAGAAACCAATGCAATCATTTCCCGAGCTCTAGAACATCGTAGATGAAAACAAAAAAAAATTGGAGCATTGATTTCAAAGTTGTGTCAGGGAATGCTACGAGATTTATCAGGTTGTTACATGAAATCTTTGAAGAGGTGGAGGAATCTGCACTGTAATGTATTGGGCCAGATCTGGGAGCAGTGCATTTTTATACATATTTTTTGTTGTGATGAAATCCAAGATGAGAGGAAGTACGAGGTTGTTATAAAACTCAGCTAAGATTACCTCAATTTAAACCATTTTATTTTTCTGAATCGCCTCCCCGTGCATTTTAAAACGAAACTCGACTCCATCCCTCCCCGTAATATGGGTTTAAAGATGACTTGAACTTTCCATCATCATTTGTCTGTTCTCATCATAATTTGTCTGACTCCCGTAATTACTAGTTTTTCCTTGGGAGCGGAGACTGTAAGTTGACGGGAAACATTCTACCTGGAGTGCATTTCTCATGGGTGGAGAATCTTGGAGAGACTGTGACCTCGGTTGCCCCTAAAAACCTCCCAGGAGACCGTCAGGATTTCTACTGTATAATGTAAAAGTACTCTGCTTCTTCAGAGATGAAATTTCCAGCGTGATTTTTTTTTTGGTGAATTCTGAAACGTGGTTGTTTTAAAGCAATATAATAATGTTAAAACTTTGTTTTGTGAATTATCTTTAGGAACATTCTTCACTGAACTTAGTTTTTTTATTCAAAGTTTTTAATGAAAGTCTACATTTTTTGTACAGGCACATATAAATACATCTCTACTAAAACAAAGGAATAACAGAGGCGCATTTTGTCAAAATGTCATTGTCATTTTGTTAATCCTACAATGATACCCAGTTTTGTTCCTTTATTTCTGTATTTTATCATTTGGAAAGGGGCTAAAAACTTCAGTCTTAGTTTTGACCTCCAGGTTTTAGTCTCAGAGTGGGTGTTTACTCCGCCTTCAAAGCCCTTCACCCTACTCCCAACCCCAACCCACTCCTACCCTCAACCCATTTTCTTACATGTCCAAGCCCCCCATCCTCTCATTCTTCCCCAGTCACCCTCAGTGCTTTATTTCTGTTTGCTGTGTTGTTGCTGATAACTCTGGAAAAAGGGCTAAAATCTTCTTACGGTCTAAGTTTTGACCTCCAGGTTTTAGTCTACTTCCCTACTCCTACCCCCAACCCCACTACCAGCCCCATCCCCCTCAATCTCCTTATTCCTTGCCCCGCCCACCCCCCCGCCCCCCAATCCCCCCTCCTTAATTGCTGTATCTTGCAGAGGGCAATGATAAATACATTGTAGCTTTCAGGTACAGTCTGATATACAGACACATGTATCGTTATTGGGATTGAGTCGGGCTGGAAGGAACACAAGTAGAGACCTACATTGTATACACTTGGTGGAAACGACCGCTGTATGTAGTCCATGTGGTCTAGTGTCAATCAACGTGTGTGATGAGCCCAACCTGCCCTTGAGCATCACGGATAATCTCACTCACAAATTAATACATTGGTAGATTTGGTGTCTCCAATTGGGTCCATTTCCTTTCGAGATCGTTACACCGCCGGCGGGCGTTGAGGGTGTTTTTATGTAGATGTGCCGGACGGAGAGGACACTTTCTTAAAGGTGCATCTCAGTTTCGGTCGGTTTTGGTTCAGAGTCGTGGAGACGGTTTTCTTTGAAGGCTCTCCATTTGGAGGAATTAGGGGTAGCCATCTTTGTTACAGTTGTGGGTTCCCATTATCTTGACATTGTGGTTTTGTAACATACGAAAGAGCCACAGAGCCTGTCCTTCCCGGACAATACTCATTCACGTGCACAATTCACCTGCATGACGTCATCATCACAATAATTTTGGTTTGCGCCATTCGGGAGTCATGTTCCCCATGTGTTATACAGTGTAGTGCACATTTTAGGTGACTTCCAAGATGGCGAGCTTGGCAGACAGTCGCTGCGAATGATGTTGGTACAAGGAGTCAATATGAAAATTATAGAAAACCTCAAATTCTAAACAGCCCAGTATCTTGCCAGGAAAGGTTCTAGAAATCTCAAGACCTCTAGTTTAGCACAGCTCCTATTCTTGTTGGAAATTGGAGGATTGAAATAAATGTACTCTTTCGAAAACAATGATGTACCATTCCATTTGTTTGTTTGTTTGTTTAGATGATCTTTGGACAAGGAAGCTTCGGACAAAGCTCATACAAGGGGGATATAAACGCCAAGCTGGCCAACAGCCAATCTCTCTCAAAAACAAACATTGGTTTGACGTCTCTGATTATGAATTGCACAAATCAATAAATGTGTTTTTCAGTAACTAGACGACAATACTCATTCTAGTCATTGTGAAATCAGTGCAGCTTGGCCAGATTTGAACCCACAAGTCCTGCAGTCTAACCACCTGACCACGGTGACAGTGGTGACAGTTTGCTAAAGATGTTTGTTGAAAATTAGAGGATCAAATGTGCTCTTTCAAAAACCAATGGTATATCCATTTTTAAGATATGTTTTTTGAAACCCATAGATTTAATTTGTGATTGTAATCTTCCAAAACATATGATGTACCGTCCCTTTAAGACATGTGTTTAAATCTACATGATTTTAGTCTTCCAAAATGAACCATCCCTTTAATTTGTAGGGGTTTTTATCTCAAGAAAGAAATAGAGGAGTGAAAATAGTACACGCTTCTAAAAACCATTGGTAACCATCTCATGATATATTTTGAAAACAAGAGGACAGGAATTAATATACATGTCCTCTTTTAATAAATAAAATAGAAATGGCTTGTTAACCCACAAACTCCACATCTTAGGAATAGCAGCTCATGAAATAGTAGTGAGTTTGAAGGACAAATGGCTCAACATCTTTTGGTATATGTTACTTTTTTAGTTTATAGAAAACCTGTAATACAAGTTTCATAATTACTGTTCTCGCTGAAGAAGTAAAGTTGTTTTGGCCGGTTCTAGGCGAGAAGTTGGAAAGGTCCTTGCTCCTTCATCTAGTTCAGGAGGATTTGATGTCAGTGTAATTGCATTAACACAACTAGGAGACTCAAGTGACTTAAGACCAGAATTCTCACTTACAGAGATCAATATTATGCTAGTGGCAGTGGCGGTTAAGGTTTTAACTGATCGCGTGTCCAACTTTAAAGGAGTATGTACGCTGAAAGATTCCGTGGCATTTGTTCAGTTTGATTTCCTCGTCTCCATAATTGAGAAACTGTTGTTTTGTTTTGTTTTGGGTTTGTTTGTTGTTGTTGTTTGTTTGTTTTTGTTTTTTTAGGGGGGGGGCATAAAACATAAGACCAACAATCTCTGTTTTGTCAAAGGTGTGTAAAAGAAAACCCAGCAGACTAGCCCAGTACCCAAAGCTGGTGAGCACAAAAACTTGCTGAGCGCAGAAAAGTCATGCTAGGCAGAAACAGGTCACCAGCCAAATTGTCATGTAATGTACATTGGTTGGGACTGAAATCTTCTCGGGCATAGTACGCCGAGGCTCGGGACATTTTTCCTGCGCAAGCATTTGCTCAACAGCAAACAGCTTTTTATAAAATTGGGTCTACGGAACAGGGCCCAATTTCAAAGAGCTGCTTGAGCAGAAAATATTGCTTAACAATGTTTTGCTTAGCAGAAATGAGCAGGATACCATTCACAACTTGTACATGTGACATGGTAGTTTGGCTGGTAACCTTATTCTGCTAAGCATAACTTTGTTGTGCTTAGCTAGTTTTTGTGCTTAAGCAGCTCTATGAAATTTGGCCCAGGTCATTCACCCAAGGAGTAAAACTCACCGTTGGATGTAAATTGTGAAATGTACTCTCATGTTACTGTGCCAAAGATCTTTTTAAGAAAATGAATGAGATTGCCATTAGGCTCATCCTCCGGATGAGCTTAGGGAGATGGAAGGAGTTTGCAATGATAACTTGTACTGTTTGATCATGTTCTTGGACTCCCTGAGGGTTAGAAAAAAGCAGGAGACAAGCTCGCCGACTCTCATCTGTAAATCCTCTTCGCGTTCTAAAGTAGGTCACAAAGAGGAAGAAAGAGAGAGGGAGGCTGAGGTTATGACAATTCAATTCGACAGTTGCACCGAAATGCCTGAAAGCGAGACGTAATCCAAATTATAAAAGATTTGTTGTTGGGTTTGTGCAGGAAATTTGCACAGTCACATTTAGATTTTTTTCCAGGGTATTGAGCAAGGAGCTGAGAAGACTTAAACCACATTTTGCATTCAAGTAAAAAGTTTATTAGTTTTTTTTAATAACACTTGGGATGAAGATGGCTTGGCAGGTAAAGCATTGAATGTGGTGATCTAGGCCCAATTTCATGGCTCTGCTTACCACTGAATTCTGCACTAGCCATCACCATTCTCCGCTTACTGTGCAAGCGCCAAATTTCTGCGCTAGCTGTGTAAGCGTTAGAATGCCTAATAGCCTGGAGTACGCACACGCACAGGCAGAAATTCCCTGCTTACCCCTGAATTACGCTTGACGTAAGCGCGGAGTTCCCTGCTTCCGTTAGCGCCAATTATTTGCTTACGGTAAGCAGAGCCATGAAATTAGGCCCTGAACCCAGTTTCACGATTCTGCTTAATTACCATGGAACTCTGCTCTTACGGTCACCACTCTCTGCTGTAGAGGTTAGCATGAAATTTCTGTGCTAGCTATGCAAGCAAAAAATGTTTAGTAATGTGAAGTGAGCACAAGCAAATATTCCTTGTTTACCGTGGAATGCACACTTTACATGTATGTTGACATGTACAGTAGTTAAGATTGTTATGCGATCTTAAACGCTGATATTTGGCTTAAAGTTAGCAGAGCCTTCAAACTTGCCCCTTTGTTTAAGCAGAAAATATTGTGTGACAATTTTCGGCAGAGCAATGTCGGATACCAGTTATAAAAGGTACATACAATATTTTGGCTGATAACCATAACCTTGCAAGCAAAATTTGTATGTGCTTTGTTTAAGCACATGAAATTGGCTGGAATCCTGCACAGCTACAAATATTTTTTCTGAAGCTTTAACATTGCATTGAGGATGGAAAACTGATTTTGCTTAGCATAAATCTGATGTGCTAAGCAGGAGGCTTAGAAATGGGCAAAATTGGAATGTTAGTCTTGGTTCAAGATGTTACTATGATACTATGACAATCAACATTATTCACAAGCAGCCCACAGACTCTGTGCACATGACTCATTTGAACCAAGGGGGCGCTGTTAGGAGTAACTAACTGGCCCCCTATCTACTCTTACTACCATGGTTGTCCCTGTGAGTGAAAGCCCTGTACGATAGAATTGTCACAGGGTGCAGTGTATTATACGAATATGGAACGCATGTGAGTGCATTGTAGCCTGATTACCGCAGAACATAAAAACATTCAAGGTGAAATCTGGACTACTCCAATGCAGGAGGCGAAGCTGAGTGAAATGAAAAAGCCAGATATCACAGAGTAATTATATTCTGCGACAGCGCACAAACAAATTACATTTAGTATTTGTTTTATATTAATATAACTCCTTGTCATTTAAAAATGATTAACAATAAACACATAATATACACAGAAACTCATCCATCCCAGACTCTCTTCCCAGAAAACCTTCTTATTAACTTGGATGACTCCATGTACACACCAACCTTGTCTGCCGCATTACAACCTTGCCTTGTTTAGACAAACAGACGGGATCGAGTATTTCTGAGAATTAAGCCTCGAATATCAATATAACCACCCTATATCTATTTTCATATACAACGGTTTACGATGGTCCAACGTCGCGGCAGTAAATATGTGGCAAAATATAGGATGTCACGTGACGCGCGTGTTCCACCAATCAAATGACAAGGATCTGTGTCTGAGTGATATGATGAATAATGGCTGCATAGTTTCAAATAGATATATAAGAACGTCTTGAAGTAAGACTATCAACAACCTTGCAACTTATGCTAATAATTTCATTCTAAATTACTTAAGTGATCCCGTCTAGGGCCCAATGGCAGACCGCTATCATGCTTGACAAATTTATCTGCTGAGCACATCTTAGGAAGGGGAACCAGTTACAAGCAGTGTAATCCACATGTAAATTTCGCTGGTGACCTGTTACTACTAAGCAATGTATTTTTTTGTGCTTAACACATTTTTGTGTTGCCAGCTTTTATGAAATTGCGTTTGGCATCCGCTTTCGCTGTAGGAGAGGCAGCATAATTTGATTTGACATTCACTAAGTGCCCTTATTACTTCGTGAAAAAATTTAGGCCACGGTACTTGTTGGACATGTTCTTAGTTATGTATATGTGAAGTGGGAAGAGAAGGTAGGGTCGTATCTCTTGTTTAAAGTGGGACATGTGCATGAGTCGGCTGTGGCCAAATACGATCAACTGGTCCTCCGGTGACAACCAGCTGGCAATTTAAATAATACTGCCTTGATATATATTCGGTTTGCGGTCAGGTAGTAGTTAATAAGCAGGACAGTTCTTTTCAGAACTGAGAAGTCTCCCGAGTTCCGAAAATCTACTCCGCGGTAGTAGAATAAATAGCAAGACAAGTCTTCTAAAGAACAAAATCCACACAGCAAAGTAGATATTTATACGCATGGTGTTACCGCAAACCGAATATATATTGATACCTCACCATGCAATGCCTCAAAAACCAAATACTGGCTTGCCATGGCGAGTGGTCTAGCGCACCGGACTCGAGCTCGCATGTTTCCGATCAGCAGAGTGTGGGCTGAGTCCCCAGTCTTGACACTTGTGTCCTTAAGCAAGACACCATTATTGCTTTAATTGTCCTTCAGATGGGACGTGAAGCCCTAGGTCCAGTGTGTTGTGTAAAAGCAGGTAAAACGAACCCAGTTACACTAATCATTAATAACACAGGTTTTCCCTGGTGTTTCCCCGGCATGAATGCAGTGGGCTGTAGAATGCGGCGCTTCACCTTGTAAAAACTCTTACAAGCTGCTAATGTGTCTGAATAATAAAAAATTTAAAAAAATTAGCAGACCTGTCTTGAACATAAAAAGGGCTTTGAGACGCCTGTTGATAAAGCGCTTTGTAAGACAGTTCTGTTTATTATTAGAATGAGTTCATGCTAAGGACAAGCAGAGAGCACTGGTACGAGCACTTGGAAACATCACCTCTTAAACTCACCGCTGTTTGTTCTTGGAAGCACCACTTGTTTTTTTCTGATGGAGGTTATTAATTCACAAAGATGTCACTCACAAAACTAGTTAAAGGAACATTACAGAATTGGTTTTTGCTAACAAAACAGTTGCTGGCAGTGTAAGCACTTTATGTAATCCACCATATACATAAACTGACAAACCTGTAGAAGTTTGAGATCAATCGGCCATCTGGGTCACGAGAAAATAATGAAAAAACGATTACACATTTGCATGAAATCATATAAATTTAACAAATGAATAAAACACTCACTGAGCGATAAACTCCAATCAGAAAATTAGTTTATTCATTTCTCATCAAATATGGCATTTCAGACAGAAATATTTCAAGGGATGTTTTCTACTATCATCATCATTAGACCGTGGAAGTTTTATGTAAATCTGTGATCAAAAAGTACATTTTACAAGTTTTTTTCTTACCAATTCTGTAATGTTCCTTTAATTGTCTAAACCTAATCGTGCTTAGAATGTGTGAACTTCATTCACGTACAGCAAAACAGCTATAACTGATTGAAGTTTTCATTTTGTTCCACGTTTTGATGAAAGGGACTTATGGACATGTAGGCTGTCACTTGACCCACTAAAGGTGTCATGTGATCTAATAAATGGGGACGTGAGGACAATAGGTGGAGGCAGACATACAAATAGGTGCGTGTAATTTTCCATTGTTTGCGCACATTTGTGCAAACAGTGGGTTTACCTCAGTAACTTTTGCTGTTTTCTATGTGACTATTATTTTTTTAGGGTGGGGGGATCCTTGTGATGCTAGAACTTCTTTTGTGAAAAATTAAGAAATTAAGTTAAGGAGAATGGACGAGGAACTGGAAGTGTACATGTAGATTTGTGTATAGAGTATACAGGTTGAAGGGGAGTACATTCTCAGACTATTTCCTGAAAATCTTCAATTTATTTTATCTGTTCATTTACGTCATTTTGATGTTTTTTGTTGAATGACAAAGCAATTATTTATCTTACAAAATGCTTATGTATTCATTGCAACAGTATTGCTTCAAATTTCCCCTCATTCAAATTAATAATGAATTGTTTTAGTTTGCAAAAAAGAATTTTCCAATTGAACAGTTTTCTGCAGATGCAGAAAGAATCCACAGCAAACGGTTGACTCAGAACAATTCAACTGCAACATTGTAGATTCACAAACATTTTCATTTTCTTCATTTAGTGTGACGTCAGGGCAATAGTTTGATCTTGTAGAATCTTTTGATTCTAACAAATCAACTGCAACATCGTAGATTCACAAACATTTTCATTTTCGTCATTTAGTGTGACGTCAATGAAATAGTTTGATCTTGTAGAATCTTTTGATTCTAACAAATCAACTGCAACATCGTAGATTCACAAACATTTTCATTTTCTTCATTTAGTGCGACGTCAATGCAATAGTTTGATCTTGTAGAATCTTTTGATTCTAACAAATCAACTGCAACATCGTAGATTCACAAACATTTTCATTTTCGTCATTTAGTGTGACGTCAATGAAATAGTTAGATCTTGTAGAATCTTTTGATTCTAACAAATCAACTGCAACATCGTAGATTCACAACATTTTCATTTTCTTCATTTAGTGTGACGTCAATGCAATAGTTTGATCTTGTAGAATCTTTTGATTCTAACAAATCAACTGCAACATCGTAGATTCACAAACAGTTTCATCTTGTCATTTAGTGTGACGTCAATGAAATAGTTTGATCCCGTAGAATCTTTTGATTCTAACAAGTTGTTGAGAAACCTCACGTGACCTTAAAAAAGTGTGTATCTGAGGGAGCATGGTGTAATATGCATTTGACCTTTAGAATGTGATAGAATTGAAGTCCCAGTGTGTTTACACATCCCACTCCCAAGAGTCCTGAATTTAGACAACGCTCATCAGAATATAACATGATCAAGTTGTAGGCCAGGGTAGTTGTCAAGCCTGCTGATTCCCAGATGGGGGGTTAACTTTAATGCTTTTGGTCGGCAGTGGTTTGGGGGGGATAATCCTCCTCCACTCAGGGGGATTAACCAATAAAAGGTTATTTTGATTGAAGTGGATTTGTTTCAGTTGTGAGACTTCAAGCGGTAGTAGTACTGTCGGCGTAAACTGATTTCAGTTTGTTCTCTTTTGTTTGTTTGTTTGTTTGTTTGTTTGTTTGTTTGTTGGTGTATTTTTTCCCCTTCTTCTTCACAGTCTGAGGGTCTTGCAGGAGAAATTAATCTACAATGGTTTAAGATGACAGTCGTTGACTGGTTTCTGTGTTCATTTACACATGTGAGTTTGATTGAGGATTGACTCTGTCGAGAATTCCACTTGGTATGATGTGATTTGTCCGTTGGGCCGACCGGATACAATAGACCTGAAGCATGATCCTTACTTAGTCCATAAGCCTCTTTTTTTGTGCACTTACCCAGGGCTCAGATTTTACACCGGACCGCAGGCCCGAGGCCAGTGGTTTTTAGTGTCGGGCCAGTAAACTCATGACTGGACAAGTCCGCGGTCTTGTGTTTTTCAATTGAATAACAACACCTCGCTGTGTAATATCTTGAATAGAAACAAATTATGTACAAATGTCGACTTTGAGTTTGAATATCATTCAATCTTGTTGAGTAATGAAGTATACTTTATATCCATTGTGTTTTAATTACTTTGCCCAGTTGCGCATCCATGGAACACCGAGAGAAAAATGTGGTTCTTAGGGAAAACCCGAGGGAGTATACCGCTGTGCCTCATAGCTCAGTTGGTAGAGCATCTGCCCAGAGTGTCAGGGGTCTTGGATTCAAATCCCAACGAGGACCATTTGATTTTTCTCTCACCCCATATTTGGTTACCCATGGTAGAGACAGATGGGAAATCTTCTCTTTCATTCTCTTTCTTAGTGCTTAATTCTTCCAATAAATACGTGCATGTTTTAACTGTGTCCAAACTCTTCTTTTTTTCTCTTCTCATTTTGATTCTGGTCTTGTAAAAAAAATTCCGGTCCGGCAAACATTTTGAGCTGCAAGCCATGTACAGGCATGCAACTTTTCCTCGGATCAGCTGATTTCCTCTTTTTTTATTCTCAGTTTTAATACTGTACAAAATCATTGAAATTTTGTAATTTCCTCTTTTTTGGTGAAGTTACAGTTGCATGCCTGAATCTTGTGGATTGTTCTCCCAAATTCGAGCCCTGTTACCCCATCATTGAATATTCACTTAACTGTTTCTAACGTTTAAAGTTTTTTGAACACAAGTCACGTATCTACGATCAATTTATCCAGTTTGGGAAATCTCTGACCTACAGAACACGAAAAACCACTTATCCCCAAGTAAAAGTGTTCATTTCAATCAGTAATAAGACACAAGGGAAACTGACTTGGAGGTTAGGGACTTGAGAAAATAGAACTAGCTGTTGCAAACTGCTGCTTAACAACCAAAAGGACCTGTGGTATAAATGCACAAAATAGTCAGTTGCCTGACGTTTTAATTCAACCCAAGTGGAGTCTTTTCTCGAAGGCTAAATGACAACACGACACACATAAACAGGTATACTGCAGAGCTTGCCAACTCTCCCCCTGACTCTGCAGAAATCTCCCTGAAAATCAACCAATCTTTCCATGTTCTGATGAACAAATTTGAAAGTCTCCCTGATTGCAGAAACTTTTTCCCCTGTATTGTTGAATGTAATTCTAAAGATCTCCCTGATTGTTGTACAAAATCTCCCTGATTTCAAGATGCAAATGTTGGCAGCTCTGATAGTGGTGAAACAGACTGCTTCTGTTACCTGTTTATGTGTGTCGTGGTGTCATTTAGCCTTCGAGAAAGAATTGAATTGAAACATCAGGCCACTGACTATTTTTGTGCAGGTTGGAGACTTGTCAGTTTCTTTTCACTTTCCTAAGGACTCTATCTATCAGAAAATGAGTGCATCACAAAACCTAATCTTGACCTTGTAGCCCCTCTTCAAGTTCCCTAAAGAAGAACATAAAATAAATGCCGTTTCAATAAGTTCTAGACGCATCCAAAAAGATGAATGACCCTTAATTCCCTAAATACTGGCAAAATAAATCACCAGCATGTACTCGCACATGCTGGCAGAGGAGAAAGACTGTTCGACCTCTCACAGAGAGTCCTTATAAAGAATGAAACTGTTGTCAATCAGTGGTCTAGGTGGAGGGAGGGGGGCATGGATGGCCACCCCCTCCCCCATTGATGTCTGTGCCCCTCCTTTAAAATCAAGACTTCTGAGATTAAAATTCTACAGAGGGAAATATTACATTTTCTAAACTTTGATGTGATAATTTCAATAATTTAAAACCTAGTTTTCCATTTACAGTCAGACAGTGTATTTGTTTTTTTTTAACATTCTCGTCAGATTATCTTGTACAAAATCGTAAATGGCATAACAAGAGCGCTGAAAAGGGGCTTGTTTCAAGAAAAATAACAGAAACTACAGTTTTATTTGACCCCTCTAGGAAAAAATGGGTGCACCCCGTTTATACCCGGGTATGGTTAGGATAATACACTTCCTTTTATGGTGTATAGAAGGAAGTAATTTAGGAAAAGTCAAGCAAATGAATTGCAACATCTGTCACAATATCAATGCGTCCGGCCGGTTGGAGTATATTTGCATTCAGGATCAAACTGAATATTTTTGAATAAATCCAGGGAAGCTCTTAAACTTTGTTTTCTTCACCAAAACAAAACAAAGCTGCAGCAGCTGCTGCGATCGCTATACGGCAATCAGCGACGGCGATGGCCGGTGCAGCCCGTACGGCGGCTGCGTTCTAGCGATACGTAAGGTCAACAGAGCCAGAGGGGGTCAATAGTGCCGGAAAGCTTGCAACGCTACAGTCAACATTTCAAGTGTTTACTACTCAAACATGCATGCCTTCGATAAGCGTACTTTACACAAATTGCGCACACGTTTTGAGCTGCCCGTCAATGTTTTAACATTTACCCCTCTGCAGAATGTTTCTTAGAAAGCCTATCTGGACGTTGGAGTGGGCCTGATATTAAACAGGCCCATGTGATGTGGAATGAGTAATCCGACATTTTATGTTGATACAGTTACTCTTGAAAGGGCGGTGTTTACTTTATGTTCGTGCTGTTTATTTTTTTCATTGGGGGGTCTCTTTGTAATCATTCACAGCCTTTTGATTCAACTGACTAAAACAATAAAGTGATTCGAACTGGTACAGAGAAAAATATGAGAAAAATATGGCAAGTAGGGGGGGGGGAAATATGATATTTATTTGTTATCCCTTTTTTTTGCTTTATGTATTAATGCTGCATGTGATTTCTTAGGATTTTAAGGATTTTCAACAACAAAAATCTCCTTGAGCCTTCAAATTTTCTGGAAAGAAGTAAAGCAGTCAACAAAGGGAGAATTAAATAGTCCACATTAGCTTTTCAAATGCAGCCCACTTCTATACCATCTCTTTCGAACATCCCTGATATCTCTTTTTTTTTTTTTATTTCTCAAGGCTGTTTCACCACTTTCATTTGAATTTTTAAAGTCCATTTTTGATGCCCATGGGCCACTTTTCACTTTTTTGTGATGTAAATTTGATTTAAATTTAGTTAAACCTTTTTTGTGTACTATTTTTTTATTTTTTTATTGTAAATTCAAAAAGGCAATTCAGTCGTTGGATCACAAATCTTTGAACGTTTTTTAAATAAAACATAAACCATAAAATAATCCTGTAGTTAGAGGACCTGGGAGGTTCTGGGTCTACAATAAGGGAGAACCCAGGCTCACAAAATTCTCAGGAATTTTCACATTTGTCAAATCTCATCCCTAATTCATATCTTGATGGACATGTTAACTTTGTATCTGTGTGTCTTTAAAGGAACATTACAGAATTGGTTTTTGCTATAAAACAGTTGCTGGCAGTGTAATAACTTTATGTAATCCAACATGTATATATAAAATGACAAACCTGTAGAAGTTTGAGATCGATCGGCCATCTGGGTCACGAGAAAATAGTGAAAAACCGATTACACATTTGCATGAAATCATATAGGTTCAACAAATGAAGAAAACGCTCACTGAGCGATAAACTCCAATCGGAAAATTAGTTTATTCATATCTCATCAAGATGGCATTTCAGACAGAAATATTTCAAGGGATGTTTTCTACTACCATCATCATTAGACCGTGTAAGTTTTATGTAAATCTGTGATCAAAAAGTTTATTTTACAAGTTTTTTTCTTACCAATTCTGTAATGTTCCTTTAAACAAAACAAAAGATATGTTTGTGATTTTTTTTTTTTATTTATTATTTCTTTGGTTTTTTTTCCCTCCTCCATTGTTTCATTTTACATTGGTTAAAACACAAATAATATTCATTTTTACTTCAGAATACATACAATTTAGCCATCCTTTTTGAACGACACTCATGTTCCCACCTGAGTTGTGACTTAATGGACGTGCCAAGAATTTCTCCCAGCGCAAGCTTTTAGCAACTACAATTGATGCTGTTTTGATTCGTCCCTTTGCAACGAAATTCTCGTCGCTTTCCCCCCACGTTGAGTAGGTCATCTGCAGCACAATTGAGTTCCAACCAAACCCTTTTAGTCGAGGGGTTGTTTTGTTGTATTTTTCACCTCTTCTTCAGCATTTATCTGGAATTTTGGGGCGCGTTTCCCGTAAAGTGATAAGAACAGATAATTTGAACCAATCAACAGCACTCAAAGAGACTGGCATCGTAGTTAACAAGTCTGCATCAAGTCGGATTTGTTGTTGTGGTTTTGTACTAAAAAATTCAGCACATTTCCATCTTGTTAGGACTCACTTGTTAGGATTTTAGCAAATGTCCTTATCTGCTATATGTAAAGGTTTTGATGCAGCTACACCAAACCCTTTGGGCTGTACCTTCCTCATGAAAGTTATCTTGCCTATTCTTTTTCTCAGTTCAAAATATCACTCATGAGAACTAACTTTTTTGTTTCTTGCATAGGTATAATTTTTAGTGGTTAGTTTCTTTTATTGGCGGATACCAGTGTTGTAGTATAATGCATATAAGTTTGCTTTACCTTAACTATCACTATACTCATGATGTTGACTAAAAACGATGGTAGGAGAGTTTAGCAAGTAAAAATATGAATTGAAAAACAAAACAAACAAAAAAACAGAAAATACCTACAAATATTGAATGACAAAAATCTTTTCTACCCCCTGCAATTGTAATTTGAATAATTGATTATAATCAGTAGTAATAGTTTTCTCTCTTAAATAAAATTGAACAAGAAAGAAGATAAGAAAGTGTTGAACATGTAAATAACTTCACAAATATTTTTGAATAATAAATATACATAAATGGAAAATAAAAATAAAACTGGATCATGCTCGCAACTTTTTGCACTCAAGAATTTGTTTTTATTCAAATTATCAGTACACTATTGACTGTTATTTAAAGCAGTAACACAAAAAATATCCTGGGCCGAATTGTATAGCTTAATGAGCAGAAAACATTGCTCACCAGTTACATTTTGTACATGTGCAACATGGTATTTTGGCAGGTAACCTTATTCTGGTTATCATAATTTTTGTTGTGTTCAGCTACTTTTTGTGTGCTGAAACAGCTCAGTGAAATTTTGTCCGGGTTTTAGTAACTGACAAATCGACCTGATGGGGGAACTATAACGATTGATTAATTGCCATGCGTTGATCATCATACTTAGCTTTACCTCGATTAGCTAATAAAAGTAAGGTCATCTCACGGAATTAATCTATGAATTGAAAGGAAATAAGCCTTTGACAAATTTCATTGAGATGGATCTTTGTGAATAAGCGAAATATTTTCAGTGGCAACAACATTTCTGTAAAATCAAACAAAAAGGAACACACAATGCTGTGATAATGGACCTTATTTTTCATATTGCATGACGCATAATAATTTTGCCCTAAAATTGTATGGCCTGATTTTGAGCAGAAAAATGTTTTTTTTTAACTTATGAAAGAATTTTGATTGATAGTGCAGTTTCATAACGAAAAACAGACACAAACTTTCGCTTATATCACAGACAATGTTCAAAAATACATGTAATATTGCTTGTTTGTAATTGTTTTCTGTCTAATTTCCTCTTTCTGTACTGTGTGAGGACTCTCTCTCTCGTGTGCCTCGAGCACCTTAATTTTGGTGGATTTGGCGCAATATAAATACTCTGTATTATTTCTTGTAACATGCAAATATGTTTGTACATGGCTGATTTAAGTGAAATAATGTCAGGACATCAACAATAATTAATTTTTTATTTTTCATCTACTAGGCCATATCACTTATCATAGGCGGGTTTTTTTTTATAAATAACTTTCTCAAATCTAAAAAAAAAAAAATAGCTATTTTAAATAAATCTAAATTTTTTAAACTCCAATTTGAGTACACACACTATATTATGGTAATGCAAGTTCATGCAAGTTCATGCAAGGTACATCCTTCAGGTAACTGCCCGGTTCTAAAGGCTGATATCTGGTACTAATCGCGAGGCACGAAGTGTGACGTCAGACAGTCGGGCTGATCCAGTTATAAGCCTTTGTCGAAAACAAGTCTGCTGCCAACTAGCATCCCCCAAAAGACTCTCCTTGCGACCAAAGCTCTTCAGAGTGGCCTCTGGGGGAAAGCGGGCCGTGGATCCGGGGAAGGGGTCCACGGTGTTCTGCTCTTGACAACAACTATTTTTTTTATTGTTATCTATCTTTTTCTTTTTTGGGGGTAAACTTTAAACTTGCACCATCACATTATAATTGTCCTAGTCTTGCTACAGAATCAAGTACCCATTGCCCACTTGCATCCTACTCGAATGATCGTTGCAGCCTTCCAGTTACTTTTTTGTTTTGGGGGTGGTCCCTCCCCCCCTCTTTATACGGACCCTTCCCTGGTGAATGTACTCTTTTGTTACCCAATCTTGGACCATCTGAATGCTGCAAAATGTTAATAGACGGCCTTCCCCACATCTTCTCTTTGTGTGTCTTAAGATGTCCCATGATGCTGTGGTTGTCCTCCTACTACTCCCCATGTTATCAATCATCATTTCAATTCCAGGAATAATTGTTTTTTCTAATGCTGGTGTTTATCTAAGGCTGTAGTTGAATGCGGTAAAGTGCAAAGGACCTTAGAAGGCAGAGTTGTTGGAGCAACACCCCCCCCCCCTCTCCCCGACACACATACACCCACACAATGCATGTTTGTCAACCTGGTAAATCAAGAACCTCTGTTTGTTCTCCCATAGTTTGGACTTAAGCCATTTAACCATTGGCTTTTTTTACACCGGGAATTCTTCACGGTGGACCTTTCAGGTTGCTTGCCTCTCTCCGTTGGCTTTTTTCACCATCTAAGCACTTTCTCCAGCGACACTGTTGTAGTCACCATGTGTTTTGTGAAATGATCTCTGGTTACACAGAAGTTACAGGTTGAATGACTTCTGACTGGCACCCCCCCCCCCCCGAAAAAAATATTGACAAAATAGGGAGCTGGTCAACATTAGGTCTATATGGGTCAGTTGGTAGAGCACTGACACATTAATCCAGAAGTCACAAGTTCAAATCCAGCTCTCTTTTTTTATAAGATGATACATGTACGGTGTAATTGGGCAGGAGTTGTAAACTTGATGTGGACACGCTCAGAAACTCGTCAATATTACCCAGAAATCTGATGCTGGCCCTCAAGTACAGTGTACCTCCACAACTATCTCTTAACATTGTTTTAAGATGCAAGGTCTGATTTTGGCGGTTTGACCCTGAAAGTTTGATTTAGATTTGAAATAGCTATTTCTATAGATACAGAAAAGTTTTCGTTAAAGGAACTGCATGAACAAATCTGCCAATGATAAGTGGTAGTTCATTAAAAACTAAAACTAAATTGGTGACAGGATCCCGGCATTTTCTCACGTCCATCAGCCGTGTACAAAATTGTTTTGCATGTTCCATGTATTTTGTGCTTTGTCCCTGGCGTATGAGAAAGTTTGTTGATGTGTTTTTCATTTTGAAACGGCATGATCTGTCGTATTTGGTTAAGGGAAATAATTCAAAAAAAAGAAAATCTTTCGGCAAAAATTGACCCTTGCAACTTTGAAAAAAAAAAAAACGCCACAAATTTGCAGCTTTCCTTTATAGCATAGATCAGTTTCGAATGGGACTTGTTGAAAACCCAGTGCTCACGGCTTAACTTCTGTTTAGTAGAAATGCGTACAGACATCCCAACCTCATACCCCGAAGAAGGACAAAATCGACCACCTACAAATTAATATTGACTGACCGATCATCCTTCCAGGGAGCACCGAGAAGGAGGGGAAAAAAAAAAAAAACCAGGGCAGCGTATTTGTGTGTGAGCTCCGGTCACTGATGTGATGGCTTAACCATTTGCCATAAATATTTATGCCTGGCGTCGTACTTGCAGCTGAAGTCATTTTGTTCGATAATTGTTCACTCAAGGGGTGGCTTGTATGAATGCATTGGCTTTATACCCAATGCTAAAACCAAACCCTGGTAATACCTGGTGCAGAAAAACAAAGCAACAGTTCAACTGCACCCTTTAGCTTCAGAAGTATAGTGCAAAAAAGGTGGTTATTACACCTTGAGAAATCCATCAAAAATGTTTTTTTTTTATACTTTTTAAAAATTGGATCAAAGTTATTATTAAGATCAGCCAATTATCAAGCGACCGGTGTTAATTAAGTATTCATTACAGAAGCCTTCCACTCCACTGCTGGTTGTCGTTTAGTCCCAGCATGTACTTTTTTACACCTTCGTTCCGGAAGGGAACCGGGGAAAGATCAGATCGGCATTTAAGGAGAGTATGTGCCTTTTAACCCCGTTAGTTTTTTTTTTTTCCTTCCCGGGATAAACTGGCCGAGGAAAAGAGCAATGAAGATTGACGAATGGCCTCCGGAGTCTGAGGGTCTAATGAAGTGAGCGGGAGCAATTTGTGACTTGCACGCCAAGGCGATGGAGTCGGTAACATCTTAGGAATTCACAAACAGATCTGTGGTGGGCAGGGAAGGGATAAAGAAAAGAAGAATAAAAAAACAAGATGAGAAAAGACACTGGGTAAATTAGCCGTGTCTCGGTGCTCCGGTAACGCTACCGGATTTCTTGTTTTTCTCCCCTCAAGGGTAGAGCGACACACACGGGGGGCGGAGTTTGAACTAGAATTTGTCTCCTCCGCCCTGGTTGTGGATTGTGATCCCCTGTTGGCGATATCCGTCTCCTTCACTACGAAAAAAAAACTTGGTAATGGAGACGTTTCTGGATCCGAGTCGCTTTTAAAGATTGGGTCGTCCTGCCTTGTCAACTTCCTACACCTGTTCCGTCACCAGACTATTTCCAACGCAGTGGCTCGAAACACTTGTGTGCATCATTTCTCCCCTCCGTTATACATTTGGGCGGAGTAGAAGAGGGGAAATTTAATGCAGCAGTTTATTCCTTCAGCTTGCCGTATTTTTGATTGAGGTTCAAGTCAAGCGAGGTCCAGATGAGTTTTCACTCTGCGTGGTAATCTGTGCTTTGCCATTGTGTTGCTATCAAGAGACGACTTAACACAGCGATGTAAAAAAAAAAAATGTCTTTCACTTGACAGAGGATTTAAGGAATCTTCAAAAGCCAAGTTGAACTGCCTCTGAGAGTTGCTGGCAGTGGTGTGAGCTGTAAAGACCCCGAGATTCCCTCAGGAAATTATTCTTCATCAAGGGGGCTGAAAAACAGACAAAGAGAAGACAAAGTAGTGGCAAATGAGTACATGCATACAGGAGCTCTGCCTGACCCAAATAAAGAAGAACTTGGAGCTGTATTTAACACATTCAGAGCTGTTTGTTTTGTAGACTCGGAACAAAGTGGATATATGGACAGAATGGACTAGCCAATGTTTTGGTAATGTGTTTACTGATTCTTACTACTCAAAGATGCTCGCTTGGGAGTCGCCAATGTACAAAAATGGACATACACGGAACATTAATGCACAGCTGTAATTCTCCGGAAAAACAGAAGCGTGTTGATGTTTGCCTTTCTCCATAAGGAGTTCGTTTTAAGTGGTACCGTGTGATTCTTGTGTAAACACAACTTCATCAAAATGCATACAATCTTGGATTTTTTATATTTTTTATTAATGCATTGATAGATGTGGAAGTCACCTCCTCGGAGATATTGAAAATTCATTTTTGAGGGAATGTTTGGCATTGTGCAAGCTCAGAGATGAGTTCATTTATATGCAGGCTTTTATAGAAGCGTGTGAATCATCAAAGTGATACCGCAACACATAGCTCTTTTTTTTTTTTTTTTTTTTCCCCCAACACTTCATTTCTCCTCGTTTGCACTCCATCTTTGTCGAGAACTACATCTTGTCTTCAGTGCCAGTGTTTATTCTGTGGTCAGGAAATTCTTCACCGCGGACCTTTCAGGTTGCTTGCTCTCTCTCCGTTGGCTTTTCTTCACCGTCCAAGCACTTTCTCCAGAGACACCGTTGTAGTCAGCATGGGTTTTAAGAGTTTGTCTCTGGCAATCTTGAAGTGCCCATGGATGAGTGATATAAAGAAACCATCCTGTGAACCGACCTCCTTCAGTTGAATGTGTTCTGTGAATTTCCTCTTTTTTTAAAATATTCGTTTATTGAATCAGCAGAGAACTGTCCGCCATATTTATTGAATTGCATTGTGCTCAGGAATCTTGACAGATAATTTGATTGAGGGCAAACTAGACGTCTGAATCCAGAGTCTTTCGGCGAACAAGGTTTCTGTTATACTTCTTAAAATTCTCTTCCTAGTTGATGCAGAAGACGTTTATGTTGAATCTGTCTGCAAAGAAAAACTTAAACAATTTTGTTTTTTCTACTTTTGAATACTATTTTGATTTCTTTTTTGGTGACCAAAATACCGAATACAAAAGTACCTTTGGGTCAGTAAACCATTTTAATTTCCAAATTCAAAGGAAGGTCCCCCACTTTTTGGGGGGGAAACTAAGAAATTGCTGAGAACGAGAGAAAAAAGTTCCAATGTGTCTTGGGATATCCACTTTAGAATTTCCTCCAGGTAAAAATAAAATGTCAACGGAAGAAGTCAATGTACCGTCAGGGGACTGGTACATCCGGTGCCTGTGAAGAGTAAAGGTGTTTTTTTTTTTACCTCACTGGTGACAGCTCTCGTGCAAGAGCTTTAGAAATGATGAAGGCGGCAAAGAGATAATACAATCAAAATGGCGACAGCGCATTGAGGAGAATAACATTAAAAAAAAGTTATTGTTTTTTTTAAAATAGAGTTTGTCACTCTGTATATATTTAGACGTAAAATTTAAAAAAAAAACTTGCAATTGCTTGTTCCTGGCCCCGCTGCTGCGAGACGACCTTGTAGGAGCCAAACATTGTTTTCTCTGGGGTCCATTGATGCAAATCTCCCCGGAGGAAGATTTTTTTGCAGCAGCAGTTCTTTCGAGTGTTTTCAGTCTTTCACCAACGACAAATTGACCCATCTGTCTGACTGATTTGTCTTTTTGTAACCTCCAAATTGATGTTTTATGATAATTTTTCACAATTGACGAACCTTGACTCGAGAAATCTGTGTTCTCGTTTAGGTATCGGAATGGGAAGGAATAGTTAAAAGGAAAAATGCACATATGACAGGTGATGGTAACGACTCTGTGCATTTGAAGCCACTGATCTATTCTGTCGCGGGAAGCCGTTCAGAGACTCGGAATAAACTGACTAGAAGAGTTTGCTGTCAATTGCAATTTTTCTCTTTCTCAAAAGAACAAAACTGGCGTCAAGGAATAACTGGCAGAGTTGAGATAGGAAGCATGTTTTACAATTTGCTGCCCCAGTGGAATGAGATAAGTTATGCCTTGCTTCGAAGGGACACTGCACTGTCTCGTAGAGGAGATCCACCTGTGAGTTGCATTCAGAAAAAAAATGGTACTTCATGTATAGTTAGAATCTCAGGTTTTTTTTTCTCTCTTCTTTCGCTAGATGTAGATAATTTCTTTTCTGGATATACCATGTTACAATCTCTTTTGGATACATGATAATAACAATGCTGAGTTCTTATGTGAGCACTGTCTGACACACAGGGAGTGTACAAAGTGCTCATTATTTGTTTTACAACAGGAAAAGAAGAGAAGTGGTTTATAATTATGAGAGACCCATTTATGTGTAGCACATTTAAATTTATTTAAATCTTAATTTAATTTTTTAATTCTGGTTGTGAAGCCGAGGACTCTCAGAAAAGCGGACTTTATCACAAATTTCAGTTTTAGATGTGGGAGGAATACCCCAGAGAATTATTCCAGGGAAAACCCACGCAACCAGGTAGGGACTGAAAAAACCCAATCCACTTGGAACCACCGGCGGGGTCCCAGAGGTGGAAGGCGAGGAAAGATACCACTGCGCCAACCCGACCGCCCGACAGCACATTGTAACGGTGTACAATGTGATGCAATCTACTGCCATCCAAGCCAAAACTACAGGGGAAACCCATTCTCTTAATGACAAGTGTAACCGGGTTCTTTTTTGTGCATTACACAATACACAGGACCAACGGCTTTACATCCCATCTGAAGGACAAGGCAATTATGGTCGAGTGTCTTGCTCAAGGACACAGGTGCCGCTACTGGGACCCGAACCCCCCTCTCTAACAACACCAGAACTTGAGTCGGATGCTTTAGATCGAGCGGCCATGACACGCCAGTTTGTAATGGTATCTCTTTTTGGAAGACCTGGCTGGTTTCAGAAAGAGATGGGTCTTGCCCAATCGGGATAGTTTGAGTAATAATGAGTGTTACTGTAATGCACAATGGTGACGATCCCTTGTGGGTGCGCTGTATGATTTTCACTTTTTCGTAGGATGTGTGGTTCTAAAAAGAGCTGGCTGGTTTACTCTCGATGATCAGGGACCTTTTGTATACTCATTGGGAGAAAATGGTACCAATGAGGGTAGAAAGAATATCCCAATCAGTATAGTTTGGACAATAACGAGTATTACTGAATACCATACAATAATATTTTAATCTCTCATTGGGAGATGGTACCAATGAGGGTAGAAATACAACCCAATCGGTATAGTTTGATAGGCAATGACCCGTAGGACATTAATATGCAAGGAGTTGACAACCAATAGAGTGTGGAAAGTGGAGTACAAACCAACCTTTACAGGACCTTAACTTTGACCCTAATGTTTCCTCTTTTTCTGATGGTTTATTTTACAGGCATGCATAAAGGAAGGCTTTCTCATGAAACAGACGAGCTCCTTCCAGGTAAGTTTTAAAGCAAAATTTCTCTTGATATCCCCCCCCCCCCCAACCAGGCCCTCACCGCACCCCCCTCTATCCCAGTCGCTCCGCCCAGTCTACACTTACGCCAAGGGTAAATTTAACATTAGCTATCTTCGCTATAATGAACAGCATCTTCCAACCCTTAGGCAAAGTATTGGATTAGTAACTTGCAGAGTTGGTTCGGGCCTGGGACCGGCTCCAGAGAACCAATTGTGATTGGGACTTGGTCTTCTGAAGTCGGAACTGACAAAAGCGGGTACCCAGTTCCGCACAGGAGTGGACTTGCGGGTTCGGTTTTTATTTTGGAACCGGGTAACCGAAGGAACTGCTCAAGCTTATCCAACAACTGAAATAACTAGACATTGTTTAGTTGTTTTTGAGAACTGGATATCTCTGAGCAGGCACGTATCCTGTACGCCATTTTGGGGATCAAAATGTGCACGAAGGAATTGACTCCCAAAATGGTAGACGTGCATTGTGCGGATGTGGGTTGCTTGTCATGCAAGGGGTCACTGCCGGTGGTTTATCCTCATCGTACGAGATTGCCAAACCCCCATCAACCTCACAGCATGCAGACTATACAATACGAGCAGTACGTGATGCCAGCCAAGCTTGACGGTGCATTGATTCGCAAGCGCTTGGAGCCTGAGTAAAGAGCTAACAGGCTAAGACCAGGAGGGGCAATGGAGGTCATGGCCTTGTGGCTCTGTGTAATTCCAGGCCTGATGTCACCAAAGTGCATTTAGTAGGCACTTCTAAGCATTGTATTAAAGCACCTGCCCCCTGTTCTTTAGGCCTAAAGCTTTTCTGAAACCATCTCAACTCTTTGAAGTATGCAGCACCGGCAGCCAATCAGGCGCACAGGTTCCTAATCATTCACATCAACAATCTCTACCTTAGTAGGTACCCATTTTCCTCCTGGGTGATAAGTGTCATGCCCAAGAATAAACCCACACTCGACCATGACATGGTAACCCCTATTTGGTGTTAGTTTGGTTTTGGGGGTGAAAACATGACCATATAAATTTGATATATTGTCACAGGTTGGTTTTTATAGTGTGTTTGTTGTACAAATAGACGATTGGAACGAAAATGTGACCACCTAAGTTTGATGATGTTTACTGTAAACTATAGGTATTGGAATGAAAATGTAACCACCTAAGTTTGATGACATTTGTACAGGTTGGTTTTATAGCATGTTTATTTTAAGTTGGGAAGGTAGTGATTCTGCTCTACCAGCCAGGCTCTTAGAGGATGCCTACATCCTTACGGACTGTGAAGGGGGTAACCCTGTTTCAGCCCCAGGAGTAGGTGGCAACGTGCCCCTGGTGTCAGTTGATTTGGGTTAACAGCACAAATCATTGAAGTGGCCGTTCGGCCTTGTGAGTTAGGCGATATCTCGGGTTTTTTTTTAAATATTAAACAAAAAATAGACAATTGGAGAGAGATGACTCTCCCGTAGAAACCCGGATGTATCCCTTGCTTTAAAGAACCCCTCAAGATCTTGATGGTTCACAATATTCTCGTCGACGCAGTCGGACATCTGGCATTTTCATTCCACACCTTGGTCCCTCATGTTCACTTCTCGAAAATGATATCATCATCTTCCGAATCAATTGATGGCAAGCTGTAAAACAGATTACCGGTGGTTTAATGTAACGTGTTCATTTGTGTCCTTTGATCGGTGCCTAGCCTCCCTCCCCCCACCCCATCTCTCCCATTCCTCCATCTCTCTCTCGCCTGCCCCAATTGCAATCCAATTTGTCGACAGACAGATGGCTTTATATCCAGTCCATCACAACCAATCACACATTGCAAATTGACTTCTCGTTAACGTTGCATGCCTCCATGTCTCTCGTCAATGTCAGAAGTGTCCGCACACAGAACCTGTGTACCTAACACAGACCGAAGGACATCACACCGTGTCACCTTCTTCTTCTTTTTTCCTCTATTAAGCCCCCCCCCCCCTGTCCCTTCAGAAGAAGTAATTCCACTGTGACAATCAATCCACGACTGATTCCTACAATGTCCACTTGTGAAAGCATTTTTCCGTACCGCGACGTTTTTTAATTACATTTTTAAGGGACGCATACATTTGTACATGTATCTCAAGAAAAGGTTGATTTTCTGCGGGATTGGTGTATCAGCCGAGGGGTTTGATTCAAATTAACGACTAATTATCAAAAACAAAAAAAAGAACATCTATTTCGTCAGCTTCGTGCTATAAGGTCCTTTTTTGCAATTTGATTGCTGTAATAGCCAAAAGGACATAAATTGTAAAATACCTATCAATAAAAGCAAATTGATATTTTGCTCATAAAATTAATTAATTTTTGACAAACAGTTTCATGTACATGTACTTAGGAGACCACTTTTGACTTTTCTAGGGACTCCAAAAATAATCAAAAGCAATTTTATGAAATGCATAAAAATTGTAATATTAGGACCTTGTAGAACTGAGCCGATGGTATGCTTTATCCATAAGGTCAGAAGTTTATTTATTTATTTATTTATTTAATTTTTTGTTCGCGTTTTTTATTGTTTTTATTTTGATAAGTTTGACGTCGGAGCTACAAACTACGGGAAAAACCAAAACATTTTCAGAAGGCGCTTTCAATCATACACCGAAAAACAATCCAACCTGCATAACAAACACTCTGGAAAAAAAAACACAGTTTTGTGTTGGTACAGTGTATGACGATTACATAAAATGCAACGTGATACTCAGATTGACACATGGCTGTACCCGCAAGTTTACTATTTACTTATAGTTTCTTCCTAAACGTGATGCTCATTCAAAGTTTTGTTTAAAAGAATTGTAATGAGTGCGGATAGTTTTTTTTCCCAGGCAAGGCAATTTCCTTTTTTTTGCACCGAGTGTTTACACACGTGTGTGCTGTGCATTGAATTGGGTGGAGGTCTTTACCACCATGGGAAAAACGGTTTGACGGCATGGCATAGTCTTTTAGTCTGTTCATTTTTTCCGTTGTATATTAATGTGGTGGAATAGGGTACCGGACATGTACGAAACTGGTATCGTGTTACACCAAGGGTAAAGCTATGGTCAGTTTGACCGGAAATCGTTGCGAGGTCAATGCAGGTATTTTTTGGGTGGATCTGTTACTTGGTGGATCACAAAATTAACTCAAACATCGGAGACATTGGTAAATTTTCCTCGAGTGGTTTCTGGTTTTTATTTCATTTACAGCCTAAATTTTGTGAAAACATTTCAAAGTCAGATATTGTTTTTTGCTGGAATTGATTTTTGTTCTCTTGTTGTCCTTTTTTCGTTTCCCTTTAAAACACTGTCAAAGTCAGACCCCCAAAATCACTGCTTCTTTATTTGATTACTGTAATTGAAATATTACGCCTGGTATGAATGTACACAAAATTCCTGATACAGCGTAAACTGTCAATGGAAATTTGCTAAGCACCATTTTCTGCTTTAACAGTTTTTTATGAAATTTGGCCCGGTCACTCAGGCATTCAATGTGTGTGCTTAAAAGCAAAAAACCCATAATCATGGAGACTATTGAGTATAGGTACAGAGCAGTGGTAACGATCTTCAAAACAATATCCAGAAGTATTACCCATTGGGAGAAATAGAACTTGATTTTCTCTTGCAGAAAAATAATTGCAGAAGACGCCAAATTAATAAGATAATTTGTTTTGAGTAGTTGACAGGGTTTGAGTACAGGAAGGCCATGTTGACTTGAATCTGACGAGGGCTTTGCCAACACTAATACCAGTACAGGCATTTTACCTACACTAGCATGAAGAACGCCACAGTGATGGCACTGTTTATCTTGTATTTGCGCTAAGCTGTTTCTGATTATACAGAAGCCTCCATGATTGCCCCAGTGAAGCCTTGACGTGACCATCAGGCTGTCAGACCACGGCAGCTTAGGTCTGTTACACCTGTCTGCCGCTGTTGTCTCCTCAGACTAATTAAGCCATTGTCTGAAGGTTAAGAGCCGTAGACCTAAGACAACAGAGACACCCGCAGATGCCTTCCCCTCCATCTTCCTACTCACCCCCCCCCCCCCCGGCAGCATTCTGCAGGCTCTGACGTTAACAGGGTTAAAAGAATGAAATGATGGATGTGAACGATTAATTTTTACATGACAGCTGAGACTTTCATGGGTTTGATAGCATTACAAATTGCCCTGATAAAAAAGATCATCTAGCATGCTGCCTTGTATGAGATAGATCCTCATTTACCACCCCCCTCACCCCACCACTCAGTTTCACTGTATGTGTATTTATTAAGTCGCCAAATAAAAAGAAGTACATACATAGGTCTCCTGACGATGACTAGAGCAGGCTGGTCGAAACGTTGAGACCAATTAAGTACACGCTTCGCGGCACTGAAGATAATAACGAGAAGTCCCCTCAATCCACTAAGCGAAAAGTATTAGTCCCAGCCGATTTCCTACGCCCATGTTAGTACTTAATAAACAGGACTGTACTTTTCAGAACTAAGTAGTCTCCCAAAATCCGAACTACACATCGATACCTACTTCACCATGCAATGCCTCAAAACTCGTATGTACATTATATGTTCATGAACATAGGAAACTTTGCAAGTACTGGGAACTTGTGTGTTAGCCTCAGAATGAGGTGCATGCTGGTCTAGAAGCTGGTCTAGACCAGCATGCAGCTCATTCCATGGCTAGTGCACACGTTCCCAGTATTTGCCAAGTGGTCTATGACTTGTACATGACCAGGCCTGATACGTCCAGGTGTGACATTCTTCCTACTTAAACCTGCTTTGCAATTTTTTATGCCCGCTAAATAAATATGCAAACTTGTCAAATTAATAGTCTGGAAAGACTACCATATGAATATAAAGTTCAGCCCTTATACTCAATACAATTTTCTTAATTTTTCCCCAACGGCCTAAAGCCTGGATACATAAATCTTGTAGTATGGCAAGGCATTTTTATAGGAAAGTTTTTTTCTATTTTTTACGTTGGTATTAAAGCAGTTTGCTACGGCTAAGTCCTTAGTTTTCTTTTGACAATATGTCAGACAGAAAATGTTACTCTGGAGGTTTCTTATTGGTTTGTACTAATCAAGGACCTCTCAGATGAATGCAAAACAAAGGTTTTTTCAAGTTTTTTTTTTTTTTACATACCACAGATCATTTGTCATATGATTGTTGGAACACGCGTCACCTTTCATCCTTTATTTTACCAAGTATACTGCTGCAGCACTCCAAAAATTAATATTGGAGTCCAATATGGATAATTATTGGATGCTTTGCAGCATCATTCCCAAAAGGCATCGTTCCCTGGCTTGTTTGTCCAAATGAGGCAAGGTTGTGTCAGGGGGACAAGGTTGGTGTCTACACGGAGTCGTCCATGTTGTCTAGAAAGGGTTTTTAGAATTTTCAGGGGTGGATGAGTTTCCGTTTCTATTTTGTGTCTATGGTGAAGAATTTTCAATTGATAAGGATCAAAACAAAAATCATACATGAAATTTATCAATTGACAAGGATTTAAAAAAAAATCATACAGAGCATACATTGTTATTTTTTTATTCATATATGCTTTGTATTTTTTATGATTTATAATTTATGTACAATCACTGTGCGATTCAGCCTTTGGGCTTGGTAGGAGTGTTTTTAATAAACCAATAATAATTAAAAGAAATTTTAAAATCTATGTGTGAGTTATATACAACAAATTTTGAATGCATTTTATTGGTGCATTGCTGCAGAATATAATCACTCGGTGAAATCTGGCTCTTCCATTTGACTCGGCTCTGCCTCGTGAAATTGAATTGTCCAGATTTCAACTGGTGATTATACTCTGTGACAATGCACTCACGTGCATCCATTATTTGTGTAATATAATAATCACCAATCTTATACGTTGTTGTATTAAAAATCAAAGCATGCCAACTTTCACGCACGAACAAAAACATTCTCTGCCCACTTTAAGAAACACTCTCCTGTGAAAGCAATTAAATCTTTAAATCAACAGCAGCATTGAAATGCGAGTCGGAGAAAAAAGATTGTTAAGAGGAAAACATAAAAAGTGACTCATTGCTGTGGAGCATTTGTCATCTTACAAAATCTGAAATACATAAATATAGATGCAAGCAAATTTAGGTAGAATCTAAATAAATATTCTAAACAAACACTCTTGATTTGTTATACTGTGGTGGTTCTTTTTTCATCGTTACAAAATCATCAGCATGTTGTCTTTAGAAACTCGAGTCACGATTGAAAACCAGCACACAGAATTTTTTTTTACTTGCGTAAAGTATTTTTGTATACTTATATCACCATCATAAACGCCTCCAAATGTTTACACAAGCAAGCTTGAACGGTGGGGGGGGGGGGGGGGGGGACGTAGAAAAAAGAGAAAGCATTTTGTGCAAATTATTCTCCTCATGAACACTACTATCAGCTCTAGTGAAGTGCTGCCATTAGAATGGCCGGATCCTGACAAGAGCTCAGACTTCACAGTTCAGGAGAAGTCAGCGTGTAAGCACTCAATAACCATGCTTTTCAGCGCGGAAGCATGGCGGTCTGAATTGAATACAAGATGCAAGACGTAATCTTGAATTTTTCCATCCGTGATATCGGCGAGTTATTCGATAGTTGGTTTCGCTTGTCCAGTGATTTTCTTTTCATCGTACTTGACTTTACTGAGTCAGAGTATAAAAGTTAGTGTTTTTTCTTCATTGTGCTGATAGCATGTGACCCCTCACCAAGAAACTTGGACAAAGTTGCAGTGAAATCAACGAGACATATTGTTAGAGGTTTGAGAGTTGGTTTGCTTGTCCAGAGAATTTGTTTTCATCCTACTTGACTTTACTGAGTCAGAGTGTAAAAGTTAGTGTTTTTTCATTATGCTGATAGCATAATATGACCCCTCACCAAGAAACTCTGACAAAGTTGCAGTAGAATCAAAGTGACTTTTTGTTTGATGTTTGAGAGTTGGTTTCCTTGTCCAGAGAATTTTCTTATCGTACTTGACTTTACCGAGTCTGAGTGTAAAAGTTAGTGTTTCTTCATTATGCTAATAGCATAATATGACTCCTTACCAAGAAACTTGAAAAAGGTTGCAATAAAGTCACCGTGACTTTTTGTTGGTTTGCTTGTCCCGAGAAAAAATTGTATCGTACTACACTGAGAGTATAAAAGTTATCGTTTCTTTATTGTGCTGACAGCATTATGTGACCCGTCACCATGAAACTCATACAAAGTTTTTTGACATTTTCAAATTCTCTGGCTCATAAGCTTTTAAATGATTATAATTGATGTGGTTAACCCTGCCCTTGAATCCAGCATTCTCCCACTTAACAGTGGTCCACTGGCAACCTGCGAGTTAAACACATATAGACCACAGGGCTCTGCCCAGGATTTCTTTGGTGGTGGAAAAATGTTTCCCTGAAAACCATTGCGAGATGGATCAGTGACAGGGTAGATCAAAAAGATAGACTCAAACCAAAGAAGTACTCAAAATTAATGGCTTTGGATACCATTTTTACTGGTAATCACCCAATTTTACATTTCAGTGAAAACCTTTGAAAGGAAAATTTTGAAAATGTGTGGTGGTCGGAAACTGAGAAAATTCTGCCAGTGGTGGTTGGGGAATCCAGGCACCAGCCACTATGGGCAGAACACTGAGACCAGTCAAAGTACTTTCCAAGTGGTTCGGCCAGCTAGATCAGTTTTAAAAACCATCCTTATTACTAATTTGAGATATGGTCGAGTGAAAAAGCTGGCGGAATAGAAAAACGACAAGCTTACTAGTCCCGCTGGCTAGTCACTAATTAAGTTAAAAGGAAAAACCCTGTCATCCAATGTGCCCAGTGTCATTTGATTGACCATAAACCTTTACTTACATGTAGTTAAAGAGTGTGGTGGCCGAGCGGTCAAAGCATACTGGACTCAAGCTCTGGTGTTTTCTGAGCAGCAGAGTGTGGGCTAGAGTCCCCGTCTTGACACTTGTGTCCTTAGGCAAGACACTTAACCATTATTGCTTTGTCCTTCCGATGGGACGTAAAGCCGTAGGTCCCGTGTGTTGTGTAATGCACATAAAATAACCCAGTTACACTTATCGCTAAGAGAAGGGGTTTGCCCCTGTGTTTCTGGCAGTGGCTGCTGAATGCGCTGCAGCACCTTGTAAACCTTTAGAAGGTGCTACATAAATCGGTCTCATAACCTGTCTTAAATGTTTATCTTTGTTCTAGTCTCTATTGGTAGATATGTGCACTATATTAGATTCTGGCATCATTATTGTTATTATTATTAAGAGAAGGAAACTGATGGATTTCTTTTTAGACGATTTGTTGCAACAAATAGTTAATGGCCTGACATTTCAACCCTAGTAGAGTCTTTCTTGAAGGATAAATGACAACACAACACACATAAACAGGTATACTTGGCTTTACTTAAACATTTACATTTATACCGCGCTTAATACTGCGTTTCTAAGCGCTACAGTATTTATCCTGGAAGGTATGTGAATCTACGTTTTGAAGTATGAGACCTTTTTCCTTTACATAGCACCATGTAATGGTTTACATGGTGCTGTGGCGCAATATGCAGCCAATCAAACCAGGAACACCGGGGTGAACCCCTTCTCTTTACAAGTGCACTGGGTTCTTTTACGTATATTACACAAGACACGGGACCTACGGCTTTACCTCCCATCCGAAGGACGCAGCAATGATGGTTAAGTGTCTTGCTTAAGGACACACGTGTCTTGACCGGGACTCGAACCCACACTCTGTTGATCAGAAACACCAGAGCTTGAGTCCGGTGTTCTTATCCACTCGGCCACGACAGGCCACTCGTGCAACAGCAGCAGACAATTGGAAAGAAATGAAAAGAGAGCGACAGACTGAAAGCATACAGAAAGAAACAGGGGATGAATTCTTATTAACTCAATTACAGTACAGCATTATTTCGTTTAAAAGATATGTTTTTGTAAAGAGAAAAATTAAGGTTTTTTTTTTTTTTTTTTTTAATTCAGAAGTGAGTCTGGATTTGGGGGCACCTGCTAGATTTTAAATTTTTGTCATTTGCAGAATAACTCATATTTAACTCACAATGTGCATCAACAGCTGCAACTGTCAGTGTAACTGTTCAAATTTTTTGAAGAAAAGAGAACGAGCATTGTTGAAAAACCTTGATGTTTGAAGTTTTCAGTTTGCTAGAAATAACAAATTATAGACCTCTTTTTGGTTTATGAACTTGTGTCCGACCGAAAGGCTGTCTGTCGTCACTGAAGAGTCGTTCCTTATCATCTTTTACAATGGATCAACTTTTCGTTTGTAAAATGTAACCCTCAGTTTTATCTGTAACCATGTCATCACAACATCACACCTAAAGAGAGTTCAGAGATAAGATACATAATTTTCAAGAGCATCATAAAACCACAGATGGTCTTTCAAGTGCCCCGAATAAAAAATTCTACCCAAGAGAAACAGCTGTAATGATCAAGGAGTTATTGCCGTAATTAGCGACAGTTGACGAATGACCATAAAACATCTGTCATCTTCTCACAAAGAAATTACTAAAAACAAAAAACAGAACTCTTTGTGATCTTCTTGCGAGAAATATTGTCATGTTAGGGCTACACACATCACTGAATGTTGTTTATCTGCAATTATTTTTGTGGCTCCTGCTTCCGTAAAGCAACACTTTCACTTTGAAGCAGACAGCAGCTGGACGACATGATGAGGTGTTTTTTTTCCCCTCTTCTCTGTGTAGAATTCACTCTCTCATGCATTGAAACGCTGACATTTCCATCTCATTGGGGGGGGCCGCGTAAATCCCCCAAGAATCCTCTGACAAAGATGCAATCCGTAGCCCAAAGGGTTCTTAACACCGGGAGTTGTAGAAGAAGATTAAAAGAAACCCAACAGTAGTTGGAGATCAAAACATATGATGGGGATGACGAAGATGGCGAGTACAAGGAGCACAGTAAACGTCTTTTCAAAGATGCCGGGTTACCTACGGTCAATGGAGTAATCCCACTCCCAACTACGTCGTCCCACAAAATATACTGGAATCTTTCTTTTCTTTTCCTTTTTGTTGTTGTTGAGATATGTTGCAAGTACAGTTTGAAAAGAGCTTTTTATTGATTGAACACTACAACTATTAGTAAACTCGTCGAAACTTGAGTCTAGCAAAAGTTAGACAACACAATGTGCTTTGACTTCTCTGGAAGTTATCTCATTTATATTGGGTAATAGAGAGAGAAAATGCACAACATAGTCACACCCCCCCCCCTCCCCTCCCCCATCCGCACTTTCTGACTGTGTGTCTGGCTGGATGTATACATAGCATACCAAATAGCAGCTGACACATGCACAATGATGTCCAATTTACCAGTTTGTTTGGGTCGTGCACTGTGTAGCCGTAGGGTACCCGAAGTGTACGCAAAGCCAGTCGACACAGAACGCCAGACAGCAGCCAGCAGACCCTATCTGGCCAATTTGCTTCCCTTATTCCCCCGAGATTTCCTTTCATAACTTAATCAAGCCAAAAGTACATCCCAACCTAGGAATAGACGCCTACACAAACTGCATCCCGCAATTTCCGGTACTTCGTAAAAGAGAGTGTGCACAGGAGAGGAGAAGGTCTTCTTTCTCCCCAGCGCCCCCACCCCCTCCCCTCGGGCCCTCGTTTTTATAGTGCACAACCTACGGGTACAGATGCAGCTGGGTGTGCATGTACTCTTGCCATAAATGTGACAAACACAAATATTGCCTGCTGCAGGTACTTGTATCTCCTATATAACACTGTCCTATTGATAATAACAAACCCAGCCTTTCAACACACTAGCAAATCAACAGGCCCAAAATTTGATATGAACAAATCGCCCCTACCCCCTCCCCATTTTCTCTCCCCCCCCCCTCTCTCTCTCTCTCCTCTCTCCTCTCTCTCTCTCTCTCTCTCTCTCTCTCTCTCTCTCTCTCTCTCTCTCTCTCTCTCTCTCTCTCTCTCTCTCTGTCTCTCTGTAGCGATGTTGATGTCAGTTATAGTTGTCACCATGACATCGAAGGGGGGGGGGGGGGTAATCATGTTAGATCGTTGAATGACCGAGTGGTGACCCCACGGTGTTGGTGCCTGCTTGCCATCCATGCGGGGCACGTCCCTCTGGGGGGTTCAAGCCTATCTTCTTGGAAAGAACGGGGTCACTGACTGGGACACACCGGTGCGGGGAAGATTCCTATTTCACTTGTCCCGATCATGTTACACCCGTATGATATACATTCATATCGCGATTTTTTTATTATAATGCCAAGCGATTGCAGAGCTCGAGGGTAGTCCGTGGGACTCTTTTCTTCATGCTCCCTTTGTGTGCATCAAAGTGTATTGAAATATCGTTTGACTGCAATAATAAAATAATAAAAATGTGTCTTATTTACATCAAGATGATGGTTTGTGTCAGACAAAAAGAAAATTTGTGTGGAGCAAGAAAGGAACAGAAATATTTCTAACATTTTCTTCTGGTCTTTTGAATTCGGGATGTATACACACTTTAGAAAGCATATGTCCAAACTGCTTGTACATAATGTATCTATACTGCTAAGCTTGATATAAGTCAGACTTAGCACAACTGAGTAATTTCATTTGGAACCCTACAGTTCCACATCAAGTATGAAACCGGCTCATACAACTGAATCATATCTTTTTACCAAAATATAATTTCTTTCACATTATTTACTCTTATTTTGTAAGAGTGCCGTATTGAGTGAATTTGCATAGCGTTGTGAGTATGCATCGATTGCATTGATAAATGCATGACCATGAGTATATGCAAATTTGGACCAATTTGGCCTGCATGCATGCTAATCAGAATAAACTGACCTTCACTCGCCCACGGTCAGTTGTTGTTGTTTTTTTGGCTGTTTTCAGACAAATTCTTTTGTTAGTTTAATTTCTGCAGCATTTCTGGTCATTTCTGCGTTGTGCCAATAGAATAGCACCGTTGGGAATTACTGTACACACACAGTTTCTCCAGTGCACAATGAATACACATCTATAATCGAGTCCCATTTCTTTCTTCATTGCATCGATGTTGAATATGAACAAGTCTTTCCTCACAAAATTGATAAACCTATTTTTCATTAGTTTAAAAGAAAATATATTCTTTACAAAGAAATAATTTGTCTTCCACCATAGAGAAGCACCTTCTCTCATTATCTTCATAATTGTTTTTAAAAATCATCTTCTTGCAAAATCAAAATTGTTATATTTTGTACTGTTTCATGTTAAAGGAACATTACATAATTGGTTTTTGCTAACAAAACAGTTGCTGGCAGTGTAAGCACTTTATGTAATCCACCATATACATAAAGTGACAAACCTGTAGAAGTTTGAGATCGATCGGCCATCTGGGTTACGAGAAAATAGTGAAAAACCGATCACACATTTGCATGAAATCATATAGATTCAACAAATGAATAAAACGCTCACTGAGCTATAAACTCCAATCGGAAAAATCTAGTTTATTCATTTCTCATCAAATATGGCATTTCAGACAGAAATGTTTCAAGGGATGTTTTCTACTAACATCATCATTAGACCGTGTAAGTTTTATGTAAATCTGTGATCAAAAAGTATAGGAACCAACATAATGCAAAGCATAAACCCAAACACCAACCAAAGTATTCCTATTTATAGTGAGCAATGTTCATTTTCAAAGCTCATAGTCTGGTTCTTGCAAATACGCATTAATAGTTAAATATGGTTAAGAGATTAGGTCCCACGCAAAAATGAACTGCCTAAAGAATGGCCCTTGAACATGAATAGAACAATTCTACAAATATCAGCGAAAGAAAAAACACAAATTCTGATGATTTTTTCTTTTTTGGATTTTCTTTTTTCTTTTTTGGTTCAAGATATTTATTAACAGCAGCTTGGTCTATAAACAGCCACCAACCCAGTCATTACCACACAGCGAAGACCGGCTTCCTCACACACTGTTATTGTCTAATTATAGCCATTAGAACTGTGCATTGCCCTAGGCACATAAAACACCTACCGGTACATTAAAAAAAACTGTCTGTTCTATTAAATTTCCAATTCTATTCTTGGTCTTCGAAATATTCTTGTACATGTTATTAAATATATACTTGTACATGTTATAAAATCCCAATTAACTAATGTTAGAGCCGTTAGAACTGTGCATTGCCCAATGCACATAAAACACCTACCAGTATATTTGCAAAAACAAAAAACAAAAACAAAAAACATAATGATGTTGAATCTAGTGTTAAATTGCAAATTGCATTTACAGATGCCTTCATTTTATTATTTAGATGAAATATGATAAGTTGACATATATATATATTCTTTTAAATGTGTCATATAAGTACATGTAGTACTTATCTAAAGATGACAAATTCTACTGCAGATGCTACAATTTGTACACTTTTTGTTTTTTTATGGCTATGCGGTTTCTGCTTCATTGGTTTTTGTAAGATAAAGCCTACTCAAAATTCGAACTCAAACATATTTGTTGGGGTTTTTTAATTGCTTTTTTTTTAAATGAGAAATCGCCCAACTCACAAGGCCGGACGGCCACTTCTAGGTGAGGGCTACACTTAATCGATCTGGGCTGTCAACCCAAAATAACTGTCGCCAAGGGCATGTTGCCACCTACTCCTGGGGCTAAAACAGGGTTACCCCCTTCACAGTCCGTAAGGATGTAGGCATGGGTATCATCCACTAGGAGCCTGGCTGATAGAGAAGAATGCACAACCAACTTTTTTATTTTCATTAAAACACATGACATTTTATTTCTCTGTGTACAAGGATAGCAATGAACATATTATGTTACCATTCAACCAAATTAAATGTGACAGTTTATGTTTATGTCAAATAATGAACCACAAGGGAAACTGACTGGGTAAATTTCAATTCAAGTCAATTTTTCTTTCTTCTAAAAGTCAATTTTTCTTTGTTCAACCCCATACTAGTTTATATTTATGTCAGAGATATTGCTCCTTTTCATTAATAATTGTTTCAATTATTGATGAAAGAACTATTCTTCTCTTATTTGAATACTGTGAGAAAAGGCGCTGATATTATTATTATGTCTAGTTCCCTGTTTAAGCTTAGCAAGATTTCTTCTGTAGGCATTCTGGGCCCAGACTGGAGGAGACCTTGACATGTTAAATTAAAACTAGCATTAAATTAAGACTGAAATTGCACCCAAAGTATACTCATCCAATTTCAATCCGTTTTCATTTTTGATTTTCCTCTTTTATGTTCCTTCTCAATGTCTACGTCTTTCGCCATAATACTCTTATGTGTCATAATCTGTGAAAAGCACTTTCTTTTTACCCCCCCCCCCCCGAGCGGAATCGACGGAAATAATGATGATGTCAGCCATGGTTGTGAATCCAGTCTGATTGTCAGGGATTGTTGAGTTTGATTTGCGATTGATGTAAAGGAACAGCATATCAAGTTATGTTTGAAAAGAACCCAAGTTAAAAGAAAGATGAACATTTCTAGAAGGCTTTTATCTAGTTGAACATTTCATTTATTCTCTAGAGTGACTACATACAACTCGTTGCTCGTACCACGAACTGACCTATCTCGTCCACGGCAAAAGAAAACCTGTTTTGAAAAAAAATGCGATTGAAGTTGCACTTTTTTCAAACTGCTGTTTCGGAGTCTGCTTACTATTTTATTTTAATTTTTTTTAAACAAAAATAAAGCTGACAGAACTGTCAATGTGTTTTCATTCCTGCAACTATTTGACTTAGTAATTAATTCCTAAACACACCAACACTTTGTGAAAATGAAAAAAACAAGTTTTGTGTACAAACCAACGCATATTGAGACCTATCGCGATAGGTCACTTCGTGCAAATATTACGCGCTTCCAGATAGGTCACTTTGTGTAAAATTAAATGTCAAACACGCGCGCCTGAACTGTTCTGTAGTGCTTTGTATATCATCAGTAAAGTGACATATCGGTCACTTCGTTGAAATACAAAATGGCAAATCTAGTGATACGTCGTACTAATTAGAGTAACTACAAAACCAGTATATATTAGGTACTGAAACTTGCTGAAAATGTTAACAGTATATGATGGGGAACTTGGGCTGAAATGTGCTCTGGACGCCATTTCAGCAAGCAACTCTTTTGATGCAACAATAGATTCAGTGCAGACAATGACCATTGTTATCAATGAATAACAAAACAATTGCCTGCTGAAATTGCAATGCTATTGCAATGTCACAGCTCGAGTTGGAAAACTATGGAAAGCCATAAATGCAAAGCGAAAACAGAAAGACACAGTTAGTAAACAATGTTACACACAAATTCGAAAAACAGTGTTGAATTTGTTGGAAACAAAGCAACCAATCATCGGATGTATTTTTGTTTAAGTTGAAAGTTTGCTGAAATGTTGAATTTGGTCTGAACATCTGTTAACACGATTGAATGTTCGGCTGACCATGACATTCAGCGTGGTTTGTTTATCAACAATAGAAAGGTCTATAGATAGAGCTCCAGTTCTCCATCTTAGAACCTTTGGTTTCTACACTCAAAATAGGAAACCCAAAGACACATAGACACTCCTCCCCCTCCCCCCTTCCCCCTCCCCCTTCTCCCTTCCCCCCTTCCCCTCCGGCATGTCTGGCTGTGTTCTGTGGTACATGTTTTTTTTTAAATTAGTCCATGTGTGTACGTAATCCCCCATAAAGCCTATGATTTACCATCCCTTAAAGGGACAGTGCATTGTTCGTTTTTGGAGGACTGAATTTTGTCCTATCCACTAGTTTTCAATAAACGTGCCTAACCACTAGCCTGTTAAAAGTATCTTGCAATTCGATTGTCACGTTTTGGTGCGAATAATGAAAAATTGATAATGTTTTGTCAGGATTTGTGTACTTTTGTTTTGTATTAGTATGTGCGGCAATCAAAATGAGCAGCGGAGATTGTTTTGGGGATGTGGGTGTTCAAATGACTAGTATCTCGACTTGTGACAGTATTTCAGACTGAAATGTTTCAAAATTGGACCAGCCGCGGATTTCATGAAATCTCTACGCAACTGCGTAGGCCCACTTCCGCAACATTTATTGCGTAAGTTGTGCAGCACGAACACAAGAAATCTTGCACAAGTGGACTTATGCAGTTGCGTAAAGCTTTGTGAAATCGGCTGCTGGTATACAATCATGGATCTTCAAGATTGAAACTATATATATATTTGTCAACTTGACATTGCCTTTAAAGCATAGAACGCAAGCACACCGACTTGAATACAAATCCGGCTGTGTCCATAATCCGTAATCCTGTAACCGATTTTCTCTTTCCAAGAAGTAGTTTGCGGTGGCTTTACATCATAACTTCAGTGATATCGAAGATGGATTCTGCACATGTCACTCACTTTTCTTTATAGATATCCCAGACGAACTGTACAAGTACAAAAATTCCGGGCCATAATTTGGGTGATCTGGCTGATTAAGGGTCTGCACATCTGAAAGGGGAAAAAAAAAACCTCATTTCAAAGTTTTCAGTTTTAAATCTCACTGGAAGAAACAATTAGTATCAATTTTGATCCCTTTTTGATTCCTTGAGAATTAACTCTGATACTTCCATTTTTGTTAATATGATAACTGAATTATGGGCAGACTTTTAAATGTTGTTTTGCAAGACAAGTTTTAAAGTTACTTCCGAGGGACAGGATAAATTATGTTTCCCAAATAACTTAAACACCCATTATGACAGATTGTTATGATCTGGTTTGATGGACGTGTTTGTTGACAAGTTGACGATTTTGGAAGTAAAACTCTATTTCGCATCCACCTCTTTAACATGGTGGGGATTTTATTTACAAGGTTGTACCAAATTAATGCAATGGCCGTGTCATTTGACTCCTTAGTAACGCAAAATATGCAAAACCTTAATTCCTCTCTGTTAAGCTAGGAATTGGACGGCTTCTGACAATGTCTGCATTGTGTAGTAGTTGGTTTTATTTCAAAGCATGTTGTAATGTGTGTCCTACTTCAATCGCAAATCTGCACACCGCAGAGTAATGCTCTAGGATAATGATAACTAGTTCTTATATTGCGTAATTTACAATAACGTATCAATGCGCTTTACATTAGTGCCCTGGTCATTGGGCCAATAACATTCCTGTAATCTTTCTCAGCTCCCTGGGGAGTATACAGCCCGGGCTGCCGTGGTGCTCCGAAGGCTTCTTCAAACACAATATCAACCTCTACCCTCGCAGGTACCCATTTATATCCCTGGGTGAAGAGAAGCAATTAAAGTAAAGCATCTTGCTCAAGGACACAAGTGTCATGACCGGGATTTAAACCCACACCCCGATGACTCAACCACCAGAACTTGAATCCGATGCTCTAAACCGCTCGGCCATGACTCCCTGTTGGATCAGGACCCAATTTCATTGAGCTCAACACAGCTAAATTGTGCTTAGCAAAAATGGGTTACCAGTTAAAATGCCATATGATTTAAATTGCTTGTGGCTGTTCCCAGTTTGGTTCTTGCTTAGTTGTTAATTTAACCATGGAGGCTATTTCTACCTCCATGATTTAACTGAGCAGTAATCTCATTTATTAGGCAGGTCTTTTTAATTGGACCAGAACAATAAGGCCAACAACTAATAGTTTGCAAATACCACAGGTCCATCAAATTGGTGTGAAGAATTTTGCCACAGTAAACTATTCTATCATATTTGTTTTAACGTTTTACTATTTAATGTGTTGGCATGGAAATGCCATGAGGCATAACAATTGCAACCTACAAGGTATAGAGGGCACTGTTTGGGTTTACCTGTGTTCCTTTTTTGACCAATGGAGGGCTCTCTCCAGGCTCTTCATCATTGAAAATTTCCCCTTTTGCCGGAGAACATCAGCCTTTTTTTAATGGACAAAAGAGGGCGCTGTTGATTATTTTCATTGTCTGTTGCTTCAACCAATAATGAACTTTCATGTATTAGTCAAACATACACAATTGCTTATGGGGATAGTGAAACTGTTTCAACTGGGATATTGTTTTGTTTACTCTGATTGGGTCTGTAAATTTATCCCAATTGGGATTTATTAGTTTGTTTACTCTGATTGGGTCTGTCAATTTATCCCAACTGGGATATATTGTTTTGTTTACTCTGAGTGGGTCTGACAATATATCCAAGTTGGGATATATTGATTTGTTTACTCTGATTGGGTCTGCCAATTTATCCCAATCGGGATATATTGATTTGTTTACTCTGAGTGGGTCTGTCAATTTATCCCAATTGGGATATATTGATTTTTTACTCTGATTGGGTCTGTCAATTTATCCCAATTGGGATATATTGATTTTTTACTCTGATTGGGTCTGTCAATTTATCCCAATTGGGATATATTGATTTGTTTACTCTGATTGGGTCTGTCAATTTATCCCAATTGGGATATATTGATTTTTTACTCTGATTGGGTCTGTCAATTTATACCAATTGGTATATATTGTTTTGTGCACTCTGATAAGGTCTTTCAAACTATGTCAGACTATCCCAACTGGGATATACATTGTCTTGTACTCCCTGATGTGGACCCTTTCTCCCAATGAGGGTCACCAATCAGGAATCATTCATTCCGGCAACTTTTTTTTGCTTTAATTTTCAATCAAAATGTTCATACAGTAGTTCTCGGGATAAGTTGGTATTTGTACAAAGTTTATAATCAGTGGGTTTCAGCTTGAAACAATTCCTCACCGCCTAATAATGACCACTCTTGTCCTTTGTTATTAAGCAGAAAATGTCAATATTTAGGAAGCAGAAGAAGGTGCATATAGGAACACTCTCCCCTCCTCATTGTTAACTTCTAACCAGTTAGATTGGCTCTTAAACCCAGGTCTTGTTCTCAATATTGTTATGAAATATTCTGTTCTTATCTCTTATTTTTACAGAGATGGAGGAGGCGGTACTTCAAGTTGAAAGGGAGGAATCTTTATTACGCCAAAGAAAGCACCGTAAGAAAATATTATTGCAAATAATTCAACCTGCCCAGCCCCCCCCCCCCAAAAAAATAAATCCCATATCAACAATGATTTTTTTTCCAGCCACTATGATAAGCGGCAAATTTCACAGAGCTTCTTAGTTCCAATTTTGTGACTACTGTGTGGTTTCCATTTCGTAGTGCTGCTAACCGTAAGCACAGGAAAAGGCATGCTAATCTTCCGGCGCTTACTGATAAGCAAACAAATGACATGACAGTGCAAATCCACAGTGCTGGGCGCCTAATTTTCTCCATACTTCAAAAGCGTAGCTCCACATACCTTGCAGGATAAATTATATAGGGCCTAACAATGTTGGAGCACCATGAGCGTCACTGAGTGACGGATTTGAGCGCTATATAAGAAAGCCACTATTATTGTTATTTTTCTGGGAAAAAGTCACTCTCAGAATGCTTACCCCAGGGCTTCACCCTACTCCCAAGCAAGGGGTCATCTATTTCCTGGGAAATTGCTTCTTCCTTGGAGTTTGCAAAGGTTAGTTAATTCAAATGTGAAAAGGTCAAATAAATTTTCACTGGAATTTCATCGCGAAATTCGTGTAGTGTAAACAAATTATCCAGAATACCAGATTTCTGATTCTGAGCGGTCAATTTTATGTGAGTAACCATGGAATTTGCTAATTTCATTTTCACCTGTATTGCCAAAATGTATTTCTCCTTTAGTCTAACTTTGTAGCTTTTCCTAAAACGACAGGGCCTGATTTCGTAGAGCTGCTTAAGTAGACAATAATGCTTGACAATTTTCTGCTATAGCAAAAATAAGCAGGAAACCAGTTGCAAGTAGTACGTATGCAACGGTATTTTGGCTGGTAACCTTATTCTGGTAAACAAAATTGTTTTGTGCTTTGCTAATTTTTGTGCTCATTGCCGTTTCTGAATTAGTGGCTGCTGCCTTCAGCCGAATCACCGCATTATCATCCGTTGAAGCATAGGTTGCCCTTAGCAACGTACCCAGCTGCCAATTTGGACACAGCTTAAAGCAGCTCTCTGCGAAAATTAACCCAGATTGGTTTTCCCTCGGCTCTCACTAAAAGTATTTTGTTTTTTCCCTCCACCAATATAGGGGTTGTAAAATACTATGCCAAGTCCTTCAAAATATTTTTTAAAACACAGGCCTTGAAGGGGCAAGGGGCACCAAGGCATTTTCTCCTTTGAAAGGACACTTTTGTGAGGAAATTGTAAGTTTCCGTCGGAACGATTCAAGGGGCACCAAGGCAATGATCAGGGGTTGCCTCCATTGCCCCTGTGAGGCATCGAGCCTGAAAACATGGACGTCTCGGATGGGATTCAAACCGACAACCTTCTAAAAAATATAGAGCAAGTGTCTTAACAACTGTGGCTCTTACTGATTCATTGTCTTCCCTCAGTCTCACATCTTCGAGGAAGTTGACTTGCGAGAGATCAGCGTAGCGGAGAGCAGCACAAAGAACGTCAATAATAGTTTCAGGGTAAGTAAAGGATTCCTTTTTTTATTTCATGATCCATAAATACCTGGGACAGTTTATCCATTCTGATTGGTCGAGAGGAGATCACATGGCCATGTTTAAAGGCCCTGTACACTATTGGTAAGATTGAAAAACACAAATGTTCACAGATTCACACATAACTTACATGATTTAAAGTAAGTAATGGTGGAAAGGGTTCCTTAAAATATTTCTGCCTAAAATGCTATCGTTTCTAAGAAATGAATAAAACAATAGTTTTTTAACGCGCGCGATAATAAATTCGATGTTTGAAAAACAGAAAACACATAAGGTCTCTTTTCCCTATTTTCTCGTGACCTCGATGACCAATTGAGCTCAAATTTTCACAGGTTTGTTATTTCATGTATATGATTAATCACACAAAACATGAACTTTGTTTGCGACTGGTTTGTCAGCTCTACCAATCCTGTATAATACCTTTAAACACAGTTAGAAGCGATTAAACATGAACTGACCTTATTGAGTCAAAAGCGGGCGCTATCAGATGATTGCGTGAAGCATGCAGATTTCACGGCCAAATATAAGTTGGTAGGTCGCATAGTTTGTTTTTGCGCAAGTTTGAAACTTGCATGCGATAGTTTGAAACATTACTGTACAAGATTGAAACTTTTGCGATGAGCTACAAACACACAATGTACTTAGCGCTCAACATGGAGGTTAAACTGTCAGATTTGTTCTGAAAATTTAAAGGGCTTTGTTTAAAACATTAAATCTCAAAGAGAAAGTGTTTGATCCAGATTGTTTGGAGTGGGCGTGGCTTACAGTGGAACTGCTCTACGTCAAATAGGATTGATGATACGACTTATGACATCCTGCAGGATTTTGGGTTAAACATAGAAAAAGTTGACTAATGCAGGATTTCAACAAACAACCTTCAGATTAACATGCCAGCACTCTACCAACTGAGCTATCTACATCTAGCCAAAATGTTGGCTTTCTCCCTATTTTGCCAATATCTTTGTTCGGGGTGCCAGTCAGAAGCCATACAACCTGTAACTGCTGTGTAACCAGGTAACAATTGGTCATCAAAGTTGCAAGAAAATAATGAAAGAAAAAACTCCCTTATTACATAGAATTGTGTGCTTTCAAAGCCTCGGATTCAAATATTTTAGTGAGAAGTTACCTCTTTCTCAATAACTACATGACTTCAGAGGGAGTCGTTTCTCACAATGTTTTATACTAGTATCAGCAGTTCTTAGGTGCTCCTTACCAAGTAAGTTTTTATGGTAATGTATTTCTTGAGTAATTACCAAAAATATCCACTGCTCCCCCCCCCAAAAAAACCACTTTGAGCTTAAAATTAATATCTTGAAATATTGTACAGAGCACTGCAAGGTGAAAGACACCCTGTGTATAATTGAGACACACTGTGAGTGGTTTTTTATTGGGGGGGGGGGGGGGGGGTATGTCAGTGCGTGATAAATATTGGAAATGAAAAATGTGGCCGCCCTGTTTTTCAAATTGCAAGAAAATTTTAACATCCTTTTTTCAGATCTTGATTTACACCTTTTATGATAGGCTGCTGTTTTAGTGGCCTTTATGGTAATGTGTTTTCTTAAGTAGGATTTAAAGCCTTGCATGGTGGAAGTATAGCTAGGAGAGGTTTGCGGTGACACCATGTTAAATCTCTTTTGAGTAGTGTTGGTTCTGAAAATGTGTTTCTTGAGTAACTACCAAAAATATCCACTGCCTTCCCCCCCCCCCGAAAAAACCCACTTTGAGCTTAAAATCAATGTCTTGACACATAGTACAGGGCACTGCAAGGTTAATGACACCCTGTGTATAATTGAGACACCCTGTTGGTTTTTTTTTTTTTGGGGGGGGGGGTTATGTCATGTGCGTGATAAATATTGGAGATGAGGAATGTGGCCAACCTGTTTTTAAATTTCAAGAAAATTTGAGCATCCTCTTTCCAGATCCTGATTTACACCTCGTTATGATAGGCTGCTGGTTTGGTGGCCTTGAGCAATTTTTCACTCAAAAAGAGAAAAAAAGGTCCTTTTTGGAAACAAAATGTTGAGAAGACCAATACAGTTTTTTTTACAAACCATTTTACAAGCCTGGATTCTCATTTTTGTTTGCTTGTTTAGATGTTCTTCCATCTTGGCAACTTAGCAAACTTCCACAAGGGGATATAAAACACCAAGCTGGCAACAGCCAATCTCTCTTGTACAAACATTGGTTTAACGTCTATGATTATGAATTGCACAAATCAATAAATTGTGACTCGGTAACTAGATGACATTATTAATTCTTAACATTGTGAAGTGAGCAGATAGCTTGGTAGGATTCGAACCCACAACCTTGTGACTGCAAGTCCTGCAGTCTAACCATTGGATCACGGTGACATCTTTTGGGAGAGCGAGGCCATTTTTATTTTGCAAAGGCACTTCCATTGGAAAATATTGAAATCTTTTCTGGAAATTTTGAAGGCAAGTTAGCAGGGGTCCTTTGCTTAGTTTGAGCATGGTTGTGAATTTGTGAACTTCGTGTGAAGGGACAAAAATGTTTGGACTGTCCAAGGTCCCTGGTCAAAATCTCAAATTTGCCGTCCTTTCTGGACAATCTTGCTTTCCTTTCACGCGAGGTGCATTTTGTAAAAATTTTGCTACCATGCTAAATTTAAGCAAGAGACCCTTGCTAAATTGCTGTCGTGTGAAAAAGGTTTTTTCCGCAACATGCAGCGGCGGTCTTATAAACTGGCATTCGAGGTTTCTGTGCGTGTTTGGCCACCGTTCGGTGGCATTTGTCAAAAGACTCTGCAAACAATTAACGGATTAAGCTCTTTGGATGGATTTGTGCCTAATGCTGTTGTCTTAAAAGACTCTTTACATTCACGTACCAGCCGAGATTTTCTAAAGATGGATTACTGCATCGACATGAGGCCTTTTCATCTCTCCAGGATGCCATCTGTTCAACAAGGCGTGGGTTGGTGACCAGCTGTTTCTTAAAGACTTTTGTACTGTCTGATTGTGCAACAGAGGTACAACCGTCACAAACGAAAATTAAGAGCCAATAAAATCTACAAATTTTAATGAGAAAATATCGAGAAAAGAATTTTTAAACCCGAAGCAAACTGGTTAAGAGATAAACCTTTTCATTGATATGATAATTAATACCAAAATTGAGGTTAATTAATACACTAATTAATTACACATACCCGGTTCTCCTTGTGAAAACACTATAATACAATGACCTATCTTTGCGAACATCGATAGAATGCTGACATTCTTTGTGAAAACGCGAGTAAGAGTACCATAATTTCATGCTTATAAGACGCGTCTTATCCAACTTTCAGAGGACCAAAAAAATAACTGCGTCTTATCTAACGGTGCGCCGTATCTAGAAACGCTTGAGTTCATTGTGATGATCAGGTTGTGAAAACTTCAATTTTTTACACTGTAAAATAATCCTTTCTTTCATCCAGAATAATCCTACGTGTTATAATTTTGTTAAAATCAACCCTACACCGTACGCCCGTTGTGTAATTTTAAAAAGCTTTGACGAAACTTACCGAAGAGTGAAGTCACTGGCCATGCTGCTGCCCACAATAATACCAGCGCAAACCAGCAATGACCAGCTTGTACATGGCTAGCGGGCACACCAGCAACATACTAGTCTTTATAAATCAAGTTGTTCTTGTATGTTATGAGAGCGCCCTCTAGCGTTTGGTAGTTCTTGCATGTAGTGTTGCATGCAAAAATGCCTGATAACAAAAACTAGCAGCCCACACATCGGGAAATGTTAGCACAGCATGTTTTTTTTCCTTCTATTTTTGGTAAAACAAAGATTGATTTGTCTATGTCACCCTCAATGGTGAAGCCGCCTCTGGGAATTAATAGGGACTTTTGAAATTCCACAAACGCCGCAGGAAACCTGCAGATCGAATACCGGCAGGGGAATTGTACTAATGGAAGTGAGGAACTAAAAATACTAATTTAACTGTTTGCTGCGTCCTTCCTGTTGGGTAATTTTATTTATTTGATTTTCCTCTCACTTTTAGAGGTTGAGTGACTTTAAAGGACATGTTTGTTCAAGTGGAGATTGAATGCAACCTGCCAACATGTCATTAAAGCTTACACTGTTTTGACTGGTGCCCCGCTCATTATTTGCTTAGCAACAAAACTTGTTAGAGAGGGGCACCAAAGTCACGTTGAGTTTTGTGATACACATAGATAGATTCCTCATGAAAATGGAGAAAATTCTTGCAAGTCTCTAACCTCACGTTCAAATTGTGTCATTTTATGTGATATTTTTAATTGAATAAAAAATTAATTCAAAAACATATTTGAAAAGTAGTGTCTTCAAACATTTTTTGATTTTGACAAAAATTGCACTTGAAGGGTGTCAAATCTAGTGGCATTTTACACCAATTTAGCGTGAGAGTCAGAAACGTTTTTCCCCATTATTTTCCCCAAGGACTCTATCTATTGGAAAATGAGTGCATCATGACAAAACTCAATCTGACCTTGAAGCCCCTCTTTTAAGGCAAAGTATACTGTTGCTTTTTGGAACTGTTTGATTTTTTAAGTCATTTTAATATCATTTCAAAAAAGTGGTAGCGTTTTTTTGAGATATTGCCGAAAATCTGGAGCGGTTATGTCTACGCAGGAAGAATGGTCTGTAATTGGAATACACAATCTGAGAAACATTTCTGACAGAAACACTTCTCGGGTTCAATTTTTTTTTTCTGATCAAAACTGAGATATTTTTCCATAACCACATTACTTCGAAGGAAATGATTCTCAAAATGCTTTATACTATCGAAAGCTGCTTTACTTCTAACCGAGTAAGTTTTTATTGCCATAAGTTTTTTAGAGTGATTACCAATCGTATACCTTCCCTTTAAGTAGTGTCTTCTGCTTGAATAACACGTCTCTATGAAACTGTGGTTCATCTATTTGTTGTTCCTAGTGCTTACACTGTAGTTTTTTTTTGTCCTTGTCATGTCAGAGTCTTTGTCTGATCTACTCCTAGGGGAAACTATAAAAGCAATTTGCTACACTCTCTCCCACATGTTGGCCATGTTACATAACCATACCTATAATTAATAACGTACTGGGTAGTTGTTTCTGTGAAGCACAATTAATAACACCTACGAGAATAAGGTTACCAGCCAAAATATCATTCCACAAGTGCCATCTGTGACTGGTATCCTGTTGACCTTTGCTTAGCTGATAATCGTTAAGCAATATTTGCTGCTTCAGTTAGCGCTACTAAATTGGGTCGTGGTTTCTTTTGTACCTTTCAGCGATTGCGAAAACACCTTAGATATTAAAAAACAATGTTTATTTAAATTAAAGGAACACGTTGCCTTCGGGTTGGGCGCTTTTGGGCTGTAACAAGCATTTGATGTATAATGAGCAGGGTCGGAAAGATGTTTAAAAAGTAGAATATAATAATCCACACAAACGTGCCTTAGAAATGCTTCGCTTTTGATAACTTTCGCGAAACAAAACACTCCGCCATTTACGGGAGTCAAGATTTTGACTCCCACAAATGGCGGACAAATTCTATTAGTCTTATTTCCAGTCGCAGCTGTTGAACTACGACTGAGCAATTATTTTATTAAAAATGTTACGATTACCATTTGTTTATTGTATTCCAATAAATATTCAGTTAATAAATGAATGAAAAAAGAAAGAAAAAACATGCGTTAAATAATTAAGTAGCAAGTCCCCACGTCTCGGTCCGTCCGGGCGTCCAGGGACGTGCCAGCAGCAGCAAAGCCCCGCGGCCATACCACCCATAGACCTCCCCCTGCATGCTGCAGTACAGTAGACGACGCGAAGACAGGGTTCTCCATTTTGACAGTGCGGTGTGGACGTGTTTACTATACCCACATGTCGTCGAGTAGAGAATGGTATATTACCTGGTGTTCATGTGATAGGTTTACCAGGCCACAGGCTACAGCGCCAGCCTACTGCTCTTCGTCGCGCATTATTGCCCATTACACTGACGATCGTACTGACGGCTTGAAAAACGTATACATTTCGCGGGACATGTCTCGGGGGTCAGAGGTCAATGTGTTTTTTTTTTTAATTACCATTCACTAATTATAACACATTAAAGGTGTTTTATTGCAAGAAAAACTCTTAATAAGTATAAGGAACACCTCCAAACAGTAAAATTTCATGAGATTTGAAGGCAACGTGTTCCTTTAAAATATATATATTTTTTTTAGACATTGCCACTTTAGATCTACATGTTTGAAGCCAGAGTTGAGGATAACACAAAATCCTCCACACTTTACACCGTAGTCAGTCAGACTGGGATAGAAAATTCAGAACAAATATCAGGAAATGGAAACCACGGCCTAACTGCATGTCCGATTCCAAATCATCAGCTCGGAAAAAAGCTCAGTCTGAGTTCCCTAAATAGAGCGATAAATAAAAACAGCTTGACGTACACGGCGCTGTACTTTTGTCCCTCTCTCGTATGCTGACCGTGTTTGACGTTTTGGTTTCTTTGCACAGGTGATTACTCCATTCCGAACGCTGATCCTCTGCACAGATACGCGAAAGGATATGGAGGAGTGGATTAGTGCCTTCAAATCAGTGGCTAACAGAGAGTTTTACGAGGTAAGGACAATTTCTTTACAACTCTTTTATTCCCCCCTCTTCCGTGACTTACTTTAGAGTCGGTTAATAAAAAACAAGTTCTCTCAGTGCCTGGAACTATAAGTGACTTATCCTACAAGGATAATGACGGCCAGTTGGTTTTTATCTTCTAGCAGGCATAAATCCTCGATCCTGATTGGTCAACAGCCGTGAAAATATTATCAGGCAAGATGTTATTCCTACTTTAGTGTGATTTCTGATTTTTTTGCCACGGAAAATCTGTGAGGTTGTTTGTAAATAGCCTTAAAGGCAAAGTATACCTTTGGTTTTTGGAACCGTTCAATTGTTTTAATCCTATATAGAGGTAGATATATGTTATAGGTCCCAGGTTTGAATGTGTATACCTACCCACAACACACACATCTCCAAGTTCAAATATGCTCTGTTTTAACAAAATTAGGTTCATCAACATCTCCTTTGCCCTTGAAAAAAAAATCACTCAGTTTTTGAAACTTTCACTGAAAAATAATGTTTTCCAAGTAAACAAAAACAAATGGATTCTTGTTTTCCTCTGTCATTTGAAAAATTCAACCCAAACAGCATCGGACAGCAGTAATACATCATTATTCAAAGAGAACAGCCAAGCCAAACTGGCCCATTAAAATATCCATTAGAGCAGATAATGAAGTATTACTAAAAGCAACTCAAGAACCTTCGTGGTCATCTCGATGCTATGACCTAAACTACACAGCTACTAAAGCCCTTACTCGATCTCCTGTCTCCCTCACCTCCCCCCCCCCATATTCCCTTGTACTCTGATTATCTGTTTTCTCCCTGTATTGTAGCGTTTCGATTTTCCCCATTTCCATTTCCGTTCTTCAAGGAAACTGTAAGACGTGTATCTCTTTAAGTGTTTTCGTCAAACTGTGACGTTTGGTGGAAGTTTTTTCCTCTTTTTCTCTGCGTTTTAAGTTTTAAACCCAATTTTAGGAAGCTGGTATGTGTGCACATATTGGTTAGCACAGTAAATTCTTGCTTAGAAAGGAACAGGTCCCCATCAGAATACCATATATAGTTTATATTCATGTGACCGGTGCCTTGCTAAATATTTTGCTTGGCAAATAAATATGCTACGCATTGTTTTCTGCATAGCAGCTGTATGAAATATGTTATTGTAATTGAACTTCCTTGTGACGCAACCATCCTTGTCCAGTTTCCTGTGTTCTTAGTTATTAAGACGGGAGCACTATTTCTCATTTCATAATGGAGGACCAGGCTACCTTTCCTTCCAGCCTCTGTTCGGTTGCATTGTGTTGAATTAAATAATATAAAAAGCCTTGATGGAGGTCATTCGTACCTCCGCCAATATGTCTGTCCTTAAAGGCCCTGTACACTATTGGATGATCGAAAAACACAATGTTCAGAGATTCACACATAACTTACATGATTTAAAGTAAGTAATGGTAGAAAGGGTTCCTTAAAATATTTCTGCCTAAAATGCTATTGTTTCTGAGAAACGAGTAAAACAATAGTAATTATCGCGCGCGATAATTTGAAAAAACCCAGAAAACACATAAGATCTCTTTTCACTATTTTCTCGTGACCTCGATGACCAATTGAGCTCAAACTTTCAAAGGTTAGTTTGTTCATGCATATGTTTAATCACACAAAATGTGGACACTGATTTTGAGCTGTTACCAAAAGTGTACAATACCTTTAAGGGGATTGCACGTTTTTTTTCCCATTTTTCCTCCCGCAGGGGAAATTTATTTTGATCCTTAAGATTTTAAGAATGGATGGAAAGACAGTGTAGACCCAGCTGGAGAGCTGGGCCCAAAAAGTCCATATGCATGAGCACCATCTTATAAATATACCGTAACAACAGACTCTGTATTACACAGTCTATTAAAGTCTCGCGTGTAATGAACTTTCGGTACCATTGTGGTCCCAACCATATGGAGTTTTACTTGGGCGGGATTTTGTTTTGTCAATTGTTTTAGTTTAAAACGTAGTTTATGGCCATGGAAATGATATATGTTGTTGGGAATGTAATACTGAATGTATAAACAATATGAAAGTAAAATAAATTCAACAGAGTAACAAAGAAAACCTGAGAATAAGACTTGACCTCCGTTTCAGGTTACTTGTTAAAAATTAAGAATTTTGCCCAATTGGTGATCTTGCTGTCTTTAAACCCATGCGATGGACGCGCAAATTTGAGCATGATTGGCACATGGGGTTTCTAAAAAATAAGCATGCTCGTCCCAAGTTTTGACTTTGTTTCGATGTTAAGCAGCTCTGTGAAATTGGGCCCTGGTAGATTTGGCAAATTGGTTTCTTCATTTTTTAAATTTTTAATGAGAGAACCTGGACTAACTACAGGTTCTAAGTAAAGTAATAGGTGGCAATTAAAAGCCTAAAAACTTGAATTGACGTCTCACAGTAAGAACGTTTCTTTGATTGCACACATCTGCCCATATTGCAGGTTACAAAACTGCATATGTTATGAAATTTTATTGAAACACCAAACACCTCTTTGCCTGACAAGGACAAGTTGTTTTTCCGAAAAACATCTTACATCATTTCTCTCTTAGTACTTTGCCCCATAAATTGTTTGGAAAGAAGCCTAAATTGTGTGTGACAAGGTTGTTCTTTACAAGCTATTACTCCTGGTAGACTCGAGGCTAGTCTCGGACTCCAGGCTGGTCTCACATCCATGGGACATGTGGGGAATCAGACCCGGGACAACAGGGACTCAAACTCGGAACAAAAGAGACCCGACTACAGCGCTGACTCAGGGGTTCAATTTCGTTGAAGAAAATGTGCGTACCAGTTTTCTGCTGAGCATAAGCTGTGAAGGAAAATAGTCAGTGGTACGTGTGGTATGGTATTTTGGTTGGTAGCTTTATTCTTGTCAGCATAAATTTGTTGGGAAAAAAGCACAATTGTTTTGAGCTTGGCTACTTTTTCGCACCATGGATCGGCCAGTGGTAGCTCTATGGATTGGTGTTCGGCCGTGCACCGACTTTTCTTGTAGTGAGGCCCAGTAACTCATTATGTAAAGTGCATTTATCAATTAGAGAAAGTCTTGTTCTCCAATCGTTGGCTGAATTGTGGTTAAGCAAGGTCGTATCTGCTGGTGAGAGAGAGAGGATTGTGAGACTGCTCCAGTGGGGTCGGTTTACACACGTCATCACGGCAATTGTTGTTACATGTGTTTTAATGAACACTATTCAGAGAATTTCTGACCATCGGCTCACTGCTATAAGGTCGTTAATTACAATTCCATATCCATAATGATCGGAAGGGTATTAACTGAAAAATGCATTTATAAATTTGAAAAAACCAAATCAAAATCCACAAAAAATGTTTTTCTTTGAGAATGAATGTTTCATCTTGACAAACATTTTCTTCGAAGACCATTTTCTTGTTATAAAAGTTTTTCTCTTGTCTTGCCTGTTGAATTAACCATGATTACCTTTTTTTTTTTAAATAAATAAATTGTGATGCACAATTCAGTGCAATTTTGCCTCGGGCAACAAGTTCGAATTTCAGTTTCCATGATTATATAATATACGAATAAACTCAATTTACCAGGAGCTCCAAAATATGCAAAACCAATTTTATGAAATCCGTACTAACGAATGACCTTATATTCTGAGCCAATGGGATGAGGTACACAGATCAACAACTGATGATAAAATGGAGACTGATATAAAAGTCCGGAAAGCCAACAGCTTCATAACGAAATGTCATTCAGAAATCTTCACAAACGTTATCAAAATTAACTGAACGAAACACTTGTTTTTTTTTAAAGCAATTAATTCCCATCCTCTAGTTTTCAGAAAATTCAATTTTGTTATGGTGTCTCAGGCTCGAATTTGGGGGGAAATCCACAAGACCACAGGACTTGTATCTCAAAATGTTTACTGGACCAGAAATAAATTTACAAGACCAGATTCAAACTGAGAAAAGACTTCCTTGCACAGTTTAACTTGCATTTTAATTGAACAAGCACTAAGACATAGGAGAAGATTTACCTCATTTTTCTTTTAGGGTATTAAGTATATTTCAAATCATTACTCAAATTCAACATTTGAACATAATTTGTTTCTGTTCAAGATATTATAGAGTGAGGTACATGAATTGTTATTGAATTGAAAACACAAGACCGCCGGACTTGTCTGGTCATGAGTTTACTGGCCCAATGCTAAAATCACTGGCCTCGGGCCTGCGGTCCAGTGTCAAATTCGAGCCCTGGGTCTGCTTGTCACCTTACTAAATGTCGATAGATTCAACATTCTTGATAAAAAATATCGTGACACTTTTTCACTGTTTTCTCAGCAAGCAGACACTGTATTCAGCTGAAAGTTTCACAGGTGACTTTTATTGTATCTTTCTTGATAATATATGGCCTGTAAATAAGCATTACATTGACCCCAAAAGAAATGTGTGGCGATACTATAAAGTATTTACGAAATGACTTCTTGGAAGTGTGGTTCTTAAAGGGTGTGTACAACATCGGTTAGGACTGAAATTATAAAGGTTCACAGATTTGCACATAACTTACACGGTATAAAGATAGTCATGTTGGAAAGCTTCCCTTGAAATAGTTTTGCTTGAAATGCTAGAGTTTTTAGGAAATGAGTAAAACAATTAAATTAGTCTTTATCGCGCTTGTCCAAAAACCAATATGTTTGAAAACAGAGAAAACACATAATGGGGGTTTTCACTATTTTCTCATGACTTCAAAGACCGATTGAGCTTAACATTTCACAGGTTTGTTATATCAAATATATGTTGGGTCACATAAAGTGTGGATGCGAGTCTTTGAAAATTACCAATGTTGTACATGTGCTTTAAAACAGAACTGGTTTGCATGACCGTAATTCAGTGTTTTGGTCAGTGCACTCAGTCCAAATCAAAACAAAATAATCCGAATGCCGGTGACAGATTGCTTCATTCACAGACAAATATTGACCATAAGTAAGATCAAAAACTCAATCTTCATCCCCCCCTCCACCCTCAGTGTAAATATACTCACCCCACCCCCCTGTTTCAAAGTAGACTATCCCATATATACGATCTTCCCCAATGTCCTCGTTTAATAAAAGTACACACACACGAAGTGTCACGCTCACATGCTGTAGACTGTCAGACACTAAAAGGGTCTCGGCCACCGCGGCCTCTGAACGATAGTGCGCTAAATTTCCTTAAGGTGAACTGTAAAGCCAAAGAGGACAGGAGGACGGAAATTACTCGTAGGGTCAAGTCATGGAGGGAAACAATGATGGGTTCTGCGCCTCGGACTCGGAGGAGAAGACGGTGAGTTGTTGATGATGTTTGGGGGGGGGGGAATCTGATGCTTCCATCCATGAATCGATTGTCTTACATTAGCGGAGAGAGAGCAGCGTTGAGTGAAGTTGAAACAAATTTGTTGAGTCAATCTTGTTTATTAATTCATCAAAGTGGATGTCAACTGACCCTCGATCACGGAGTAGCTAACCCTTTTGCGTATCTGTGTGATGTATTTCTATTTGAATGCGCTAGTAGAACATTTTTAATAACGGTCAAAGAACTTGTAGTTTAAATTAAAAAGTAGGTACTGTGTAACTTTTAATTCATTTTGATTTGAATCGGGTAGTGGAGTTATGCTTAAAGATGCCTGGTCCGATGTGGGGCCAACTTGACCCCCAAAATTAGTTTTGGATTTTTAAATAGCTATTTGGATGGATTTGAGAAAGTTCTAAGCCTTCGTTTAAGGTACTGCATGAAAAGATCTGCCACTGATGAGAGGCGGTTGAAATGAAATCTTTTTAAAATGAATTAATGTCGGGATCCCGACATTATCTCACATCCATCAGCCATGCACTAACAATTTTGCATGTTATGTAGGTCCGTGCATTGTCCGTGGCATTTGCAAATGTTTTTCCTTTTTCGTTTTGAAACAGCATCGTCTGAAACAACATTCGCTCAGAGAAAACATTTTTTTATTTTTGTTTTATCTTTGCACATCCTACAATCCATGTCGTGGCAAAACGCTGCAGACAACAGAATAAAACAACATGTCATGTGTGAATCATGATCTAGGGTTGAATAAAATTGCGGGAAATTTATCGATTTTCCTTGAGTCTACACTCTCATAAATTAAATACCCGTTGATAAACTACCCTCAATTTGAGAGTCTAAATTAAAGTATTGAATGGAAAAATCCACTTGAAAATTTGAAGTGTTCTGCTCCAAGAGAAATTGTTGTAGATAGCAAGATAAATCAGGCATGATACTCTTCCTACTCTAGTCTGATTTCAGAATTTCTTTTGCCCTTGTAAAAGTCAGACATTTTTAAATTAAATATCCTGAAGACTCTATTTAAAGGCCCTGTACACTGTTGGTAAGATCGAAAAACACAATGTTCACAGATTCACACATAACTTACATGATTTAAAGTAAGTAATGGTAGAAAGGGTTCCTTAAAATATTTCTGCCTAAAATGCTATCCTTTCTGAGAAATGAATAAAGCAATAGTAATTATCGCGACGCGATAATTTGAAAAAAACAGAAAACACATAAGATCTCTTTTCACTATTTTCTCGTGACCTCGATGACCAATTGAGCTCAGTTTTTCACAGGTTTGTTTGTTCATGCATATGTTTAATCACACAAAATGTGGACACTGATTTTGAGCTGTTACCAAAAGTGTACAATACCTTTAAACCCACACCATTTGGACACTAGGTCAGCCCTCGTACTCATTCTATTTTTTTCAAAGGACCAAATATCACGCCTGATAAATATTCGGCCTATCGAAAAAAAATATAATAGAGAATGACAAGTGTTATGAATAACATGTACATTTTTTTACAAATGAAATATTATTGTACATTTCACCCCGATGCACATCACGCTCGAGTCAGTATTTGAAAAATGTCGGGGGCGTTGGAGTTCACGTAACTCAGATTATGGCGACGATAAATTCAACCCAGATGGATGTCTTTGAGAATCAGCTGTTCCCGCCCAGCAGTTCTCTGGTCCTTGATTGGCAGTCACTGCCCCCCTTGTCATTCCATCCCAGCATGGCCCAGTGACTCAACCTCTAAGCACGAGAGGCAGTGCACAGACAGTCCCCGGGGGTTGGGGGGGGATTACCATGACAACCCAGCTGTCATGGTTACGTACAGTCAGAGCTGGGTGTTGAGAGAGAGAGGTGGGACATGGGAGGACAAGTTTTTCTCTGGTCATGTGGTTGCTGGACGCCATTTTCGGTTCCAAATGCTGCACAATATACCGTGGCCCGATACGGGGGGCAGAGGGTTACCTACCCCCAATGTTCCCGTACTTTAACTCTTTCAGGCGCCGACCGGTCGGTAGCGACCGGTTTAAATCCCTTTAGAAAAATAGTTTTAAAACGAAAAATAAAGATCCCACGGCCACACAGTTTTCAGAATGGGAGAGAGGACTCTTGAGGGCACTATTGTGACCAGTTTTTTTTTTTGGGGGGGGGTCGCGATTGGCGAAAATCAAGTAAACAAACAATGTGTCCATATGATCAATTTATCACTAAACTAAATGGTGCATGAAACTGGGTTTACACACTTTGTTCCTCTTGTACAGAAGTACCCCCCTAAAATCCTCAAAACATTCCTGAGATTTCAAGCACACAATGAGAACACAATAGAGGGTGGGGGTCTACCACCACGTCCAGATGGAGCACCAAACGTAGCTCAACCCAATGTGCACTCTAGTCTGACACCCCGTGTGCGCACATGCGTTTTGGGGTGGGTTTTTTTTTTTTATTACCGAAAATGGCTTTTATCGGAAGTTGTCACAACTCTCTTACTACACAGCTCTACCACCATCCTGAACCTCAGAGCTAGAGAGAAAGAAGAGAGGTTGGGCAGTTTCTGGTTACATTTGAAGGAACATTACAGAATTGGTTTTTGCTAACAAAACAGTAATTGCTGACAGTGTAAGCACTTTATGTAATCCACCATATACATAAACTGACAAACCTGTAGAAGTTTGAGATCGATCGGCCCTACTGGGTCACAAGAAAATAGTGAAAAACCGATTACACATTTGCATGAAATCATATAGATTCAAAAAGTTAATAAAACGCTCACTGAGCGATAATCTCCAATCGGGAAATTAGTTTATTCATTTCTCATCAAATATGGCATTTCAGACAGAAATATTTCAAGGGATGTTTTCTACTATCATCATCATTAGACCGTGTAAGTTTTATGTAAATCTGTGATCAAAAAGTATATTTTACAAGTTTGTTTCTTACAATTCTGTAATGTTCCTTTAAAGAAGGGCTCCAAGGTCCAATTCAGCTTTGTCCCCACTTTCATGAGGACTCTATCTATTGGAAAAATGAGTGGATCACAAAGTTACAAGTCTCTAACCTCATGTTAAAACTGTGTTAAAATGCCACCATACTTGATATCCTTCCAGTGCAAACTTCAGATATATTGTTCTGTACATTTTTTGTGGGGGAGATTTTCAGTTCATTTCTGAGTTTTGATTTTATTCAATCAAATATCAAGTAATAGAATTCCTCTTTGGAATGAACAGAGCCATTTATCGTTGATGTCCAATGCAGCATCTTTCAAATTTAGCTGTGGAAGAGTTTAAAAAAATGGACAATTTACGCCATTTTTTAAACATGAGGTTAGAGACTTGTTTTTAGGGTTTTTTGTTTTTCTACTTTAATAAAAGATTGACTCAGGAGACCTTCTTTCAGGAGGTAAATGCTTTGGCACTGCAACCCGATGATGATGGATCCATCGATGATGATAGACCCATCCGCTGCAAAGTATTTAGTCAACACTCAGACAGTGCCCTGGGCCATGAATTAAGAACTATGAAGACCAACATCCAAAACCTCAGAGAGATAAGAGGCTTGAGATGGTTGGTTGCTTGCATCCTCTCTGTCAATAACTAAACCTCAGAGCGCCACAAAAGAGCACAGACATTACCCTAGGTATTACTATGGCAACCTTTATAACATTTCCATGCTGCTTTTGCTAAGTTTTTACGGTACCAGCCACGTGTTATTGTTGGTGACCAATCTGAGCACAAATTTGTTTGGGACATTTTTGTTGAAATGTCACTAAGACTTAACGAAGTAAAGACACCAAACATGGTGGGATTTACATTTCTCTTTTGAAACAACTTGCACAGAAGCTGCTGATACCACCATCCGAATCCCCAAAAGAGAGTGGTTTGTTGGTATCATGTTAACTGGTAACCATTCTCTCAGTTATTTCAAATCTATGATTCAACAGCTAAGTATGAGTCAAGTTACAACCCAGAGCCCTGGGCATTACCATGACAAACTTTTTATAGACAGAAAGAGTTTGGGATCCAAAACCCATAGGGATGGAGAGAGTGTGAATAGCTGTTTGGTCACATCTACACTGGTAACCACTCTCTGTCATATCAATACAATGAATCAGACAGCGCCATTGGGCATTAACCACGGCAACCTTTTATGGGCAGCACTGGGAATAACATTCCGTCGGCCCAAAATCCAGAGATGATGGAGGAGGGAGGGGTGGTAGTAACCACTGTCTGTCACTTCAATCCAATGAACCAACCTCAAAGCGTGTGGCCAGGCACAGAGATTGCCTTTTGAGCATTGCCATTGTAACTGTCTTATGGATGAAGAACTGGGGGGGGGGGTAATTCCACTCAAGAGTCCAGAGATGATTATGGATTTGGTGGATGGATGGATGTTTTGTCCAAATTTTTAACTGCTTTCTTGCATTCCATCCCAATGATTTGATCTCAGAGCGAAGGCGCAGGCCGTTCTTTGGATCGTACCATGGCAACCTATCATGGTTACCCCATCACCCAAACCCAGAGGCGGGTGGGGGGGGGGTGGAGGAAGGTGTTGTCGTGGCCATGTTCTCATCTTGAGTCAACATAACCTTTGATCATACTGTCGTCCTGCAAAAAGAAAGCGGTGTTCATTAAAGGCAATTAGTATGCCCATGCCTGTTTACGCAAAACGTGTTCAAGGAAGCGGGGGGGGGGGGGGATTAAGGTTGGATTTATCATACAGAAAATGGCTAGGTCCTTCCTTTATGGTATTAATATGTATACGCCTACACTTAACCATCTGAAAGGGGATTACTGTATGGGTAAACATCGCTGGGTAAATGTCACTTAATGTGCTTGCATTAGTTTGTTGTGATCAAGAAATTCATCTATGCATTATTTTTGACTGACGCCACCCACTGGACTTTAAATATGCAAGTCTTGTTAATTCACTTCACTGCACTGTAGTTATCTCAACAAACATACTTTAAAACAAAATTCAGGGTAAGCAATTATCCCCCCCCCCCAAAAAAAAAGGTACAATCTGACAGCTCACTGATTACAACGTCCATGCCAGCACTAGTCCTTCTCGGCACAAACTTTAGCAAATCGAATTTGAAGACCACTAAATTCACTTGGGTGCTTATATGAGCGTGCACAAAACCCTAGGAGAAGCAGAAGTCATTTATCATCTTTTGCATTCAAACATGACAACCTAACTTGCTGAAAATTTGTGCACGTTGGTTGTAGGATACGTTTTTTTTTTTTTTTAATCTGACAGATGGGAATAAGTTTGCGCTTCCAAAAACGATTGAGGCATTTAGCCTTTGTTGATACAAGCATGGAATTTGGCACACAGTCAGAGTATGTCATGAGAAAGATATTGACAAATGTTTTTTTGAAAAAATATATATGTATGTAGAATAATAAGCAATGGCAGCCATTTTGAAAATTGTTGAAAATTTCTTGTTATTTATCTGTAATTTCTCAAAGGACAAATCTGCGATGGCCATATAGTTATTGTTATTACTATTATTATCACTGGTTTGCATTTGCATTTGTACAATGCATTTGTAGCCAGGGACTAAATTGCTCCAAAGTTCACAAGTTAAAATGCACACAAAATCAATTTTAAGAAAATAGCAATTTTCACATAGATTTACACAATAAGAGACTAAAAGACAACGGGATATAAACAATAAAAAAATATCTTTCTCATGACATACTCTGACTGTGTGCCAAATTCCAAAGGCCCAATTCCCTGAACATTTCCCATATCTGCCCACTAGGACGAATTAATCACATGAAATATTTATGAATAATTATCAAATTGATTTATGAATAATGAAAAGTTCTCTGTGGCTTACAAATTATTTCTTGGAATTTGATGCGAGCAGTTTTACAAAACTATTCCATTGGGAAAAGTTATTTACATTAAAAATATGATTGAGGAAATTATTGATTATATTTTCATCCTCCATGGACTAACTTTGTTTGAAATACAATAACATAAACAAACATGTTAAAAAGGAGAAATAAAATAATATCTATTTACAATGTACAAAGAGCAATCTTTTTTTTTAAAAAACATGTTAAAAAGGAGAGATTTTGTTAAAAAATATAATGTAAATATTAATAATAAATCGCCAAAATGAGATGATCGCAGAAGTTGTAAAAGTGGCAACTGTTAGGATTGAGAAGTAATTATAGCAAATGTAAACAGATTTACCATAAAAGGACGAGACAGAGATACAAGACAAAAAACAAAGCAACAACTAAACATTACTCTTGATAATAATTTTTTTTTTTTTAAACAATTTGTCCAAAACAAACTGATTCGGCTTAAACAAGATTTCCAATACATTGTGTCTTTTAACTGATCAGCTTTCAACTGATCTCATTAATCGCCTGAAGGACACATTACTGGAGGGAAAATAGAAAACTTTCATTAGAATTGTCATCGCTGTCACTGAAACACCCAGGCAATCTCCGCTAATTAAGAAAAAAGCAGAATTGAATTTTAACGAACGAAAAAAAGCTCAACTAATGAAACAATAATGACGAGTGCATTTACACGTAGACAATTTGTAATTACCAGTGCAGTGAGAAAGAACAAAAAGCAATATAACTGGGCATCGTTTGAAGAATTGAAAAATAACGGGCCGACGGAATTAACAGGAAGCGCACTTGTTTGCCTCGCGATGTAACATGTATACCCTCTCGCTAATAACGCTGATTAAATAATCAAGACGTGACGTCAGGCACCTTAGCGTGGGATACCTTAGCCCAGGAGACGGCTTGTATATCGATCCAGATGCATATTACAAAATTGCCTCTCCAAACTTGCGAGGGCTATTTGTGGCAGACGTTAGCAAGTTGAAAAGAGCCGGGGCTTTGAGACGTGATCAAAGAAAAAGCCAGTGTCATTCATTTGGTTTAGATGTCGTGGCAGGCAGTTGGTGTCATTGTGCGTTGGCTTTAGTCCCCTTCTGACTTGGAAGGATTCTATCTGGAGGATTTGTCTGTATGCTTTGGATATGTTAATGAGAAACAGCCTGGAGGATCAACCCACGAAGGTTTAGTACAAATGGAGGTAGGGTTGCTTTGCTTCATTTAAAAAAAAAAATGTTGACAAATTCTTTTTTATGTTTTTTTATTTGGAAAAATGATTTATTCAAACCTTGTTTGAGGTAAGTTTAAAGCATTTATTGCGTTTATTTGTCATCTGTAAATGAATATATTTACAACAAAGCAAAGCAGGAGTGTTCTTGATATGTAGCAGTTGTACAAAATGTTTTGTTCAGTTGAAAAGGAAGATTCATCAAAAACCTTGTTTGTTACAAATGGAGGTAGATTTTCTGACCATCAGAGAGAACTTAGTGTGCTTTGTTACCTTTGGAAAGGGCACATTATAAAAAATACTATTACTATTATTATTGTTATTATTTCACGCTATTACAGTATGCAAAAGAAAGATCACATTTTCCTTTGTGTCAGTATATACTTCTGGAGTCAGGCTACGTCCCGTAGCCTTAGATCTCAAGGGTCTTTCTCAGGATCCTCGCTGTTCCCAAAAGCGCCGCCTTCTGTAACAGATCTAGTGTCCTCGTAGGCATGCTTATTTGCTCGTCTTGATTTTTTTTTTCTAAAACAAAAACAATATTTACCAAGCAATAGTTTATTTGATATGAAGCATTGCCGTACAAAACTGTTTGTTTTTTATCTTTTGTAAAGAGTAGATTCATTCAAACAATGTCGTTTTAAGAAGCGGTTTTACGACAAGTCCATGGACATTTTGTTTAAATTACCGCTCCTGTTTACACAATTTACGTTCCTCGGTGTACTCCTTTTCTCTTGCCTTGAATCATTTGCTCTTTGAATAATGTGCTGTTATCGAATTTGTGGTGGAATGAATTGTTTTACATTCGTGTAATGTAATGAAAAAAACAAATTTCCTGTTAGGATAATGATATGAAAATGGATTGAGTTGAATCCTTGAGCCATGTATACATGTATGAGGCATGCCTGAGGCTGTTTATATTTACTAATTAAATATATTGCGTTTATTTGTCATCTGTAAATGAATATATTTACAACAATGCAAAGCAGGAGTGTTCTTCATATGTATAGGATTGCTAAATATATATACAAAATTTAGAATAATTGAAATAAAAGTTATTATTAAAATCTGGAAGCCCACTGATAATCAAATAAATTTCATATCTGTACTGATTATCCAGAGTCGATAAAATAGCGTATAGGACTCCAAAATCACAATCACTTGTCAATTGCCGCAATTAAAATAAGCACTTAATGAACCTGCACAAAATGACTGACAAAACATCAACTGTTTGATTTTCCTCCATTGTTTTGACTACCCCAGGATCTCTTAACTTTATGTAAATTTCACAGGTTGGTTGTATGGCGTGTTTATCCCACCAAAAGAAAACAACAACACAACAACAACAACAACAGCAACAACACAACAACAACAACAATGCTGAAGTATACCTTTACATATATCCATATTTATCGTCCCATGAAATGTTATATTTTTATTAATCTCAAGCCTGGAACACGAAGGCCAGAGAGGCAATGACCTCTGTTGCCCTGGTCTTTGCCTTGATGCCCTTTCAAAAGTTTCCCATAGACGTGAAGATTTCCCAATGGAAACGGCACTTTGCAAAATGAAAATAGCCTTGCCCGTTCAAAGATGAAATTCCAGGCCTGCAATCTGTCAAAAGTCCATTCTCGAAATGCCGTGTTTAAGATTGTGGATCAGGGATTTACCTAGGTAGGATCTGTATGAGTAGGATACTGTACTTTGGAGAAGCTGTTTGTGGTGATTTGTTGTAAGATTTATGATGATGGCAGTGCAATACTATTGTGGACAGTTATTTTACTCAAATACCTTAATCACTCCTTGAGGAAATACGTAGTTTTGACAAATTGAGATGTGTAGTTCATAACGAGTGCTATTACTTTGACAAAGAAGGAGTTATTGGACAAACCAAGCCTCTTGTTTCCAAAGTGTCCTTATTCCGAGATGACGTCAATCAGATAGATTTATTGCACAAATCTAGCCACAACTACTACTACTACTACTAATAATACCAGAGTTTTATGTAGCGCACATACATGTATCTGCCCAGTAAGGTACTCAAGGCACTTGGAACAAATAGAAACATTTTAAGACAGGTTTTTGGAGAAAACAAAATTGGATTATAAGATGGATTTATGCAGCACCTTATAACGGTTTACAATGTGGGGGGGGGGGGGTGCCCTCAGCGACCACTGCCAGAAAACCCCTTCTCTGGGTTCTTTTACGGGGGGGCCTTTATGCCCCATCCGAAGGACAAAGCAATAAATGGTTAAGTGTCTTGCTTAAGGACACAAGAGTGTTAAGACCAGGACTCGAACCCACACTCTGCTGATCAGAAACACCGGAGCTTGAGTCCAGTGCTCTTAACCGCTCGACCGCAACACGCCAAACTAGCACTAGCACTTTTATTTCATGATGGCTGTTTATTACTTGCTATTTAGTAATGACAGTTGTCCATTACAGGTCTTCGATTGTAGGGTCGTTAATATTACGTCCTTTATAAAAAAAAACAGAGAAGGAAAATGGAGGGGAAATTACACAGTGGACTGGGTAAATAACTTCAAAGTACAGTTCAGTAAGAAGATCAAAGGTTGCAAGTATGGAGTATGGATAGCGAGGCAGTGGTGTGGGAAGAAACTGGCAGAGCACCTTATGGTCTTTGCTTTATGGGATAGTTACTGATGGATTAAGGACACTTACATACAGGGTTTATTGACTGAACATAGCTCTGGGTTTACTCCGAGTTCTTAAAAACCTTCCAGCGAGGGACCTGTTTGGTGATAACGCCCTTGTGGTACGTTGCCAGCACATACTGACAAGCTTTTTTCAATAGGTTAAGAGGGTTTCTTTTACATTTGTTCAACAATTTTTGTTTTATCTAATTGTGTTGTTTCCTGTCCAGGTATTGCATTGCCTGAGTAAATTAAAGCTGATTTCTTTGCTTAATTATTTAAGTTTCATACTTCGCTTTCATCTACCGTTGACAGTTTATGTACCGATTTTGTTCACAAAGGATGCCGGCAGAGTTTTGTCCTGCCCAGCTCTCCTAACCGAATCACAGACCCCTGTTGATTGACATCCCCTCTAGGCATGTTCAAGCTTAGGACACCATGGCACATGAGTTGACCAGTGTGTAGGACGTGGTTAAGACGATGGAAACATTGAAATATGTCAGCATGTGCTGACAGATGCCCTCACTGCAGGGTTTTAAAGAGCGGGGTTAGGGGCTATGGGTATTTTGGTATGAGCCGCTTGCTCCCTCTACGGTCTCTGAAGGGTTCAACGCTCACAGTATCTAGTGTACACCTTTGGTAGATTGTTCGTAAGCGGGGCCCAATTTCATGGCTCTGCTCAACGTAAATTTCATGGCTCTGCTCAACGTAAGCAAAGAATCGGCGCTTACGGAAGCAGGAAATTCTGTGTCTCCATCAAGCATATATACACAGGTTAGCAGGGAATTTTTTGCCTGTGTGTGTGCGTGCGTACTCCACGTTACTAGGCATTCTTCGCTTACACAGCTAGCGCAGGAATTTAGTGCTTGCGCAGTAAGCGGAGAATGGTGATCGCAAGCGCAGAATTCGGCGGAAAAGCAGAGCCATGAAATATGGCCCACAGCAACACAGCCCTAATCATTTACCTTTAATTGCACCCGCATACAAGGTTGCTTTATCTACAGCGGCTGTCAGTTTTCAGAGTCCCTGGGTAAGATGCAGCTGTCTCGTTCTTCGGTTCCTCTTCACTACGGTGGAGGAGACTCATATAGAAGATAAGATAGTATCTAAAGAGAACACTCTTCTCTTGAGATACACTGGCAGACCCTGAGACCCTGTGTACTTGAGATGCATTCTAAGATAAGATGCCTCATCAATAATGCACACACAGGGAGAGTGTCTTAACCATTGACGCTGACTATACTTCAACAAAAGGGATCCGGCTATAGCTGGACACTCTAATGGCATGTGGGTTGATTTTGTGTACAAAACCAATGAGGATGTCACTAAAAAAACAAAACACTACGTCAAAAAATGGGAGAACTTACAGATGCGCGTACGACCCAGTAAATTAAGGACTTTGGTCTCCCATTGTTTGGACTGAGTTTAGGGTGTGTTTTTTTAGCGACATCCCCATTGGTTTTGTTCACGAAAGTGAAGCAAGAGCTTTCTCATTCTGTCAAAACTCCCAGATCTCTTTAAAAGTCTCTGTAAAAGTGCTCGGTTTCGATGGGTAGTCACCGTTGAAATCAATGACTTTGAAACAAAAAGGGATCCAAGTGTTTGAAAGTATTTAAAGTTAACAGTAAATTTTGGAAAAAAAAACAGTCTTGTCTCTTTTTAAGGAGTTGCACTTACAGCTTTCATGATCAATGTGATGATTAGGCTGTGTCCGAATTGGCGGCTACGGCTACGGCTAGATTTCCACTTCATCATTAGCAACACCCTTAGCAACAGTCATAGCCGTAGCCGCCAATTCGAATACGGCCTCAGACACCTGAGAAAGATGATAATATTTCTATAGACTCTGTTTACGATCGTACCAACAAACGACCCCCTTCTGCTGCCTTCATCTGCCTCCACCCAACCCCCTGGGAGTTTACAGAGCAATTAGGTTTGTGTGTCTTTGCACTGCACCACCTGGTTGTTAGGGACTGCGTGTATGTTGCTTTAGATGAAGCCAAGACTAGTCCCATGCAGTGTTTGTAGTTCACGCAGCGAGTGGCCGTCATCTGCAGTCTTTCTCAGCCATCCAAGAAGCACAGTGCCAAAAGCTCATTAGGAAATCGAGGCTTCGTTAGGAAACTTGTATACCTTATGTAAGAATAACCCATTTGCAAGTTAGATTTGAATGACTTGCCTAGGCACAAGTGACTGCTTAATTTTGATTTCCTCAGCCTACAATCCAGACCAAATTGCTTGGGCCACGCATGGGCCACGTGACAACAAACATACCCTCCCCAGTTCCCCCCGCTCCCACGCTCAATGTTGTTAACCCCAGCTTGAGCGCATGCAGACCGCGCAATGCGAGCCAACATTGAACGGGGGCCGGGGGTCGGGGGCCCAACAAGATTTGGCCGAAGTTGTAGAGACAGTTGTTATATAGGTTCAGTGCAAGCTTTTGCAGGATTTTGACGATGAACACCCGTACACAATTCTGACTGATTGTGTACGGCACATCTGTACGAGAATCCAATTTGAGTGTGACCACAACTCATCGTACCAGACATTACTCACAATGTAACTCACACATGGCTTGTTACATCATTCAAACTTACCTCACCTTAGCCTATCCTCGTCTGGACTTGTGGCCCACAAGGATACCAGCAACACAAAATTGCTTAACAATTTTCTGCTGAGCAAAAATAAGCTGGATACCAGTCACATATAGTGCATCCTTCCTCCATGGTGCATGTGACGTGTGACATGGTAGCCTCGTTCTGGTGAGCATAATTTTGTTGAGATATGCTACTTATTGTGCTTGAGCAGCTCTATGAAGTTGAGCCCAGGGGTCCAATTTCATAGAGCTGATTTAACAGAAAATACTGCCTAAAATCTTTCGCAAAGCAAAAATGAGCAGGATACCAGTCACAAATGTTACATGTGACATTCTGGTAAGCATAATTTTGTTGTGCTTAGCTACTTTTTTGTGCTTGAGCAGCTTGATGAAATTGGGCCCTGGGCCCAACTTCATAGAGCTGCTTAAGCAGAAAATATTGCTTAACAATTGCCTGCTAAGCAGAAATGAGCAGGATACCAGTTACAAATTGTACATGTGATATGGTAGTTTGGCTGGTAACCTTATTCGGTAAGCTTAAATTTGTTGTGCTTAGCTACTTTTTGTGCTTAAGCAGCTCGATGAAATTGGGCCCTGGTCTTTAAGGCTTCCTTCGAACTTTGCAATTTGTTTGGAACTTGATTTTGAGGCCATCGTGAATAATCTGTGTGGGCAGTTGTTTACGTGTAGATGTAGCTTTGGGAAGCAATGAAGCTAGCGAGCTGGGCCACTTGGGCAGAATTTCTTTTGTAAAGGTTCTCCGGTGTTTTGAAGTAACATTTGTCCAGGGAATCGATGTCAAGAGAGAATGCTGAAAATAATCATGGATTTCTCTCTCTCTTTTTTTCTTTCTTTCGTACAGGAAGGTGAACACATGCGTGATATGCTCTCTGGAATGCATAATTGGTACGCCTGTTCCCACGCAAGGCCGACGTACTGCAACGTCTGCAGAGAGGCACTATCCGGAGTTACCTCTCATGGTCTCTCATGTGAAGGTAAGCGATGAGACTTTTTTGAGAGAGAGAGCATTCCTCGGCTCAACAACAGGAACAACTCATGGCCTTTGGCTGATTCCCAGCCGATGGGTCTAAGGAGGTTTGCAGTAACACCATGTATGTGAAATAGTTCTGTGTTAGTTGCGGTTGTTCTGAAAAGAACTGGCGATGTAAAAACTTGACGTTGTGGTCAACTGTGCTCTGAGCATCTTTAAGAAGAAGGCCAGTACTTTTCAGAACCACTGCAACTCAAAGAAAGATATTTCATGTACATGGTATTACTGCAAACCTTACAACCTTACTCCACCATGCAAAGTTTAAAATCCTACTCATGTACATGGTGTTGCCACAAACCTTACTAGATTGTATCTCCGCCATGCAAAGTTTCAAATCCTACTAATGTACATGATTTGACTGCAAACCATACTAGATTGTATCTCCACCATGCAAAGTTTCAATTACTGCAAACCTTACTAGATTGTATCTCCACCATGCAAATAAGTTTCAAATTCTACTCATGTACATGGTGTTACCTTAAACCTTACTAGATTGTTTCTCCACCATGCAAAGTTTCAAATCCTACTCATGTACATGCATGGTGTTACCTCAAATCTTACTAGATTATTTCTCCACAATGCAAAGTTTCCACGACCAGTCTGAGCACCAGTCAGATAACATTCAGATAACAGATTAAATCATAATTGTTAATCAACAAGAGTTTCCATCTTTAAAAGATTACATTTTTGGGATGTCTGCCCGTTGAAACCGAGGACCTTATCAAAAGGGATCAGGGTTTTTGGCTTCGCTTCCGTGTACTGAACGAATGGAACCGTCGCTTAAAAAATCCAAGTCCTAACGATGGTAGAACAAAGAGAAGTCCTCAATTTATTTGGTCAACAAACATACTTGTGTTTGTGAGAAAAAACCTATCGGACACAGAACATCATTTCACCGGTCTGCGTTACATAAGAAGTAGAAACCATTACTATGATTGCATTTACTTGATGATGTTTATTGGCAATTAAAAAGCCTGGAATCTTCATGAGAGTGTAGGTTTCTTTTTTGATCAAAGAAACTCCTGTGGAACAAAGCATTTAAAATGTGACCTTAACAGGAACGTTTGTTTTAACAGAAAATTTGCTTTTCTGTTTCTTCTCTTTTTGACAGTATGCAAATTTAAAGCCCACAAACGTTGCGCCGTTCGCGCTCAGAATAACTGCAAGTGGACGACGTTAGCTTCGGTTGGGAAAGATATCATCGAAGAAGAAGATGGAACGGTAAGAGTTTTCCTACTTTAGTCTGGTTTACTATTTGTTTGGCCCTCAAAATTGTCGGCTCAGTGCTATAAGGTCATTAATTGCAGGTCTGCGGCCATTTTGTTACATTCATCAAATCTAGGATTGTAGCGAGAGACATTTGAGTGCCGGGCACAACATTTGTAGTTCCAGTGGAGTGTGCACAATGCATGTCACTTAAATGCACAATTCTTTTCGCACATTGACTTGAACAAACAAACAAGGTATTAGTTTAACATTTGCAAGTAATTAGCTCGCCAGAATAAATAAACACATGTATGACTACCTCACAATCGTTATCAACACAATCACGCAAGTCATTCACAAACAAACTTTCACACGTGTGCACAACGACAGCTGATTAAAATAAACACAACTGCTATTCGGGAGCGTTCCTGTCGCATTTTCATTACGTGTACCAGTCGCACACCGGGTACCAGTGCTCAACACAAGTGTACATGTACATGTACTTTACATCATGTACTCGGCATCGACAGGTTATGTGCAGTGTGTCGTAGTACGAGTGTTGTAGGATCGGATTGAGATCGGTGAGATGCATGTTTCACCGTGTTTGGGTCGAGTAAGAAGTAAATGGAAAAGAATGGTTTGGCAACTATTCAATTAAATCATGCAGTAGTCAGGATTTTGTACGCTAGATGAGTGTTGGTCAGAGTGACATCGTTTTTTGTTTGTGCTGGTCTGCATTATGGAGTATGGGTTTGTGCTGACCAGCGTAGCTACGACCCTAGTCAAATCTCATTCCTCAAATCTCATTCTTAACGTTAGTTGGATCGTGTGGTTATAAAAAACACTAAAATATGGAGACAAATCTAGCCTTCCAAAAAGGCGTTTGAAAATGCCACAGAATAAACGAATGAAGTGAACTACAAGGCTTTTCTTTGATGTGCCGACCGTGTTAAGTATACGCAATCATTGTCAAATACAATTAAAGTCAAGGATTTTTACTCCACGGCAATCTAAAGGATCCAATTAACAGGCGTTGTCAGGCCAACAAAGTAACAGATGTTAAATTATAGACCTGGTGTGATTTTTCACACTTAAAGGCAGTGGATACTTGTGGTGATTATCTCAAGAAATACATCACCGTACAAACTAACTCGGTAAGGAGCACCTGAGAGTTGCTGATAGTATAAAAACATTGTGAGGAAGAGGTAATTCCTCACTAAAATATGTGAATCTGAGTAAGGCTTCAGGCATGAAGCCTTTCTCAGGCGTTTTGAAAGCACACAATTCTATGCAACAAGGGTGTTTTTTCTTTCATTATTTTCTTGCAACTTTGATAAACAATTGAGCCCAAATTTTTACAGGTTTCTTATTTTATGCATATGCTGAGATACACCAAGTGAGGATACCAGTCTTTGACAATTACCTGAAGTATACCCTGTTTTTAAAGTGAACCATTTTAATGTCGGGAATATGTGGAGCTCTTAAGGAGTTCCCAGTGCAATCAATCCCGGGCTACATAACATTTTGGACCATTTGAGCTGTTTACACTTTGAGTCGCCCAAAATTAGACATCCAAGAATATCCATTTGAAGGGTGTTTTCAACATTGGTTAGATAAAAAACATATTCCCAGATTTGCACATTACTTACATGGTTTAACAATGGTGGAAATCTTCCCTTGAAATATATTTGCTTGAAATGCTGTAGTTTTTGAGAAATGAGTAAAACAATTAGGTTTTATCTCGCGAGCCCCCAAAACGGATGTTTGAAAACATGTAAAGGTATTTGGGGTTTTTTCTCCTCACTATTTTCTTGTTACTCTACTCTGATGACTGATTGAGCTTAGACTGTCACAGGTTTGTTATGTCATGTATAGGTTGGGACACATAAACTGCGGATACTGGTCTTGACAAAATGTAATTTATTTAAAGGGATGCTCTTAAGAAAAGATTTATTGTAATTTGACCATCATGACGGATGTTGACCCTTAGATGGCCTTGACTCTAGAGACCATAGCGGCGGCCGCACTTGGCTTGTACCTTAATGCCCATAGCAGCCACAAACTGGACTTCAAGATTTGACCAACTTCCACTCTATCAAAAGGGTCACAGGAAAGGTCACAAAAGGGTCACAGTAAAGGTCAAGTCCTGAATTGACATCTTTCCAATGTTTCCCATGTTAACACATAATATCTACTTTTCTAAAAACAAAACAAATTTTCTGTTCGAGAGTATTTCTCCAGACGATTGTACCAGAAAAAATTGTAGTCAGCGACGAAATCACCAGCTGTATCTTGTATTATGGTGATGATTGTACAGAAGTGAAATGTCCTCTAAAACTACAAGCTCAAACAAGGCATCATCTAAATGTATTAAGCAGAAGCTATACACAATTCAAAGTAGATGTATGGGGGAACCAGTTACTAACAGTATACATCATATGGTATTTTTGCTGGTATTCTTCATCTGCTCTGTGAAGTAGGACCCTGTGCCAAATTTCACATATCTGTTTAAGATTGCAGGTCGTTTTTTTTTTTTGTGTGTGCTGATTTGAACCCAAAGTTTAGGTTTGAATTTTAAATTGCTGTTTTTATAGATTTGAGCAAGTTCTACGCTTTCATTTAAGGTGGGAATTATAATTATTATTTGGATCCTGGCATTGTTCTCATGTCCCTAGTCATGTGGAAAAAAAATCCACAGGCATATTACTCAGGTGGGATTCCAACCCATAGCCTTTGCAATTCTAGAGCAGTACGTCTTACCAACTGGACCAGCGAGCTTGCCCAGTAGGCTAGAGGCAGTTTTAAATCCTACATGTATATTTAAGCAGTGGGTACCGCAATGGTATATGTTTTATCCGGAATGTTGCGTTCATTCTCATCGGGTTCGTTTCGATTATGGCAGGTTGATCTTCAAATGCCATTTTTCTCGGCTGTTACAGTATTTCAGATGAACTCAGAAGGATTGGTACAAGGTGAACTTTACAAACCGTGAGCTTTGTGGGATTGAAAGTAATTCCCCTTGTTGAACATTTTTTCCAATCCTGTACTTTTTCTTGGAACATCTTGCCTCTTCCTTGGCTATACTCCCACGAGGCGGGACCGCAAGGGAGAGATTTCTCACGGCTTGATGAAGAGTGTCGCATTCTCCCTCCTAAAAGTTCTATCAATATACTGATGGATGAGTGTGAATAACAAAGTGGACGACGACGGGGTCAGATGATGCCGGTTTATTTCCTTTTCTTCATCTCCAGTTTCAAGGATTGGCACGGAGGATGAATTCATGAAATGGCGCGTGGGGATTCTTTGCATTTCCTGGGGTGATGTTACGCTGCATTGTGAATTGATGTTTCTTTTCTTTTTTTCCCCCTTATTTAAAGGGAGCGTATGCCTTTGGTAATTACTCCCCAAATTAATGACCGTAAAAACTGACTTGGTAAGAAGCACTGCAGCTGTTGATAATGGATAACATATTGAGAAACAATTCCCTTAAAGGAATGTGGTTTTAAAGAGAGGGGTATAAAAACGTTACAATCTGAAAATTGCTTCTGCATGAAGCGTTTCTCAGATTGTGTATTCCAACAACGGAATATTCTTCCTGTGTGGACATAACTTCAGATTTTCGGTTAGTTTTATTGTATATATCTACATTTATATAGGAATAATACAATCGAATGGTTGCAAAAACCAAAGGTATACTTTGCCTTTTTAAAAGAGAATATAATTTTGGAAAAATAAGGTGACTACTTCTTTTCATGACACTTGGTTTGAAGTTGGCTCTTCTTACTATCATCCGGGGAAAATTTTCTCTTGAAGTGACATCGTCCTTTGAAACTGATCGTATTTCTATTGCTTTCTCGAGGCAAGAGAAATAAGTCTGCAAGCTTGTGAAAATTTATTAGGCAAGAGAAATAAGTGCACAGGCTTGTGATAAATTATTTATCACTTCATAAAGATAAGTTTGAACATAAATTTCTTGAAAAATAAACAGTTTTGGGGATGCACTCTCTATAAAAAAAAAAATTAAAAATCTAGCCAAGAGCAGAAAGTAGACTTAAGAATAAGAAAAAGTATTTACAGAATACTAATGAATAAATGAAGACTTTTTTGTAAAGGTTAAAAGAGAATTTACATGTTGATTGACCGAAGTCATTTGAAATGCAAACAAGTAATTGAGAAGTTTGGTTAATTAGAAAATGCTTTGAATGATGATAGGATTTGAGGCTTTGCCTGATGGAGGGAGGTATTAGTGGTGGATGTTTGTGAAGTTTATTTCCAAAACAAGGGCGGACTACAGAGTCGTGGGTGTGCGATAAGAGGACAAGAGGCCAAGGGTTTCAGAGAATTAATACTCTTTTTATTCCCATCCATGGGTGCCCTTTTTGTTATTTATTTAGCGTAAGCGTAATAATGTAGGAAAACCTTAAACAGTTCTGTTTTGTTAACTTTTAATTTCTGTCATGTCCTCAGGCTCCATTTGGTGGCGGGTCAACTTGCATGTGATGCTCAATGGTTGTGCGTACGCGTGTACTTATAATTTAAAACTGAGTACCCTGACGTATTGGTTGCGCAACGCGTAAGTTTGCACCCCATCAGCTTGCGCGCCAACACGCGTATGTTCAAGCGCTCTTTACCGTGTCTCTACTACATGCATAAGCATGACCATGTGATCTCCTCTCAACCAATCAGAATGGAACTGTCGGGGGTATTTATGAATGCTTATTTGAACTCCTTGAATACTTCTGTCTGGAATTATATCAGAATAAGGCAGAAAAACCTTCCTTTTTCCGATTTATTTTTAAAAAAATTGGGGGGGGGGGGTGAGCAGTATATAAGTGCACTTTACAAACACGAAATACACTTTAAGAGAGGTTGACGTGGTATGGTTTGTGTCACACAACGATAACAAACCTAGATAGATAACAGAGTCCAGGAGCTTGAGTGTGTGTACTTTTTCCCCCAGCACTGTTCAGCGCTTGGTCTGTAAGGAGGTGCTGCGTGATTACCAGCCTCCTCATCTCTTGACTCTAATCTAAGGAGGATGCGGCTTTATTTATGCCTCTTCTCTTTCGTTGCTCATCTCGGCTATTTTGAGATGAAATCTGCGTCTCTCTCTGGATGAGGAGTCTGGCTCGATGAAGAGTCTTAGAGATTCTTATCGAGAGTTTCTTGTGCTTAAAGGGAGGGTATACCTTTGGTAATTACTCCAAAAATTAATGACTCTATAACACCGATGTGTATTTTAAGCACTGTATTCAAAAACTTACTTGGTAAGAAGCACTGCAGGTGTTGATACTGTATGACATTTTGAGAAACTGATTCCCTTCAAAGGAAATGGTTTTAAAGAGAGGGATTCAAATGACAAAACAAAAAGGAATAACAATTTTTTTGTTTTTTTCCGGCACGCAATAAGCTAGATTGTGCAAGGGGAGAACTAAACCCTGGCCTGCTGGGAAAGCAAATGAGGAATTCCTATTCAGCATTTGTTGCTTGTGATGGAATAGTGAGTTCTAATGTAAAAGAAAGAGGGGGGTGGGGGAATTATGACAATCAATTTAGGCCCATTTGCCAAGATTCAAAGTTTCAAAACTCAATTTTCTGGGAAGAGGTTCTTGAGAGATCTCATGTGGCATTGATCAATAGACTTGAGGTAGTCAAAGGGACACAAATAGCAACCCTCGTCATTTGCTTCAAAGGAAACACAGCCATGGACAGGTAATCTCATCCAGTAGCCACTTGACTACGTTAACCCCCCGAAGGTTGTCAAGGATTGGAGCTTGAAGGAGCATCCTCCTCGGGTTGTCCGTTGTTGTTATCGGGCACGGCGATGATGACATGGAGTTGCTTTGGGCCACCATTCATCAGGTGACGAGGAATCGCATCAAAGATTAAGGATTGGAGTTTCGAGGACGGTCGTAAATAGAAATTCTTGATACTGGTGATATTGATGATTTTTGTATGAGATGGGCAGGGCCCAATTTCATAGAGCTGCTTATGCAGAAAATATTGCTTAACATTGTTTTGCTTAGCAGAAATGAGCAGTTGTACATGTGACATGGTAGTTTGGCTGGTAACCTTATTCTGCTAAGCATAATTTTGTTGTGCTTAGCTAGTTTTTGTGCTCTATGAAATTGGGCCCTGGTCTGAGCAGTAGAGGCAAAGTTATCTGTACTTAAAGGAAAATTACAGAATTGGTTTTTGCTAACAAAACAGTTGCTGGCAGTGTAAGCACTTTATGTAATCCACCATATACATAAACTGATAAACCTGTAGAAGTTTGAGATCGATCGGCCATCTGGGTCACGAGAAAATAGTGAAAAACCGATTACACATTTGCATGAAATCATATACAGATTCAACAAATGAATAAAACGCTCACTGAGCGATAAACTCCAATCGGAAAATTAGTTTTTTCATTTCTCATTAAATACGGCTTTTCAGAAATATTTCAAGGGATGTTTTCTACTAGCATCATCATTAGACCGTATAAGTGTTATGTAAATCTGTGATCAAAAAGTATATTTTACAAGTTTTTTTCTTACCAGTTCTGTAATGTTCCTTTAACCATCGTCTTCTCATCTGATAAGTTGACCACCCCACCTCTCCCTGTTTACAGATCCTTCTTAGATCCCCCCAACTTAAGATACATGCAAAGGCTATTTTCCTGTTTATATAACTCAGGGAGTCAGCGTATTTCAGAACATTAATGTTGCTTATACTGCCAACGGGATGGGCTTGTTTAAGTACAGAGAGCCCAAAACCAAAAGTCAAAGTTAGCCGTACTCAGACATGTAACTTCCCGTCAGAGAAGTTATTTTTTCTCTCAAATGTTTTGAGTATGCAGTGCCTTTCGCAAATCAGTGTGGGATAAAATACATATATTCTTAATCACTGATGCAAACTATTATATCAGGTTTGTGTGGGTTTGTTGTTGTTTTTGTTGTGTGTGGGGGTTTGTTTTTGAAGTATTTTTTGTGGGGGTGGGTTTGATGTTTTTTTAATGCTTTGCACTCTTTGTATCCCCACCCCCACTTATAATTTACATAATAGGCTTCGGGGGGGGGGAGAAGTGATTACTCTTGTTTATATTACTCTTAACGATCCATTTCAGTTGATGACAAGGCAATAAAGTTACATATTATGGCAGTGGTTGATGTCCTATTTTACTGTAATGCTGCTTTTACTGTCAACAGATTCACCATTAGACACTCATAAATCTGAGGCAGTGGGCTTGGATGAAACTCTGTCCTCTTGTCTTTTATTTATCATTATTATTTTATTATTATATTTGTTCATATCTTATCTCTCCCTCTTCTGTTTTTATCAGGGAACCAAATTTATCTAGGGAAAATAGCGAGAAAGGCACTGTTTGTTGGGGATTTTATATATGTTCGTTATATACACTGGACATGCTTACATTGATTGCTAAAATAGGGGACTTTTGGGACGCTATACTAGGTGGTAGCAGACTTACCAGGTAAACCCATATTTTCTCACATGACAACATCAAATCACATCTTATCGTGAGAACCGTTGTTGTCTTTCCTTTGTCAAGTCAGGGTTTCATTGTGGCAACAATATTTTCATAAGGAAACCAATTACTCAAGAAGCTCTAAAAAAGTTTTACAAAATAGTATAATCGGTGGGCACAGAAAGTGTTTCGATAATACCGACGATGAAGTGATTAAAAACACTCGTAGTTGTCAGTTTTTTTTAACTCCTAAAGAGTATCTCCCACTGATTGCACTGTCTTTGAAGGCCATCCAGATGAGGGTCTATTTTCAGAGTCCTATTACCCAAGGGGTGCAGGAGTGTACATCCTGGTACGTCATCGCGGGATAGCGTCGTCTTCCCCCCGAATAAAACCCGACTGATTTAATTCAGCAGGTTGCGAGGAGGTTGAACTACAGACTTCACCCTGTGACGGCTTTTTTTTTTTTTCGCTTCTTCTTATACTAATACTTCGCTTATGTCTTGATGGAGGAAACCACTTGAGTAATGATTGTCCCTAAGGGGTTAACGTCAATGCTTGTCCTTCGTCTTGATATAAACCATTTCAGATCCTTTCCATCGGACCCTGGAGAGGTTTTCTTTTTTATCCCCCTTTCAAATTATTTCTTTATGAAATGCATTAAAACTCCGTAAAAAAAAACACCGTATTAATTTGATTGTTAATTTGCATCCGCTTGAATTCAGTGGAGACTTTAACTGCGCACTCGGCCGATTCAATTGTTTTCATAATTTTCACTTTCAAATTTTCGTTGGGGGAAAAAGGGACTTAATTGCTGACAACAATATTTTCATTTTGAAAGGAGACTTAAAAGTGAAAGCCCTGTAGGCTTAAGTATGAACGGCCTTACAACAAGCTCTGGGAATTTGTTGTGTTTGGTTTTCAAATGAAAGGTTATTTTGAGACAATTTTGTTTTTGGTCAAACTTTTAGTCTATGCATGATACAATAAGATTATTAATCCGAGTGCTTTTTTTTAATGATAGGGCCATATTCATGTTTGTTTTTTTGCAGCCATCTTGTCTTGTGATTTTTTTCTTGTTTAAATTAGTGTAACCAAACTGAGGCTGGAAGGGTAAATTAGTCAGGTCCCTGTTTGATATAATGAGAACCAGTATTCAGAACACAAGGAACATGACTAAGGTGGCGGCACCATGAGAATTCAACTGATTACTTCCAAAGGCTTAAGTCACGAAACTCTTGGAACAATAGGAGACCGTAGAACGTCAAATCCATCCACGTGTAGCGAGGTGACAGTGGGTACCAACCGCATCTCTGGCCGCAGCATTTGCGAACAGACACCGACTCTCAAAAACAAATTTGAGAAAAGGGTTCAAGCATGAATCATTTCTCACATTCAAATGTTTTGGGATGAAAAAATTATCCAAACCGTATAACTTTGGAGGGAGTCCTTTCACAAACTAGTTTTAGCACCAAGTTAAAGGAACATTACAGAATTGGTAATTGTAAAATATACTTTTGATCACAGATTTAAATAAAACTTACACGGTCTAACGATGATGATAGTAGAAAACATCCCTTGAAATATTTCTGTCTGAAATGCCATATTTGATGAGAAATGAATAAACTAATTTTCCGATTGGAGTTTATCGCTCAGTGAGCATTTTATTCATTTGTTGAATCTATACGATTTCATGCAAATGTGTAATCGGTTTTTCACTATTTTCTCGTGACCCAGATGGCAGATCGATCTCAAACTTCTACAGGTTTGTCAGTTTATGTATATGGTGGATTACATAACGTGCTTACACTGCAAGCAACTGTTTTGTTAGCAAAAACCAATTCTGTAATGTTTCTTTAAGTTTTTATGGTCGTTATTTGTTGGAGTACTTACCAATCTATGACCCTACCTTAACCCTCCCTTTGAAGAGGAATTGATATGAGACATCCCCCGTGAATACACCCTCTCGGATATCTCCGCACAGCGCCAATACTTCATTACACAAAACTCAAGGTTCACTTCCCATACCCCTCTCCTAAATCAAATTTAGTCGCACAGATCAAAAGATTTAATTCTCATAATCCAATCAAGGGACCGGATATTCTCGGCCTTCGCTCCTCCTCGCTCCGTGTCCGCATCTCAGAATTCATGATATGTCTGGCAATTTATAGTCGTCCTTGTTTGCTTTAAACAGAAAAGTGGCTTTCACACACGTACTTGTGTTATGCGAGTAAATTTAAACCACCTTCTTCCCCCTTTGTTTTATATTGGATTTATCTTTGAGAGAAACAAAGACAATTTCTTCATATTTATGTTACAAAATGAAATATAGAGAGGCAAGTTCCACAAGAGGATGTTGACTCTTTTAGGAATTATGAAATATTGACATTAAAAAAATAATAATAATTATTTGATATACCAATGCTATTTTCTCAAAATTTACACTATGTCAGATGGAAAAATCCTTACGAATACAAATTGATAGTACTTATTGTGTTATACATTATTATGTTATATTTGAGTGTCGTTCCTGAGCGGTCTAGCGACCAGACTCAAGTTCTGGTGTTGTCTGAGTGTCGGACTGGGTCCTTCTCAATCTCATGGCACTTGTGTCCTCGAGTAAAGACTCTTTAACCAAATTGCTAGACCAAATAAACATTTATAACAAGTTTGTGTTTAATTATTCATATTTTTGTTTCTTATAAAGACAATCTTAAAAGTCGGTTAGGGTGTAATTATTATGCCTGACACAGTGTCATTTCTGAGTTTAAATCTATATTTAAGGGGAAAAGGAGAAACAATCTTGTAAAAATCCAATAATGCACCATCTCTATATTCATCTCTTTTTTTTTGGGGGGGGGGGTATCAGGGCTCAAATTTTGCACTGGACCACAGTCCCAAGGCCAGTGATTTGGGTGTCTGGCCAGTAAACTCATGACTGGACAAGTTTGTCCAAGTTTGGCCTTGTGTTTTTTTTTCAATTCCATATGTTCATTTAGAAAAGAATGATGTCCAAATGTTGACTCTAACTCTGATAAATATCTTTTAATTCTGTTGAGTACCAAAGTCTACTTACCCAGAAAACAAATGAGAGCAATCTTCTCTTCCCAACCCCCCCCCCCAAAAAAAACCCACAAATAAACAAACAAACAAACACCCCCAACAAACATCAACGACAAAATAGTTCATATGTTAAAACCATGTTGTCATTTTGATTTGGTCTTTTCGTGTCTTTTCTCATTTTGAATCTGGTCTTGTGGGAAAAAAAAGTTACAACCGAGCTTCAAGCTCTGCGGTCTTGTGGATTTTCCCCAAAATTCGAGCCCTGTACTACAGTCAAGGCCGAGAAAATGTGGTCCCGTACATAACGCACCATGTTTTGTTAAGAACAACATCATTCCTAGGACTAATAATATATAAATTCTTTTGGGTATACTCCTTGCAGATGCTCAACATCGGAATACAAATCACGGAAATCAATGACCATCTTGATTGCCTTTCAGGGGGGTAGATTTTTGTCTGCATGTCCCATATGTAAATGCACGGACCTTGCCCATATGTGGAAATTCCTTGCGGTAAAAATATTGACGTCAAATGTATCTCTAATCATGTGACTGTCTTGATGGTTCCAGGAAAGAAAAAGAAAATTCACAAAGAGGGGAATTTGTTCATGCTACGCGGTTCTGGAAAACAGACTCACGTGCTCCATTTCTAAAAAGCCTGCGGGCAAAGAGGATATCTTTGGTGGGATAATTCTATTATTAAATAATGTGTGGATGAGAACAGGATGTATCAAGGACGTACGTCATGTGCGGTTTGCTACCCGGGGCACCAGCTGGGCAGTTTGTGGTGCTCGCGTGTGTAGTCGGGGCTAAAAGTGTCGTCGGTTGATGTGTGTGGAATGGCGTAGTCATTCAGTGGTTGGATATTCACTCAGGTCGGTTTGGAAGGCAAATATTTCTCAATGGATTTCGGTTTTCTGGGAAACTGTTAAGTGGGGTGATTTTACTATTGCCGCAAGGGAAAGTATGGGGGGGGGGGCTCCAGAATTCCTTGCCATCTACTAGTTTTCAATGAATACATACAACCAATCAAACTCTGTGGTCTCTTTATGAAGTTAACCAGGAGTGTGTTTTGTCGGGTGTTTTCCTGATTTCAGGATTTTGTTAATGCTTACTCCCTGTGACTACAGATTTTCACAAAATTTCATGCCTGGAATTTCTTTTTGGTGAGGGCAAGGCCATTTTCATTTTACAAAGGGCATTTGCATTTGAAAATCTTAAAAGTCTATGGGGAAATCTTGAAGGGGCACTGAGGCCAAGACATAAAGGGCAACGGAGGCCATGGCCACTGTGGCCTTCATTTAATTATAGGCCTGAAAGTGCCATCACAGAGATCAAAGACATGGCCCTTGCTGTGACCAAACCTTCAGGTATTGAATTTGCATTGGCATAGAGAGTCTGTAAACATTGAAGATCTTTAACATCTTGTTAATAAGCCATTTGCAAATTAGATTGAATAGTGTTTGGTACATTGACTTGCTAATGTCACAAGTTACTGCTTAAATTTGAATTCCTCAGACCATCGGGATGATTGCTACATTGTACGTCAAATGGTTTGGGCAAGGTTTTTGTATAGCAGCCACAAATTTTGTGCACGCTCAAAACCGGCTTATTTCAGTACTGGCAATTGGAATAAGCAACGCAGATTTTTAGGGACTTCAAAGTGCTATTAGCATTCTGTGAGGTTTGGTGGACACTCTTAATGAGAGCACAGTTTGGTTTGGGTGTATCAGGCAAATTTGCCAGGCTTATTTCCGTGTGTATGACAGTAGATCAGACGTATCAAATTTCTCTCTGCAATTGCTATCATTTATTGATAATTTCCAGTTTATTTATTTCCATTAAGATTATATTACTGGCCACTTTCAGTTAAAGGCACTGGACACTATTGGTAATTACTCAAAATAATTTTTAGCATAAAAACTTACTTGGTAATGAGCAATGGAGAGCTGTTGATAGCATAAAACATTGTGAGAAACGGCTCCCTCTGAAGTAACATAGTTTTTGAGAAAGAAGAATTTTTCAGTAAAATATTTGAATTTATTTTGAGACCTCACGCATGAGGTTTGGGTGTATCAGTCAAATTTGCCAGGCTTATTTCCGTGTCTATGACAGTAGATCATACGTATCAAATTTCTCTCTGCAATTGCTATCATTTATTGATAATTTCCAGTTTATTTATTTCCATTAAGATTATATTACTGGCCACTTTCAGTTAAAGGCACTGGACACTATTGGTAATTACTCAAAATAATTTTTAGCATAAAAACTTACTTGGTAATGAGCAATGGAGAGCTGTTGATAGCATAAAACATTGTGAGAAACGGCTCCCTCTGAAGTAACATAGTTTTTGAGAAAGAAGAATTTTTCAGTAAAATATTTGAATTGATTTTGAGACCTCACGCATGTGGTTTGGGTGTATCAGGCAAATTTGCCAAGCTTATTTCCGTGTGTATGACAGTAGATCAGACATTTCAAATTTCTCTCTGCAATTGCTATCATTTATTGATAATTTCCAGTTTATTTATTTCCATTAAGATTATATGACTGGCCATTTTCAGTTAATGCATGCATGCAATTAGTAAGCTAAACTTTGAATGAATATTTGCATAGAGCCGCACGGTCAGGGCTGGAATTTGGGCTGAATATCCACAAGATCAAATGGCTTTTAGCTCATAGTATTTACTTGACCAGAAAATGTTATACAAGACCAGAATTAAAGTAAGGAAAATCTTTCCAAGGCAGTTCAACATACGAACTGTTTTTATGTAAAGAAGCATAAGAAGAGAAGATTTGTCTTATTGGTAAGAATACTTTGATACAGTCAACATTTGAACATAATTACACAGTGAGGTAGTATTATTTATTCAAAAAACACCAGACCGCCCGACTTGTCCAGCCATGAGTTTACTGGCTTGATGCTATTAATCACTGGCCTCGGGCCTGCGGTCTAGTGTAACTTTCAAGCCCTGACCCCTGATTAATTTTGTTGATTGATTATGATATTTTCTGCTTGATCTCAGATCGCGACCCCTCATCAGTGGTTAGAGGGAAACTTACCTGTAAGTGCCAAATGTGTCGTGTGTGATAAAACCTGTGGTAGTGTGCTGCGTCTGCAAGATTGGCGATGTCTCTGGTGTAAAGCCATGGTGAGTTCCTTCTTCAACTGTCCACTCTCCCGAACCCCTACCTCTTCCTTCTCCACCATGCCTCCCTACCCGTCGACTTTTCATTCCCCACTGGTCTCTTACAGACCTCAGACCTACATGTAGATTTTCATGTTTGTAGAGACAAGGCCTTCTTTTCATTTCTATCCTATATATACCTGGGCGGGAGGTAGTTAATAAGCAGGACAGTTCTTTTCAGATCTGAGAAGTCTCCCGAATTCCAAAAATCTACTCCACGGCTGTAGAATAGATAGCAAGACAAGTTCTCTAAAGAACAAATCTACACAGCAAAGTAGATATTCATACACATGGTGTTACCGCAAACCGAATATATATTGATACCTCACCATGCAATGCCTCAAAACCCATTTCTATCCTGTTGAGAAATCTATGGCAAATATAAAGGTTTTTTTAAAACAAATTTTCACAGGTTTGTTATGTTATGCATGTTGGGATACAACAATTGAGGATACTGGTCTTTGACAACTACCAAAAGTATACCTGCCTTTAAGAACCTGAATGAATTTTGCAAAGAACCATCCCTGGACAAAGGTGTTGATTGTCGTGGCTAAACCGTCTAGAGCATCTGACTCAAGTTCTGGTGGCTAAGTCATCGGGGTGTGGGTTCGAATCCTGTTCACGACACTTGAATTCTTGAGCAAGACATAATTGTTTATCTTCAGGGTAAAATGGGTAGAGGGCAGAGATGGTTCTTGTGATAGAATTAGCTTGGTGCACTATATACAGGCTGTATACTCCCAAGGGAGCTGAGATGGTTTAAGGAATTAAATAAATGGCCCAGTGACTTGGGTAATAATGTTCATGCACCATGAGCATTATTATTATTGTATGGGACGTTGTATATGATGTTGTTCATTTAACCTTACGCCCATATTATACCCATTTATCCTAGGTACACTCATCATGCAGATCCCAGTTCCCAGCTAAGTGTCCCCTCGGTCAGTGTCGTCTATCCCTCCTACCTCCGATCTCCCTGAACTCCATGAGTTCTGACGGCTACTGGCAGGCGACCCGGCAGGGCTGCTGTAGCCCCCTCCTGGTGTTCGTCAACTCCAAGAGCGGCGACAATCAGGGGGTGAAGTTCTTGCGTCGCTTTAAGCAGCTCCTTAACCCGGCTCAGGTGTTTGATCTGATGAACAGTGGGCCTCACATAGGGTGAGATGGTGTTGTTAGGGAATGATGGGAAAGAAGCATAGAGCTATATATATTGACTAGAGCGCTAACTTGCTCTGAGTTTAGAAGCCACCCTGGGCGCAGACATGTTTGATGTGTTGCGTGACTACGGAACGATTTTAATTTTAAGAGAGCACACATGGCCGCGAAAATTTTGCATTCGGCGTGCGCGCTTACGTACGCGCCATTATTTAATCTAACGATCATTGCTCTTGTACACAGGTGATTTTAGTGATGTCTTAAAAAAATATGTAGTAGGTGATTCTCTGATGTTGTTACTTACGTCTTAGGAAAAATGCTGAGTCGAACTAAAGCCTTGTTTGGGAGGATTCAATGCTTCAAGATGTCAAGGGGAAAAAAACGAAATCTGCTTCAAGGATACACAATATGCCGGCATATGCTTCAAGATGTCAAGGGGAAAAAAACGAAATCTGCTTCAAGGATACACAATATGCCGGCAAGAATGACGAACTAAAAACAAAAAAACGTATACGCGCAAACGCACATGTTAAACATGAGGCACATGACGCTCGCAGTTTGTACGCTCATTAGCAGATTGTGCGTTCTCATTTGCTGCATATTTGGTTCGATGAAGCATAGAAAAGAACAAACGCTTTATCATGCAAATAGCCGTACAATTGCCGTACAAAATTTCAAGCTTTTGTATTGGTTTGTACATAAACATGGATGCGCCCACACGGCTTCAAAACCTTAGTGCGTGTATAACGGGGTGTTAGCGCTCTAGTCAATTTATATAGCTCTATGGAAAGAAGGGAATGTTTGGATCCATTGATTTGTTGGGAATGTTTGGATCGATAGATTTGTTGGGAATGTTTGGATCCATTGATTTGTTGGGAATGTTTGGATCCATTGATTTGTTGGGAATGTTTGGATCCATTGATTTGTTGGGAATGTTTGGATCCATTGATTTGTTGGGAATGTTTGGATCAATTGATTTGTTGGGAATGTTTGGATCCATTGATTTGTTGGGAATGTTTGGATCCATTGATTTGTTGGGAATGTTTGGATCCATTGATTTGTTGGGAATGTTTGGATCCATTGATTTGTTGGGAATGTTTGGATCCATTGATTTGTTGGGAATGTTTGGATCAATTGATTTGTTGGGAATGTTTGGATCGATAGATTTGTTGGGAATGTTTGGATCCATTGATTTGTTGGGAATGTTTGGATCCATTGATTTGTTGGGAATGTTTGGATCCATTGATCTGTTGGGAATGTTTGGATCGATTGATCTGTTTGGAATGTTAGGATCGATTGATTTGTTGGGAATGTTTGGATCCATTGATTTGTTGGGAATGTTGGATATGATGGGACTGTTGGCAATGTAGGAATTTCTTTTTATCATGGGAATTTTAGGCTCGTTGGAAAAGTTTGGAATGTAAGGATTGTTTTATTTGGGGGAATGGTGGGAATTTTTTGATTTTTTTTTTAAATACTGGGATTGTCTAATTTTGGGGGAATAATTGGACGGTTTAACTTTTGGGGAATGTTGGATATCACTTGATTTTGGGGGGACTGTTGTGATTTGTAATTATTGGGGAAATGTTTGGATTGTTTGAACTTTGGTTAATGTTAGGATTGTTGGAAATGCTGCAACTGAATGAATTGTTGGAATTGCTGGGAGTGTTGAATGTTGGGAATGTTTAAATCATTTGGAGTGATGGGAATGTTTAAGTTTGTTTTCACTGTGGCCATTTAGCTAGCTTGGTTACTCATTGAAAAATCCAGATTGGTGTTTTGCTCTGTCGAGTGGGTGGATGTGTTGTGATTTTAATAGAACATATTTACCATTGTTTTATGACAGTCTACGGCTTTTCCAAAACTTTGACACCTTCCGGATCCTAGTGTGTGGTGGAGACGGTAGTATAGGCTGGGTGCTCTCCGAAATCGACAAGTTGGACCTTCATAAGCAGGTAGATATTAACAAGACTTTTCCCTTCGATTACAGGATCTCTCAGGAGAAGCCTCTCCCACCCACCACCCCCTTCCCCTGCGAAAATAGCAACATCAGCTCTTAGCTAGACCTCTCTCTCCAAATGTTATAAAAAGGTTGCTATTTATTCTTTTTTTATAACATTGCTCTAGCTGTTATAGCTAATTAGCAGGCGGGCAATTTGTCAGCTGATCAGTCGATTTCCTCGTTTTTGCTTTTTCAGCTGTGTCAGTGGAAATTGAAAAAAACAATGTACAAAGTCTTGCTGTGCCTGGCATTGTCCTCTTTTATTGACAAACTTCAGTTGGATGCCTGACTTAAAAACTTGTATCTTTTAGACTAAGGGCAAAATATGGTCCAATTTAAAGGGGATATTTTTGAAAAGGTTACTGCATTCCAAATGAATTTCAGACCAGTGATTTTTCCAGCAATTTGTTCCATCAATCTCTCGTCTTCTACAGACTTTCTTGAAGTTCTGAAGTTGCCTTCACTGCCAAGAAAAAACACTTTGCAGACATTATTATGACTAAACCTCCAGATTTCTATTTGCTGTAGTGTGGAGAGTCTGTAAATTTTATAAAACATAGCACCTAGGGGGTGTTGAGGGGTGTCGATCATGACCAAAAATTGCAGCTGCAGATGCCCGTTTATCTGGAGATTTCATTTTTTGCTCGTTTACATCCCCTGATATTTTGCAACCTGCAGCTGGAGATATTCATTAAATCTGACTTACATTGAGCCTAACTCTATGGTTGTTCTGGCCGGGAGCTGTTGAAAAATCAATCACAAAACTTGTCCACTTAATCCCTCTTGCTGTCTGACCGTTCAATACCATTCACTGTGGTTTTGAATGATAGATAAACTATGCCAGCCTGCAATATGATACCATGAGGGAATGCATGTACACAGTACACAGTTAGTTCTGTGCACAGTTGTGCCACCGTACACAACCTTGGCAGTCGAATGGTTTCAAATGGTTGGTCAACTCACTGGAAAATGTTGCCAAGAGTCACTGAGAGTAGGAGGGTTATTGTAACTCAAGGCCAAAATGGATGGAGATTGGTTTTGCCCGGCCCCATGGTAGGAGCAGGGGGAAATTGTGCTGAGTTCATTCTTGGTTGTTCTGACTAAGTTGTCACAAATCCATCGGAATTCTCCACGTTTGGTAATTTTCTAATCCTAAAATGTATGGACTCTGATTGGTTAGTTTGCTTGGGCTTGTGATGAGAGTGGGGAGTACTGTGTCAAGTCCACTCCTGGTTGTTCTGACCAAAGGGCTGTCCCAAGTCTATCAACAATTATCCACTGTACAGTCAACTCAAATCGTAAATTATTAACTTATCAACTGAACTTTATTTCAAAATCCAAACACGAGAAAGTTTACAAAATATACAGAAAGAATGAAGGTGTAAATACATGATGCAGAGGAAATATAAACACAACAAGCTTGGAAGTGGAGGGGTCCATAAGAAGCACAGCTTGTCGAGTATGGCCCCCCTGTATTATGTTGATTGTAAGTGGGGTACACCGGAAGTAGGAAGGACCCAATCCACAATCAACTCAATAGGTTAGGAATCGGATAAAATTGATGTTCCTAGTCCTGTGCAAGGTGAAGTTGACTAGGGGGTACATCACATAATCTGTCCAATTCAAGCAAAAAAACATTATTTTGGTATTGGAGGAATTTGGTGGCTTGGGTTAGAAAATAAAAGTATTTAAAAAAACATTGACAATGATTCGGCATTTCATTTGTCCTAACCAGTGCCAGATAGGTGTGCTGCCTCTTGGCACCGGCAACGATCTCGCCCGAGTTCTGGGCTGGGGGACGGCCTGCGATGATGACGCTCAGCTCCCAACAATCCTGGAGAAGCTAGAACGAGCTAGCACTAAGATGCTGGATAGGTAAGAAATCAAAATGTTCTTGAGGGGATGTGAACATGTCAGCTAGAGTCTGGACGGCTAGAATTTGTTTTTCACAAACATTTAAGTTATAAAGGCTTAAATCTGGACGCTCATCTTCTAATAATCCTGGAGAAACTAGAACGCAAAAGCACTTCTTTCTTTTTTCTACATGGTATGGGGGGCTATGTTTGAATTATAAGAGCCATTTATTTACATAGCACCATGTAATGAATTACAAGGAGTTGAGGTGCAATCTGCAGCCAACCATACCAGAAACACCGGTAAACACCTCTCTCAGCATAAGTGTACAGGGTTCTTTTACGTGCATTACACACAGATGGGATCTACAGCTTTACGTCTCAGCCAAAGGACGGAGCAATAATGGTTAAGTGTCTTGCTTAAGGACACAAGTATCACGACCAGGACTCGAACCCACACTCTGCTGATCAGAAACACCAGAGCTTAAGTCCAGTATGCGTGACCGCTCCGCCATGACACGCCATACCACTACATGCTATACTAAGAGATGTGGGGGGAAAAAACAGATGCAAATACCATGTCAATACACCAAGGCCTATCAAACCTGGTTTATAACATCTGCAGTTAAGTCTTGAGGTCACTTGCAAAGCCTAACAAAGTATCATGCAGTATGCAGCTTGGCCATTGTGCTTCATCAAAATAATTGTCCAGTCTTTTTTACAAGGTTCAAGGTTTACGTTTCACTGAAATGCTTTTTTTGACGCAGATGGAGTATATGCACGCAGGAGACACCTCTAGCCAGCTCTAGGGCAGCGGGGACCGTGGTGCTGAAGACAGATAGTCTAGACATCTCAGACTCCATGGAGAGCAAGGAGAAGGAGATGATCACAGCGTACGAGGACTCTGTTGCCGCCCATCTGACTAAGATACTACACTGTGATGAGAACTCGGATGTCATATCGTCAGCAAAGTGAGTTTGAGAAGGGGGGAGATTTACAGGGAAGGTATACAATTAATAATCACTCTAAACATTTATGGCAATCAAAACTTACTTTTTTAAAGTACAGCAACTTTCGATAGTATAAAGCATTTTGAGAAATATTACAATTCAAAATAATGTGGATATGGAAAAAGATGTCAGTTTTTATCCCCCAAAATTTGAATCTGAGAAACGTTTCTGTCAGAAATGTTTCTCAGATTGTGTATTCCTATTAGGGATTTATCTTATTATCTCAAAAACGCTATACCTTTTGCAATGAAATTTTCACAGGGTATATATCTACATTTATATACAATTAAAACAATCGAATGGTTCCAAAAACCAAAGGTATACTTTGCCTTTAAGGAAAGAGTTTTTGATTTTCTTAGGGTGGAGAGATAAATGTTTGATGAAAAAAAAGTATATCCAGAGACTTTGGATGTCTTCTCTTGAGAGGGAAGGAGGAAGACGAGGACAATTTTTTGACTTTAGTAGGGAAAGGAAATTGTTTTGAGGTATAATATTTTAACTAGAGACTTTAGAAGTCTTATCTTTAAGTGAGGAGGGGGGATGGGGGTGGAGATTTGTTGACTTTCTTAGGGTAAGGAAATACTTTTTTAGGGATGATGTAACTGAAGACCTTAGAAATCTTATCTTTTTGAGTTGAGGGGTAGGAAAGGGAAGAGAAGACATAATTGGAAATTGGTTGGCTGTTGTTGTTGTGGAGAAGAGATGATGACTTATCTTCAGGGGATGAGGGGAGCGAAGGTAAAGAGTTTTTTATTTGTTTAGCATCGGGAGAAACACTTTTGAGGAACAATGATGTTTTGGGAGACTTGGGATGTCTTATTGGTAAGGAGTGGTGGTGATGGGGGGGGTTGAACCTAGGGGAAAATAGATTTACTTTGTTTAAGAGGGTGCAGGGATAAGTTGAAGAAACAATTACTTAACTGGAGACTTTGAATATGTTATTTGGGTTGAGGGGGTGAGAGGAGACAGGTGTAGGAGACAACAATTTGTGATTTATGGGCTTACTGTCAACTTTTTGATTCTATTTTAGAGTGTTATGTGAGACTGTCAAAGACTTTGTAGAAAAAGTCGGCCGTGCCTATGAGCAAAGCTGCCATTCAGGAGATGCACAGGTCATGAAAGAAAAGGTACGTTGGGGAAAATTGATTATGATTTTCATGATTTCTGAACGTTTTAAAATAGTTTATTTAATCGCTTTGCCAGCTATTTTTTTTATCAAGAATGGGTTGAAAGTCTTTAATTTTCTTAATGTGACAGCATTTCAGACCGTAGTTGTAACAGTATCATGAGTTTGCTTAACTTTTCTTTTGATAAGTTCCAAGTCCATTTCTTAAAGTCTTGCAGAAATTATGATTTTTACACATTTTGGTTGGCAACAATACCCTTGACTTTTTGTGCTTACTAGATGTGAGATCATTAGCATTTTATAAAAAGTGACAATAATGATAATAACTAGTTCTTATATAGCGCATTTTACAATAACATATCAATGCGCTTTACATCAGTGCCCTGGTCATTGGGCCAATAGCTTTCCTGTAATCTTTCTCAGCTCCCTGGGGATGATACAGCCCTGTGCTGCCGTGGTGCTCCAAAGGCTTTTTCAAACGCAATATCAACCTCTACCCTCGCAGGTACACATTTATACCCCTGGGTGGAGAGAAGCAATTATAGTAAAGCATCTTGCTCAAGGACACAAGTGTCATGACTGGGATTCGAACCCACACCCCGATGACTCGAGTGTCAGAACTTGAATCCAATGCTCTAAACCACTCGGCCATGGCACCCTATGACAAGATCTCATGTTTTCAATGAGAGTAAGCGATTGATTATTGAGATCATCATTTTCCATCATTGCTGTCTTTTTGTCACAGTGTGCTGTTCTCAATGAGAAACTGAAGCTCCTCCTCCAGACCCTTGAGGATGAAGCTCGTGCCACGCCCATCCCGCCGGGGACAATCCCTCCTACCGCGGTAACCGACGTGCACGATGACATCACCAAGGATCCTCTACACGACGGCGACACCCTGGAGCAGATGACGGGACCGTCCACATCCACCAAGGTCTTCAAACCACGAGATGCCTTGATGTCGAGAGCCAACAGTCTCAAGAAGGCTGTGAGGCAGATTATTGAGCAGACGGAGAAAGGTGAGAATAACGCTACACTGGTCCCCCTGTCTGTATCCTTCAACGATTTTAAGAAAGGTTTTGGTATTACCAGAACGATAATTTAAAGGCAAAGTACACCTTCCGTTTTTCGAACTGTTCGATTGTATTAATCTTTTATAAATGTGGATATATACAATAAAATTAACCTTGCTCAATAGTCCAGTTATGTCCTTGCAGACCTCGGAAAGCTCTGTATTAAAGGGAAAGTATACCTTTGGTTTGTGGAACCGTTCGATTGTTTTAATATAAATGAAGACGTCATTTCAAAAGATGGTAGCATTTTTGAGATATCGCCGAAAATCTGGGGCGGCTATTGTCCACGCAGGAAGAATAATCCGTAATAGGAATACACAATCTGAGAAATGTGTCTACATCTCAGATTCAAATGTTTTTGAATCACCCCTCTGTAAAATCACATTCCCTTAAAGGGAATTGTTTCTCAAAATGTTATACATTATCAACAGCTTCAGTGCTTCTTACCAAGCAAGTTTTTATGGCCATTCAATTTTGGAGTAATTACAAAAGGTATACCCTCCCTTTAAGTTTGCAAATTTACACACACACAAAAAGCCAGTGCACAACTGAAAAATTTCACTGCTCTGTTGTTTTTTCAGCCGTTGATGAACAAAACGCCCAGACACAACACCACGAGGCAAAAGCGAAGGCCTTAGCCGATAAAGCCGCAGCATCGGCTTCCAAATCCACAAGTGACCTTTCCGCCAGCCCTAAAGACCAGCCACATTTGAAACCCCAAATCACCATAGTGACCCCGCCCGGCGAGTTAGGCAAGGAGGAGGACGGAGGAACGGAGGAGGGGGAGTCGAGTCTGGAAGTGCCGGCGTCCGAGTCGGGTAAGGAGGCTCCAAGGAGTCCTAAGATGTCTTTCTCTGTGTTCACGTCCTCTACCAAGGCCAAGATTGAACGCAAGAAGGCAGGTAGGTCACTACCGACTTCTGCTCAACAAAGATGTCTTTGTTTCATCTTGTCCTTGTTCTTGTGTGTGAGTGTCCGTCTCACCCTTTCTCTCTCTCAATCTGTGTGTCAGTTCGTTTTTCCTCTTGTGTCTTTCCACCCTCTGACCTCTGAACCCTGTCTTTCTCATCTCGTTTTACAATCTTATGTCATAGCTTTCTGTCCCAACCTGTCTTTCTGAAGCACCCTGACATACTCTCTGTCAATCCATGCCCCTCTTCCTCCTTAATATATTATATGCATTGCCTCACCTTAAATGTTTCCTCTGCCTGTCTGAAGTTCGTCTGTTGTTTATACAGACCTTATGATCTCATGGTCTGGTCTTGTTTGTGACTCTCAGTTTGGGTCGCTTTCCTGTGGCTTCCTGAACACTAAACTCTAAAGGTGTAAACCTGGAGTTGGAAATATGATGGATACATTGGCTATCCAAATTGTCCAATAAAGACACCCAGACACACCCTGTGGCTGACACAGTGCTACCTTATTCCTTTGAGTAGGGTTGCCACCCTTCATGTACCGGGCCTAGTTTCAGAGAGCTGCTTTTAAAGCACAAAAAGAAGCTAAGCACAAAAACCAGTTTTCTTACCAGAATAAGGTTACCAGCCAAACTCTCATGTCAAACATACCATCTGCGACTGGTTTCCTGCTTAGTTTTGCTTAGCAGAACATTGTTAAGCAAAATGTGCTGCTTAGACAGCTCTATCAAATTGGAGCCTGGTAGTAACAAGAGGTCCAGCTGGTTGCAGTTTTAAGTGCTAAATCGTTACCCCTTCTTCCTTACCGTTGAAGTAGTAACAATTCACAGATGAAAGTTTGTCCAAACATTTCCACCCAGTTTTGGTAAATAACTTTCAACTGAGAGTCGAAGCAAAGCTTTTTCAGGCAAGAGAAAAAAGCAGTTATAGGGTTACATAATGCATCCAAGAGGAGACATTGATGCAAGATGGCCGCAAACCGACGGGTTCAAATCCCACTGGAGTAGTCTGTATGTCATGTATGACTCAGAAAAGCACTGAGTATACAGCGCTTATCACATGCGAGTGTGAGGGTAAATTCAAAATAATCTCCTAGTGGGAAAGGTTTATGCAATGCTGAGCTCACACACTTTTCACGAAAAAACAGTGGATTTACTTGTTAAGTCTGCTGCCACCTAGCATCTGAAAGTCTTCTTATGTCTTAATATGTGTGCATTTATGCAACGTTGAAGGTATGGTAGGTGGCTTTGTATAGCACTTCGCACTAATGACAATATTGCTCAAAATACCCAGATGTCAGACAAACTTTCCCCACTCAGGCGGTCACCGCTTCAGCGAGCCAGACCGCTGTAGCTCAGGGCCCAATTTCATAGCGCTGCTTAACAGTAAGCAAATTTTCGTGCTAACTGTAGCAAAACAAAATTTGCTTAAGCATAAGCATTATCAAAGGTTAGCAAGAAAATAAGGCAGTCATCTTGCGCGTTCACCATGTAATTGCATTGTTACGTCATTCATTTTTGGGCAGTAAGCACCGGAAGGTTAGCATGCCTTTTCGTGTGCTTATGGTTAGCAGCGCTATGAAATAGAAACTCGTTTGTAAGCACAGAATCGGCCGTTAAGCAACTCTATGAAATTGGGCCCAGAACACGCGAGTAAACATAAAGCTTGGACATGTACGGGTGCGTACATTAGTGAAATTTGACGTCCGGGTACTGAGCTTCTATTTTTAGCATCAGTGGTAGTGCTGTTAAAAACATTGCATTCATTTGCCGAAATAAAATGTCACACTCTTCAGTTCCTCCTTGCAAATTCAACTTGCATTATCTAGCAGACCTTTATCATGTGGCAGCCATCTTTGTTGGGCTCCCTGCATGCCAGTACCAATCCGAGCACTTATCATCACCAATCAAAGGGAGCCAGACTATTTGACATTCGGCAGTCAATTCAGATTCTGTGTTCGGCCATTCCTTATTGTGGTCTTATAGCTTTGCAGAATTTTAAGTCTGATCTCCAACAAGTATTTATTTGCTTTTTAAAAATGTTTTAAACTAAAAAACGGTTTTGTGTTTTCGAAAAAGAAAAAAAATTCAAAATAACTTACGGAGCCTAAGCCAAAGCCAGAGACCAAGCCCAAGCCCAACCTGTGGTTTCCAAACGGGCCATGTACATACATGCAATGAGACACTGTGTAGTACACACACACAATATAATAACTGCCATACTATTACAACACACAGGAGTGTGTGTAGACACCCAGCATTATGGTGCTCAAAAACTAATGGGGGGTCAAAGGGAGATGAGCTGCCAACCCTCACTGATTCTGCAGAAATTTCCCTGAAAATAAACCAATCTTTCCATGAACAAATTTGAAAACATTCCTGATTATGGAAACTTTCTTCCCTACTATGTTGAATGTAATTCTAAACATCTCCCTGGTTGTTGTACAAAATCTCCCTATCTGCAAGATGCAAGTGTTGGCAGCTCTGCAAAGGTACATATGGCATGACCCCAGCAGGGCCCAATTTCATAGAGCTGCTTAAGCAGAAAATATTGCTTAGCTAAGCATCAATAAGCAGGATACCAGTCTCAGATGCTACATGTGACATGGTATTTTAACTTTTTTTCTGGTAAGCATAATTTTGTTGTGCTTAGCTTGTTTTTGTGCTTAAGCAGCTCTATGAAATTGGGCCTGTTACTCACGCGCCTCAAAGTTGATGATATCAGATGTTTTGGGCAAACAGGACCTGTGCAGTTTCAAATGATTGGTCAACTCCCTGAAAAATGTTACCAGGAGTAGGAGGTTCTAACATGGTAAAGGTCTGCACTGACATCCTCAACTACCCGCTTCCCCACACCTCATCTAAAACCTCATTCCTTTTTCTCATACCTCATCCAATGGGCAACCTCGCATCATCCTCCCGTGTAGAAAGAGAACAGCTGAAGTCTCCTCAGACCCGTAGGGTCAGCCGTGGCAGTACGCTATCGCCGGGCCCAGTCGGTCTATCTCATCGCTTTGGTAGCATGGAGAATATATCATTCCTTCCAGGCAAGTTGTGGGAAGACAAGAACAAAAACTAACCATCTTGATTTGTGTCTGGATTGAGGGTCTGTGACTATGGCTTTTTGGCTGAAGCAGCTTTAACTAGCCGTAGCCAAACCCATCGCCATGGTGGTCATAACCATAGCTATCCTGTTGGTGGGTCAATATGTCAGACATGTGCATCGGTCAAAATGTCACTACTTCTGGCTTCACTTTTGTGTGTAATTTCACCAAAAGTCACTCATGTCATCGTTCAAAGGCATTTCTTAGGACAGAAACCTAAAATTCTGTCAAAACCCTGTGTCTTTGCAAAGCAGATGAAGAAAAACCAAGTCAATTAGTAAAACTTTTTCATTGATATAACATCAAAGAAAAGCTAGGTTTAGTGCATTTTCCTATGGGCTTCTTGTAATCGTTGGAGCCGGTTGGGTTGAAGTGGGCGTGGCTTACAAACAGGATAGCCATAGCGTTGTTCCAGACTCTGTACCAGCTTCCCTGCACAAGTTTGGAAAGAGATTCATATATTATGGTTTATAATGTTTTTGCTTGCATTTATTTTTCTGAAAATAAGTTCATCAAAAACTGACTCGCTGACAAGTTGTTGAATTTTTCCATTTTGCTTCTGAAACTCATTCTAATTTTCTTGATAGCCATCTGTCGACACATGTGTGTATTTTTGAAAAAACATCTGCCTGTGTTTTCCCGCCATTTTGAACTAGCTGTTTTGAGACACTCTTATCTTTTTAACCACTTCTATTGACAGACTTTAAAAAAAAAAACATGATTGAGTGACTTGACATTTTCTAATTGTAGGATTAGACACGCTTTTGGGACCACGTCTAGGAAGAGGAAATGCTTTACTGAGTAAAAGTAAGTAACCTTATAGGGAATTTTAATAGATGTTAAATTTTTGTCAGGGATATAGAATATTATTTGTGTTCTACCCAACACCGATGTGTGTCAAGCACTGTGCTTTCCCAAGTCCTGTGAAAAAAAGAGGAATCGTCCCTTTCTTTATTGTATCACATGTGGCTACAGGCTGCCCGTGGTCAGCCATTTTAAGGTTGTGGGTTCGAATCCCACCCGAGTGATATGCCTGTGGATTTTTTTCACAGAACTCGGGGAAGTACTGAGCATACAGTGCTTTACACGCATCGGTGAAAGAGTAAAACCAAATAATATTCTTTATCCCCGGTGCAAATTTAACATCTGTTAAATTATCTTCTTTTTTTTCTGGTAATGAAACCAAGGATGCCTCATAAGTGAATTTGATCACAAACCTGAGGAAACCTGTACATGAGGGTGCTTGCTATGTGAACCAGAAACACCGGGGTTAACCCCTACTCTTCTACAATAAGTGTTCTGGGTTCTTTTACGTGCACTACCAAACCTAGTACACGGGACCTACGGCTTAATGTCCCATCCGAAGGACAAAGCAATATTTGTAAAGTATCATTCTCAAGGACACAAGTGCCACGACCTGGACTCGAACCCAAACTCTGCTGATCAGAAACACCAGAGCTTGAGTCCGGTGCTCTTGTCCGCTCGGCCACGACACGCCATTATTATTATTTGTTTGTTCTGGTATTGAAACCAAGGATGCCTCATAAGTGAATTTAATCACTGTAGCGCACAAACCTGAGGAAACCTGTGCACAAGGGTGCTTGATTGTGCACTGCTGAGTAACAAAGAGATTTTAACTCCCAAAGTGGCACAACCAATTTATATCATGGGGGATAACTTCAACAATATCCTATGCTGTATTCAGGGCCCAATTTCATAGAGCTGCATAAACCATAACAAAATCAGCAAAGGCATAAAACAGTTCTGCTTGTCAGATATAGGCTACCAGCCAAAATGCCATGTCATATGGACTATTTGTGACTGGTTTCCTGCAAGATAATTTGTTGAGCAGTGTTGTCAGCTTAATTATAGTAGCAGCCATGAAAAGGTCAAAATTTGTCCCCAGGGATCAATTTGAGATTTTCATTGCACCAAGTGGAGCACTTTCTCTTGATGGAACAAGAAAAATTCTGAAACATTTTCGGGATTGTTGTTAATTTCTACAACAAATACATAAATCTCACTTTTGAAAATGGGGTCAATCCAATAAAGTCAAATTTTGGAGGATTTAGGGGTAAAAAACTAAAGCCATTTACTGTTATGAAATGGAAGTTGTTATTTGTGATTTGCTTTGTAGGTATCAGTGGACTTTCAGGTGGGTTCATGGGTGCTGGGCTGATTAGTAAGGTGCTGTTAGCCAATGCTGATGCTCTGTGTGCTGCTGCCTCACCTCTCATGGACCAAGACATTGAATCAGTGTGAGTTGAAGACCGCTTTTTTCTTCCCCGCTCCTAGAGGGTTAAGTCTAGGTTTGATTGGTTGGTTTTCAATCTGGGAGCTTAATGATTGTGACGTTTAGGCCAGTGTAAGTCCCCCAGAGAAATGTTTCCATCTGAAATACCGCAACAACTTGAGAAACGAGTATTTAAAATCTGCTGCTTGGTTTTATTGCAGCCATCCAAATCATGAATCATGAACGTGCACAAAATCCCTGATAAAACATGAACAATTTTTTCTCCGAGAAGGTGACTATCGAAAAACCAATTTCTTTAAACCTACCATTCACTATCATCCACTGTGGTTTAGAATGATAGATGTGCCAACCTGCAATATGATACCATGTGATGAATGCATAGTACACAGTCAACCCTCCTACTGTCTGGCCATTCAATATCATTCACTGTGGTTTTGAATGATATATACAAACTGTGCCAGCCTGCAATATGATATCATGTGGAGAATGCATCTACACAGTACACAGTCAACCCTCCAACTATCTGCCCATTCAATATCATCCACTGTGGTTTTGAATGATAGATACAAACTGTGCCAGCCTGCAATATTATGGTACTGTGTGGTGAATGCATCTACACAGTACACAGTTCTGTGCTTGGCTGCACCACCTTATGCAACCTATGCAGTAGATAGGTTTGACATAGATAGTTTCTGAGATACACCTTACGGGCAGCCTCAGTTTTGGCTTTGAGTCGCTCAAGCTTTCCAGTTGATCTACATAGCCAAGTGGGTCACCGACCAGTCATGCAAGGAATTTGATGTAACTCCTGCATGCCACACGTGGTGTTTACCCGTAATTTCCTGCGGATAAGGCGCAGTATGACCCGCAAATTACCCAAAAAAATTCAAGCGCCAACAGATAAGGCGCACCGCGCATCATGTTTTCATAATTCAGAGGCTTGCAAACCCATTCACGGTTGGTACATCACCACTTACGGGCGTTCGGTGAAGGTTTGATTTTGATAAAGTTATAACACATAGGATTACTCTGGATGAAAGAAAGGATTATTTTACAGCATAAAAAATGTAAGATTTCACACACTGATCATCACAATGAACTCAAGCGTTACCAGATAAGGCGAATTAGTAGATAAGGCGCAGGGATGTTTTTGTGATGTCCAAAGTCAGATAATATGCGTCTTATCCGCAGGAAATTACGGTACAGAAAAAACGCATAGTTGTGCGTTAAAAAATGATGCGTCATTACCCGTAAAGATTGCCGACTTTATACTGTGTGAGGTCAAATGGGCACTATCTGTTGTTGGTCAATGAATCTTAAGCTTAAGGTTAATGAATCTGCCTGTGTTTTATTATTCAGAGAGGGTTACACAGAGACTTGTGTGATGAATAATTATTTCGGTATCGGATTGGATGCCAAGATAGCGCTGGATTTCCACAATAAGAGAGAAGAACATCCGGAAAAATGCAGGTGAGTAACGTAATTTTTTTTTCGTTTGGCATTTAGGGTCAACTTCTCTGGGTAGGTTAAGATGATGATGACAAGAGCGTTGAGAGTGGCATGGGTGGCTAGTGTGTAAAGCGCTCGCCTCTCACCGCTGTGACTGTGGTTCGAGTCCCGACTAGGGCCGTATGTGGGTAGAGTTGTGTGGTGGTGGGTTGTGCCATGAGGGTTTTTTTCTCTGGGCCCCTCGGTTTTCCCTCCCTCTAGAAAAACCAAATACTTTTTATCTCTGGGTGTGCTCTGCGGCTTTTTTTTTCGGGCCTTCCGGTTCTAAACCACATTGTAGCGGTGTCTTTTGCAATTCAGCTGCGATTATGGATAGATAGCCTCCCAAGTTATTATTAAGACGTTGCCAATAATACCTCACTCAGCAGCAGTGGAAAATGCTAGAGGTCCCCTCGATACACCAAGCAAAAGTAGAAGTCCCTCGGTTTTGTCCAATCAACTCCGAGGTAGTAGACAAACAGCACGACAAGTTCTTGTCAGAAAGTAGTCGCTGGAATTTTAATCTACTCCGTGGCAGTAGACAAAAACGCCGGACAATTCTGACAGCAACAATCTGCACAGCAAAGTAGATATATACGCATGGTGTTACTGCAAACCAAATGTACATTGATACCTCACCATGCAGTGCCTCAAAACATAGATGATAGAATTATTGCTTATAAGATTTCTGCTAAGGAAATCCATCTGCTTGTAGCCGGATGGAATTTTCTGGGGTTGGTTGCACTATATGCTCATTGATAACTAGACTATTGGAATAAATTTACTCTTCCAAAAAAAACGATGGTGTAGCCCACTTTTAATCATAGCTTTTATCTTTACTTTATTCGTATTGTGCTTTTTTTTTACAAAAATCTTGATTAAAGGTAGTCCATCAAGAGCAGCTGACCATTCTTGGCCCATCAACATTTCTAGAAAGCGTATTGACACCGTTGAAATAATAATAATAATAATAATAATAGTGGCTTCTTATATAGCGCTCAAATCCATCAGTGACGCTCATGGCACTTCAACATTATTACCCCTGGTCACTGAGCCATTTATTTCATTCCTTAAACCATCTCAGCTCCCTGGGGAGTATACAACCTGTGCTGCCAAATATGTAGCGCACTAAGCTAAATCAATCACAAGAACCATCTCTGCCCTCACAGGTACCCATTTACCCCTGGGTGATGAGAATCATTCATAGTCAAGTGTCTTGCTCAAGGACACAAGGGTCATGACCGGGATTCAAACCCACACCCTGTTGACTTGCGTCCGATGCTCTAACCGCTCGGCCACGACACGCTAAAAACAGTTTTTTTTAAAGCAAGCATGAAAAATTTGTCCTAACAACTCCTCATGCAAAATGAACCCACTCTGGGCCATCATTTTGAGTTTCCTTGTGCTTTGACTTTGTGTCTTCGTGTCCAACCAACAGTCGTACCAAGAACATCATGTGGTACGGCGTCTTGGGAGGCAAGGAGCTTCTGCAGAGGACCTACCGCAACCTGGAGCAGAAAGTGCAGCTGGAGTGCGACGGTCAACGGATACCTCTACCCAGCCTCCAAGGCATCGTCGTCTTAAACATTCCAAGCTACATGGGCGGGGCTAACTTCTGGGGCACGACCAAGGAGGACGAGGTGGGTACTAAGATTTGATGAGGGATGATGTGACCATCTGATAAGAAAGTCATAGCGCTGCTTTACGGTAGACACATTTTTCTGCTTACTTCAGCAGAAAAATTTGCTTATGTGCAAGAGTATTTTACAGGTTAGCAAGAAAATCAAGCAGCCAGCTTGTGCATTCATTATTACGTAGGTCACTTGCTTATAGTAAGCACCAGAAGGTCACACTTTCAGCACAAAATGGGCCGTTAAGCCGCTCTTTGAAAATGGATCCCTGGTTATCATTCTTCTTGTACTATCTTAAAGTGAAAGTATACGATTGGTAATCACTCTAAAAATTAATGGCAATAAAAACTTACTTGGTTCAAATTAAGGCAATTTTGGATAGTATAAAGCATTTTCAAAAATATTTCAATTCAAAATACTGTGGATATGGAAAAAGATGTCAGTTTTTATCCCCCCAAATTTGAATCTGAGAAACGTTTCTGCCACAAATGTTTTTCAGATTGTGTATTCTTATTAGGGATTATTCTTCATGCGTGAACTTGATTTGCTGCGGATTTTGGCAATATTCCAAAAACATGACCACCTTTTGAAATGAAACTTTCACAGGTTAGTTTTATTGTATATATCTACATTTATATAAGATTAAAACAATCAAACGTTTCCAAAAACCAAAGGTATACTTTGGCTTTAAATAGGGGGTTCGTCGAAGTAACAATAAAATCAGCAGAATTGACCCACAGATGTTGTAGTTATTATAACTTAATTGAGAAACTTGTCCTTCCGCCACTTCCCTTGGTTTCCGATGAGGGTTGATGCACTCTGTAGCAGTATGGATGAAATATGAAGAATATCTTTACAATGGTTTGTGATTTGTCTGTCATGTAGACCTTCACAGCGCCCTCGTTTGACGATCGTATCCTGGAGGTGGTTGCAGTGTTTGGTGGGATGCAGATGGCAGTATCTCGGATGATCACATTACAACATCATCGGATAGCTCAGGTAAGAAATCTCACTCCTCTTGTCTTGTCTATTGCAAGTTATAAACCACAAGGGAAACTGACTGGGTAAATTTTAACAAATTTTGGGTTGACCAAAGAAAATTTTAACCTTGGACTTCAGATTAGTGTGCCGGCGCTCTACCAACTGATCTCTCTAGCTCTATGTTGGCAGTCTCCCTTATTTTGTCAATATCTTTGTTCGGGGGTGCGAGTCAGAAGCCAAACAACCGGTTACTGTCGTATAGCCAGGGATCACACAAAGTTTACGATACAACCTGGGAAGCGGCAGCAGAGGGATCACTTTTATAAAGGGAAGCAACTTTTTTTTAAATATCAAGTAATAAACCACAAGAGAACCTAACTGGATAAATATTATTATCTATTGTTGCGGAATGGATTACAGTTCAAATGTGGGAAACTCACTACTGTTAAGCTTTGACAAATGGTCTTGCCATGTTATTTTTAAGAGGTAATTAAGGCAGTAAGTTGTTTATCTTTAGTGTCACGTTGTGAAGATCACAATTCTTGGAGAGGAAGGGTTCCTGTCCAGGTGGACGGGAGGCGTGGGTTCAACCTCCAGGGTTTGTCAAGATCATCCACAAGAACAGAGCACAGATGCTGGTCAGAGATAAGGTACGAGAAACTAGTTGGTTTGATTTCCTTCTTCTTTCATTGATTAATTCTGGTTGTGAAGCCAAGGACTCTCAGAAAGCGAACTTAATACTATACTAGCCAAGAACCCCGTAGAGAGAAGACAATGAAGGAAGTTTCAGTTTTAGGTGTGGGAGGAAAACCCCAGAGAAATATTCCAGGGAAAACCCACACAATCGGACAGGGACTGAAAAACCCAATCCACGTAGTGCCCCGGTGTGTTTTGAACCGGGGTCCCAGAGGTGGAAGGCAAGGCAAGATACCACTACGCCAAACTGACTTCTTCTTTTTTTCATTTCTTAAAAGAAAAATCACCCAACACAAAGCCAAAGGGCCACTCAAAGTGAGGGCTGCGGGAAGATAAGAAAGATTTAAAGAGAAAGAAGATATCCGTAATTTTGTACAAGCTAGAACTTATTGGGCCAAATAATTTTTTTAAAACATGCTAAGCGCCCGAGCCCACTTCCTTTTTAGAAGGCCACCTCCCTTTTTTTTCTTCTCTCTCTCTCTTTGTTTTGTTTTTTTCAATTTTTACGTCTCTGTTAACAAAAATCAACTCTGAAATACATTTTTGACTATTGCACATGAAAAAACACACAGAAAAAAGCTGGCAACCATCTTAAAAAATAGCCCGGCCAGTTGTCTCGAAAAATGTGTCAGGCGGCGATTTAAAAATTTTTTTTTAAAGGCCCCACCTCCTCCTCTTTTTCAAAAAGACAGGACCTAAACATGTTTTTGTTTTTTGCCTTGGTGCATGATGGGAAGCAAGATAGGGGGTGGGGAGTTCCGCAGTGCAGCAGTACGACGGACAAACTAGCAGAGTGTCCCTCAGTCCCGGCCTTGGAATAGATTAGCTATCTAACTTGGAATTCTCGTAAGAAAAACTTGTCACTGTTATCATTCCATGGTCTGAGGTGTTGTGAAAATGACTTCGCACCTACAATTGGCTGAAAGACATTTGGTAGGTCGTGTTGGATTGGCTATTGTCGTTCTTTCTGTAAATTTTCACTTATGTGGTGCAATCATTTTATTCCGGCCTAGGCTTTTGAGAACACCTTTGAAGTCGTGGACGGATCGCAAGAAGATCTGGAAACAGCTCCAACCACTGACCGATGAAGAGGTCGTCCTGGTCAGACACTTCTGTGAGACGGTCAACAGCCTGGTGACATGGTACGTAGCGATCATACATAGCCTGGGAAATCCGCTTGTGTCATGCGTCATTCGGACCTGGACAGCCCGGCCACGACTCACGAGTTGGCACAGGCTTTGTTACATTGTGTGATAATTGAAAACAAGAGAATAGAAATGAGGTCACTGTACTCTTCTGAAAAAACCTCAATAGGAGTTGGCACATGCAGGCTTTGTTGCATTGTGTGATCATTGAAAACAAGAGAATAGAAATGATGCACTGTACTCTTCTGAAAAACCAAAAACGTATAATATCTTTATGAATGTGAATCATATAAATTTTAATTTTATCATTTTTTGGTGTGTCCAGTATTCAGAGAGCTGCAGAGCAGAATCGTGCCATTGAGTCTGGCTTGATGCATTACGCTCAGTCTGTATCCACCACAATGGACAGGTTCTGGGGTAGTGAGAAAGTTGGAGAGGTAAGTTTCATTGAACATTTTTTACTTTGGGGAAAAACATCTAAAGGCAAAAAATACATGGTCCATTGAAGTCAAGATTTCAAAATCACTGGTGGAACCAAAGCCGTAGTTTTAAAATGTCTTTAGAGTTTTCTGTTCTTTTCCCTGCAGGGTACCAGCCGCAAAGCCCTTATGGAGTTAGTCAGTAGCGTCCGGAACCTCCACAGTGAGACCAGTTTGTTCCTAGCGGCCAAGGCGTACACCACGCGCCTAGGGGATGACATCCTCAACAGGCTCAACAGCTCGTCGGTGCCACTGACGTGGAACTGCGTAAAGTTATGCTGATAGACGGCGCTCTGGGCTTCCCTGAGGAAGATTTACACGTAAGTCAAGTCACATTTGTTTGAGGAGGGAATGGGAATGGGATTGCACCAGGGCCCAATTTCATAAAGCCTGTAAGCACAACAAAATGCTAAGCACAGAAAAATATTGCTTACCAGAAACTGGCTACCAGCCCACATTCCATAAAGTTTACATTGTTGGGACTGGTACCCCACTCATTTTTTGCTTAGCAAAGAAATGTGTTGAGCAGTATTTTCTGCGAAACAGCTTTATGAAATTGGGCCCATGAAGGCCCAGACTAGGGCCACTTCGGCAGTGGCTATGGCTGAATAGCCGGAAACTCCTATTCTTCAATGGTGCCATTGCAGCCAATGGCCATAGCCGTAGCCGAAGTCACATGATTCGGACGTGGCCTAATGATATACACTTGCCCAAATCAAGAAGAGCCCCCCCCCCCCCCAACGGACTGCTTCAGTATGGCTCCCAGACCACTTTACATGCACATGATAATATATATACAATGCATGAACACTGCAGCGTGGTCCTTAGTTCACATGTAAACCCAACTGTAATTGGGGTCAAATAAAGGACACCTTGTTTGGCCTGCCAGTTATCTGCTCTCCTTGCGCTGGACCAGTTTCTATTTTTGGCCTGAGTAGTTGGGAAACGAGGGCTGGGAGCCTCTGGGTGGGACAGAAGGGCTGATGCATTCATCCCTCCTGTTCCTTTGGTGCTGTTTGTTTTGTATTGAATTTAGAGAAACCTTGGAATTTAGGAGACAAAATTACTTCTTGATAATGTGTTGTGTACAATGTTCAAGTACACAAATTATTCAAGTTCGCAAACTGTTCAAGTGTACAAATTGTTCAAGCATACAAACTGATCAAGCATACAAACTGATCAAGTAGACAAACTGTTCAAGTGTACAAACTGCTCAAGTATACAAACTGTTCAAGCGTACAAACTGTTCAAGCATACAAACTGATCAAGTATACAAACTGTTCAAGCGTACAAACTGTTCAAGCATACAAACTGATCAAGTATACAAACTGTTCAAGTAGACAAACTGTTCAAGCATACAAACTGTTCAAGTAGACAAACTGTTCAAGCATACAAACTCCTCAAGTAAAGCCTGATTGAGGGATAAAATTGATAGGGTTGGTAATTTTTTTTCAGCAGCCGGACGCATACATCAAGCGGACCAAAGGACGCTTCAAGTTACCGATGGTCTCAAGGTTCAAGAAACCCACAAAGAAAGATTTCCGGTCTTCATTCCCATCCGGAAGTCCTGGCTCCTCTGAAGGAACATGTAAGTACAAAGGAAAGGAAGTATCCAACTACCATTCCCCGCCTCCTCCCTCCCTCTCCCCACCACTACTATCCCTGACACAACTTTTTGTTTGGAACGTTTACGTCAGAAATGTTTCCCAGATCGTGTATTCCTATTAGGGATTATTCTTTATGCGTGGACATACTCGCTGCGGGTTTTGGCGATATTTCAAAAATACAACCATCTTTTGAAATAAAATTTTCACAGGTTCGTTTTGTTGTATATATCTATATTACTTTTCAGGGCCCCCAGGGAGAACAGTTCTTTGATAACTGATAATAATAATAATAATATATTCGATTTATATAGCGCCTAATATAAAGTTATCTCTAGGCGCTTTACAAAAACTCAAATAAATAACCTGTTAAATTATGTACAATTGACTGAATGATTAACACACAAGCAAGGTAATTAATGCTGTATAGAAAAAAGGTGGGTTTTCAGGGCACTTTTGTATGATTTAAAGGATTTAACTGATGGGGCTACCCTGGTTAAACAAGACGAAATAAAATAAAATATAAAATATATCTACATTTATGCAGGATTAGAACAATTAAACGGTCCCAAAAACCAAAGGTATACTTTGCCTTTAAGGGCCCTACTTGGTCGACAAAAACACATAATAAGTACATGTTATTGAAGTATTGAGTACAAAGTGAGGGTTTCATCAAACATGAGTTCTCTCGTTGTTTGATATTACAGCATCAGGTGATTCACCCAGGATGTGGACTCCACAGCAGGTAGGGGTGTGGCTAGATAGTCTGTCGCTAGGGGAGTACAGGGATAACTTCATCCGTAACGACATCAGAGGATCGGAGTTGATGACGTTGGAAAGAAGAGACCTGAAGGTAAGCTACAGAAATTTGAAAGTACCGCTTTCAAGGCTGTATCGTAAACTCGGGTGTGATCCCTGGCTACACCGCAGTGAAAGGTTGTGTGGCTTCTGACTGGCACCCCCGAACAAAGATATTGACAAAGTAGGGAGACCTCTAACATAGGGCTAGATAGCTCAGTTGGTAGAGTGCCGGCATGTTAATCCAGAGGTTGTTGGTTCAAATCCCGCCTTAGTCAATTTGTTTTTGTTCAATCCCAAATTACCCATATATTTGAAACAGATGTTTTTGGATGTTAACAAATTTCACACAGAAAGATGTTAAATGGCATCTTATGTTGTTTTAAAGGCACTGGACACTATTGGTAATTACTCAAAATAATTGTTAGCATAAAAACTTACTTGGTAAGGAGCAATGGATAGTATAAAACATTGTGAGAAATGACTCCTTCTGAAGTAACGTAGTTTTTGAGAAAGAAGTAATTTCTCAGTAAAATATTTGAATTGATTTTGAGACCTCACGCGTGAGGTCTCGAAATCGAGCATCTGAAAGCACACAACTTCGTGTAACAAGGGTGTTTTTTCTTCCATTATTATCTCGCAACTTCAACGACCAATTGAGTTCAAATTTTCACAGGTTTGTTATTTTGTGTACAATGTTGAGATACACCAAGTGAGAAGACTGGTGTTTGACAATTACCAAAGGTGTCCAGTGTCTTTAAAGTGAGGTAGGAGACTTGTATAAGGACTGTATCTAATGGAAAATGATTGCATCACAAAAAATAAATTTGACCTTCAAGAGCTTCTCTTTAAGAATCACTTTGTTTTATTTTAACCATCAGGACATCGGGGTCACAAAAGTGGGTCACATCAAGAGGATCCAGCAAGCCATCCGAGACCTGGAGAAGAAAGACAATGAGTTGCCGGGCACGTCTTACAGCTAGTGTCTGTGGTGTCGGGTCACCCTTACCCCCTCACTATGCATAACCTGGGCGCCTTCTGATGACGGAAGCTCCTTGATTTTGTTGATTCTAGTGATGTTAAATGGTTGTGGAGACGACGGGGATTTCAACAATTTCTATACTTACTTTGATTTTATGGGCAACGGCTTGTTGTTGCTGTGATTGATTTCATGAAATGTTAACTCCGTGTTTGTTTTGCCTCGGATGTTAAGGGGGTGTCTCAAAACCTCAGAATGGTAGGAGTGTTTTGATTAGATGAATTGACCGCTCCAGTGGGCGTACAAGGACCGGTTTGTTTGAGCACAGGAGACTCCATTGGCATGCTCAAAATTCCAACATGTAAACTGTCTGTACTTGAATGTTACCAGTAGTTCAGCACAAGGTCTTGGGTCCAGCAGAACATTATGGCAGTCCACTGGAGTGTGGGCATTTGCCTTCCTTCATACATAGAGACGCTTTACTAAATCTCTTGTTATGCCCAACTTAATTGTTTCTTTAAACCAACAGAATGCTGCAATTTGTTGTTTATTTTCTAAGATGTTCCTTATAATTGAACGTGTTTTTTTTTTAAACGTGACAGAGAAAAATGGGCATTTAGGTGTTAGCAACTCATCCCGAATGGGAATCTGCTAAAACACTAGTCTTGGTTCAAGCCGCTTTTGCTAAATCTCATCTGCTCTCAAAACGAGCAGGTTTGTCATAGCATGCATCAATGAGAGAACGCCTTGTACCAAGACTAATAAAGCTATCGTATATCTCAGGAATGGCTCATTTATTGTCATCGCTCGGTGATACTGAGCAATGGAACTAAATTATATTGTGCATGGAACAGTTGTCATAAATGATATACTTATTGATAAGAATTATCGACGTGTTGTTTTGGATGATTTGGTAAATTCTTAGGTTTTTTTTACCTTATACCAATCTATCATCTACCCACCACAAAGGGGAAACTTAGATTTCTGATTGGGAAAATTAGATAAATATTTGTTTTAAAAAGTAATTAAAAATACATATTTGCAATATATGAAAAATGGTGATAGGGATCTTGTATATTGTTGTTGACATTAACGTCTTTTTTGATATATGATAAAAATGTAAATATTTGAACTGGATTGATGCACCAATAACTAGTACCTGGATTGATGCACCAATAACTAGTACCTGGATTGATGCACCAATAACTAGTACCTGGATTGATGCACCAATAACTAGTACCTGGATTGATGCACCAATAACTAGTACCTGGATTGATGCACCAATAACTAGTACCTGGATTGATGCACCAATAACTAGTACCTGGATTGATGCACCAATAACTAGTACCTGGATTGATGCACCAATAACTAGTACCTGGATTGATGCACCAATAACTAGTACCTGGATTGATGCACCAATAACTAGTACCTGGATTGATGCACCAATAACTAGTACCTGGATTGATGCACCAATAACTAGTACCTGGATTGATGCACCAATAACTAGTACCTGGATTGATGCACCAATAACTAGTACCTGGATTGATGCACCAATAACTAGTACCTGGATTGATGCACCAATAACTAGTACCTGGATTGATGCACCAATAACTAGTACCTGGATTGATGCACCAATAACTAGTACCTGGATTGATGCACCAATAACTAGTACCTGGATTGATGCACCAATAACTAGTACCTGGATTGATGCACCAATAACTAGTACCTGGATTGATGCACCAATAACTAGAACTGGAGTTGCTCTAAAAGTAAAGAGATGGAACTGTTCATGTGAGCAACTCAGTTAGAAACTTAGCCATTTAATGCATAGCTGATTGGATCAGTAAAGATGGTTCGAATCCCACCTTGGCATTTGCTTCTCATACACAAACCACCCCCAAATGTTGTGCTGTCTAACCTAGTTTTGTCTGAGTGCGATGGATTCATAATCGCACAGCCAAACCAGCCATGCTTAGCAAGGTAAACTAATCTTATCAAAGTCTAAAGGTTTTTTGCCTGGGGTGCGTTTTGGCAACCCCTACCAGAAGCATGTTTGAGCTTTGGTCATTGGTTGAGCATTGAACCGCGGTTACGCGGCTGCTCCGACCAAACCGTAGCGGACTTGTTGGCTCTGTCGGTTGTCAGAACATGAATTTCTAGAGATGTACCTACATCATGAACTGTTTCTGGTTACGGACCCCATTTCGCGTAGCTCTTGGAAATTGTTTCAGTCAGTGAGTTTTACATTAGAAACTTGTTTACAGTCATGGTCGCCAAAACGCACCCCTGAGTATGATTGGGCCAGTCTTGCACAGCAAAAAACCAAACATTCATAGCATAGGCAAGCAGGCACAGTAATTTTGCCAGAGTTTAGAGTAAAAAAGTAAAAGAGTAATTCTTTAACTGCTGTGGGATTTTTTTATTGATATGGGAGAATTCCGAGCCAGAATGTGAAGGTCAGACTTTATTGATTGTGTAACTAAAGTGCCATCTGTGGAAAACCCTGTTTTGTCGTAATGTTTACATTTTGTACCAAGTTTGAAAATATGAACAACGTGAATCTTCAAAGTGGAGGTTTGTTTTAGCATTGTTTTAAAGTTGGCTGTGAACAGAGCTGGCCATGAAACACCTTCATGCAAGTAAGCCTGCTAAGCCTATTTCATTCTCCTAAGCCCGGCTCATTCTCCTAAACCTGGCTCATTTCTCTAAGCCTGGTTTGTAATCTTGAATCTTAGCATTTTTTTGCAGATGTGCCATTAGACACACAGTGATATCCATCGTTTTTGCCTTGCATCATCAGTCAGAGGACAATACAATGTCTTTAAAACAAACAGTTCGTTAATCATTATAGTTTGTATAATTTTAAGACTTGTTTTGCCAGGGTAACTTGAAGTTATTTCTACCTTGATTGGAGGATTGGAGAAGGGATCTAAACCAGCCTTTCATATGTACATAGCTTTCATTGGACTAAAACCACGTTTAGCGTAAACTTTTATCTCTCTTTTGAATATGCTCACCTGCATTGTAACTTGACTTTTTGATACTTCAGTAGCAGTTTCCAGTGAATGAAAACCGAGTCTGTGTTTTTCTATTTGCAGATGGTATATATATTCTGGATCGATTTATAATTTATTGTCGACGAATAGGAAGACCAAGAATATAATATTTGAACTTTTCTATTTGTACTTGGAGTAAATTCAAACTCTTGATGCGTTTTTTTTTAGCAAGTGACTATAGTTGTAAATATTGGTTTGAGTATCTCAAGACATTTTGTCATCATTTGATATTATTAAGTCATTTCTAGAGCAATTTTAGCCTACAACCTTTCATGATTTTTTGCACAAAACTTGTACAGTTATTAAATACTCGTTCAAAGACATTGCACCAAAGAAGTAAGATAATTTTTTTTGTTTTTTCTTTCTCTTGTTTTAAGTAAGCCAGAAGGGAAGGATCTCGAAGTAAGAATGTGGAAGTGTGAATTCGCACAACAAAATGAAAGAGGAAATTCAATTTTTTACTCTCAGGCCCACTAATTGGCTCTATTTCATAAAGGTGTTAAGCAGGAAAGCAGAACAAAATTGCTAAGCAGGTTAATAACGGGGCACCAGTCATAATAGTATGAATAAAATGGCATTTTGACTGGTAACCCATTTCTGCTTAGCTGTAATTTTTTTGTGCTTAGCAAATTTGCATGTTCTTACCAGGTGGGGGTTCTGAATTTTGTTAATCATCTCATTGCAAGGAAATCATGGATTGTGTGAATGTTTAGCAGCTGTGAACAGTGACTGTTGTATTTATTCCACAAAGTGACATTCCTGAATTGGATTAACTTTCACAGTTAAGATTTGTTGTGGTTTTGGAATAATACTAAGAATATCTGTTTGGGTTTTTTACACATCGTTATCTTGTTTGTAGGTGTGACGTAATTCTACTGTAAGCCACGCCTACTTCACACAAACCGGGCTCTACTGATTTTCAGGAGCGCATAGGAGTTGTATTGAAACTGGTTTTTATTTAGTTGTCGATTTATGCAAGAAACGTTTATTAATTGGACTTGTCTTTTACGTACATTCTTCAAAGACTAGAAGGACTTCTCAGAATTCAAAGTTTCTGTCAAAAGAGATGCTTTTGAACAGTGGTATGGTTGATTTTTGGGTGAAATTACATACTTGTGCCAGCTTTTGAGCCTGACGTGGAAAAACTTTAGGCCTTTTGTGAAGGCCCTTAGCCAAAATTTGTTTCTCATGACATACTCTGACTGTGTGCCAAATTCCATGCTTTGGGAGTCATCATGAGCACAATCTCATCTACCTGGTGCACTATACAATCTGCCATCAAGTCAGGCGACGTATCTTCTTTATAAGAAATTTTGTTTTAAAGGCACTGGACACTGTTGGAAATTACTCAAAATAATTGTTAGCATAAAAACTTACTTGGTAACGAGCAATGGAGAGCTGTTGATAGTATAAAACATTGTGAGAAACGGCTCCCTCTGAAGTAACGTAGTTTTTGAGAAAGAAGTAATTTCTCAGTAGAATATTTGAATTGATTTTGAGACCTCACGCGTGAGGTCTTGAAATCAAGCATCTGAAAGCACACAACTTCGTGTGACAAGGCTGTTTTTTCTTCCATTATTATCTCGCAACTTCAACGACCAATTGAGCTCAAATTTTCATAGGTTTGTTATTTTGTGCATAAGACTGGCTGACTGGTCTTTGACAACTACCAAAGGTGTCCAGTGTCTTTAAGAAAAACTAATTGAAAACGTTTGGATGTAAGATTTTAAACAAGAAAATTTATATGATAACTAAGTGGTGAATGGGACCATTTTAAAAGCTGTTACTATTGCCCTTATTGGACCATATTTTTTTTCACGCCCGAAAAAGGACATAACATACTTAGATCTTAGATATTTATTATTTATTATGGACATAGGACCAGATTTTTAAACGAATAAACCATATTTAAGTGAAATTCTAGAGGTTTTAATTTTTGTTTTAGGCCAAATGTGTAAATATTATTATCAGGGTAAAAAAGGTTAACTTTTTCTTTTCCATGCATTTATAAAAACCTTGTTTTATTACATAAAACCTTGTGTTAATTCATATATTTTACTAGTTATGTATTGATAATTTGACTCTTTGTTGAGTTTTCGGTTGGGTTTTTTACACAAAATAAAATAACGATTCTTTTGTAAAATATTTAAACTGTAAAAAGGATTTCCCTATTAAATTTATTTAAAACGTTTCCCTTCTCATTTTTGCGGGCAATTGCCATTTATTGGAAGAAAAAATCCTTAGTAAACTTTTATAACTTTATTTATTGAATATGCCATTTTGTAGAGTTCTTAAATAATTGGGTGTTTAAGTTTGGGGTAAATTTGGTAGAAACTCCATGTGAGTCAGTTAGTTTTTAAACAGAAAGAATTTCATCATTATAGCTTGACAAGGGAATCCCACCTACATTTGTTTATTTATTTTGATGGTTTGTTTTGTTTTGTTTCGTTTTTATTTTATTTTTTGTATGAAATACAAAATTCAATTTTGTCACAAGCTCTTGTCAAATGCAAAAATTGTCCAAAGCCACATGTGCATTGAAATTTAATTGGTTAAACTTCTTTTTTCTCTCTCTGGAAAGTTTTGACTTTCCTTTTAAGCACTGCAGCTAAAAAGCATAACTAGATATATAAATAAGAATTCAGTTTGCCACAAAATGCACCAGTAAATTCTTAAAGTGAAGTTCATAACAACTTTAATGAACAATAAATCGAAAGGGTTAGTCTTGTGTTCAGCCGTTTGTCTTGAAAAATCAGGGTCTGCCTGCCTTAAGGACTGGCTAGTCTTGTTTTCAGTCGTTAATACTGAATAATTCAGGGAAACTTGTCAAATATGCAGTATATGTAAAGGTTATACTTGTCACACATAGTCATGGTGACTGGACTCAAAAAAGGCAACTTGAAAACTGCAACTCAAAGTAATGTTTAGTCTTTGCCGAATATTTAACTTTTGAACGAACTTTTATTGAGACAACTCAATTAAATAACTGGGTTAATTTGCTAGAAATTTATATTTGTATTTTTTTAATAACAATGATATTATTCTTATTTCATGTGGACAATATTTGGTACTGTTAATTTCTTTAAAAGCTTGCTTAAGAAATTCACCGATAATAAACAGTTTTGTTTGTGTATTTTTCTAAACACACACACTGTGCACTTACTTCTTTATGCACCGATAAAAAATGTTTTTGGGATTTTCAGAATTGTAATAAAGCGAATAATTAACTGGAAAAAAATTGAATAATAGCCGGAGTCTTTTTTTTATGTGTACATTTTAAATATCTTTTTGATATTTTTTACGATTTAATTTTTTATTTTTGTCTTTTTTTTTGCTTTTGATTTATTTGTTTCGGTTGAATGAAAAGGTTAGAAAAGGGAAAAATGCAATTCAATTAATGTTGTGAATGTTTTGTTTATCCTAACAAACAAACACGATCTTGGCAAGTTGCCCGAACGTGAAAACAAACACCAAGCTCGAACCCTGCCAACAATTTGTTTTGAAATAAAACTTTGGGGTTATGTAATTGAGAGACGGGTAACATGAGCTATTCTTATTGAGATTCTGAGATTACACTTTAGAGAAAATTTGATGAACTTTAGATGACATTTCTGGAGTGTTCTTTGTTGGGGTAAATATTTTAATTTCTCATCGGCTAACCAGAGAAAAACAAAAGAGAAGTAATCAAAATAGAACATTTGTTTATGTTTCAAATTTGTTTAAATAATAGATTCGTTGTTTTGGGGTTTTTTTTTTTTAATAATAAATCCGGTTCAAACTATAATTTTCGGTCTTCTCACAGCAACTCGAATACTCTTTGGTGTCAGTCAAGGTTAGGTTTTTTCTCTACATATGACTAAAAATTGTCTTGCTCCACCAACCCACGGACATGTATTCTAATTTTGTCTATGGCTCCACCGCGGGGTGCACTACACTAAATAGGCAAAAATTCATGCGCCAAACTAATTATCATAATTTGTAAACAGACAGTTAATTTTGAATAATAACGTTTTGGGGGTAATGCAGTTAATAGATTGTGTAAATATAACAATCTTTCCGAACCTTGGGGTTCTGTGCTTCAACTTTTGAGGAGACTTGATAAATTTAGGCTTTAAAGTTGGTCCTATTTTGCTTGGGAAGTGGATAGGTGCTTCACGAAAACTGGCAACAAATCGGTTTGGGAAAAAGCACATTTTCGGGGGTGTTACTTTCTGGGGTGATTAGCAAAAATTCCAAACGGCTGACCTGCCAAAAAATGAAAAGAAATCTGAAGTTTAGTTGTACGAAAATATGTCTGATTGTTTTTCAAGAGGCTGCGAGACTTTGAAATATTGTTTGAGCATTTTTGAATATTTAGCATTTAGCATTATTTGCTATGGGAGCTTACTAGTGTGGTGCATGCACGCACCCCGCGCGCATAAGAGTAGTAAAACAGCGCCCTCTAGTGGCTGAAAAAGTTCATTGTAAAAATGGCGGGCCCATGAAACATCACACATGCTTAGTTCTGGTTGTTTTTCTAGCAGTAGCACTAGAGTAGTACCAGGCATGTGCAGCTTTGTATGTTGATGCCGAGTCAGTCGACACGTTGTGGTCATCAAGTGCCTATTCTATCGGGGCTGATCATGCTCAAGACCATCAAAAAAAAGCAAAGCCAATTGCAAGGCAAGGCTCAATAAAAAAAAGTGGGTGAATTATTCAAAATCAAGCATGTCAAACGACACAAACTGTCAACTCAGAACTACACTAGATAGTAAAAGTATTACTTAGTAATAGTAGGCTAGTAGTACGTAGGTAGTCCTAAGGGCAAATTTTCCGCAGGATGCCACCACTCTATCTCCAAAAATTTGATGCAATAAAACGCAAAAATTCTACCTATCCCGAAGGGGTCACCGAAGATGTACAGCCAAAAAAAGGGCAGAATTTAACAATTCTAAAGGTATAATAAAATGTTCCAAAATCGCAAGTCAAATCACCTTGCAGCGAGATGAAAACAAATGCCATGTTGTTGTCATTTGCTGTGTGTGTGTTTGTGTAAGTTGTGCAATGCTCCAATCAGTTGGTCATCGTTCATGCACATTGGAAAATTCGCTCAGACTGTTAAAATGGGTAAACGAAAAAGATGATGTTAGGAGGGAAGTTGGAACAACCCACAAAGCACATGTGCGTTGATGAAAGGGCTATGTCCGTCAATCAGAATTAAATTGCCGTGATGGTTTTAGTTTGAACGAAAATAAGCTGGTGGTGGCAGGATACGGAAGTTTTTCCGTACTTGGTAGTATATCGTTATACGGCAGCCACTTTATCTCCCTATTTTGGTCAAATTTTATCCTTGCCTAATGTATACCTGTATACAGAGAGGCACAGGCCGGCACTTTGTTTTTAAAGTATTACAAAGTGTCAAAATCATGAAGATTAAGCCAGTTTCGGGTCTACGATTGCCTTGACAACGCTGCTCGCTTATACACTCTATTTTATTTCCTTCGGGCATGATTGCGTGAGAGTTCCATATGTGCAATGAAATGTGCGCTTTAATTTTCCCTCACAAAGTGGCAGTCGGATACGGAAATTTTTCCATTTTTCTTTTTAGAATTTAGGTCCACTTCAAAGCCATGTATAAGAAGATTAACTTAGAGGGTGGGTGGCTATGACAGGAGGATGACAGGTTCATTCCGCTATCGTTCGTGGAGACGATAGCGGAACGAACCTCATAGTTTAGGAGTAGCTCTAGGAGTAGGTGTGTAGAGAATTGTGGAACAAACGCTGACCAAGGGAAATTAAACATGTTTTTATTTTTATTTTGCCTAACTGCTCATTGCCTATTTTATAATATAGAGGCTTAATTATGAATGTGAGATTCCTTTTATGTAGCGGCTTATAAAGGTTTACAAGGTGCTGCGGCGCACTCAGCAGCCATTGCCAGAAAACCCCAGGCAAACCCCTTCTCTTAACACTAAGTGTAACTGGGTTCTTTTACATTTTATACACAACACATGGGACCTGCGGCTTTTTTACGCCCCATCCGAAAGGACCAAGCAATAATGGTTGAGGACACAAGTGCTGCGACGGGGACTCGAACCCACACTCTGCTGATCAGAAACACCGAAGCTGGAGTCCGGTGCGCTTGACTGCTCAGCCACAACACACCACAACTACTCCTAGACACCAATGCGGTTGAGGTAAACAGGATCGGCTTGTGGAGCTGAAAACATAATTTCAACCACAGTAGGCCAGGTTACCCTCAATTCAGTGCATCTTCCTCATGGCCATGCTAAACAGCAAATTAACTTTAAAGTTCCCATTCGTTTTTGTTTTTAGATCGTTGTTTGTAGGTACATCATGTGATGAGTGATGGAGGTTCTTCAGAAAATCTACCCAAAGGTATTTCCTCTCCAGGATTACCTAAAACACCTTGGATGTGAGGATGTTGTCCGCGAAGATGACAAACCAGGGCAAGTCGGCAATTTTGTAAATTTTAACAGACATCTGCTGGATCTTTGTATTTTGGATACATTTTGTTTAAAGCAAAAACAACCTGCCCCCAATTAAAAAAAAAAAAGAAACATTTATAAACCTTTGTAAGTGGCGGCATAGGATTACCTGTGATAGCTTTTTGTCATAGTCTTTGTTTACAACCATGACAATAGAGTTGATAGGAATTCTTCTTTTAACATCTGTGTGTGACGATGTGTCCCTGTTTTCAGATTCAAGATCTTCATGGAGAAAACTGTCGTTGGGGAGAGTGCAAGTTGTCCGAAGTTCAGGGGGAAATTCCTGTTTGGATGCTCTTCAAGTCTAGAGGATGTTATTGAGGATGCTGTAAAGGTCAGATATAGATCATGTCACTGCTCCCTTAACTACTCTTTAACCCCAGCCCAACCCTGTCCAGCCCCCATCTTGCCCTGTCCCACACTGCCCTGCTTCAATCCTGCCCTTCCCAACCCTGCCCTGCCCCCACCTTGCCCTGCCTGCACTCTGCTCAGCACCCACCCTGTCGATCCCCAACTCTGCCCTTCCCTGCCCCCATTCCAGCCCTCCCCCACCTTGCCCTGTCCCAATCCTGCCCTGACTCCAACCCTGCCCAGACACCCAACATGCCAACCTGCCCTGTCCCCCAACCTGCCCTGTCCCCCAAACTGCCCTGTCCCCCACCCTGCCCTGTCCCCCACCCTGCCCTGTCCCCCACCCTGCCCTGTCCCCCAACCTGCCCTTTCCCCCACCCTGCCCTGTCTCCACCCTGCCCTGTCCTTTGACGTAAATATCTTTAGCAGCACATAATGTAAGCTAAAATTTCAAGCTAAGGCCGTGTTCAAATTGTTGTCTTCTCCCATCATCAGCTGAACATATCTCGAAGCATAGGAGGCCCTTAGCAACACCCTTAGCAACACCCTTAGCGACACCCTTAGCGACACCCTTGGCAACAGCAAATACAGTGTTTTATCAATTAATGACTTTTTTCCCCTTCATTTTCTTCAGATTATACAAACACGAAAAAGAGAAAAATCAGAGAATGTCTTGACTTTTGGAAAAGTAAAGGTGAAGTAAATTTACATTTTTAAAATATTGTTTAGACCCCTTTGTATTGGCCGCCATCGTTGATGAAATGTGCACACTTGAAAGGCTGAGAGTTGGACGTGTCCATTGTTTTTTATCAAAGATGGCGGTCAATGACGTCTTGTGCAATCCATCTATAGACCTTTCCATTGTTGGTAAACAAACTGTGCTGGTTGGCATGGACGGCCAATTGTTAGCAAAACCTTCAGCCGTATTAACAGATTATAAGACCAAATTCAACACTTCCCTGCAAACTTTTATTTAAAACAATTACATCCCATAGTCAATTTCTTTGTTTCCAACAAATCCAACAGTATTTTTCGGAAATGTGTGTACATTGTCACAAACTGTGTCTATCTGCTTTTGCTTTGCATTTATGGCTTCCCACAGTTCGCCAACCTTGGTTGGCAAAAACTTGGGCTGTGACGTTGCAATAGAAAGGTCTATAGGTTGCCTATCACAATTCCAATGTTTTCCTAGTACCAAAGGGTTTTTGTTGAACCAGTCAGTTTGTGTACATGCATAAACTGTTAACCAGTCAGTTTGTGTGCATGCATAAACTGTTTAACTGTCAGTTTGTGTGCATGCATAAACTGTTTAACAGTCAGTTTGTGTGCATGCATAAACTGTTAACCAGTCAGTTTGTGTGCATGCATAAACTGTTAACCAGTCAGTTTGTGTGCATGCATAAACTGTTTACCAGTCAGTTTGTGAACATGCATAAACTGTTTACCAGTCAGTTTGTGTGCATGCATAGACTGTTTACCAGTCAGTTTGTGTGCATGCATAGACTGTTTACCAGTCAGTTTGTGTGCATGCATAGACTGTTTACCAGTCAGTTTGTGTGCATGCATAAACTGTTTACCAGTCAGTTTGTGTGCATGCATAAACTGTTTGAGTGCTTCTTGTGTTGACCCCTCACACTGACGTCACATGGTGCTTCTGTCTGCCCATGCTCTGCCATTTTGGGAGTCAAATTGCAAGTACAGACATGGTGTGAGTCTTACAACACATCGCCTAAAAGACGCACTGTAGACACACAGCCTAAAAGACGCACTGTAGACACACAGCCTAAAAGACGCACTGTAGACACACAGCCTAAAAGACGCACTGTAGACACACAGCCTAAAAGACGCACTGTAGACACACAGCCTAAAAGATGCACTGTAGACACACAGAGAATCTGACTTATTGTGGGGGGTTGACGTCAAGTGAATTGGGTCAGTAAGTTTGTGTTTCACTGTTCCCCAAATCCTTCTGAGTTTGAATGTGGAATGAAATATTGCTGTTGCTTTTGTTGTTATTTTTTTTATTTAAGTTGTTGTTGGTGTTGTGGTTGTATACTTTGTCATCGTCATTGTTGCTTTTGCCCGTCTGGAATTTTGTGTCCTTCTTGATCTAATTTCCACATTTTATTTATTTTTATTTTTTCTGGCTTTTTGTCTTTTTAGGAAGGAGGTCAAATCGAGAAGGACAATCAACATCTTGTTAATGTGCGGCTCTGGAAAATACTGTTAGCCAAGATTGGAGTGGATGTTGTGATGTACCTGTTGATCAACACATCTGTGTTTTTGTTTGCCCCTCCTTCCTGCTACATCCAAGCATGTGGTGAGCTCACAACAACTCTTTATTCTCCCTCAGTATAACTTTTGACAATAAAGTAAAGTATTGTTTAACAGCACGAGCTGTGTGTGGTGGAACAATCGTATGCGCAGAAATATTTGTGTACATGTACTGTGTAGATGCATACACCACATAGTATCTTATTGCAGGCTGCATAGAATAGCATTCAAAACACCAGCGGATGATATTGAATGGTCATACAGTAGGAGGGTTGACTGTACTGCATTTACCACATGGCATTACATTGCAGGCTAGCAATAGTTCATCTATCATTCACAACCACAGTGGATGACATTAAATGATCAGACAGTAGGAGGATTAACTGTGTACTGTGTAGATGCATTCACCACATGATATCAAATTGCTGGCTGGCATAGTTTATAAATCATTCAAAACCACAGTGGATGATATTGAATGGTCAGACAGTAGGAGGGTTAACTGTGTACTGTCGTAGATGCATTCACCACATGATATCATATTGCTGGCTGGCATAGTTTTATATATCATTCAAAACCACAGTGGACGATGTTGAATTGTCAGACAGTAGAGGGGTTGAGTTTGTACTGTGTAGATGTATTCACCACATCATATCATATTGCTGGCTGACATAGTGTATCTATCATTCAAAACCACAGTGGATGATGTTGAATGGTCAGACAGTAGGAGGGTTGATATTAAACGGTCAGACAGTAGAAGGGTTGAGTGTGTACTGTGAAGATGTAATCGCCACATCATATCATATGGCAGGCTGACATAGTTTATCATTCAAAACCACAGTGGACGATGTTGAATGGTCAGACAGTAGGAGGATTGACTGTGCACTGTTGTAGATGCATTCACCACATGATATCATATTGCAAGTTGCACCGTGCATCTATCAATGTATCATAACTATTTAGGTAAATAACCAAACAGAATGACACGTTTTATTTTTCTAGGTTATCCAATCTTTCACCTTTGTCCTTGGCTGGGTCAGAAAAAAAAAAGTCAAAAGGACGAACCCGTTCCGAAATGTCAGGGGAAAGACACCAGCGTTTTCCCCAAGAAGAGCGTCTGCTACTGCAAGACGGGATTCAAGAAAAGTTGGAAAGAACGTGAGCAAACACTTTCTTAGAATTCTTAGAATAGCACAAATCTTGCTTCAGGTTTACCAACCAAAATATGAAAATAAAACTGACAAAAATCACATTAGTATGGGGTTGAACAAAGAAAAGTTGACTAGAGCGGGATTTGAACCAACGACCTCCGGATTAACGTACTGGCGCTCTACCAACTGAGCTATCTAGCCCTATATTGGCGGTCTCCCTATTTTGTCAATATCTTTGTTCGGAGGTGCCAGTCAGAAGCCATACAATCGTTAACTGTCGTGTAGCCACGGATCACACCCAAGTTTACGATACAACCACATTAAATACAAAGAGAGAAAATGTCAAAGTAGTAAGGCTTTGCAAGGCAGTAGTTTAGGGCATTCAGGTTGGCTCAGTGGTTTCTTTCAACCTTTTACCTCCATGGACCCCTGTTTGATTTCCAGACGGAAGCCTTGCATGTGGATTGGTTTTTTAGTCCCTACCTGATTGCGTAGTTTTTCCCCAGTTGGGGTTTTCCTCCTAAATCTACAAACTGAGATTTGTTTAAAGGGGACACGTTGCCTTCGGATTTGATGCTTTTTATTGACTGAATATGGCTGGAAAGATGTTTTAAAAACAGAGTATAATGATTCACATATATATATATCCCTTGAAATTGTGTGGTTTCCCCTTTACTTAGTGAGCTAACACAGTCTGCCGTTTTGTGGAGTTGAAAAGGTTGTTCTACAAAATGGTGGACCATGTTAGTTCACGAAGTAAAAAGGAAAACCAAATCAGCTGTAAACCAGGGGCCGTTGCCACCTACTCCTGGGGCTGAAAAAGGGTTACCCCCTTCACAGTCCGTAGCGATGTAGGCATGTGTATCATCCACTAGGAGCCTGGCTGGTAGAGCAGAATGCACTTATACCAACTTTTTACAAGCAATTGTGGTTAAGTGCCTTGCTCAAGGGTACTAGTGTCACGAACCCACACTCTGCTGCTGACAACACCCAGAGCTTGGGTCCGGTGGACTAGACCGCTCGGCCACGACACGCCACAATGGAAAAAAGGACCACCTCATATTTTCAAGAATTCTTTTTTTTAGATGACTTGACAACATTGCCAACAACGTCCACTGGGGCTATCAAACTTCTGGCAGCCATTTTTCCATGGGAGACAACGGTAGTGGAGACAAGAACAAAGAAGAACAAACTGGTGAGACGTTTTTTTGAAATCTTACCCAGAAGTCTTGTTGAAATTCCGAGGCACAGATTTAGGAATTTATTGAAATAAAGTCTGAGACACTAACATATGTTTTTTTGTTTTTTTTATTCTTGTTCGTCAAGTGCAAAATCAGGCTCTTTTCTGAACAGTGAAAAAAAGGCATTCACTTCAAGTTCGCTTCAAGATTAAAAATCCTTAACATGTGCGGGGTTATTTTTCAATGCATCTCAGTTTGGGCATCCATAATATAAAATGTTTTCTCATTGACATTTGCAGATTTTAATGGCTGTATTTGTTTTTAAGACGATCATGTTTCTGAAGCACAATCGAACCATAAATAAGAAAGAGGTTTGGTGTACCAATGTTGAACCTTTTTAGTGATCGTGCAGTTCTGAGGTTTACTGGACATTTCGAACAGTATGCTCCGTTCCTCATAAAGAGAAACGATGACAGCAATAGTTTTTATAAAAGACTCGTTTATTGTTTTATACTTTTTAACTGCCTTCCGCTTTGTTGGGCTTCAGTTGATTTACTTCTTTCTTTTTTCTTTCAAGAAAAGATAAATACAAAATATTTAAAAGACTTTTTGTTCTCCTTTCTTTCAGGTGAAAAGAACCAAAAAACGTTTCACCACTTTGCAGAAACTTCTGAGAGACCTGCTGACAAATTACAAGTATATTTTTTTCTTTTTGAAGTAACGTAAATATATAATATTAGTCATTTATTAGGCACCCTTAAACTTTGTATCGTAGCGCCTTACACTAATACTACCCCTGTTCATTGGACATTAAGCATTCCTGAAACTATCTCAACTCCTTTGGATTAAGCAGTACCGGCTGCCATGTTTGTGCACGTATGGCTAATCAATCACATCATTAATCTCTACCCTCGCAGGTACCCATTTACTCCTGGGGGATGAGAAGCAGTTGTACTTAAGTGTTTTACTCAAGGACACGAGTGTCGTGACTGGGATTCGATGACTCTGCCATCAGAGTTTGATGTGCTAGAACGCTCGGCAAGGACATGCTACATACTATTTTAGCGGCATGTCATGGCCCAGCGGGTTTAGTGCATCGGACTAAAGTTCTGGTGGCTAAGTCATCAGAATGTGGGTTCTAATCCTGGTCATGACACTTATGTCCTTGAGGAAGACGCTTAACTATGATTGCTTCTCTCCACCCAGGGGTAAATGGGTACCTGTGAGGGAAGAGATGGTTCTTGTGATTGATTTAGCTCGGTGAGCTACATACTTGTCAGCACAGGCTGTATACTCCTAAGAGAGCTGAGATTGTTTAAGGAATTAAATAAATGGCCCAGTGACCAGGGGTAATAATGCTGGAGCACCATGAGCGTCACTGAGTGATGGATTTGAGAGCTATATAAGAAGCCACTCTTATTAGTAGGATTATTATTAAGTTCAAGGGCAATCTAATGATAACTTCACATTTTGATGGGCATCAAATAGAGCCCAGTGATTGTTGTCTGTGCATACCTACTTTGAGGCATATGGGTTTTGAGGCATTGCATGGTGAGGTATCAGTATATATTCGGTTTGCGGTAACACCATGTGTATAAATATCTACTTTGCTGTGTAGATTTGTTCTTAGAGAACTTGTCTTGCTATTTATTCTACTACCGCGGAGTAGATTATCGGAATTCGGGAGACTTCTCAGTTCTGAAAATTAACTGCTGAGTCTCCTGACGATGACTAGAGCAAGCTAGTTGAAACGTTGAGACCAAAAGAACTCACTCCGTAGAATAAATAGCAAGACAAGTTCTCTAAGAACAAATCTACACAGCAAAGTAGATATTTATACACATGGTGTTACCGCAAACCAAATATACTTTGGGGCAGTTTATATGCGCTGCCATTTCAGCTGTATATGTGCACTTTTTTTATCCTTCTAGAAATTTCTGTCTATGGTTCAAACTCTTAGTCCACAAATTACTTTTTGGCTCTTACAACCCATTGCCTAATTCCTCACCAGGAAGTGCAATATCATCGGATTACTTAAAGCTCACTGTCCTGCCTCAAGGCCAAAGCTCAAAAATGCTTCGCGCTCTGAGACCCTCGGGTCATTGGTGAGGTCAAAGATTGAACCTTGGAAGGTGTTCTTGTTCCTGAGGCGAGTTTTAAAGAGGGTCGTTCCATTTGAGGTGTGGGGATCCACGCACAATCAGACGAGATTCTTCAAGTTGGTGAAGAAGTTCGTCAATCTTGGCCGGAGTTCTAAACTGAATGTCGAACATCTCGTTGACAAGATGGAGGTGAGTTTGAGCTGAAGTTGATTTGTGATGTGACTTATGTGTATAGGTTTTGAGGCATTGCATGGTGAGGTATCAATATATATTCGGTTTGCGGTAACACCATGTGTATAAATATCTACTTTGCTGTGTAGATTTGTTCTTTAGAGAACTTGTCTTGCTATTTATTCTACTACCGCGGAATAGATTATCGGAATTCGGGAGACTTCTCAGTTCTGAAAAGAACTGAGAATTTGTTATAGATAATTTTACTCACAAATAATTTTGCGGCCATTTCTTATTTATGTTTTACCCATACACTGATGTGTGTGAAGCACTGTATACTCAGTGCTTTCCCGTTTCCTGTGAAATATTACTCATGTGGGATTCGAACCCACAATCTTTGCCATTCCCAGAGTAGATGTCTTACCACTAGACCATCGAGCTCACCCAGCAGCTAGAGGCTGGTCTATGAAGAAAAAAGCATATTACTCGTAGGGGATTTGAAGCCACGACCTCTAGCTATCTGCCTCTAGCTACCGGGCAAGCTTAGTGGTCTAGTGGTATCTGCTCTAGAATAGCAAATGTCATGGGTTTGGAAACTATCCCTTTTACCCCTGAAATGGCGGCTTGACCGATCCATTAAACCCAACACCTTAATGCAGAGACTAATCATCCATAAGATTGTGACATGCCCGTAAATCCTACCAAAGTATAATACATAACAAAAATTTAAAAATAACAATTAAGAATGTTAACAATCTGCCACCATTAGGAAAGCTGCATCTTGCATTTAGGGTGCGGTGCGAGCGAGGCACCGGTTCCATGATCAAGATGCAGAGGACCAAAACTACAAACAACTTTGGCTTTCAGTCGGGTTATTCTTTGATTGTAATAGCAGATTTTTTTGTTGTTGACAAATTGTAGCAAACGGACATAAAGTGGGCCCTCCACCAGGCATCAACGGATCATCCCTGTTGTCACTCTGTCATACTGACCAAAGACAAGATGATTAAAGGTGTCATGTCGTGGATCATGTCAGAGTTTGTCATCCCTCTGATCAGGGTAGGTACAGGAATAAGAACAAACTTTAGTTATACCACGGTGCTGGTGCCGAAATGTATCACCAGAGACACTAGAATCCTTAATGTTGATTGCTTAATTTAACCCTCCTACTCTCAGTGACTCTTGGCAACATTTTCCAGTGAGTTGACCAACCATTTGGAACCATTCGACTGCCACTGTTGTGTACGGTGGCACAACTGTGCACAGAACTAACTGTGTACTGTGTACATGCATTCCCTCATGGTCAAATGGTATCATATTGCAGGCTGGCATAGTTTATCTATCATTCAAAACCATAGTGAATGGTATTGAATGGTCAGACAGCAAGAGGGTTAAGCTATTTCCAGCCAACTATAGTACCCTTGATGCTGATTGGTCAACTCATTACCTCTCATCTTACCGCAAACTAGAATCCTTGATGTTAATTGGTCAACTGATTACCTTTCACCTCGAGGCAAACTGGTATTCTTGATGCTGATTGGTCAACTCATTACCTTTTATCTTACAACAAAGAATCCTTTATATTGATCGGTCAACTTATCATCTTTCACCTGACAGCAAAATAGAATCATTGATATTGATTGGTCAACTTGCTACCTTTCACTTTAAGCAAACTAGTATCCTTGATGCTGATTGGTCAAGCCTTACCCTACAGCAAACTAGAATCCTTGATGTTGATTGGTCAACTGCTTACCTTTCACCTTACAAAAAACTGGTATTCTTGATACTGATTGGTAAATTCATTACCTATCATCTATCAGCAAACTAGTATCCTCGATGCTGATTGGTCAACTCATTACCTATCATCTTTCAGAACCTATAATCCTTGATTGGTCAACTCATCACCTTTCACCTTACATTATTAAACTAGAATCCTGTATGCTAATTAATCATCTAATTACGTATCACCTTACATTAAACTAAAATGTTTGATCATGATTGGTCAAGTCATTATCAAACTTTTTTAATAATTCACCTCGAAGAGCTGTAGCCTTGTCTCACAGATCCGTTGTTTGTCTTACTAGAGTGCCTTCTACATAACGGAGACATCTTCATCTCGTAACGGCATCGTCTACTACCGTAAAACCACTTGGGATAGCCTGGAGAAGCTTGCATTGGAAGGTGAGTTATTTAAAAAGATGGGGTGCACCTTATTTTCACAGTCATCGGATTGGCAGTTATATGTTCAAAGGTAAAACATGCCATATGGGTTTTGAGGCATTGCATGGTGAGGTATCAATGTGTATTTGGTTTGCGGTAACACCATGTGTATATCTACTTGCTGTGTAGATTTGTTCTTTAGAGAACTTGTCTTGCTATTTATTCTACTACCGAGGAGTAGATTTTCGGAATTCGGGAGACTTCTCAGTTCTGAAAAGAACTGTCCCGCTTATTAACTACTACCTGGGCGGGAGGTAGGAAATCGGCCTGGACTACTACTTTAGCTTCGGTAGTAGAATAAATAGCAAGACAAGTGCTCTAAAGAACAAATCTACACAGCAAAGTAGATATTTATACACATGGTGTTACCGCAAACCGAATATATATTAAAACATGCCACTTGTAAGCATTGACAAAGAAGTGATCAGCTTTAATGTGGAAGGGCACTGGTTAAACAGTTCATGCCACTACTTATCCTCCAGAAATATACGGTCAAAGTCAAAAATAGCATTTGAAGACCCCCCCCCCTCCTCAAAAAGAAAAAAATCAAGTCTTGTCCACCGAAGAAGAGATTGTGACACAATTGCCACCTATAAACAAGGTTCCTCTTTAACGTTTGCAGCATGCAAAGCTTCAGATTTTAGTTGCACTGGATTTACTTCCTTTTTATGTCATTTGAAATCAATATATTTTCTTTGTTTTTAGATTGCAGAGCTTCTGGGAAAATTAAAGTCATATCAAATGTAAGACTGGGTTTTGTCAAATTAATTTATTGTTGATTTCTATTCGCTATGCAATTTGTTATACCGCTCTCACACTGAGAGCGCTCTTAAAGGAACATTACAGAATTGGTGAGAAAAGAACTTGTAAAATATACTTTTTGATCACAGATTTACATAAAACTTACAGGGTCTAATGATGATGATAGTAAAAAACATCCCTTGAAATATTTCTGTCTGAAATGCCATATTTGATGAGAAATGAATAAACTGATTTTCCGATTGGAGTTTATCGCTCAGTGAACGTTTTATTCATTTGTTGAATCTATATGATTTCATGCAAATGTGTAATCTGCTTTTCACTATTTTCTTGTGACCCAGATGGCCGATCAATCTCAAACTTCTACAGGTTTGTCAGTTTATGTATATGGTGGATTACATAAAGTGCTTACACTGCCAGCAACTGTTTTGATAGCAAAAACCAATTCTGTAATGTTTCTTTAAGAAGGGCAATCAAAAAGTAAAGATTCCAATAAATTGTAGAAATATTTTGCCAATGTTAGTTTAAAAAATCAGCAATTTGCAATCTTATAATTACGAAGAGACTAATACAAATTTGCCAATTTACTATCTCGCTATGGCAACTTAATATCAAGTTGCAGCATTAAGCCCGGTTCATACTGCATGCGAAAGCAATAATCAGTATGCGCTCTTTTTCAAATTGTGATGCAAGAAAATTCGCTTTCGCTTTCGCTTTCGCATGAAGTGTGAACCGGACTTTACACTATCACACTGCGGAAACTTACTTTCTAACCTTAGCAACTTAAATTCTTTTGACATTAAAATGATATGCCCACATATCTCAACATGGCCACTAACTATCTCGCTATGGCAACTTAATATATCACACTGCGGCGAATCGTTATTGAATCATTCAACAGTTGAACAGTTCTATTGTCATCATTCTTGTATCTACATTGAACAAGGTAGCCCTAGAGGGACATCCAAGATAAATATTGACACCAGTATTGACGTCATACTTCATGACAATCGCAATTAGTGACATCAGTACGGGCATCAACATTTACAACTTGGGGCAAAAGTCAGGAATTTGAGGTCAATATTGGTGTCAATACTCACGGTTTAGGGAACAAGGTGTGAAAATTTACATCAATTTGTCTTTACATCAATTTGTCCGTATTTATGCTGGGAGATAGTAAGTTGCCATTACAAGATACTAATTTAAAAAGGAGTTATTTTGTTGTGGCCCTTTTATGCTTATGTACTTTAAAGATATGGTTGTAGTATTAAGGCTCCTACAAACGAGCCTACGATATATCATCGTTTTATCATTTTATTTTTTTTGATTTAAAATGATATACAGAAGGAAGCCGAGTGCTATTTGTCGATCAGTGCAGTACCGGAATGTGCAACGTTTCGCTTCATCCCAAAGAAGAACAGCCTGAGGATGATCACAGTACGAGGAAAGGGGACAAGAGCGGGCCAAAAGGTTGTGCTGGATTTCCATGAGGACATGCTGAATGGCATTCACCCTATAGCCACTTACTTTTGTTCACCGTGATTCGACCAAACCTTCGTGGCGAGTCATGGCCGAGTGGTCTAGTTCACCGAACCCAAGCTCTGGTGTTGTCAACAGCACGGTGTGGGTTCGAATCCTGGTCATGACACTTGTGCCCTTGAGCAAGGCGCTTAACCATAATTGCTTCGTGAAAAGCCAGGCTCCTAGTGGATGATACCCATGCCTACATCCTTACGGACTGTGGAGGGGGTAACCCTGTTTCAGCCCCAGGAGTAGGTGGCAACGTACCCCTGGTGACAGTTGATTTGGGTCAACAGCCCAAATCAGTTACCGTAGCCCTCACCTTGAAGTGGCCATTCGGCCTTGTGAGTAAGGCAATATCTCATTAAAAATGGTGGATAATCCAAGTTATTAAAATAATAGCTGAACCAGTTTTGCCCCCTTTCTTCATCTAAAAAAATCGTAAAAAGCAGACAGTGCAATCTCCATAAAGTATCCGATTCTATATTTGCTTCCATTGAGATGTGTACAAATCATGACTGCAGGAAGTCCAGGCTGTGTGGCTCTTTTGTAAATATTTGATGCCACAGGTCACATGGTCTGTAGTAAAATGACCAGCTAACTTGGTCTGCTGTCTAGTAACTGAAAAAGGCAAAGGCAAACATGGACTAGACATGCTTGGCCTTAAGAGGGCGCAAATATTTTTACAAAATTGTATTATTAAGCCGTATTCATGAATGAAAAGGCATTTATATCAATAAATAATTTAGAATAATTTTCGTTTAGTGTAAGAGACTATTTGACTATGTTTCCATGGCTACTGTTTAGTTTTGGGTTTTTTTTTTTTTTTGGAGGGGGGACCTCCTGACCGAAGTTGAATTGTGTCTTTTTTTTCAGGGTGCCAAAGTCTACAACCCGTTGGAGAATGTTAACAACGTCTTGAGAATGTTCCGACATGAGTCTTCATCTCAACTGGGCTCATCGCTCTTTGGAGTGAGCGATGCATATCCCAAGTGGAGACAGTTTGTCATGGAGACCAGGAAGCAGTCTTGCAGGTAACGCTGCAGTCTTGGCCACCCCCCTCCCCCACGCCCCTCTCTCATGAGATTTGAACACAGACCTCACTGATTTGATGATGATTGGCAGAGAGTTCCAGAGTACAGTTGAGGAGTGTGATTTAGAACAAACAAAAATGGCAGTACGCAATTGGTGCAAGTGACTAGTGTTTTTTAGAGGTGTTATACAGGATTGGTAGAGCTGACAAAATAGTCACAGACAGTGTTCATGTCTTGTGTGATCAACCATTACATGAAACAACAAACCTGTGAAAATTTTGCCTTAATCCGTTGTGTGACCATGCACAATTTTCAGCCTGTAAACACATTGTCCTTAATTTTGGTTGTAACAACCGAAATCAGCTGTTGGGGTTTGTTTTTGGTTTTCAGATACAGTTTTCTCAAATATGACTTCATTTCAGAGGGAAATATTTCACATGAAAAATTGTTCTAGTTTTGAACTTCTTAATCAGTAACTTTCAGTCTGAAATTAAACAATGATTTTTTAATCCTTACCATTCCTGTATAATACGTTTAAAGGAACATTACAGAATTGGTTTTTGCTAACAAACAGTTGCTGGCAGTGTAAGCACTTTATGTAATCCACCATATACATAAACTGACAAACCTGTAGAAGTTTGAGATCGATCGACCATCTGGGTCACGAGAAAATAGTGAAAAACCATTACACATTTGCATGAAATCATATAGATTCAACAAATGAAGAAAACGCTCACTGAGCGATAAACTCCAATCGGAAAATTAGTTGATTCATTTCTCATCAAATATGGCATTTCAGACAGAAATATTTCAAGGGATGTCTTCTACTATCGTCATCATTGAGGTGTAAGTTTTATGTAAGTCTGTGCTCAAAAAGTATATTTTACAAGTTTTTTTTTACCAATTTGTAATGTTCCTTTAACTGGAATTTTGTGTTGTGATAAGGAGGCAGAACCAGTAATATATGATGACCACCCGGCCACATTGCTCTGATGTAAGCATGCAGACAACATTGGTTTATTTATCAAAGACCAGTATCTGCACTTTTAATGACCCAACTTACATGAAAATAACAAACATGTGAACATTTATAGCTCAATCAGTCATCAGAGTCACAAGAAAATGCCCCTTAAATGTTTCCAAAAGTTGGGATTTGGACCTCGCAAGATCAAAACTGATTGTTTTACAAATTTATTAAATGAAAATATTTCAAGGGAAGTTTTTCATCATGATCATGTATAAACATATGGTATAACTATACCATGTATTCTAAGTTACGTACAAAATCTGTGAACATTTACAAATGTTGTGCACATCCTCTAATAATTTATAATAGTCAATTGACTGCTGTAAAGGTTAATAGACCACATGGCCGAACATTACTGAACTGGAACGAACCGTCATGGAGCTTGGTATTCAATTGGCTACTAGGCTACCAAAACTATTAAAGCAATATGAAACAGACAGTTGAAGTCAATAACTTTTAAGACACCATGCGTTTATCATGAACTGCGCATTTATTAATTGACCGTTCGAAACATCCTCATAAAAGCAACCCAACATTTTGGGCTTAAAAAAAGAGAGTTTTAAATGAAAAACCCAATTCCACAGATTACCAGTTACAGAGATGAAACCCTACATCTTGACTGAAGTTTGGAAAGAAACAGAGATTGCAATGTCAATTGTTGTACCAGTGCTTGCAACACAGGCACATAGTCAATATGAAAATTAGATCTTTTACGGTCTATGAATAGCGCATGAAACCTTAGTTTGTGGTAAATTAAACAATAACTGTCAAATGTACTTTTTGTTTTCAGGCCATTGTACTTTGTGAAGGTGGACATCATGGAATGTTTTGATTCTATTCCTCATTCTGCCCTCCGTGGTGTAGTTGCTAATGTACTACAAGCTGAGGTAAGTCACTCAGTGGCTGCTAGATCATGCGTGGCATGTCAGGGCGAGCAGACAAGCGCACTGGACTCCAGCTCTGGTGTTTCTGATCAGCAGGATGTGGGTTCGAGTTCCGGTCTTGAACACTTGTGTCCTTAAGCAAGGCATTTTTATGGCTTTACATCCCATCCAAAGAACGAAGCAATAATGGTTAAAACCGTTATTGCTTTGTCCTTTGGATGGGATGTAAAGCCATATAGGTCCCTTGCATTGTGTAATGCACATTTAAACAGTACACTTATCATTAAGAGAAGGGGTTTGCCCCGGTGTTTTCTGGTATTGTTGGCTACAGATTGCACCACACAGCACCTTGTAAACCGTTACATGGTGCTACATGTAAAATGGGTCTTATATTTTGAACACAGCTCAGCATAGGAAGAAACTATAAATAAATACTAAACTTGCGGGTACAACCATGTGTAAAACCTTTTGTGGGAGTGCTGGCTCTGAGAAGAGCCGGTTTGGTCTTGACATTTCGAACAGTATACTCTGCTCGTCTTCTCCTACATGGTTGTACCCACAAGTTTACTATTTATTTATAGTTTCTTCCTATTTCTCCACACCATGAAAGCTTCAAAAACACTTACAGCTCTGCATGCCTTGTAGAAAAAATAATTAGCACTTTGAGATGCCCTCTGGTGTGATAAAGCACTATATAAGAACTGTATTATAATAAGATCCCACCTTTCCAGATGCAAATGGCGTCATCTTTATTTGTCATAAACAATAACTGTAGCATCTGGGAGGATCTGGGTCTATAATAAGGGGGGAACACAGACCCGAAAGTTTCTTCAAATCTTGTCCCTTAAAGGGAAGGTATACGTTTGGAAATCACTCTGAAAATTAATGGCAATAAAAACTGACTTGGTTAGAAGTACAGCAGCTTTCGATAGTGTAAAGCATTTTGAGAATCATTTTACTTCGGAGTAATGTGGTTATGGAAAAAAATTATCAGTTTTTATCAGAACAAAATTGAATCTGCGAAGCGTTTCTGTCATTGTGCATTCCAATTGCGGATTATTCTTCCTGTGTGGACATAACCGCTTCGGATTTTCAGCAATATCTCAAAAACGCTACCACCTTTTGAAATGATATTTTCACAGGTTGTTTTGATGGTATCTACATTTATATAGGATTGAAACAATCGAACGGTTCCAAAAACCAAAGGTATACTTTGCCTTTAATCAAAAACCTTTCCATAATATGATCTCAAATCTGTTTTGAGACCAGGTAAAGGGCCTTTCACAGTTGTCAACATTGCGTTGACTCACCTTGTAAACCCTAGGCAAGGTACTATATAAATGGGTCTTAAACTTCATACATAGCTCTGGGGGTACCAGAAAAAATACTGAGTGCTTTCAGACGCCCCTTGGGTGTGATGAAGCACTTTATATACCAAACACACAGATCCTTGTCATTGGTGGAATACAGTGTCACATGTCATCCATTTTTTGCCATGTATTTACTGCCCGACGCTGTAAAATTGAATATTGGACAGGTGCCCGTCCAATGTAAACAATTATTGGATGCTTAGCAGTGTGGTTCTCATAATAATTGTTCCCTGCCCCATTGTGTCCAAATGAGGCAAGGTGGGATCGTTTATATTTTTAGGAAGTGATTTTTAGAATTTTCAGAGTGTGGGATGGGAGTTTCCATGTCTATTTTGTGTTTATTGTAATAAACAAATAGTCAAATGACAAGGATCTATGTGTGAGTAATATAAAACAGATGTTGAATGCATTTCGCTCATTGTTTGTAGAATATTCTCACTAGGTGAAATCTGGCTTTTTCCATTTCACTCGGCTTCCCTCATGAAATGGAATAGTCCAGAACTCACCTCGGGATTGTATTCTGCGAAAATGCACTCAATATTTGTATAAATGAACTGTGTATTATTGTTAAATATTTACCTGCTCAGTTTTTTTTTCAGCAGAAATTTTTACAGCAATATTAAAGTCTACGAAACTTGACCCTGGTCTCAAATGTTCTCCCCTCGTCCTCATAGCATGACAGATACCGTTTTGTTTTTTACAACTACGCTACGGTCTCCAACTGTAGAGGAAAACCAAGAAAGAGGTTTCACAAGAATGCCTTCTTGATGACGCAGTTTGTTGAGCCCCTCCAGTCACTAATGTTACAAATGGCCAAAGACGAGCGGTTGAAAAACACCATCCTTGTTAATCGGGTAAATTTTTTCATTCTCGAAAATTTTTAAAATTTTGTTTTTAAAAGGTTTTAATACATCATTGGGTTTATTTTGAAGTGCAAATTCATTCCAATTGTAGAGTTTTTTTTCATAAGAACATCGTACATCCATACTGAGCTTTATTCTGTGGACTACATTTTTGCAGATATTCAATCATTATCGCCCAGCATGGTCTTCATTCTGTAGCATTCTTCTGGTGAACTATTTGGGGTTTTATTCTGCAGACTTCATTTTGAAAGTTTGATCATTAACATCCATAACAGTCTTCATTCTGTATTATTTTTTATGGTGAACTATATTGGGTTTTATTCTGTAGGCAACAAATTTGGAAGTTCAGTCGTTATCGTCAAATCCAGTCTTCATTCTGTAGTCTTCTGTTGATCCTTATTTGACTATTATTCTGCAGGTATCCAGTTACCGTACAAATGCAGAGGCCTTATTGAACACCACTTTGAAGCATGTTGAGTGGAACATTGTCAAGGTATGTTGCTCATGTCATGGAAGTAAACATTGTTGGTTAATGTCGCTAAGAGAAGTATATCACTCTATTATGCCACTGGTTTTGAACATTTATATCCTACCGAACAAAAAAAGGGTTAAAGTTTTTTACTTAAACCAAAACAATTTGCCAAGAAAATTCCAAGTACAGTATATTAATTGTGTTCTTCTGTCCATCTGATTTGTGGTGATGAACGACCATGAGGAGTGGTCAGGAGGCACCCACAGGGATAATAAGTTCAAAGGAGTCGATATGATTTTTTTAAAGCAAAATCCCTTTGAGGCAAAACAAAAATAAAACATGTTTAGCGTCCTGCCTTTTTGAAAAAGAGGAGGAGGCGAGCCCTTTTTAAAATTTTTTATTTTATTTTTTGATGGCCGCCCGACACATTTTTCAAGACAACCGGCTGGGCAATTTTTCAAGATGGTTTTTCTGTATGTTTTTTCGATGTGCTCAAGTAAAAATATACGGTGTAATGTATTATAGAATCTTTTTATTTTTTCGTCGGAGATCATATAAATTGATCCATAAAAAAACAAAAAAAGGAGGCGGCCTCTAAAAAAAGAAGCAGGCAGGGACACTAAACATGTTTTTTTATTTATTTGGCTAAACCCAAAAGCAGTTTTTTTTCCTATATTTTGGGGATCTTATCATATAAAGTGAAATATTTTCACTGCGAGACCATCAGCCACCACGATGTCACCAGAGGATGTGAAAGCGATTCCAAAAGGGTTTTTCAATCCGCTGATGACCCGACCTTTGTACTTCCCCTCGGGGTCAAAGCGGTGAATCTCGCCTTGATCCATCTTGGCCCCGGTCTGTGCGGAGATGAAGATGTCTCCGCTGCTGTCGCAGCACACTCCACACGGCTGGATGGGCTTATTGTGTTCATCCCTTGTATCCACGGTGAATAAGGCTTTGCCATGGTAATCAATGGAGAGTAGTTTCTTTGCATGGAAATCGGTGTAGAGGAAATTCTGTTTGCTACCGACAGTGAGGTAGTCGCCGATCATTTTAGCGGTGATGCTTTCGACGTGTGAGCCTGTAGGGTCGAAGAGGTGTATGACCCCATTGACCTCATCTCCAACAGCTATTTGACCTTTGACATCATCCACTGCAATGCATGTTGGGATAGCATGTGATGTTTTCATACCAGTCGTAAACTCACGTATGAACTCGCAACTCCGACTGAAGATCTGTATCGTTTGGTCCTTCAGCACGAGTACCTGGTTGTCCTTGTTGACAGCAACTCCCGTGAGGTCACCAGTGTCAGGTTGGTACGTTGCCGACTTGACCTCAAGGAGCTGACCCTCGGCGTTTAAAGTGACCAGTGCGTTACGGCCATTGTCTGCAATAATGATGTCACCATTGGAGAAGACGGAGATCTCAGTGCAATATCCGACCAGGTTCTTCATCGGATCTATGCCTCTAGTTATCTCCGTCTTCAAACTCCATTTCTTTGATGTAGGTGCCAATGACCCCTGACCCTCCAGTTGACCTTTGTTGAATTCCTGACCCACATACATCTCTTTGCCTCCGCCCTCCTTGTTGAATTGAAACTTCAAATCACTATTCTACATGAAAATTTAAACAAATGAGGATTCATAAATTAAAGAGCTGCAGAGTTTGTGAAAATCAACCAAAAGTTATGATTTATCTTTATAAATAAGAAGTTGTGAGTTCAGTAGATGATAAATTTGCATCGGGGATAAAGAACATTATTTGGTTTTTACCCTAACACCCATGTATGTAAAGCACTGTAAACTTAGTACTTTCCCGAGTTTCGTGAAAAAATACACATTCATGTTACTCCGATGGGATTCGAACCCATGACCTTTGCCATATTAAGAAATGCCTGTAGAAAAAACACAAAACAAAAACATGAATTATTTTGCTCTTCTTCAGTAGAGGCGGAATAATTAAGTCAATATTTTTTCACAAAAAGACAGAATAAGTACCTTAATCTAACACTTTTTCCGCCATTGCAAATAAATATTGTGGGGAAAAAAAACAATACTAATTACTTAAGTCAGCAGAAATAGAAATGTAACAAATTAATATTTTTTCGACAAAAACACAGTGACTAAATACTTACATGTCAGGCTTCTTCAACAGAAATGTCGCAAATATACAAGAAAACGGAGCAACACTGTTCTCTCTTAGCAATGATCTACTGGCCGAGTGCTTGTTAAAACACCTAAGGAATAGTCAGAATTCTCTCTTAGTGGTCAGGCTGTTTCCTTCAGCGTTGTTAAAGCAACGCAACTCAGTGTGAAATCTAGACTAGTGAACAGACAAACTCAATTTTCAGTGAAACTTTGAATAAGCACATTTAATAAAATCTCACACTTCCTCAGCAGAAATGAAATGAACACTTTCATAGAATGTTAAACAGAACGTGAACCGGCGAATGGATCCAACATGGCAGTTTTAAATATCCACTAATCTGATATCTTGTGGTGTTGTTGTAAGGAAGTGATGGTGTAATTAAGCCGCTATCATGCTGAATTCACTTCCTTTTTGGTACAGGACGTAGTGTCACCTCTTGGTGTCGATCATGAGGAAGTCAGCAAACGGATCCAGAATCAAATTTTTAAAAACCATTTCTTGATTGTAAAAGTCCTCTATTGTATTTCCATGGATGAGGGGCAATTCGGAGGGGTGGGGGACATTCCAATATGGGTTGTTTAAAGGCAGGGGATACTTTTGAGAATTAATTAAGAAACCATAAAAAAAATTGCTTGTATAAAACATTGTGAGAAACGGCTCCCTCTGAAGTAACGTAGTTTTTGAGAAAGAGGTTATTTCTCACTAAAAGAGTCTGAGAAAGCATAAAGTTCTTTCTCAGGCATCTGAAAGCACACCATTTTATTTTGCGCAACAAGGGTATTTTTTTCTTTCATTATTTTTTTGCAACTTCGATGACCAATTGAGCCCAAATTTCACATGTTTGATATTTTATGCATATGTTGGGATACACCAAGTGAGGATACTGGTCTTTGACAATTACCAAAAGTATATCCTGCCTTTTAATATTTTTCTATACAAAGGGGGGGATACAAAGTTTATTTGCTGAAGGTAAATCTTTACCCCTTACTTTATTTACAAAAAATTGGGTTAGCAGCAGGTTTATTATTATTCATTATTATTGGTTTATTCACAACATATTGTAGCCCGGAAGCTGAATTGCACAGTGGTTACAGTAGGTAAAATACAACAATACACAGAAGGTAATTTAAAAAGTTACTTAGACCATAACTTTATAAAGCGCAAGGAACACGGGCGATGTAAATCTTTTAACAAGAAATGAGATTTAAAACAGTAGCTTTGGACAGAGAATAAAACCACAGGCAACTTCTACAACAGCGCCCCCACGCAGGTGAGGAAGGATGGGAGGAGAATCCATTGTTCTTGGAAATGTATGCGTGCTCAGAAAAAATGCAAGTATATGAAGCAATCCCACTTGAAATGAATCATGTTTTGAATGTTTGATCTTTTTGATGCAGTTTGCCGGAGTGTATTTCTTGAAAAAGAAGGGCATCCCTCAAGGGTCCGTCATTTCATCTTTCCTCTGTAACTATTTATACGGTGCCATGGAAACGGAGTACTTGCCCGTTGATGCAAAAGATGAGGTCAGTCCTTCAGTACTTTTGTTTTACCCCCCCACCCCAACCCAACCCAACCCAGCACTGGCTTTCAAATAATAATAATACTAACTTTGAGAAATATTTTGTTGTCAACAATAAAAAATATTTAAAAACACAACTTATTGTTTACTCAAAGTTAGTTTGTATTTATTTCAATTAAAATTCACTTTTTTTAGAGTGTTTTATTGAATAGCACTCCGCACTAGTGTTAGAAATAGAGGCTCACCCAAATTTCAGACAACTGCTCAAATTTGTACTCATGTAGCACAGGGCGTATTTGTCCAAGCTTTTTGTTTATTTGCCTGTCCTGACTGCACTACTACTGCGGTCTTGTGCGCTGATGCAGTGATCACGCGGAGTGGAGGAATGTTTGTCTGACTAACGGTATTTTGAGCAGAAGTGACGCCATTAGGGGGAAGTGCTTTTAATATCACACTAGAAATATAATATAAAAGTCAACGTCAAGAAAACAAAAGTGAAAAAAGAGAAGTTTTAAAAAACTTGTTTTAAAAATACAAACATTGAAAAAAAACTGAAGAGAAATTAAAAATGGTCAAAGAAACACATCTAAGTAAAATCGTTATGTTTCTTGATTTATCTGATGAATCAAGAGATTCTATTTATTTAATATATATCAATTTTTTTATTTTATAAATCAATTTTTTTTCTGTTTATTGATGTTTATTTATTTTGTGTCTTGTTTGATTTGATTTTGTTTTGATTTGATTTATTTATTTGATTTTATTTATTTTATTTTATTTTATTTTATTTTATTTTATTTTATTAATTACATTTGCTTTAATTAAGTTAATTGAGATTGGATTTCTTTGATTAGCTACTGATGCGTCTCTTGGATGACTTCCTCTTTGTGACTCCTCATCTTGAGAATGCCAAGAGGTTTCTGACCATGCTTCTTAATGGTACGTCACAATTTTGGATGCTTTTCATCTGATTTCAATGGTCCCCTTTTGAAGGGCAGTTGCACTACGGCAAAATTAATGGATGACTTGTAATAGGTGTTTCCTTTAATCAAATGGCAAGAATCTTGTTTGAGTGAGTTATTAAAAATCCAAGCTCAAAATACTAAAATCTTTATTATGAAAGTAAGCTTGGTACATGCATTATTAGGACTGATTCCCTAACAGTTTTTAGTTTCCAGAAATAATAAAAAACTTCCAGAGCGATTCTTTCAAATATTTATGATACACATCAACCTCGTGTACTTTTTTGTGAAGATGTGATCACCAAAATGGCAGTTTGAAAAGCATGTGTGCGATCTGTGACGTAGGTGCACAAGATCTATACAAGATGGGCCCCTAGACTAAACCCCTCCCCCTCCTCCTGGATCCCGTGCCTGATGATGACTTTTTATCTCTTCCCCTTTTTCAAGGCCTGCCTAGTTATGGTTGCCATACCAACCCGACGAAGACTCTGACCAACTTTCCTTTTGTTCAGACGGGAAAGAAGTGCAGAGACTGGAACCATTTGGTGAGAATCAATCGAGAGATTTAACGGGATGTATATTACATGTTTGAGGGAACATTACAAAATTGGTTCATCGAGTGTGGGTTTTTATCCTGGGCCAAATTCCATTGAGCTGCTCACAAAAGCAAAAAATATTGCTTTACTGTTTTCTGCTAAGCAAAAATAAGCAGGATACCAGTCACAGGCGGTACAATTGTGACATGATATTATGGCTGGTAAGCTTATTCTGGTAAGCATGATTTTGTTGCCCAGCTTATCTACTTGTCCCTAAGCAGCTCTATGAAAGGGGTCCTGATCATGGCACTTGTGTCGTTGAGTGAGACACTTAACCATGATTGCTTCTCTTCACCCAGGAGTACATGGGTACCTGTTATAGGGATAGATGTTGTTGATGGAAAAATTATCTGCAACCTGTGAACCCATTTGCAACCTGTGCACCCATTTGCAACCTGTGCACCCATCTGCAACCTGTGCACCCATCTGCAACCTGTGCACCCATTGCAACCTGTGCATCCATTTGCAACCTGTGCACCCATCTGCAACCTGTGCACCCATCTGCAACCTGTGCACCCATTTGCAACCTGTGCACCCATTTGCAACCTGTGCACCCGTTTGCAACCTGTGCACCCGTTTGCAACCTGTGCACCCATTTGCAACCTGTGCACCCATTTGCAACCTGTGCACCCATTTGCAACCTGTGCACCCATTTGCGCGCATTTAGTTGTCCTTACTTCAGAATGAGATGGTTTTGTGAATGCTTTGGTTCAATGAACAGGGGTAGTCATAGCAATGTAAGGCAGGCACATTAATGCATGGTTTAAAGTGTCAATTGAATGTCTATTATTATTATTATTGTTATAATTATTATATTATTATTATATTATTTGAAACAAACAGAAGTTGAAATGCATAATTTCAAAGTTTTTTGTTTGCCTTTCTTTTGTTCAGAACTATTTCCTTGGTGTGGACTTCTCATTAACACTGAGAATCTTGAAGTGTGTAATGACTACACAAGATACAAGGATGTCAGTAAGTGACCACCCTAGCCTGTCAAATCCAACTACACATTTTGTCTGATTTTGTTTAATAGTGGATTGAAGACTGGCCTAGTTAACTGAGTATGCTTTACATGGGATCAGGCGCACCACCATAATCAGAGTCCAACAGTTTGGGGTGTTAAGTTACCATATATGATGTTGGATTTTCTTAGAATGAGGAAGGATCTTAGTAAATCACTCATGGGAGTAATGGCGAACCAATCCGTTTAAGCAGTTGACCCAGTCAGTCATCAACTAGTTGATTGATAATCAACTCAATCAATTTGATCTAAAATGTGTAGTCAATCTATTGACCATTCAATCAGTCAATAAATCCAGCAATCAATCCAGCAATTAATCGGTTAATTAATCAATTAGTCGTTTAATAGATTAATCAATTTAAAAGTTTATCAATTTATAAATTAACTAGTTAATCAATCAGCCATTCAATAAATTACTCAATTAAATCGATTAATTAGTCAATTAATTAATCAATCAATCAATCAATCAATCAATCAATTACCAGAACCATCAATGCTGTCTCCAAACCATCAGGATTTGGCAAGTGGGCTCTGTTTCATAAATCTAAGATGTCATGTTAGTGCATGTGCTTTACTTGTCAGGTTTTTTTTTTTTTTTGGAGGGACTGCTTTATCTTGCTGTTATTTTGTTGTTGTTGTTGTTGTTGTTGTTGTTGTTCTAGGTATCAGCAAAACTATGGTAGTGAACTTCACGGATAAGGATGTCATACCTAAAGTCAAGACCAAAGTACTGCAGTATGTATCAAAGTACTACTAACATTGCAAAATGACGTCCTGATAGTAAAAGATGTCAACACAATTCAGGATCCTGCAACATTCTCTGCACTCCCTCCACTCATAGTTTACACAAATCTCATGTTTTGCTAAAATGAGGCCTTTTTTCTTGGTTTATGCTGTAAATGAAGCACATTGCAATCATGAGTCTGCCTAAAGCACAAACTTGCCTCATGAAACCTACAGACTCAGCTATACCCTATGTGGCAGAGGGAGTCCCCCCCCCACCCTCCAAATATCCCAAACACACTCTCCCTCTAACCAACTCCCCTCTACCCCTCCCCCTCCCCCTTCCCCTTCCCCTGAAATTCCTCTATTAAAAGAATTCCTGAGATTCCTAGAACACAATGACGACACATTAGGAGAGTTGTTGGGTTAATAATAATATTAATACACAGGTTTTTATATAGCACTTTATCACACTTGGGGCGTCTTAAAGCGCTCATTGTCTTTACTACAAGTAAGTGGAGCAATGATTGAAATATAAGAGCCATTTATTTACATAGCACCGTGTTATGGTTTACAAGGTGCTGTGGTGCAATCTGCAGCCAACCATACCAGAAAACACCAGGGCAAACCCCTTCTCTTAACCATAAATGTACTGGGTTATTTTACATGCATTACACAACACACTGGACCTATGGCTTTACATCCCATCCGAAGATAAAGCAACTATGGTAAAGTGTCTCGCTGAAGGACACACTGTGTCAAGACCGGGACTCGAACCCACACTCTGCTTATCAGAAACACCAGAGCTTGAGTCCAGTGAGCGTGACTACTCAGCCACGACACGCCATGCCTCATATCAAGCACCTAATGGATTCAGCAATACCCAACCTTTCTATCAAGGTTTTCATGTGAAGATGATCACAGCATAACGGGCCCAATGTCATCACCACTGAATTCTGCACTTTCAGCCGATAGAATCACTCGATTTACTGTGTGAATTCTGCGCTTACGGCACCCTTTAAGGCAAGTGATTCAATCGGTCGTAAACACAGAATTCTGCAGTAAGTAGTAACATAGAAATGTGCCTGATCGCAGCTTCGAGTTGTTACATCTTCAATGGGGTTTTTTCAGGACTGCCATACATCATTATAGAGAGATTATTTTAATGGTGTTAGTTATGCACTTATTTTCATTATTCTGGGATTTTTTTCTTCTTTCAGATCTCTGAGGTCAAAGTGCAATAAATTCTTCCTCGATCCAGAGGTAAACAATCTGTAAATTTTGAAGGGATTTTCTTGTGTCAGTTTTTTTCTTCTATGTATGTCTCCATTTGATCTGTCAATTTTCTTGCCTTCAACCATCAACAAAATCCTATGATGCCCTCTTCATCATCGGATTTTCTTGATAAACGTTAAGGGGCAATACAACCAAGAAATACACAGCCCTTGTTATGACAACAACTCTTGTTTGCTGAAGGATGTAACCTCAGCATGGTGTACGTGGAAGGGGTTTGATTTCTGCAAAATAGCAGACCGTGTCCTATCTTGAAATTACACAAAAACCACACAATTTCATGGGATATTTATTTGAACCATTATATTCTTTTAAAATATCTTTCCAACCATATTCATTTCAAAACAAATGCTTTTTTATAGCCCAAAGCACGCAATCTGAAGACAACGTGCCCCTTTAAAGTAAGCAGGGGAAAAACTGGCTCACTGTTAAGCAGCTTTATGAAGTTGGCCCCCAGTGGATATGAGTGTCTTTTTGTGCAATGATGCCCCTTTAGTGAATGTATTCTCTCTATTTCTTACAACACATAGCAAATGAGTTCCATATTCTGATGACTTTGCATCTTTTTTAGATCAACTTCCCAGGGACCATCAAGAGGAATTGTTACGAGTTGTTCCTGCTCTCTGCATTTCGCTTACAGAGTCAGATAAAGAGTCTTCAGTTCACTGAGGAGGCAGATAAAGCTGCCAGTAAGCTCATGGGTAAGCCTTTTGGGATTCTAGAATTGTAAGCTCATGGTTAAGCCTCTTGGGAATCTAGAATTGCTGTCTTTTCAAAATCTTGGAAGAATCTTATTATAATGATAATGATTGGAGTCATATTTCACTGCAAATTACCAGAAGATACTGCAACAAGCACAGGCTGGTCTAGACTTGGTACAAGTCGTTTTTGTTCCTTTTTTATCACTCGACTATCGCGATTCCCCGCTCATGCACACTAATACACGAACATCGAGCGATCGTGGCTTCCAGAGAATACCCTCTGTCATTGGAATAGTTGTGATGTGTATGTAGTGTTGAGTGCGCATGGTTTTATAACAACAATGTAGGAACGTCTTGCACCAAGACCAGCTCCATGATTGCTGCGTGATCTTTGGCCATTTACCAAGCATGTAGTGCAAAAACACAGCACTATGGTGAAGCATCAGGTGCTGGGGGTCATAGTGAAAAGACATGTTAATAAATATTATATGCTCAGGTACGACGTCAACTGTTGATGGAAACGAATATGTGAGTGAGACAAAGTGATGAAATCCAATAAATATAGCATTTATCTAGCTAAGGTCCAAACTTGAGGACATTAACACTAGTTGCAAATATGAAAAACTATCCCAAAGTAATTTATTATATAGCACCCAAGTAGATCCTTGTCATTTGGTTGGAGGATTGTAGGTCACATGGCATTCATTTATCAAACCATGACATGGCCTACGCTGTAAACCGTGCAGTAAGTTCATGCCAGAGTTACACACAGCGGTACAAAACGCCCTCTAGTGATGCAAGAACACAGTCTAACTGTACATTTTGTTGTTTAGGGTTTTTTCCCCTCCAAATGACTATGATCTACTTGCATGTTGTATAAAACAGACATTGGGTCTTTTGCATTTTTGTATTGGAGAGAATATTTTCATTCATTGAATATGAAATGTTCCTCTGAAATATGATGTGCCATTCATTGAAATATGGAATGTTCAATTCATTGAAATATTGAATGTTCCATTCATTGAAATATTGAATGTTCCATTCATTGAAATATGGAATGTTCCATTCATTGAAATATGGAATGTTCCATTCATTGAAATATTGAATGTTCCATTCAACTCCCCCTGAATGGAGCATTCCATCTTTCAACTCATGAAAATATTCTCACCATTGCACTCAAAAACATTTGTTATTGCGCGAACTTGACTTTTATTGTTCATAAAATGAGAATTTGCTCTGTGGAGAATGTTCATAGGATTTTTAAAATGAATATATTCGTTGACCATACAATTGCTCATCTATCTAGATATACTCTTCAGGCTGATAGGTCAACTTCCTCACAAGGTGTGCCCCCTCAAGAAGCACCAAACAAAGTGGTGAGCTGCGAGTGTTTCGTTAAAGGCAGGGTATACTTTTGGTATCCTCACTTGATGTATCCCAATAAATGCATAAAATAACAAGCCTGTGAAAACTTGGGCTTTGGTCATCGAAGCTGCAAGAAGATAATAAAGAAAAAACACCCTTGTTGCATAGAATTGTGTGCTTTCAGATGCCTGATAATGGCTTCATGCCTGAGGCATTTCTCAGATTCAAATATTTCAGTGACAAATTACATCTTTCTCAAAAACTACATTACTTCAGAGGGAGTCGTTTCTCACAATGTTTTATACTATCAGCAGCACTCAGGTGCTCCTTATCAAGTAAGTTTTTTTATGGTAATGTATTTCTTGAGTAACTACCAAAAGTATCCACTGCCTTTAACTATCCCTGTGAAAATGGAACGATGGATGTTTCTTAATTTAGAAATACAGAAATGTCTATCCCGCCAAAACTATCCCAGATGTTACTTCTAACTCAATGGTGTTGAGATGCAATGATAGATACTATAAGAATATTGGATGCATGTGAGTGCATTGTTGCAGACTATAATCACAAGGTGAAATCTGGACTAGATCCCTTCAAAAAGGCAAAGCAAGTGAAATGGAAAAGCCAGATTTTACAATGCGACAATGCATGAACGAAAGGCATTTCAATTCTTGCTTTTTACATAACTCACATGTAGATCCTTGTCACTTGAAATTTTGTTCATGATAAAACAAATGGATGCGGAAACTCATCCACTTCACACTCTGAAAACTAACAAAAAACACTTTTAAACAATGGGATGACTCCATATAGACACAACCTTGTCTGCCCGAACATGACTTTGCTCTGTTTGGACAAAATGGGCAGGGAAATATTATTTTGGAAATGACTGTGAAGCATCCAATAATTATCCATATTGGATGGGCAGCTGTCCAGTATTAAATTGTCGAGCATCATGACAGTAAATACATGGCAAAATAATGGATGACACGTGACCGTGTCCAACCAATCAAATGACGAGGATCTCTGTGTGTGTGGTATATGAAAATAATTTTTACAAAAAAAAGGGCTACAACATTTTGTGCACTGACGGGACAATCTTCATTTGATAGGTTGTGCATGAAAGCGTTCGAGACCAAATTTATACGTCATCACAGTGGCTATAGAATGTTCCTCAGGCTCATTAAGAAGACAAAGAAGAGAGCTGCTAGATGTCTGGTAAGATAACTTTTGTATCTGTGTTACTAGGATTATCACATTATAAAACAAACCTTGCATCTCTGAGGGTTGAAATGACTGGCCTGTCTTGGCTGAGCGGTTTAGAGCATCAGACTCAAGTTCTGGTGGCTGAAACATGGAGGGTGTGGGTTCGAATCCTGGTCGTGACACTTTTGTCCTAGACGTAATAACTATAACTGCTTCTCTTCACCCAGGGGTAAATGGGTACCTGTGAGTGCAGAGATAGTTCTTGTGATTGATTTAGCTTGGTGCGCTACATATTTGGCATCACAGGCTGTATCCTCCCCAGGGAGCTGAGTTGGTTTAAGGAATGAAATATTAATGTATGAAGTGATGGATTTGAGAGTTAATAAGAAACCACTATTATTATTTGTTATTCATCTAGATGAGCGAGACACACATTTTGTGGCATGGCAAATTCCAGCTTTCCCATTGGTTGATCTGGTTAATTTTGCAATTCATGCATGTCACATGGTATTAATACTCCTTGTATAGCATCACAAATGATAACGGCACGATATCATGGTGCATGCTTACTGCAGAATTCTGCGCTTATCCCTCATAGAATCACACAATTTAAAACACGCCATAAGCAAAGAATTCTCGGGTGAGCAGTGCCATGAACTAGGACCCTGAGCTCATGTCATTGCTCACAGCTTCGGTCATTGGTTAAGTAGCTACTTGGTTCCTTCCTCCATGTTTTCAACATGGCGGATTTTACAAACTAATGAAAACTTCCAACGGAAATCTTTTAAAAATGAAAACCCTTGAAGCATACCAATCCATTAATTTTGCTTTGGGACTCAGTTCCATCACTTGAAAATGAAATAAAGGCTGTACATTTCGGAGAACATTGATTTTCAAGACAAGTACCTTCATCACAAACTGTTTCAGGTAACCGACCATTTTTGCAGAGCTCTCAGAAATGTTTTGTCAGAAATTGGTTCAAAAAAACTATACCATGCACGATATGATATGGGGCAGAGGGTACCCCCCCCCATGTTCCCTTATTTTAACACACTATTTTCTCTTGTACGGAAGGAACCCCCCCCCCCTTACTTCCTCTAAAGAATTCCAAGATTTCAAGCACATAATGAAGACACAACCATGCCCCATATCAAGCACCAAATGACAAAAAACACGCCCCATCATTTGCAGAGTTCTATTTCCATAGGGTTTGTTAACAGTAATGAAAGTTTCTTTTCCCCTAATTATGAGATTTGGCAACACTTTAACCTTCCCTTTCTCTCTCCTTGATTGCCTCAATTTATTGCTATCCTCAGAACAAGTTCATTGACCTCAGCTATTACACGTCTCCCCCCCTCCCCCCCCCCCAGACACAGGATGAAGTCACATTACTAGAGGCAGCCACATCACCATCCATGCCTCAAGCATTCAAGGATATGAAAACGTGACGAGAGCGTGGCGCACCTGTGACAGAGTGAGCAATCTACCTTCTTATGACCTGGGCCCATAGAGCTGTTAATAAGCATAAAAAGTGAGCTAAGCACAACAAAATTAGGCTTATCAGAATAAGGGTTACCAGCCAAAATAGCATGATACGGTACTGCTTATTTTTGCATAGCAGAAGATTTGTAGGCAATACTTGCTGCATAAGTAGCTCTATGATATTGGGACCTGTACAAAAGGCCGCCCAAGTCTTCCAAGTCTTTGTCTTGTTTTGATTACTGGAAAAAAACAAAGCTGCTAACTGCTGCTTGTTGTGCTTAAGGTCACCATTCTCTGCTTACAGTGTTAGTAGATGTAAGCACTGGCTGTGTAAGCAACAAATGGTCGGTAAGCACAGATAATGTATGAACAGGCACAAAGTACTTACTAACCTCTGAAAAACACCATTATAAGAGTAGAATTTTTCTGCTACAGTAAGCAGCAATGTGACATTGGAATCAGGTTGTGTGCCAACTCAGTGCTAAAAGATTGATGTACACAATTTTGTCTTCATAACCACAACAGTGAAATAATTAGGTGCCGTAATATTTAGCCTGGCTTGAGTTGACCCCAAAAGTAAATTATACCATGCCCAATATGTAGCATGCCTATACGTAGTCCATCCACTCTACTGTTCATTTAGTTAAAAAGTGATTCCCAAAGAGAATGGGTTTCAAGTATGTACATGTGTATTACATAAGTATTTTGTACACACTGTCTTGATGCCTCCTCTTAGCCCATCCATTCTAACGTCTACTTACTTGATTGATAAAGTATTACATCAACAGGTTTTTTCTTTCTTTTCAAATAAGGTTTATTATCACTTCATGTTAAAAAATATTACATTAACAAGTATCGCAGTCGTTAATTTGTTCAGGTGTGTTATTTTAACTGTTATAAACAAAAAAACAGATCCAGCATGAGTTTTGATTTTGTATAGATTTGTTAACAAAAGGAATTATCAAAAGCAAGCAATCATAACTGTTTGAAAATATTTTTTTAATTGTAATATCCTGAACAAAATTTGAGTCAATCGGGCAAACTGTTTCAATTTTTATAACCCTGTTGTTTTAAAATCCATTTCATGGTTTGAATCTACAGCTTTTTGCATCCCTAAATAGCTACATGCTGCGTTTTTTCTCTGAATACAAAGTGAAAACAAACAAATCGTACAAATTAAAAGCTCTAGTCCGATAAACTCAAGATGTCTCAAGATCCAAAAATATTAAGCTGGAATTTTTCCTTGTCTCATTATTTTAACAACTCGCCCTGAATTATGATCAAAATCACTCCTTTCACCAAATTTGTGTTAATTAAAATAATATAAAAAGTAACACAATCAAAGCGCAACTTATACAAATAAAATCACAATGAAGCAAGGCCAGCCTGCGTAAGAAATGTTACAGTTAGTGCATAAATATTGGACAGATTTAATGATAGATTTTTAGCAAAACCAGTTGCATTTTGTGATGTAAGTTACAAACTATAAGCTTTGTACATGCTATTTTGCACTCATTTTAAATAAATATTATATTATAAGGAAGGACCCTGGAAAGAGCTATAGGAGCAAAATGGCTGACGGACCTTGTTTTAGTTGCAATAAAGTTTCATGCTTAGTTTGTATTGGGTAATTTTGTTGCCAGTAATTTTGTAAGTCATTGCACTCAGAATGGCAGTGTTTCGCCACAAGAGGGTGTCCTATATAAATAAAAAGCCAATTTGTCGGATTACTTGTCATTGTTTTAGCATATCAGTGACGCTGCAATGTAAATCCATTGTGAATGTGCACACGCACCGTCAATCATTTATGAAACACACTTTTGCTTAGGCATGCTTTTCTGCCATAGTAAGCACAACAAAATTGCTTACCAGTAATATTTTATGAAATAAGGCCCAGTTGGTCCAAATGTATCGGAAATTTTGTTGCAAAATTGTTTCTAAAAGGCTTTAACCCGGGAGGTAAAGAAAAATCAGCACAAACTACATCACATTTTGTTTAAACCTTTCGCTTGCTTATAAATCAAACAGGAAATGTTTACAGGCAACTTGGAGGCAAGCGACTGCATGCAAAAGGACAACTTTTTTTTACCTCAAAAAGACATTCTACAAATTCAAATGCAAGTGGGGTTTTATTTCTTCATTTTTTTTTTTTAACCTCTAACTGGTTGCCAGTAAATTGCCTCATTCACCATGGCCATTGGAGCAGGTATGCACAAACACAAAAATCATGTTCCAAAACCAAAAGGAAATAACTAACCTGAAAGATAAAATCCAAGTCAAAATCAAAATCAAGATTATGATAAACATTACGTTATGGCAGACAGAATTAACCCCTGTTGTTAGTATATCATAAATATGTCGCAATGGACAATTTTGTTAACGTATTTTTTTTTATTTACACCTATTTCTCGCATTAGTAACTTTTGTACACTTCACATACGCATGCAAACCTATTTAAGAAAATGTGAATAAAAGTTAACCGTTATAAGTACGACTGCTTTTGTCATATTATTTACCATTTGAACATAAGTATTTACAAATTATTTTTGATGGAAAGAAATATATCCCAGTTGTCAATTACCATCTCCCTAAATACACTGTATGTAAAACAATTTGTTCTCATAATTATTACGTTTTTTTAGGTTATTGATTTTACATTGGAATATTCCTGCATAAACATTTTCTAAATGATGTCAAAAGAAAGCAACACTTTCAGTCCCAACTCCTAGAATTAGAAATTCAAATTGCATACATTTGCATAATCTTAACTTACCCCTAAACTTGATAACTACACAGTTGTTTGAGTCATATATTATAAATAGATTTACATAATTGGCAATAAAAAAACAGCAGTTTTTATTTTGCAAGAATATGATTTACTATTGGCGAAGATAACATTATTGTTGATTATTGCTATAAAACAAAACCAAAGCCATCATCCCCAAATTGAAGAATTCAGAAGAAATTTGTCGTACTTTGAGAGAAGAAACTTTTACTAAACAGAACTCTGTTTCATGATTGCGTAAATGAAATTGACAAATCAGGACCAATGGTTCCGAAACTTCCAAATTTATGAGCAAGGAGACTTTGGAACACTCGGTGGCAGTATACTTACCAGGTACATTTGTTTTATTATAATTTTGTTGTTTTGTGCATGCGCACATTTCTAAGAACAATGGATTGACCTGGTAAGTCTGCTGCCACCTAGTGTCCCAACAAGTCTCCCATTGTTCAAAAATCATTATCCGTCACATAGTCAATATCCCTTTTATTGAACATTTTATGCAATGTTATTTTCACAGAATAAAACAATTATTTTCAACATAAATAAATATTTGTAGTTTTCCAGACCAACTACCAAAAATGTGTTTACTCAATTATTTTTACTAACTAGGAAAAACAAAAGAAGCCAACAAAACAGTCACATTAAAAAAAACATTTTTTCAAGAATTTGGTTGGTAACCAGTATCCTATACTAAACAAACCATGGTACCTGTATGACCTTTGTGACCTTTTGATGCTTCTCTAAATAAATCAACAATAATTCTAGTTGTCTCAAAATGAAAGCAATTTTTTATGGAATGATGCGTTAGCAGTGGAAAAAGTGGACCTATTGTATTTTTAAAAAAAAACAGTAATCCATAGAATACCAGCTTTAAAAATTATTATAAATTCAGAATTTCAGTGAAATCAGGAATCAGGAATTAAGATCAACATAATTCAATTTCGGTTCAATTTCCTGTTTTTATCAAAAGTCATACAAAAATGAATTTTGCAAAAAAGTTTTAATAGCCTTTAATTTGGACTCTTGCTGATATGAGTCTTTTTTCAAAGGCTAAATTAATGACAACACAACACAGATTATGTCAGTGTATCAAGCATATGACACTGTTTGCATTTTCCAGAACTGCATTATTCCTAAATGTTTAATTTTGGAACCAAATAGTGGTCAAGTTGGTTTCTCATGAAATAACTATACCTGAATTTATAAATATCCTCAAGTTATCGTAAAAAAAAGTTGATTATTTCAGAACAGTTGTGAAATCTGAAAGATTGAATCGAAGTCTCTGACTCCTTTTGATGGAGGTAATCATTTTCCTTGGAATGGTCAAGATTGGTCACAAGATTTGCAATAAACCAATAAACCTAGTATATATCAAATATATATTTAAAAAAATTAATATCTGTGAAAGTCTAGCAACTTATAATGGTGACTGTTTCGGCACCTTACATCAGTCTCTCCAAAAGGTAGTTTGGCTTTGACACTTTTAGATGCATGCATTGCTGTATAATTCATCCTCTTCGTTCTGCTGGCCAATCCTTACTGACGCCAACTACTGTTTCCACAAAATTCTATGGTCAAAGAGCCTTCAACTTCATTGCACCTTCATTATGGAATGACTTAGCAGTTCATATTCGTCAAGCTGACTCAATTCTGATTTTCAAGGGACTTTTAAAAACTGGCTTGTTTGAATCTACATTTTTGATGTTTTGTAGTATGTGTTTAATGCTCATAGAGGCTCCTGCATTATGCACTATATAACTTTCTCGTATAAATATCGTTGTGAATCATCATGTGTTCCGGTTGTGCAAGATTCCATTACTTACTTCTTAACATATCGATTGTCCATGTCTCCTAAAATAATCACAAAACTTCAAAAAGTTGTTAATAGCCTCACATTTCGACCCTAGCTGATGAGAAAGACTCTGCTAGGGTCAGAAAATCAGGCCAAACATCTTTTGCATACAAACCACAGGTCATTTCGATTGTAAACAGTTTGTTTTAGCTAATTCCCTTTTTCTCTTTCTAACAAAACTCCAGAACTTTCCATGATAGATTCCTGGATTCATCAATCTTGGCATTTTGATTTTCCATGACTCCTTGTAAAGTAGCAAAATTCCAGAACTTTTCCACGACTTCCCATAATAGATTCCTGGATTTATCAATCTTGGCATTTTGATTTTCCATGACTCCTTGTCAAGTAGCAAAACTCCAGAACTTTTCCATGACTTCCCATAATAGATTCCCGGCTTTTCCAGGATTTCCCATATTAGTTTCCCAGCTTTTCCAGGATTTCCCACACCTGTGGAAACCCTGGTCACACATACACAGAGAATATGTTGGAGATGGTGGCAGTAGGTTAACGCACTGTGGCCATTCTATCTTACATCCCATTATTATTAGTCTCATCCGATGTGGACTTCTTCTTGACGAGATTTCGTTTCCACGTCGGCATAGCTTTCAGCTTGGCATCTCGCTCCTCCTGCTCATGGTCTACAGCCGCCTGTGCTTCCTCTGCCTTCTTGCGTTCCTTCTCCATGATCATCTTCTTCTTCCATTCTGGGATGTCTTTCCATTTGGCGTCTTCTTGCTGCTTCTTCGTGGCTTCTTCTGCCTCCTTTTGCTAAAGGTAAGAAAAGTGGGTATAAAACACTTGATTAGATTTTTTCCCCTGTAAAAACATAGTCAACATAGTCAAACATCAGCACCCCAGAAGAATTTTTGCACCGTATCTAACTTTTTCAGAAGTGAATGTCTCCCTCACCTTTTGCTCCTTGAGTTTCTTATCTCTCATGGCCTTCTTCCAAGGAGGTAGATCCTCCTCTGGAGGCGGGGAAGCACCTTTTCCGACTCCGTTTGATGAAGTGACCCCATGCGGAGCAGGGGGGTTGACTGGCGGTTTAGCCCCAACACCAACACCCTCCGTCACAGCTGGCGGTGGAGGCATCCCTCCATAATAATCCTCACTAGACGTGGATTTGGTCTTGGGTTTTGGAGCGACGTATGGGATGGTCTTGGCTTGGGTCTTAGGGCCTGGACTCTTCAGGCCTGGGCTGGGAGGTGTCTTCATGGGTTTCGTCGGGCTGACTGGCGGTGGCTGACGTCTGTTGATGACCTTGGCTTGCTCATCAGGCTCAGCGACTACAAGATTAAAATTCAGAGTTTTCAGCTATAAATATTTAAAGGAACATTACAGAATTGGTTTTTGCTAACAAAACAGTTGCTGGCAGTGTAAGCACTTTATGTAATCCACCATATACATAAACTGACAAACCTGTAGAAGTTTGAGATCGATCGGCCATCTGGGTCACGAGAAAATAGTGAAAAACCGATTACACATTTGCATGAAATCATATAGATTCAACAAATGAATAAAACGCTCACTGAGCGATAAACTCCAATCGGAAAATTAGTTTATTCATTTCTCACCAAATATGGCATTTCAGACAGAAATATTTCAAGGGATGTTTTCTACTATCATCATCATTAGACAGTGTAAGTTTTATGTAAATCTGTGATCAAAAAGTATGTTTTACAAGTTTCTTTCTTACCAATTCTGTAATGTTCCTTTAACCTCTTTTTATTATTAGGTTTTACCCTTTCACCGATGTGTGTAAAGCACTGTATACTCAGTACTTCCCTCAGTTCTGACCTCTTTTGACCGCCAAACACTCACGAATCTTCCACAATCACATATTATATTTGGGCTGAATTCTGCAATTAGTCAACCCAATGCAAAATTAGGGGAAACAAAGGATGTACACATTGAACAATTTCAAGAGCCCATGTGTCACTTTATTCTCCATTTGTTCGTTTTCTTAGCCATTTCTTCACAAGTTCCCCAATTTATAGTTGTTTTTATAGCAATCATTGTCAAAGAACATCAGGAAAGTGATTCTCATATAATAAGTGAACCATATTTTATACCTTTTAAAATCTAAAGGAGAGGCCGCGTTCATTATAGACAAAGCATCAATTCAGCTGCACAATTCCCGAAAAACGCCTGCCCAAAAATGAACTTGAATGACACAGTGAAAAGCCGAAGGGAATTGGAATACTGTTTGAGTGGATTGTTAAAGGCAGGATATACTTTTGGTGATTGTCAAGGACTAGTATCCTCACTTTTTGTATCCCAACTTATGCATAAAATAACAAAGCTGCAAAAAAACAATGAAAGAAAAAACAACACCCTTGATGCAAAGAATTGTGTGCTTTCAGATGCCTGAAGCCTTTCTCAGATTCTAATTTCACCTCTATCTCAAAAACTATGTTACTTCAGAGGGAGTCGTTTCTCACAATGTTTTATACTATCAGCAGCTCTCAGGTGCTCCTTACCAAGTAAGTTTTATGGTACTTCATTTCTTGAGTAATTACCAAAAGTATCTGGATTGCCTTTAACTATCCCTTTGAAAATTGTACTATGGATGTTTCTAAAAATGTTCTTGGCAATTTGCTTGAAATTGGTTGCTTGTAAATTGCTGTGTGTGACTGGGCCTTGAGTCCTTACCTTGTCCCTCTGTTGCTGGACCTTTGGCTGGCTTGGGAGTACGACGGAGTCTGTGAGTCCCTGACGATAACTCGGCCATCAGGTTGTCCATCGTCGCTTCAGACTTTTTACGCTTCTTTTCTGCGCCTGATTGGTGACACCAAATTAACAATACATTCAGCAAAGTCACAATCATATAAATATTTCTCATATTTTTAACTCTTATTACGTTAACTCTGCTGATCAGAAACATCAGAGATTGAGTCCAGTGCTCTGAAACGCTCGGCCACAACACTCCAAAAGAATGGCATCAACATTAAAACATGTAAAACATGTCATTAAATAAGTTCATCTGGATTGTTGATAAATCATGGACTATTAGGTTCATTTTTTCGAATCCAAATAAATGTAGATATAACTTACTTATTATTTTAGTTTTGTTTCACTCCTAGGAGATACATCAGACTGGCAACCATGTCCAATGCTCAACTGCCCTCTATGACGACCAAGAAAGGGTATACAAGGCAGTTGAGCATAGGACATTGTTGCGAGTCTGGCGAAGCTCTAAGCTTAAGAGTGAAATGTAACTAAAATAATATGTCAGTAACATCTGCAAGAAAACAAACCTCATAATCCATGTAAAACATTTGTTTATCAAACTGCAAATTATTATGTGAGCACCTGTTGTAATCAAACCTTAAAATATTTGAGTTCTATAACTTTCCGTTTGAAGAAAAGAAAACAGAAAAATATCTTCACTTTATCTTCAATGAAACAAACAAACAAACTCACCAGGCGCGACTGACGACAACTGCACGTTCATGATTCCATCCAAGAGGCCCCCACTATGGCCCGAGGACATGCCCATCGGAGCAGACGTGGGTGGAGGTGGGGGAGGAGGTGCAACATGTGCCAGGGGTAACCCCGGGGGTGGTGGTGGGGGTGCGGGGCCAGGAGGTGGAGGCGGAGCAGGGCCAGGAGGTGGGGGCGGGGCAGGCCCTTCGTCGTTCGGCATTGGAGGAGGAGGAACCGGTGTCTTAGAGGGTTTCACAACGCCAGGAATCCTCGTGAAAACATTGTTGGCATTCGAGGGAATTGGGGGTGGGGCTTCACTGGGTGGGGGAGGAATGTTCTTGTATAAATCAGTCAGCGATGGATCTGGATTTTGTAGGTTGCCGTAGAAATGTTGTTGTTGGATGTGACTTGATGGAGGCTGATGAGGAACGTTTGAAGTTTGGTTAGCATTGTTGTGAGGCGATTGGTTTACGGAGTTGTAAGAGGGTTGGGGAGATTTCCATAAATAGATTGTTGGACTGCCTGTGGGCGTGTTGGACTGCCTGTGGGGCGTGTTGGACTGCCTGTGGGGCGTGTTGGACTGCCTGCGGGCATGTTGGACTGCCTGTGGGTAGTGTTGGACTACTTGCTGTGGCTGCTGTACATTGCCATACAGGGGTTCAGGGACATTTCCGTAGAGCGGTTCCTTTGGAGGCAACGGGGCAGCCGTGTCTGGAGGAGGGGGAATCCCTTGAGTGTCGGAATACCTCTTGGGATAATTGGATGGATGTGAAGATGCTGGGTATTGGGTAGAGGGAACTTCCGCGGTGGACACACTGCGCTGTTTGTGTTCATGATACGCTACCATCTGTTCGGTTCCCATCGTCAGACGGGTATGGGGGTCTCGAGTCGGCGCAGGGGGCCTCCTCTTCACTGCTCCAACTGCAGCCTCTTCTTGCATCCGAGATGGTGAGAATCGATCTTGTATATCAGACAAAGGTCGACTTTTAACTTTCTCGGGAGGGGATTGTTTTTGCTCAGCAGATTCAAACTGCGCCTTGAAGGCTGCGATTCGTTCTTTTTTGGCGCCCCCCTCTGGCTCATCCGCAGCGCTCCATCGCTTCTTCTGGTCAGCCGTGACCTCTGACCCCTGTTTCTCCTCCTGTAGGAATCGTGCTCGAATGTTTGCGATGTTCTGCTTCGTCTCCTCGCTCACGTCGGACATTGGTGGTGGAGGAGGGAAATCACTGGGTATATTTGCCTCCTCAAGATCATCGACAGCTTCCATGGGTGGTGGGGGCGGGAGCTCCCCCACGGGGACACCGGTGTCCTCACTGCTCATTTGCATAAACCCATTCTGGGCTGGAGGGGGTGGGGGTGGGGGGAAAACATCCCCTCCTGACTGGAATGGTGATGAGTTCATATTGCTCTGTGAGCTGTTTCGCAGTGGAGGCTCTTCCGGATGTTGAGTGGCCCCGCCTATATTCACGATGGCGTTGGGTTCCAATCTTACTTCATAGATCGGATCGTCGAAAACGGTGTCCGCTTCCGTCAGCGTCGCTTCCTCGTTGGCACAAGTAAGTGACGAGGAAAATACGTTCTTGTTTGCTTTGATTTGATCTACAGTCACCTGATAAGGCAGGGCAGAGGTGCGTCTGCCCAGGTCAGCCT